>CM057339.1:486122267-486803461 GCA_030015575.1 Agapanthus africanus | reverse complement strand
TTGCATGATATCAGATGCATCTATATATTCATTGGTTATGCAGTATTATGGAAATTTATGCCGGTTTTCATTGTTATTGATATGGTGACTTAATGATTTCGGATTATTCTTGATATTTTCTAGATTAGGAAACCGCATGTGAAAGTTTTGTAAACTGATGAATTATTTTAAATTGAAAAATACGGTTTTCCTTGATATGCTGAGTATTGTCCACCATGATGTTTTCTCGGTTCTGAGATGTTTTCGAGACCCGATTCGAGTAGTTGGATGAACCGTCTCGGGTATATGGTGGGACCGGTAAGGTACCCAGGGGCAAGAAGCTCGAGTTGTAGACGATGAACCCGGCAGGGGCAAACTGCCTACCGGTGATGTTACCTGGTACGGCGGATATCCAGAGGATACCGTTCATGGTCGTGTGATTGATGATATGGGCCGATCCGGACTGACGGAGCCCGAGATATTGAGATATTGAGACTTGAGACACTGAGATATTGAGATTTGATGATACAGGTCAGTCCGGATAGCCGGAGCCTGAGGTATTGAGATACTGAGATTTATGTTTTGTGTCGATGCTGCACACTGTTTTATCTATCGATTTCATTGATGATACGCGATTTATATACATATAGAAATCTCATTGAATAAAGAAAACAGTTGTCTCATTCACGATGTAATCTGTTTCATTTGTAATGCATTCATACATCATATATCTGATATAATGCTATCTGAGGTACTGACGCGAGCATATAGTATTACACTTATACATAGATGGACCAGGATATTTATTTGAGGATATTACTTGATATGACCTAGGATGGCATCATGCATGCGATTTCTACTTGTTGATGTTTTCTACTCATGAGTTGGCAACTCACCCCCGTTGTGCCACAGTTTCTTGCAGGTTTTGCCGTACAGGTTTCGTTGCGGTTTTGCTGGCACACTGTTCCTTCCGGGTAATTGCTTTAGTAGGTGGGTTCTTTTGAATCAGGACCACCATTGTATATTTGTTATTTCAGTTGTATTTAGTAAAACTCCATCAACCAGACTTGTATACTTGATAGAGATAGATGACCTGTGTATATTCTTTCGACCTTAGAGTCACGCGCTGTATTATTATGGTTTTCCTCTGGGTTTCTTGATGATGTTGGATTTTTATCCTGAGTTTGATCCTCGCCTTTCGGCGTTGTATATTATATTGCATTGTGTGGTTTGTCCGCCGTTTGGCGAAGAGCTAGCTCCTGCTAGGGGATGCCTTTATTCATTATACATGCTTTATCAGGTTTTGTACCCATTTGGGGTCTAAATTTACAAAGGAAACTCTACCGAAATTTTCAGAAAAGACTTGACATTTTACAAATACATACTTCGGCTTATGTCGTTAAACTTCTTGCTTTAAAATTGGTTTTTCCTTCACTCTACTGCTTTACTTGGTTTGGATTTCTGGGTTTTGGTTTACTTAGATTACGTACGCCTCGATACGTTTCGTAGTTTAAGTGCCGGTCATCTTTCGTACTTTTCGGGTCATGACAAAGTTGGTGTCAGAGCGTTAAGTTTTGCCTCCTGAGTGTAGGATGACCCTTGGTTGACAGTTGACGTACTATGTGTATGTTCCGTGGCATACTTACGATACAATACTCCGCTTAAGAAGCCTTAGGATATACATTTCCTTGCACAGTATTATACTCATTCCTATGATCTAGCCTCATCAGTACCAGTTTATGGTTTTGTTATCACGGTGGTACGGGCAGAGAGAGCTACGGCTAGAGTTGCGGTCAGCACGAGCTCGTCACGGACGAGGACTGATCAGGGCGTGATTCCAGAGACATACGATTGTATAGAGGCGTTTTTTTATGGTGTTTTTCGGGTTTTCTACCCATTTGGGGTCTGAATTTACAAAGGAAACTCTGCCGAAATTTTCAGAAAAGACTTGACATTTTAAAAATGCATATTTCGGCTTATGTCGTTAAACTTCTTGCTTTAAAATTGGTTTTTCCTTCACTCTACTGCTTTACTTGGTTTAGATTTCTAGGTTTTGGCTTATTTAGATTACGTACGCCTCGAGACGTTTCGTATTTTAAGTGCCGGTCATGTTCCGTACTTTTCGGGCCATGACAATACACATCAGATCTCTAATCTCAATGGGGAGTAACAACAGCTCATTAACATCTCGCACAAACCTCTTGTTCCACTCGTCTTTATTATCGTCCGCTTTGACGTCACGTCATGCTATCTGCATACTGCAATTGTTCTCGGCTACAGTCAATCCGGAATCTCTCACACGGACTCGAAATTACGAACTCGTTATCTTCATCACTTTGTAAAAGATATCTAGTCGAACACGTCCTCAGGAACTCGTCTCAATCATCGTATGAATACTCTATATTCATCCATTCTCGATCAACTCACAACGCATCTAGGTGGGGTCATCTATCCGAAGCTGGTCAACTTACTGATCTTCTATCGGATCATCCAACGAACAACGTCATCTCTGGATCGATCTACTCTGGATCTGAGTAAGATTCTCCACACTGGAAATTTTCAACTCAACTGGGCCTGTATCGGCGCATCAATCTGACGAATCACCTCAGTCGCTCAACTCAACTCAAGATAGTATAGCTATCTTCTGTCGCATCTCTGCCTGAAAGCTCCAGCGATCTCAGCTCGTAAGCTCTGGAAGCGACATCCCATCAATCTCAGCAACAGCTGGTTCATCTGTCTACAAGGTAAACGACATCACAAACTCTGAGGTAGGCAGTACATCAACGGTCCTCTCACAACATGGAGCCTCTAACAATGGCCCGATCATCCGGCGCAAAACCGAACACTCGCCTTAAACAAGAGGTCACAACACAAATGCTAACTCGATACGTTCCCATTTCACCATAAAACACGATGGCCAGTCCTCATCCATGACGAGCTCTCCCTGACCGCATCACTAACAGCAGCTCAATCTGTGCTCAAACCATGGTGACAAGAACCTCAAGTATGTATCGATGGAAACAGATCAAAGGAATGAAAGGAATCAACAGATCCAGAATGGATACATGATCATAAGAAGGAATATAATCAATGAGAGTATGATCATGGAAATGAATAGAATCAAGGATCTCAAATGGATGTATGATCAAGGGAATGAAGAGAATCACAAGTCTCAAGATATGTACATCCTAAGGTTTCTTAAGTGGAGTATCGTATCGTAAATATGCTGCGGAACATACGTACGGTACGTCACTCTACTCAAGCTACCTACTCCATCAATCAGGGTCAACCTATGAAACGAAAGTTCGGGTCTAATAACCCCCTGTTCAAGTCTAAGTTCCGTAAGGTCAAGCTTAGGTTCCGAAATAGATTACGCCCCAGACTCCACATAATCAAACCTAGACTCGAACCAAGGTTAAACCTAGCGCTCTGATACCAACTTTGTCATGTCCTGAAATTTAGTTCGTGACCGGCACTTAATCACGCAACGTCTAAAGGCGCAACGTAAATTAAGTAAGCCGAAACCCAACAATCTAAACCTTTTTAAGAAAATAAAAGAGGTGGAGTTTTGAAATAAAGGTATGATGAAATCAAAAGTTTTCTTAAATGCATAGTTAATGGAACATGAAAAATGCAAGTGGATTTTACTAGTTGAAAAACATGTTTCGTATTTTAAAAATTTGGGCAGCAACTCCTTTGTACATTTTGATCCAAAACTACATATACATAATCATAATAAAGGCATCCCCAAGTGAGAGCTAGCTCTTCGCCAATCGGCGGAATCACAACCATGCAAGACAGGATATATGTATACGATGTCCAAGAGCGAAGATCAACACAAAGGTAATGAATAAAGCAAGACATCAACCCACCAAGCGAACATATAACCCATCGCTCTAAGTCTCGCAACTACAAGTCTTGCTAAGTCTTGCTACATATACAAATACTAGTTTTGATTGATGGAGTTAACTAGATACAATAGGAATAATAATACAAGAGTGGCATGATCCAACATGTACCACCTACCAAAGCAAATCGCCCGAAAGCAAGATGTATGCCAGCGATGCCGCTACTGCTCCATGCGGTCAACCTGCAAGAACTGTGGCACAATGGGGGTGAGTTGCCAACTCATGAGTAGAAAACATCATCAGGTAGAAATCGAATAAAACAACGATTCCTAAGTCAACTATATCATAAGGATAATACTATGATATCTAGGGTGACCGTGTCTATATATATGCTAACAATAATCGATGCCTGCATGCATGTGGATATCATCCAACAATATAATCAATGTCTGTATGCATGTGGATATCATCCAACAATATAATCAATACCTGTATGTATTTGAATCTCGTCCACTCGAAACATCATGAAAGCATATGCATGTAAATATATGAGAATATCAAAGAACGTGTGTCCATCAATGACACATCTAATCATGGAACCTGAATATCCAACACCGACACTCGAAACATCATGAAACTCATGTCCAGCATCGACACGTAAATCCTCATATCTCAGGCGCCGCATCTTCATATCGGCCCTCAGGCGCCGCATATTCTGGTCGACCCTCATTCCATCTCATGACTCCGGTCGGTATCCTCCGGATAACCGCCAAGTCCAAATACTATCACCGGTAGGTAGTAGCCCCTCTGCCAGGCTCATCGTCTACACCACGAAAATCATTTCTTGCCCCGGGGTACCATACCGGGTCCACTATGTACCCGCAGACGGTGCCTACCGCTCCTCGAATCGGGTTTCACATGCCTATCTCAGAATCGAGAAAACACATGGTGGACGTCTCGAAATATCATATCAAGTGAAACCGGGTTTTTAAAACAATATATAATTTCTTTTGAAATAACCACGGTTTTCAAATCCAGAAATCTCATGAAAACAACATCTCAATGCATATAATCGTAAAAGCATGATGTATGCAAACATATAGCAGAAATGTGAGCATATCTGTATATCATGCAACATGGAACAGTGATGTGACAATATCAGTATATCATGCGACATATCATAATGATGTGAGCATAGCAAGTATATCATGCAACATAGAATAATGATGTGGCAATTCTACTGTGTAAGTGACATAGCAATTATCGATGATGAAGTGTGTGAGCCGACCAATCTGTGTAAGTGTAACATACGCATCATCGATAATTGTGTAGGTGTATTAGCACAGGTATATGTAATGCAATGAGAATGACATGAACGTAGTATAAGGTACATCGTAAACAAAATGCTATAAGCATACGAATCTAATCTAATATCTACACATGAACCATACGATAAGTTTTTAAAAGATGTGAATCGCAGTTTTGAAAGTAGGGGCTACCATGTTTTTAAAGAAAAGACATCATTTGAATATCCGTAACGTTCCTCAAGGTATCTATTTAAGAGATGCATACGATTCTTCAGTTTGGAAATATGTATGATTCAGATGACACATTTACGTCGGCTATTTAGTCTTATAGTATCTAGTACGGCAATATCATCGAACATCATCCTCAAATCACGAGCGCGGATCATCCATCCGGTAACTCACATCGCGTACGGTAATTCTTCGTACGGTGACATTTAACAAAAATAGGGATCTATCGACCTATACGACAATGAGGGTACGGATCTCAAGTCTCGTACGGCATATCACTCATTATTCTCATAAATATGGATATATCTCAATCCACATCCGTATCAAATCTTATATCCTGTTACTTTGCATAAATGTCATATCTTATTGTATATAATGTTCTCATAACATGCCAGTATAAATCTTATATCAATCGTATCCGCTCGTATCATTTTATCTTATTATATTGATATCTCAAGTCTCGTCATCACATATTAATCATATCTTATCACTTCTAACTATCCTTTTAACCATATCCTAGTTCCTTAATATAGGTTTCCTTAACCATATCCTATATATCGGTTTCCATCAAAATTTGCGGGGGTGCTGTACGCCATCCACCCGACTTCCCCCGTAGATATAAATCTACTCACCCACCCGACTTCCCCCGCAGATATAAATCTACTCACCTGCGGATTTTCTTGTTCAGCCGTAGTCGATATGCTTCGTCGTCTCGGAATCCACGCGAAAATGCCTACAATCAATACACAATCACAATATTATTAACATCAAGTCCGGAAAACCAATACGGCACACGGTGTGCTCATATGTTAGAACGTATTGTTGGAGATAGTGCCCTCAGAGTCAATTATTGGATCACAGGCACGTGATTGCAATGATTGAGGGAGGACCTATCCCGATAGGACAGTCTTACTCGAGATGATAGTATGCTATCTGGTTTATCTTTATCATCGTGTACTGCTTTAGGTGACCTAACATGTCGCTATTACACGTTGATAGAGCCCCTAGGATTCTTGCTTGACTGCCGGCAGTGTGATGGCGATCATATACGTGAGAGCTGGTAGTCTATAAGCACATCCTTAAAAGGTCCCTAGTCGTAGGAGTTTCGAGACAGGGCATCGATACTCCATTAGTAGACTAGTGTATACAGTCGAGACCCCGACGAGGGGCGGTGGCCGGTCTCACAAGCCACTGGTGTCAGTTGGTTCACCTAAGATGTATACAGGTGCTCATTGGGTTATGAGTACACCGGACAGGACTCGCCGGGAACCTGCTAGTTGGTCTTATACCAGATGTCAGATAGCAGTTCCCTGGTGACATGTGTACAGGTTAGTTCATCGACCTGAGATCGTCATTTGTCTCGTGTGAGTTCCCACTGTGCTTTGATTACTACCCTACCACGGCTCAAAGGAGTCGTGCAAACAGGTTTTAGTTGGGTACAGTCCCGAGCCACATGGAGGCAGTGAGCGGATCTTCAGGGGTTCGTCTCTCCCGGTATTGGGGATGAGGTCGCGCTGTGTCTAGGAGAGCCATTACACGAAGCCCTCGGCCGAGGCAAGGAGATTTACTGGTAGGTATTCCAGTAGTATCTCAGGGTGTTCTGGGCTACGCTCCGACACGACTTGTACCGCTTTTGGGGGTCTGACTTTTACCAACCCCCTAGGCCCGCCATGCGATACTCATAGACGAACGGACCGGACTGTACGGATATTGTCACTGACAGGCTCAGTTGGGTGTCGGGGTGAGCTTCCTCATCGACGTCCCTTTTGGTCAATAGCTGGTGGCCCGTCACGTATTGGCTTATACCTCTGACGTGCTAGTGGTTAAATCCACAGCCATAGTATTGACGAGTCTTTAGAGTCCACCACACTTTCAGTTACTCAGGCTTTCGGGCGAAACGCTGTAGAGGCCGTATGGAGATATGGCAGGGTTCGATCAGATACGTGCGGTATTGCACGGATCATGATCGGACAGTTTTTACTAGCCGGCTTTGGCTTAAGCCGGATTCTAGTATTTGATAGTGTAGTTTTGTCTCTTTGCATTTGTGTTCAGTGGGAATACAAATGCGGGCATGTATTTGCAGCAGTGGGGTTTTCCTGTAATTTATTACGGGATCGGTTTTCTGAAGTTGCCAGTTCGCATTCCGTTCCGGCCGGTTTTTCTTCATTCCTTCTCGGTCGGACTTTCTTGATGGAGGGTGTTAATTGCAAGTTTGCAATTAACATCTAGTGGAGGGCTTTCTTGCATATGTTGCATTATGATGAGACTTGCTTCATGATGAGATCCTTTTCTAGTCACTTCCATTGCCTTGATTGAGTTGAGTGTGGAGTTGATTTGGATTAGAATGGTTGTGACCTTTTTTCTTTATTTGATTAATTCTTTTTCTCTCTCCAATCCATTCTCATCTCAAAGGGGGCCGGCCATTCTAAATGAGAGAGAGAGGTTCATTTGATAAGTGATTTTGTTATCTCATTTCCTTAGAAAAATTGAGAGCACCATTCTTCTTTCTCCAAAGTCTTTTTCTCCTCCTACACATCAAAGGCAACTTCAAGAACCCTAAAGAGACAAGTTCACTACACTATTCTATAGCAAGCCTTGGACGCGTCGGCTAGCCAACTTCGCGCCCGAGTTGCCTCGGTCAAGAGGCGGGAGCCCGTAAAAGATTCCGGCTACGTGGTGCCCTTTCCGACGAGCGAGGAGGTGACGGAGATTCCGCGGGAGATCGGAGTGGAGACGAAGACCGAAGGACACGGATCGCTTGGTATATCTCTCACCCCATCTCTAGTTAGCTAGTATAGGTTAATGGTTTACGATCCGGGTTTTCTTTGTCCGCGGTAGCGCCGGTTTCCGAGTAAGGAAAAATTTTGATTCCGCATTTTGGCCTCGAGTACGAGGCCGGGGCGCTACCGTGGCGCAACATGGTATCAGAGCCACGCCATTAACCTTACCTAGCTTGTTCTAATGTGTTTTGCATTTCCGATCGACCGAAATTCCAAAAACCGTATTTTTCCTTCACATCAGTTTCTGTCGAAATTTTTTGAAGTCCAAAAATTTTTCAGGTGGTCTCAGAAAGATGTGCAGGGAGTTCTAAGAACTCTGGGAAAAAACGAGACAGTGAACCCTTACCTCGAGCGCGGAAGCGCGGCAATACCCCCCTTTCTGCCGCTCTTCCGCCGCAAGATGGTGGGGTCATTGCTTCGTCTTTTTTCAGTGGGCTTCTGGGCTTATATTAGGGGTTTTGGAATATTAAAATTGGGCCCAGGTTTTCTGTGAGTGCTACAGTTTTGATTGGGGGCCCACTTGTTAATTTTTGGTCAATCGGAAAATTTTAAACACATTTTTCACAGTATTTACATTATATCTGCGACCGTGAATGTCACTCGATCGGTAAATCCGGTCTAACTGCTATAGCCCGGTTAGACGGATTTGCGAACGTGACTTTCACGTTGATGTTCTATGTTTATGCTGTGTTGTTGCGGATCGGTCGTGGGGGATAGCCTGGATGCAATGCTAGTACTGTTTTGTTGTATTATGTACATTTGATATTGCGGGGCGAGCGTCCGACGTGTGGACTGCCGTCACTGCCTGTTTGTATTATTCTTTTGGGGCACGACCTGGTTGCGGTCGATGTACCCGGTGTATGTATATTTTACTTTCTGTACTAGGATTACCCCGCGGAGGGGTGCACGGATAGCCGGGTTCTAGAGGGCAACGGGCCCGCATCTCATGGCATTGAGACGGAGGGGGCTTCACTCTAGGATTGGCGGGCTATTCGCCGCACCCGTAGGGGGTACAGGTTGACCCAGGAGGGGTGCCCAAGTTACCGGATTCCGTGAAGTGCTGGGTGGTCCATTCACGGTGCTGAAGGGGGCTGCCTCGCTTCAGGTTTTGGCGGGTGACTTGCCGCGCCCGTAGGGGTCTAGGTTTTCATTGCATAGGCTATCCACACGACCAGGGGAACGTCGGGTTTCAGCAGCGGCTCTGTGAAACCCGGGGATCCCAGATATCTGTATTGTTCTGTGATGCTGTACATTTCTGTGATGTTGCATTTCTTATCACGCCTTGAGCGAAATATAATATATTGGTATATATATTAGTAGATGTTGTATATGTTTTACATCCGCGCTAGTCCAGTCCCCGCTCTGCCGTTAGTTAGCTAACCTAACGGGTGATGACGGGACCCAGTGGCGAATGCGGATGGCATATACGTACGTCAGTATATTTTTTCGTTCTTTGTGGTGTGATTAATTGATGGGACTGCGTTGATTCGGATCAATGCAAGATAAACAAACCTATTCTGATGTTGTTGGAACACTTTTCAAAAAGCTGTTATTGCAAGGACGTCCACTTTTGTTTTGCATCGTGGTATTCATTTGGAATATCCTGCTCCTCAGTCGACGAGGCAAGGGCCGAGATCCCTTCACCGGGAGTGACCCCTTGGACAGAAGTTTGCGTCAGGGCATTAACTTCACTATAGCCGATTACTTTTGCTTTGCATCGTGGTATTCAGTTGGAATATCCTGCACCTCATTCTACGGGGAAAGAGCCGAGATCCCTTCACCGGGAGTGACCTCTTTAGTAAAGGTTTTCGTCACTATATTTTATAAAAGTTGTGCAGTTCCTTCAACGATATCAAGTTCATTACGTTAAAGGTTTTTCGCCAAAAACCAGTCGTAGCCCTCCGTCATTTCAGATTAGTATTACTTAGTATTCGTGCTGCGTATGTCGTGCTTAGCCGAGGCGTAGTGTTCGGTAGCTATGTAGTGCTTTTCTGTTGCATGGATATGTGATTGGTTAGGACAGTCGTACGGTCATTTTGGCTCAGTCAAGGACTCGTGCGGGTGGGTCTAATGCAATCAAGATAATGACGGGTTGAACATGACTAGGATCCTTTGATATGTTGGCTCAGTCAAGGTCACTTGGGTCCTAGGGGTAAAAATCACATCGGGAGTTTCAAAAGAACTGAAACTTGCCAGGCATGTGCATACCTTCTGGAGTGTGGTAGCGTGAGTGGATTCCGTCACGTTGTCATGCGATGATAGTTGGATCCCGATTCCCACTGATGAGTTGGTTTACTCCTCGGGTGACCCCGACTAATTCTTCTTTCAGGTTTGGAGGAGAATTTGAGGTACAGTGGGAGGTTTCCAGATTAGACAAAGTGATAACCATTCTGATCTAGGTTAGAGTGCACGCTGAGTGTTTCTTTTCTCTCTCTCTTTGGCAGCGACCATTGACCCGACCCTGGACTTTGACTCAGTGACCAAGTTGACCGAACCTTCTTAACACTGGCTTTTGGATTGTCGGAGTTGCAGACCTCATTGCCACTCCTACTTTTACCCTTTTTCTCCAGGACACCCCGTATTACTACGAACGTCCACTTCCATTGGACAAAACCATCGTATGGTTATATACGAACTCGAAGGACTTCGAGGATGGTTTCTGGTTCTGGAGAAAACGAATAGGACTATTCAGTTGTCTTTTCTTTTCACCTTCTCTCAGGTTGCGAGTACTCCTTGGTTTAGGAGATAGTACACCTATTACGCAAATTGGATAGTCTTCTTCCAAACCTTAGGCTGGTGCCGAACGGTGGGGAATGAAGAAAACCAATTAGCATAACGATGGTGTGTAGAAGGTATTAAGTTAAGACAAAGCAAGGGATTAGTAGGAGGGCAAAGTAAATTGCGACTGATATTCACGACCAAACCAAGTATTTCTTCGCCAATCCTAAATCACCTTTGTATTTCTCCAGGACACTCCGTATCGCTACGAAGATCCCAGTTTATTGGATAATCCATCGTATGGTTATATACGAACTCGAAAGGAACTTGTTCCAGTTCGGGGATGGATTCTGGTTCAGGAGAAATAGGAATAAAGTACATTCAGGTGTCTTTTATCTTCACCTTCTCTTGCATTGCGAGTGTTCCTAGGATTGGGACAGTACACCCTTTATGCTTTTTGGATAGTCTTCTTCCAAACCATAGGCTGGTGCCGAACGGTAGGGAAGGAAGAAAACCATTTGGCCTAA
The DNA here is from genome assembly GCA_030015575.1 of Agapanthus africanus. NCBI lineage: Eukaryota > Viridiplantae > Streptophyta > Magnoliopsida > Asparagales > Amaryllidaceae > Agapanthus > Agapanthus africanus. Next base: position 486,792,074 of record CM057339.1, on the reverse strand, counting down.
AGGGGTGTGCAGAAGGTAACGACTAAAGACATATAAAGGGATTTGGAGAAGTGGCAAAGAATTATACGGTTATAGTTGTGAATCTGGATAATGGAAGAGGCATTACTAGGAATACCAGGATACCCTATCGAAACATTTCAATATTTCAGTTTCACTGTGTACTGTTAATAGAAAACTGATTTCCCAATTAGACACTTGCTCCAGGGTATGTATTTACCAGGTATGAGTCTCACATCTGCATGGTTTTACAGATGCTGAGTGGGAGTAAGTTATTGGGAATAGGGTGATCATCCTCATTATATCGGGATTCGTTGTAATCGGTGATATTTGAGGAGATCATCTGGGCTGTTTGCCGGTCGGCAAATATTTGGTTTTGAATATCCGCTGTTGTGCACCAATTTCAAATTGATATATCTGTACGTCTATTTTCATAGAGTGAGATATACCTTTTGATATTATGTCGATGACATTTACCTATATCAGTGGATGGTTAGGTAAGGAGCATTAAACAGCGGTGTAATTCTTCTTAACCATAAGTACAGTTTTCAACCTACGACACACAGTGAAAGAGTTGTTAGACTCAGCGGACTTATACAGAGTATTGTATGTTGTCCAGTGTCCATTAGGACAGAGGGGTTGGTCCTCATACTATATTCTGTTTACTTTTAACTTCTCTAGTTCTTAGACATGTGTTTCGTAGAAACACAGGGTCTAAGTTTTGAGGAGTCATAGGTATTTGAATAGAGTAGAGAACCAGGTGTAGCAAGTATCGGGATTCTTCAAAGTGATCGAAGATGTAGATACTTGTCTATGGTATTCAGTTGATAGTAATGATAAAGAGATATTGCTTCTCTTTCAGGTTACTCATAATTGGAAGCATTCCTAAGTTGAGTAACGCTGATCGGCCTCCTTCCATTTAGTTTACATGCACTGGAGATAGCTGCATGATTTGAATCTGGTTCAATTGAATCAGTGCCTCTGGTTCTATATTGGATATAGAACAGTTCATATCTTAACGATGTTAAGGTACGGGGAGTTGTCCGGCTTATGCTTAAAACCAGACACTGGACAACTCAAGGCACGTTTCTGTAATGGCTGTTTGTGGGTTGACCCAGGCTATGACGAGGGTTGACTTTCTACCATCTGGATGAACAATAGCAATATTGTTCTAGACTCGCCACAGTTTTATTAAAAATGGATTTTTTCAAAAAAAAACAGTAGTGGGAGTATGGTAGAACTGGAAGTGGTTCCAGAACCGCAGACGATTACTGAAGATTTGATAAGGAACCTAAAGATTCAATCTGGTTTGACATTCCATTGGCCACTCCGCAGATACGGTGGGTAACTTCAGGCACCCGAGAGGTACTCCGGTAGCCTCAAGGACGGTGACAGGGAAGTTCTTGTTTACCCACACTTGCCATTGTTGTTGTTCCAGGCTGCGAGACCCGGCAGGAGGATGAGTATAGCGTCGTTCTAAACTAGCTTTGGAAGTGCACGTATATATGACTCTGCCAGAGGGTTGTCGTAGTCAGTGGGAGCAGCGCAAGCATTGGTGGACATCAGGCTTATGTCTATTTATAGACTAAAGCAGATATAGCGGAGATAGATCATCTATTTCTGATGTGACAGTCATAGGTTTGACTTCATCAGAATAGGGGATGGATCTGTTGAGAAGGTAGTAGGGTGTGATATCCTGGTATTTGGATGACATACACATAGTAAGAAAAGAAACTCCTATACTACGATCGGTTATACTTTGGTTGTCACACAGTTGTTTCTCCACATAGGACTTGGATATTATAGCAAACATGCTGGTTACTAGATCTATGGTCTTAGATCTAGATTTGGGTGGTTTCCCAATCTGGGTATCTTGACAGCATTCTATGAGTATTTAGAATGGACGACTCCTAGCACGGTAGTGTACCTGCAGGTGATGGAGTCACCCTCTCTGAAGGTGTCTTACAGACTAAAGGGGAGAGGGATGTGCATGATTGACAGATCACTTGCTTAGGCAATTGAGTCAATCATGAGATGTCAAGTACCACACCAGATGTTGTTCTTGCACTAGATGCAATAAGTTGATATTGATCCAATCCTGGAGAAACAGTCGGAAGCAGTTTTAGAACATAAGTTGATGTTCTAGGGATATGATAACGGCAGCCTCCTTTAGGAGACGGTTATCATTCCAGGCTTCCAAGGTGACCTGGATGGCAGAGTGGCTGTCAGAGTTATAGTTTTCCTTCTGACGAGAGGCAGTATTTTGGACAGATGGTCCAAGGCAATACCGAGGGTAGCATGGCGCAGGATACTGATTAAGTTCAGTTGACGATACAGTCTAAGAAGTTTGGATTTGGAGTTCATTTATGAGCTAGGTCCCATCTGACATCCAGACATTCTAAGACAGGTATTGCTCATTTCGGGAGATGGCTTTCTCCGCGAACTTGAGATATAGAGAGACATAGAAAGAAACATCACAGCGGATCCACTCACTGAGGCTATTCCTCGAACGCAATAGTTTCGCAAACGAGTTTTGTGAGACTGACTAGTAGAGGAGTTGGGTGTTCGGTATCACACGGGCTGTGAGTATGCGACATCGCAATAATTAGCCTTGAGTGCAAGTGGGAGATTGTTGGAGATAGTGCCCTCAGAGTCAATTATTGGATCACAGGCACGTGATTGCAATGATTGAGGGAGGACCTATCCCGATAGGACAGTCTTACTCGAGATGATAGTATGCTATCTGGTTTATCTTTATCATCGTGTACTGCTTTAGGTGACCTAACATGTCGCTATTACACGTTGATAGAGCCCCTAGGATTCTTGCTTGACTGCCGGCAGTGTGATGGCGATCATATACGTGAGAGCTGGTAGTCTATAAGCACATCCTTAAAAGGTCCCTAGTCGTAGGAGTTTCGAGACAGGGCATCGATACTCCATTAGTAGACTAGTGTATACAGTCGAGACCCCGACGAGGGGCGGTGGCCGGTCTCACAAGCCACTGGTGTCAGTTGGTTCACCTAAGATGTATACAGGTGCTCATTGGGTTATGAGTACACCGGACAGGACTCGCCGGGAACCTGCTAGTTGGTCTTATACCAGATGTCAGATAGCAGTTCCCTGGTGACATGTGTACAGGTTAGTTCTTCGACCTGAGATCGTCATTTGTCTCGTGTGAGTTCCCACTGTGCTTTGATTACTACCCTACCACGGCTCAAAGGAGTCGTGCAAACAGGTTTTAGTTGGGTACAGTCCCGAGCCACATGGAGGCAGTGAGCGGATCTTCAGGGGTTCGTCTCTCCCGGTATTGGGGGTGAGGTCGCGCTGTGTCTAGGAGAGCCATTACACGAAGCCCTCGGCCGAGGCAAGGAGATTTACTGGTAGGTATTCCAGTAGTATCTCAGGGTGTTCTGGGCTACGCTCCGACACGACTTGTACCGCTTTTGGGGGTCTGACTTTTACCAACCCCCTAGGCCCGCCATGCGATACTCATAGACGAACGGACCGGACTGTACGGATATTGTCACTGACAGGCTCAGTTGGGTGTCGGGGTGAGCTTCCTCATCGACGTCCCTTTTGGTCAATAGCTGGTGGCCCGTCACGTATTGGCTTATACCTCTGACGTGCTAGTGGTTAAATCCACAGCCATAGTATTGACGAGTCTTTAGAGTCCACCACACTTTCAGTTACTCAGGCTTTCGGGCGAAACGCTGTAGAGGCCGTATGGAGATATGGCAGGGTTCGATCAGATACGTGCGGTATTGCACGGATCGTGATCGGACAGTTTTTACTAGCCGGCTTTGGCTTAAGCCGGATTCTAGTATTTGATAGTGTAGTTTTGTCTCTTTGCATTTGTGTTCAGTGGGAATACAAATGCGGGCATGTATTTGCAGCAGTGGGGTTTTCCTGTAATTTATTACGGGATCGGTTTTCTGAAGTTGCCAGTTCGCATTCCGTTCCGGCCGGTTTTTCTTCATTCCTTCTCGGTCGGACTTTCTTGATGGAGGGTGTTAATTGCAAGTTTGCAATTAACATCTAGTGGAGGGCTTTCTTGCATATGTTGCATTATGATGAGACTTGCTTCATGATGAGATCCTTTTCTAGTCACTTCCATTGCCTTGATTGAGTTGAGTGTGGAGTTGATTTGGATTAGAATGGTTGTGACCTTTTTTCTTTATTTGATTAATTCTTTTTCTCTCTCCAATCCATTCTCATCTCAAAGGGGGCCGGCCATTCTAAATGAGAGAGAGAGGTTCATTTGATAAGTGATTTTGTTATCTCATTTCCTTAGAAAAATTGAGAGCACCATTCTTCTTTCTCCAAAGTCTTTTTCTCCTCCTACACATCAAAGGCAACTTCAAGAACCCTAAAGAGACAAGTTCACTACACTATTCTATAGCAAGCCTTGGACGCGTCGGCTAGCCAACTTCGCGCCCGAGTTGCCTCGGTCAAGAGGCGGGAGCCCGTAAAAGATTCCGGCTACGTGGTGCCCTTTCCGACGAGCGAGGAGGTGACGGAGATTCCGCGGGAGATCGGAGTGGAGACGAAGACCGAAGGACACGGATCGCTTGGTATATCTCTCACCCCATCTCTAGTTAGCTAGTATAGGTTAATGGTTTACGATCCGGGTTTTCTTTGTCCGCGGTAGCGCCGGTTTCCGAGTAAGGAAAAAATTTGATTCCGCATTTTGGCCTCGAGTACGAGGCCGGGGCGCTGCCGTGGCGCAACACGTATAACCTACGCATGCAAAACAATCAAACAACCTTGTTGTTGACGTACAAACGCCCAACAACTAAATATAAATCCAAATATCAAAACCAAGCATTCAAAACTCGAAAAACATAGCCAAAAACCCCCCAATGTTCTCCTAGATTTATCTCAGGTTAAATTGGGACTAAACTAGAAAGTATAGGAGACAAGTCACAAGGATAAGCAGCTACAGTTAAAAACCCAACCCTAGGCCATACTAGAAAACCGGCGACATTGCCCCCAAGTCCGGTCTCGCCGGCCGTTTGATGAAGGAATGGGCTCGTACTTCTACAGTGGGTTTCTATTGGTCTATATAGGTCTCTGGACTTGTTTGTTTAACTCAGAGATTTCCCAGGTTGCCCCAGATTCCCTGTAGGCCAACACAACCTCACAAAACCGACACGAGTGAATTCCTAAGTCCGTAATTTGGGTTCTATTCTCTGTTCTAGGCCATACATCCCACACAAAGGTCTTGTAACAGCCCCTAAATATCCCAAATCCACATTATCACCCAAACCCTTTCTTGGGATTTTCCAAACATCACTAATCTAACAAGTTTAACTCTAAACTAAATTAGAATGCTAGGAAACTTAAAACTAAACTAATGAAAAGAATCATACCTCATTTTGGCAACTCATAAAAAACCCTAGCTTCTCAAAGTCTCCAAAATCCGAACTTGTAAGGTCCAATGTGTTGAGAATGAAGTGGGGATCATTTTTAATGAAGAGGGTGTAGGGTTTTGATGAAAATTTAGGGATGATATTTGGAGGTGGAGGGAGATGAAAAGGGAAAAGATGAAGGAAAATGATGGGGTGAAGAAAATGGGCAGCCTCCTCTTTCTCTCTCTCTCTCTCTTATTCTCACCCTTACTCACAAGCCATGCCTCATGTGGTCCCCCTCTCTCTCTCCTCAATAATTCATTCTCTTTTCTTTTTTCTCATCTAAACCAAATAAAACCAATACCACAAACACACTTAAAACAATATGCAACAAAATGCATCATGCCATGGTGCACTAGCCATGGAAAAATATAGAAACACGGATTTGGTTTAATCGCGATTAGTAGTGCACTGATCAATTTTTATTTAAACTGCATATAATAAATCATAAAAATGCCAAATCCGATAAATATATTTTTAAATGAATAAATCATTTTAATCTCCAATTATTTCACAATTATTGGTATATATTTATACCATTTTACGAAAACCCCAATTTCGCAAATCGGGTAGTTTTCGCGAAATATATTATTTTAATATTAAATTCCAAAAATAATATTTTCTATTTTCTGAAATGTTACAGAAGATAGTAAAGAATAATGAAGTTTATTGGAATAGTAAATGAAAAAGGAAAGTTGTATATGAGAGAAGATGATTGATAATGGAGAAACTGCAAGAAGATAATTGTAGTTCTGGAGGGAAATTGGGGTTCTTTTGTGGGAAAAATGATGCATTTGGAAGGGAAAAGAGTTGGTAAAAATATTTAACGCTTAGTCTTTTAAGGGAGGAAAAAACACAGAACAGATGTTACCTGCAACCCTTAGATGTTACATGCAACTAAACTGCTCCTTAAATGCCAGGAAAATCCAGCTATCAAAGTACTGTGGGCACATGGGAAAGGACAGGGGCAATTGGTGAATATACTGAAATACAAAATGGCTTTAGTATACTTGGGTTTTCTTAACGGGCCAAGGGCAGTGAAACAAGGCTCAGGGACTTTTTGACATGGGTTGAGAGGCCGGTTTTTTTTTTAACAATTTAACCCAAATAAATATCATTGGTTCCTTGCGTGTCACTAGCATGCAGATGATGAGGGCCCCATTCTTCAATCACTCTTGGCTAGCAATTTTGCATGCAGATGGACTCAAAATAAGTTAGTAAAGTATTTTTTATTTGGGTTTTTTTGAATTTGGACCTCCAAAACTTTCATATTTTCATAAAAAATACCCCAAACTTAGCATTTTTAAAAAAGACACCCCAAACATTTTAAGTTAACTAAAAAAACCCGTTAACTCTCGTCCAAATTCTATTAAATATAACAGTTTTGGGGCCTGTAAATAACCAAAATACCCTTGCATGGTTTAAAACATAAGAAGAAGAAAGTTAGTTATGTAAATGTACTTAGGATTTAACCATTGAATTTAACAGAAGCTCTCTTTTAGTTAATGTTTAAGTTTGATGTGTATTTTTTGAAAATTTAAAAGTTTGAGGGTACAAAATAATTTTTTAAAATCTTGTTATTTTTTATTTTTTGATGCATCTCATGCGAGATTGATGATTGAAAACGAGAAATCTTCAATATTGAATTCATGATAAACTGTTTTCATATTATTTAAATAACATATGAACAAAATGTAAGTCCTATATTTTATTTGTGCATATTATGCTAAGCAAGGTTTTTTCTAAATCCAATGTGTTAGAACATATTTACTAAGAATAGCAAATTGGAAAACAGGATAACGGAAAAAACCTAAAAATGGAAGGAAAAAAATTCTCTTTAAACCTCTTGCAAGCCATTGGATATGGCTAGCCATTGGATATGGTTTTGAGAATCGTGCAAGTGTGAAAAAATTTTGCACGAATCTCAAATTCCATCAAATTCCATCCAAGGGCTTGTAAGAGGTTTGTAAAGAAATTTCTCTACAAGCCTTTGTAGAGAATATTTTTCCAAAATGAACATCCATTTACTTTGGCCTATATAATTTCATCAAAACATACATATCATATTCCTATCCAGAATTTAATTATCTGTATACATATTTTCTGTTTTAAATAATAAATCATAATCTGTTGGTAACGGGATTCGATCGTCAAACTTCCTACTCAACTGCAAAGAGAATTTACCAAAGTCTATATACAGCGTCATTCATTGCATCCATATTTTACAATGCATTTTGATTTTCCGGTAAATACAAATATACAAATTAACTGAAAAGAATGGACAAAAATTCCAATCTACATCTGGATTTTATGATGCTTGATAATATCAACTGACTTCACAGGAGAGAAAAAGGATTGGCATCAACCTAAATGATCCTAAATCATATTATAAAAATAAATTATCAAATCTTAATACAACCTTTTATTCTGATAACCAATCCTATTTGTATTCGTCCAACAACAACTCATAGATACCATGGTCTCATCTATAATTTTTGTGTATCAATATCTGATAATTAATGTAACGTTTTGAAAATCGTTTCGGTAAAATTTCGAAAAAACGGTAAAATAAGGGGGTTTTCTGTAAAAAGTCAAAATGCAAATATCTTTATTATAAAATTAAATATACATATTCTAGCTATGTAATTACTAGTATTTGGTGTTTATTGAGCCACTGGTGAAATTTTAAATTTTCTGAAAAAAATATTATTTTTATATTATTTTAAGCCGGTAAGAAAATACATTAAATTAGCGATAAATACAAATCTAAATGAGCTAATTTTAATCTTTAAAATCATGTTAATTAAAATCTAGTTGTAATATAAATTTTTAGTATTTTATTTCAAGTTTTAATTGATTTATTTTATGGAAAACAAAAATATAGTTATTTTGAACTAAAACTTGCAAATATGGTATTGTGGGGGGTCTTTTTGCATAGAATTTTTTTGTAAAGTCTCTTACACTCACCCTCACTCCCCTTGGCCGGCCCCACACTATTGTATCAGCCCAAGAATTTTATTTCTCTCTTTTTGACCTTAAATCATGTGAGAAATGAGTTAAAATAAGGTTTTTATATAGTAAAGTAGGTGGGGGTATTATGGTAATTTGGGAGGGGCTTTGACTTGGATTCTTTTCCACAAATCCCCCACACCTCTACCCACTCCCTCCTCAGCCGAAAATCTGCACCACAACAGCCCCCATTTCTTCTCCTCTTTTCTCTTCAAAACTCCATCCAAAATGCTTCAAAAAAATCCCACAAAATCAAATTCTAATCCCTACCCATTTCTTCTTGATCTATTCTAGTGTGGATCATGGATCAAGAGAGCAAATTGGAGGCCAAGATTTTGGTGCTAGGTCTCTAAGTTTGTGAGGTATAATCTTAGCATTTTGCTTAAGTTATTGTTTGATTACTTCAATCTAGCTATTATGTGTTTAATTAGGAGTTAATTGTGGTTTTGATATTAAATATTTAACTTTCAAGAAAGGGTTTTGAATGCAACTTAGGGTTTTATGATGTGAGATTATGGTTGTGTGATATTTTTGATATGTTAATGTTATGCTAAAGCAAATCTAGTTGTTAGTTGCATTTTTGTTAAATTAAATTGTGTTAATTACGCTAATTTGTAAACTAGGTTTTTAAAATTTATTGCAAATGTTAGACTAAAAATCTAATTAGGTTTTTCATGACTTCTTTAACATTATTAAGTGTAGTTTAACACTTTAGTTCATGGAAATCCAACCTAAATTGTGGTTTGTGCATTTTGCTATAAAATTGTTAAAATTTAGGTATTTTGTAAACTAGAATTTTAGGGTTTTTGGAATTTAATGAGATTAAATTATGAGAATTGTTTTTATGACTTATTTAAGTTATTTAATAAGTATTATGGCCGCTAGAATTGTTTAAACATCATGTTTTGTACAAAAATGGCGAATTGTGCTTTCTAGATTTTCGGAAAAATGACTTTTTAAGTGAAATTGGGGTTTTTGTGAATTTTAACCTATTTTATATTAAAATTAGTGTTCGTGAATGTGCAAATGAGTGTATTTGGGTTTTTCTCGATGGTTTGGCGTTTGTACGCCGACGTCGAGGGTTTTTGGGTTGATTTGTGAAAGTTTGATCTATGAGGGATTCGTGCGTTGTTTTGGTCATGAGTCGGATTTTAATACGATACGGTGCATTATGATATGTAGGTACCCCATGTGGACTTCGAGACGACAAGCAAGCGCATGGCGATATCGGCACCGGCGAACGAGGACCAGGTGAGTAGATTTATATCTACGGGGAGAAGTCGGGTGGATGGCGTATAGCACCCCCGCAGTCCGTGGTGGTGTATACGGATGCGTATACACACCAACAATTATTATATGTTACTTAGGATTAATAACGATGTTTAGGATGGATATTGGTGTGTTGGATTATTTTAGTGTTGCGAACCCTAGGGTAGCGTTGCACTACACATACACACATACATACTTGCATACATTCCTATTTATATGTGCTCATGGGATTCTCTATAGTTTATGTGTTCACATATGTATGGGACTATGTGTTCATATACTGGATTTGAGAATAGTATTTGGAATTTGAGATGAGTCGATGAGATTGGGCTTGAGGCCAGGAGATCGGTGATGTGATTTGGTTTGTATTGATATACGACATGATGTTTTAGCGGGTCTTTTGCCGTAGTGATTCTTACACTTGCATGCATACTTAGGCGGTATCAGTATTGTACTAGACATAGATCAGTACCCCGATCATGATATTTGATAAAGAGGATACCAGATGAATAGTACGATGAATGTGATTTTGATCCGTACCCAGATTTGGGATGCCGTACGACGGATTTACGTACGAGCTATTTATTGATGATTGATCCGCACTCTTGACTTGGAATGTCTAATTATAGATAGGGTATCGGATATGATATTATTGAGGCGGGATCACCGACTAATATATATACAGGTATGTATATATATCGACTCAGATGTTAGACGGTTTCCTTACCTGTAGTCCAGCTGGTTAGCTTAGCCCTTTAGTTTAGTTTAGTTGTTAGATTAGATTCGATTCTTACCTATTTCAAAAACTAACGAATCGTGGGTATTTTAAAAGACAGCCCAAGGGATCCTACGGATATTTCAAAAGACGTACCTTTTCATAAAAACACCGTAGCCCCTATTTTCAAAACCCCATGATTCGTGTTATTTCAAAAGGCACCATTTGTAGAACTTTTATTAGATTAATGCAGATTAGTTATAGTTACGTCTAGTTTTCAGCTACCACTTATTATTGTGGTTCGCTTCGCATCGCATACTTATGTTATAATTTCTTATTGAAATGTTGATATCATGCTGTTAGGACACCAGCACCATTACCGATGATGCGTATGTACCACATACACTTACTTGCCGGCTCACACACATCTTCATCGGTAATTGCCATGTCACGTACACCTTAGAAATATTATTGCTTAACTTAGCTTGATAACTCGTAGTTTGACATAATATTAGTGTACTTACCTTATATGCCAGCTTAGATATTGTAGTTATTACTTGTCATTTCATGCATACTGTTATTCATTGTTATGCCGTATTCATGGATTCTCATATTTATATTCATGTTTTTACATGCTATTGATGATTCGGATTCCCATGATATTTTCTGGATTTGGAGGAAAACCGCAAAAACATATATAAACTGCTTTCCCTCTTTTTAAATAAAAAAAATGCGGTTTTCCTATGATGTATGAGTCGTCCACCATGAGTTTGCTGATGGATTTCAAGACCCGATTCGAGAAGTTGGATGAACCGTTTCGGGTACATGGTGGGCCCGGTGCGGTACCCCGGGGCAAGATGAATGTGGTGATGACGTTGAGCCTGGCAGGGGAGCACTACCGACCGGTGATTTTACCTGACGCGTCGGATATCCGGAGGATACCGTCGTGGTTTTGAGATAGATGGTAGGGACCGGTCTGGACTGACGGCGTCCTAGATATTGTGATTGAGACATTGAGATTTTTGAGATTTTGAGGTACAGAGATTACGACACAGAGATATCGAGATATTTGGATACTTGTTTTGTGTCGATACTGGGCACTGTTTTATGCTGATTTCATTTATGGTACCTCCTATTTAAAAATAAGGAAATCTCACTAAACTATGAAAACAGTTCTTCATTTACATGTATTCTATTTTCATGCATTCATACCTCATTCATATGATATATTGCTACCTGAGGCACTGACACGGGTACATGAGATTACACTCGGGTTAGATATTTACCCTAGCCTTGTTATAGGCTGCATGTTATATATAATGGAGGATATATTATGATCATTGACCTAGGATTGCGTTATTTATGCGATTTCTGTGCGTAGATGTTTTTCTATTCACGAGTTGGCAACTCACCCCCGTTGTGCCCCAGTTTCTTGCAGGTTTGCCGTACAGGTTTCATTACGGCTTGCGGGCATAGTTTCCTTCGGGTGATTTGCTAGTAGGTGGGTTTACTTGTATCGTACCCCCCATCATATAACTTGTATATTATTATTCAGTTGTATCTAGAAGTTCCATCAACCAAACTTGTATTTATCTCAGATAGAGACCAGTGATGTTTATTCTTTCGACCTTAGAGTCGCGCGTTGTATTTCTGCGGTTTTCTTATGGTTTTGAGTTTCCTTTTAAATTTTGAACCTCGCCGTTGGCGTTGTATATTATATTTCTTGTGTGGTTGTGACCGTCGATTGACGAAGAGCTAGCTCCCGCTTGGGGATGCATTTTTATTGATTTCGTATACTATTCATGTTGCATCCCGTTTGGGGGCCAGTATTTACAAAGGAGACTCTGCCGAAATTTTCAGAAAATACTTGATGTTTTAAAAACGCATAATTCGGCTTATGCTATTAAAACTACTTGTTTTAAATTGGTTTTCCTTCACTCTACTACTTTTCTTGGTTTGGATTTCTGGGTTTTCGGCTTATTTAGATTACGTACGCCTCGAGACGTTTCATAGTTTAAGTGCCGGTCATGTTCCGTTTTTTCGGGTCGTGACAATTAAATTGCATGTACGATCAAGAAAAATAGTAATGTTTTCATTTCAGCTCATATAATTTCTCCAATGCAGATATCATATCCCTATCCAAATTTTAATTATTTGCATCATATATTATTTTCATTTGTAATAATCTGCCCAAATAAAATTTGGGTCCGAAACTTCTAGCTCAACACCTAAAATTATTACTCATCTCACGATTTTGATAATGATCGTACAGAGAGGAAAAAGGGATGGACTGAGCATCAACTTTATTATTATTCTGAATCATAGGATGAGTTTAAATATCAAACTTAAGGATAATATCGTAATTGTAACCAAACAATAATAGTATCACTCACTCACTCTGTTAAATATCATTCTAAATACCCAATCCAATCCCATTTTTTACGTTTCATTCTCTCGCTCTCTCACTCTCTCTCTCTCAATTCAAAACCCATTCGAAAACCCCCTCCAAAACCCTAAACCCTAATCAAAGTTTGCATCTTTTTATGAAATCTCAAATCGAGAGTTGAAAACCCTAGATGATCTAGTCTGCGATGAAAAGCCGCAGCTTGGACCTCGCCGGAGGAGCTCCGCGCAGATCCGACCACCGCATCGTCCGCACCAAGAAAACCCTACCGAAATCCCCAAAAATCTCGAAGCTTTCCGTCACAAAGCTCATCAGGATCCACTTCTCTGACCCAGACGCCACCGATTCCGACGATGATGTGGGGCCCGCTCGGCCTCGTCTCCGCCGCAACGTGCACGAGATCCTCATCGAGATCGCCGCCGCCGCCTCCACGTCAGCGCCGAAGACGAGAACACCGCCACGCCAGCACCGGAGACAGTACCGGGGCGTCCGGTGGCGGCCGTGGGGCAAATGGGCGGCGGAGATTCGAGATCCGAACCAGCGGAAGCGACTCTGGCTCGGGACCTTCGACACCGCCGAGGAGGCCGCCGCCGTTTACGACCACGCCGCCGTCAGGCTCAAGGGCTCGAAGGCCGTTACTAATTTCCCGATTAAGACGGCGCCGGTGACGGAGACGTCACGTTCGCTGTCGGTTACGGATCTGCCGTCGCCTACCTCCGTGCTGCGTAACGGAGGGGGAGAGACACCGTTCGACTGCTTCGGTTTCGGTAACGTGGACGCGCTGGGATGGAGCGTCGAGATGCCGTTAATGTTAACGGACGTTACGTTGCCGAGTTTGAATTTTTGGGAAGAGCAGAAGTTTGGGGACTTTAATGCGGAGGAGTTTTTGCTGGAGGGTGTTGGGTGTGTTTAGTAAAATTTTGAGGGTGGTTTGGTAAATAATAATTTTTTCTGTCTTCGAGCTTTGAGCGGCCAAAGTTTTGTTAACGAGTGCGAGTGAGCAAAAATTATAGGTATTTAATATTTATTTCTGAAGACTTAGGGGCTTTTTGGTTGCAAGATTATGAAATTTGGATTCCAAAATAATAGGGTTGAAAATTTCTGGATCTGGTAATTTGTTGTTTAGTTGGTATTGGATTCCTAGTATTGGATTTGTTGATCCTTGTAATCTTTGTTTGGTTAGTGAAAAGAAAGCGGGATTTGGATTTGAGCATTTTGGAGAGAGATAGATAGACAAAGGATTATTAAATAAATAAAGTACATGAGTCTTATCTAAAAGTATAATGAATAGTGTCAAATCCTTGGAAATTCTCCAAACTTTTAAGGATTCAAGAATTCTTGTTTTGTGGTGGCCCCCCATAAAAAAATAATCTTACAAATCCAAATTTTACAACCAAACACAAAACTATGGAATCATCTCAAACTTATGGTCGACAAACCAAATCTTTCATAATCCTACAACCAAACATGGAGAGAGAGAGAGGAAGAGAGAGTGTGTTTTTGGATAACTTTTCTCTGTGTGGAATGTAAGAAGGTGGAAAAGTTGGAATATTTTAATAAAAAAATCCTTTATATGTTTTTGTTTTGAATATAAATGTCAGGGTTTGGATTAGGCCCATTCGGCATAATTTTACTTCATATGGTTTGGCCAGCATCCATTTTTACATCACTGCTTTTAATTTTAACTTATTTATTTATATTATAATGAGGATTATACGTTGCCGCCATGGGAAGTTTCCTCTATTGGCGGTCTTAGAAGTCCATCCGTCAATTTATTTGATCATGGCACCAGCTGACACGAACAACTATGATCAACAATGTCTTATAATATATGTAGGTCAATTTTTTCGTAAGTTTAATATAACTTTGTGTTCAAGAGAATAGTATCCATTGTCATCCATATTTTTACCTGAGGAGGATATCAGTAGTAAAAATTGTTCTCATTTATTTTAATTGATAATAATACTAAAACTTATACCTCACAAAAATGGACATGCAATGGTGCAAGACAATGATTTCTTCCCCCAGACTCAAACAAAATAATGTTTTCTACCTTATTAGGGAAATGGTCGTCAAAGTGACGATGAAATTGTTGGCTATAGTGCCATCAAGGCAATTATCTTAATCGCAGCCAGATGATTATGATGATTGAGAGAGGACATATACCGGCAGAACAGTCTTACTCGAGATGATAGTATGATTGAGAGAGGACATGTACATGTTGATAGAGCCTATAGGATTCTTGCTTGACTACCAGTATTATGATGGCGATCATATACGTGGGAGCTGGTGGTCTATAAGCATATCTTTAAATGTCCATAATTGCGGGAGTATCGAGACTGGACATCGATACTGTTGGAGATAGTGCCCTCATAGTCAATTATTGGATCACAGGTACGTGATTGCAATGATTGCTGAGGACCTATACCGGTAGGACAGTCTTACTCAAGATGATAGTATGCTATCTGGTTTGCCTTTATCAGTAGTGTACAGGTTCAAGTGACTGATCACTGCTACACTTTGATAGAGCCCTTAGGATCTTGCTTTACCACCAACAGTATGATGGCGATCATATACGTGAGAGTTGGGTGGTTTATACGCATATCCTTAATTGTCGTCCCTAGTCGTGGGAGTTTCGAGACAGGGCATCGATACTCCGGAGTAGACTAGTGTGTACAGTCGAGACCCCGACGAGGGGCGGTGGCCGGTCTCACAAGCCACTGGTGTCAGTTGCATCACCTAAGATGTATACAGGTGCTCATTGGGTTATGAGTACACCAGACAGGACTCGCCGGGAATCTGCTAGTTAGTATTATATCTACCGTCAGATAGCAGTTCCCTGGTGACATGTGTACAGGTTAGTTCATCGACCTGAGGTCGTCATTTGTCTCGTGTGAGTTCCCACTGTGCTTTGATTTCTACCCTACCACGGCTCAAAGGAGTCGTGCAAACAGGTAGCTTTTGGGTACAGTTCCGAGCCATATGGAGGCACGTGAGCGGATCGGCAGGGGATTCGTCTCTCCCGGTATTGGGGGCGAGATCGTGCTGTGTCTAGGAGAGCCATTACACAAAGTCCATGGCCATGGCAGGAGATTTACTGGTAGGTACTCCAGTAGTATCTCATGGTGTTATTGGGCTTCACTCCGACACGACTTATACTGCTATTGGGGGTCTGACGTTACTAGCCCCCTAGGCAGATATGCGATACTCATAGACGAACGGACCGGACTGTATATACATTGTCACTGTTAGGCTCAGTAGGGTTTTCCGGATGAGTGCGCTCATCGGCATCCCTTGAGGTCAGTCCATGGGCAGCCGTTACGCATTGCTAGTGCCGCTGACGGTTTGTGGTTAAACCCACTGCCAGGGTACTGACGAGTCATTAGAGTCCCCCACAGACAGTTTCCCAAGTTCGGGCGAAACGTTGTAGAGGCCGCATGGTTTTATGGCAGGGTTCGGAAAATGCACGTGCGTTTACGCACGTGTTATTTTTCGGGCAGATGATACTGGTCGGTTTTGGTTTAAGCCGGATCCGAGTATTATATTGAGTAGGTATAATATCTTTGTCTCAGTTGCATTTGTATTCGGTCGTAATACAAATGCGGGTATATTTATACAGTTTCAGGGTTATCCTGAAAGTCGTTTCAGGATCACTTTTGGAAGTTGCCAGTTTCCAGTTTTCTATCAGCCGTCTTTTAACATTCGGTTAAAGACGGATTTATCTTTTCTTGGATGAGAGTGAGTCATGCTTCTAGAAGCTTCTAGAAGTGGTGATGAGGCTAGTGAGTCATTAGTGCATTAATGGTGCTATTAATGCTTGATGACTAAGGGTTTTTTGGTTCAATGTTTCTTAGTGACTCATTGCTTTTCATTATGATGAGGATAAGCTTTATGTTTATTGTTATCCTCCTTCATTTGCTCCTACCCTCACCTCCCTCTTGGATAAATAGTGGCCGGCCCCTTTGAGTGAGAGAGAGAGAGATTAATTTCATTCTTGTGAGAAAAGACTAAGGTTTAGGGTGCATGGAAATTTCATTGCCTCTTTCATTCCATCACCCGATAAAATTGGCAACTTCATTAACCGATCGTCCACGGACTTGGACGAAGTGAGACAAAGTCATCTACTCATTCTCTACATCATTCTTGGTCGTCTCTTTTAGCAAACTTGACGATCGAGTTGCCTCGAGTCAGAGGCGGGAGCCCGTTTAAAGAATCAGTGATGTGGTGCCACCTCGACGAGGATATCGGAGATCGACGAGATCGGAGCAGCCGCAACGGAGCGTGGGATGATGGTTGAAGAACGAAGGACTCGGATCGTTCGGTACAATCTTTCTACACTCTTTACAGTTTGTTAGTTTAGCAATAATGGCAGATCCGGGTTAAAGTATACGATAGCGCCAGTTAAAAAGTTTTTGTTCCGCATTTGGCGTCTGTAGACTGCCGGGGCGCTAGCGTAGACTTACAGTGGTATCAGAGCCTCACCATTTTGCTATACTAACTTGTGCTAACGCGTTTAAAACATCGATAGAACCGGAAATCAAAAATCACATTTTTTCATGCTCACAGTTTCTGTCGATTTCAAATGATCTCGTAAAATTATTCTGCATGTCTCAGAAATGTGTGCAGGGTTTTCTAAGAATCACGTAGAAATTTGGGCATGTAATTCGATGATACCGCCGCGGAAACGCGGTCAAACCATAGGTTTGACCGCGCTTCCGCGGCCAAACAGTGAGATCGTGGCCCCAAATTTTCACAGTGAGTTCTCTGTTGCATTTTGTGATTTTTGGTAAATATTGTTTTGGCCCAGATTTTGTTACTGTTCACCAGTAAGTCGTGGGGCCCACTTCTTGATATTTGGTCGATCGAAATTTAAACATGTTAGTTTACAGTGCTTACATTATATCTCCGACCGGGAATGTCATTTGATCGGTAAACCGCGTCTGATTGCTATAGTTCTTTTAGACGGGTTTGCGAACGTGACATTCGCATTGATGTTCTGTGTTGTGCTGTGATGTTGCGGATTTGTCGTGGTGGATAGCAGTGTGCAATGATAGTACAGTTTGAGTTTATTTGTACATTTGATATTGCGGGGCGAGCGTTCAACTTGGGGACTGCCGTCACTGCCTGTTGTATAATATTCTTTTGGGGCACGACCAGGTTGCGGTCGATGTACCTATTGTACTATTTTTCATTACTGTACTAGGTTTTGCCCCGAGACGGAGTGCACGGATAGCCGGGTTCTGAGAAGCAACGGGTCCGCATCTCATGGCTTTGAGAGGCAGAGGGGTCCCACTCTAGAATTGGCAGACTATTCGCCGCACTCGTAGGGGGTACAGGTTGACCCAAGGAGGGGTGCCCAAGCTTACCGGATTTCGTGGAGTGCTGGGTGGTCCATTCACTATGCTGTAGGGGGCTGCCTCGCTTCAGGTTTTGGCGGGTAACTTGCCGCACCCGTAGGGGTCTAGGTTTCATTGCACAGGCTATCCACACGACAGGGGAACGTCGGGTTTCAGCAGCGGCTCTGTGAAACCCGGGGATCCCAGATATCTGTATTGTTCTGTGATGCTTATTACTTTTCTGTAATGTTGCATACTATCACGCCTGGAGCGATTATTGTATATTGGTTTATATACTATTAGATGTTGTATATGTTTTACACCCGCGCTAGTCCAGTCCCCGCTCTGTCGTTAGTTAAGTAACCTAACGAGTGATGACGGGACCCAGTGACGAATGCGGATGGCATATACGTACATTTTATTTTCGTTCTTTTCTGGTGTGATTAATTGATGGGACTACGTTGATTCTGATCAATGCAAAGTAAAACAAACCTGTTTGCAGTTGTTGGAACAAATTTAAAAAGTGTTGTTACAAAGACGTTTCCTTTTGTTTTGCATAGCGGTATTCAGTGGAATATCCTGCACCTCATTCGACGGGGCAAGGGCCGATATCCCTTCACCGGGACCGACCCCTTGGGCAGAAGTTTGCGTCAGGGTAATAACTTCACTATAGTCGATTACATGTTGCTTTGCATAGCGGTATTCAGTGGAATATCCTGCACCTCATTCCACGAGGAAAGAGCCGAGATCCCTTTACCGGGAGTGACCTCTTTAGCAAAAGGTTTTCGTCACTATATTTTAAAAAGCTATCAGGTTCCTTCAGCGATATCAAGTTCACTACGTTAAAGGTTTTTCGCCAAAAATCAGCCGTAGCCCTCCGTCGTTTCTTATGGATGGTCAGTAGTATTCAAGCTATGTTTGTTGGCATACATCAAGGCATAGTGTTTGGTAGCTGATGGGTATTCATTTGTTGCATAGATAGATGAGTTGGTTTGGGACAGTCGTATTACCTTGTTGGCATACGTCAAGGGTATGTACGGGTGGGTTCAAATTAACAAGATAATGACGGGCAGAACTTGACATGTGACTTATGATTTGTTGGCATACGTCAAGGTCATAAGAGCATGGGGCATAAATCATATCGGGAGTTTCTAAAGAAACTGAAACTTGCCAAGTATGCGCATACCTTCTGGAGTATGAGTAACGTGGATGCATTCCATCACATTATCATGCGATGAGAGTTGGATCCCGATTCCCACTGATGAGTTGGTTTACTCTTCGGGTGACCCCGATTGATTCTTCTTTAGGTTTGGAGGAGAATTTGACAGGACAGTGGGAGGTTTCCGGATTAGATAAAGTGATGACCATTCTGATCTAGGTTAGAGTGCACGCAGAGTGTTTCTTCTCTCTCTCTCTTTGGCAGCGACCTTTGACCGACCCTAGACTATAACTCAGTGACCAGGTTGACCGAACCTTCTTAAAATACTGGCTTTTGGATTGTCTGAGTTGCATAAGTCATTGCCACTCCTTCTTTTACCCTTTGAATTTCTCAGAACACCCGTATTACTACGGATATCCACTTCCATTGGATAGATCCATCGTATGGTTATATACGAACTCGAAGGGACTTCTTCGAGGATGGATCCAAGTTCAGGAGAAATAGAATTGGTTTATTCAGTTGTCTTTTATTATCACCTTCTCTCAGGTTGCGAGAGCTCCTTGGTTTAGGAGAGTACACCTATTACGCTTATTGGATAGTCTTATTCCAAACCATAGGCTGGTGCCGAAAGGTAGGGAATGAAGAAAACCAATTAGCCTAAGTAGGGTGTGCAGAAGGTAATATGTAAAGACAAAATAAAGGGATTAGAAAGAGGGCAAAGTAAATTGCGACTGATATCATTCACGACCAAACCGCGTACTTCATCGCCTCTCCCATTTCACCTTTAAAAGAATAAGGTATTATTCAGTTGTCTTTTATCATCACCTTCTCTAGAGATGCGAGTACTCCTTGGTTTAGGAGGGTACACCTATTATGCTTACTGGATAGTCTTCTTCCAAACCATAGGCTGGTGCCGAACGGTAGGGAAGGAAGAAAACCATTTAGCCTAACGATGGTGTACAGAAGGTAACGACTAAAGACAAATAAAGGGATTTGGAGAGATGGCAATAAAATATACGGTTGAAGTCATGAATTGGATTATGGAAGAGGCATTACTATGAATACCAGGATACCCCTACGAAACATTTTCATGTTTCAGTGCATTGTTAAAGAAAAACTGTTTTCCCGATTAGACACTTATTCCAAGGGTATGTATTTACCAGGTTTCATTCTCATATCTGTATGGTTTTACAGATGATGAGTGGGAGTAAGATATTGGGAATTAGGTGATCATCCTGATTATATCGGAATTCGTTGTAATTGGTGATATTTGAGGAAATCGCCAGGGTACAGTTTTCCACCTACAACGCACAGGTTTTGAGTTGTTCAAACTCAGCGGACTTATACAGAGTATTGTATGTTGTCCAGTGTCCATCAGGACAAAGGGGTAGGTCCTCGTACTATGTTCTATTTACTTATAACTTCTCTAGTATTTAGACCAGTGTTTCGTAGAAATACAAGGTCTAAGTTTTGAGAAGTTGTGGGTATAAGAATAAAGTAGAGAACCAGGTATCACAATTATCGGGATTCTTCAAAGAGATCGAAGATGTAGATTCTTGTGATTGGTATTCAGATGATAGTGATGGTTTTGAGAAACGTGTTTCTCTTTCAGGTTACTCATAATTGGATGGATTCCTAAGTTGAGTAATGCTGATTAGCCTCTTTCCATTAAGTTGAGATGCACTGGAGACAGCTGCATGGTTTGAATATGGTTCCAATTAAATTAGTGCCAAAGTTTCTGTATTGGATATAGAATGGATTGTACCTTAAAAGATGTTACGGTACGGGGAGTTGTCCAGCTTATGATTAAAACCAGACTCTGGATAACTCAGGGCACGATTCTGTAATGGCTGTTTGTGGGTTGACCCTGGCTATGACGAGGGTTGACATTCTACCATCTGGAAGATCAATAGTGATATTGTTCTTGACTCGCCACAGTTTTAGTAAAAATGGATCTTTTTCAGAAAACAGTAGTGGGAGTATGGTAGAACTGGAAGTGATTCCAGAACCGCGAACGATTACGGAAAATTTAATAGGACCTATATATTCAATCAGGTTTGACATTCCAATAGCCACTCCGCAGGTATGGTAGGTAACCTCAGACGCCCGAGAGGTACTTCGGTAGCCTCAGAGACGGTGACAGGGAGGTTCTTATCTACCAAGACTTGACACTACTGTTGTTCCAGGATATGAGACCCGGTAGGAGAGTTGTCGTAGTCAGTGGGAGCAGCGGAAGCACAGTGGGCAAGATGCTTATATCTATTTATAGACTTGAGCAGTTATAGCGGAGATAGATCATCTAATTTTGATGTGACAGTCATGGGTTTGACTTCAATCAGAATAGGGGATGGATCAGTTAAGAAGGTAGTAGGGTGTGATGTCAAGGTATCTGGATGACATACACAGAGTAGGAAGTAAAATTCCTATACTACGATCGGTTGTACTGTGGTCGTCACACAGTTGTTTCTCCAAACAGGATATGGATATAATATTTGACATTCTGGTTTCTAGATCTATGGTTTTAGATCTAGATTTGGGTAGTTTCCCAATGTGGGTACTTTGACAGATATTCTAATGGTTTTTGGAATAGTTGACTCCTAGCATGGTGGTGTACCTGCAGGTGATGGAGTCACCCTCTCTAAAGGTGTCGTATAGACTAAAGGGGAGAGGGATGTGCATGATTGGCAGATCACTTGCTTAGGCAATTGAGTCAATCATGAGATGTCAAGTACCACACCAGATGTTGTTTTTGCACTAGATGCAATAAGTTTGTATTAATCCAATCCTGGAGAAACATAAGGAAGCAGTTTTAGAACATAAGTACATGTTCTACGGATTTGATGACGGCAACCTCCTTCGGGAGACGGTTATCATTCCAAGCTTCAAAGGTGACATGGATGACAGAGTGATTGTCAGAGTTATAGTTTTTCCCTCTGACGAAGAGGGACAGTATTATGGACAGGTGGTCCAAGAGGATACTGTGGGTGGCATGGTGCCCGATACTGATTAGGTTCAGTGATCGATACAGTCTAAGAAGTTTGGATTTGGAGTTCATTTATGAACTAGGTCCCATCAGATATCCAGACATATTCTAAGACAGGTATTACTCAATTCGGGAGATGGCTTTCTCCGCGAACTTGAGATTAAGAGAGATATAGAAAGAAACTTCTAGGCGGATCCACTCACTAAGGCTATTTCTCGAACACAATAGTTTTACAAACGGGCTTTGTGATACTGATTAGTAGAGGAGTTGGATGTTCGGTTTCACACGGGCTGTGAGTAGTCGACATCGCAATAATTAGCCTTGAGTGCAAGTGGGAGATTGTTGGAGATAGTGCCCTCATAGTCAATTATTGGATCACAGGTACGTGATTGCAATGATTGCTGAGGACCTATACCGGTAGGACAGTCTTACTCAAGATGATAGTATGCTATCTGGTTTGCCTTTATCAGTAGTGTACAGGTTCAAGTGACTGATCACTGCTACACTTTGATAGAGCCCTTAGGATCTTGCTTTACCACCAACAGTATGCTGGCGATCATATACGTGAGAGTTGGGTGGTTTATACGCATATCCTTAATTGTCGTCCCTAGTCGTGGGAGTTTCGAGATAGGGCATCGATACTCCGGAGTAGACTAGTGTGTACAGTCGAGACCCCGACGAGGGGCGGTGGCCGGTCTCACAAGCCACTGGTGTCAGTTGCATCACCTAAGATGTATACAGGTGCTCATTGGGTTATGAGTACACCGGACAGGACTCGCCGGGAATCTTCTAGTTAGTATTATATTTACCGTCAGATAGCAGTTCCCTGGTGACATGTGTACAGGTTAGTTCATCGACCTGAGGTCGTCATTTGTCTCGTGTGAGTTCCCACTGTGCTTTGATTTCTACCCTACCACGGCTCAAAGGAGTCGTGCAAACAGGTAGCTTTTGGGTACAGTCCCGAGCCATATGGAGGCACGTGAGCGGATCGGCAGGGGATTCGTCTCTCCCGATATTGGGGGCGAGATCGTGCTGTGTCTAGGAGAGCCATTACACAAAGTCCATGGCCATGGCAGGAGATTTACTGGTAGGTACTCCAGTAGTATCTCATGGTGTTATTGGGC
This sequence comes from Agapanthus africanus, assembly GCA_030015575.1. Classification (NCBI taxonomy): domain Eukaryota; kingdom Viridiplantae; phylum Streptophyta; class Magnoliopsida; order Asparagales; family Amaryllidaceae; genus Agapanthus; species Agapanthus africanus. Next base: position 486,768,670 of record CM057339.1, on the reverse strand, counting down.
TTCACTCCGACACGACTTATACTGCTATTGGGGGTCTGACGTTACTAGCCCCCTAGGCAGATATGCGATACTCATAGACGAACGGACCGGACTGTATATACATTGTCACTGTTAGGCTCAGTAGGGTTTTCCGGATGAGTGCGCTCATCGGCATCCCTTGAGGTCAGTCCATGGGCAGCCGTTACGCATTGCTAGTGCCGCTGACGGTTTGTGGTTAAACCCACTGCCAGGGTACTGACGAGTCATTAGAGTCCCCCACAGACAGTTTCCCAAGTTCGGGCGAAACGTTGTAGAGGCCGTATGGTTTTATGGCAGGGTTCGGAAAATGCACGTGCGTTTACACACGTGTTATTTTTCGGGCAGATGATACTGGTTGGCTTTGGTTTAAGCCGGATCCGAGTATTATATTGAGTAGGTATAATATCTTTGTCTCAGTTGCATTTGTATTCGGTCGTAATACAAATACGGGTATATTTATACAGTTTCGGGGTTATCATGAAAGTCGTTTCAGGATCACTTTTGGAAGTTGCCAGTTTCCAGTTTTCTATCAGCCGTCTTTTAACATTCGGTTAAAGACGGATTTATCTTTTCTTGGATGAGAGTGAGTCATGCTTCTAGAAGCTTCTAGAAGTGGTGATGAGGCTAGTGAGTCATTAGTGCATTAATGGTGCTATTAATGCTTGATGACTAAGGGTTTTTTGGTTCAATGTTTCTTAGTGACTCATTGCTTTTCATTATGATGAGGATAAGCTTTATGTTTATTGTTACCCTCCTTCATTTGCTCCTACCCTCACCTCCCTCTTGGATAAATAGTGGCCGGCCCCCTTGAGTGAGAGAGAGAGAGATTAATTTCATTCTTGTGAGAAAAGACTAAGGTTTAGGGTGCATGGAAATTTCATTGCCTCTTTCATTCTATCACCCGATAAAATTGGCAACTTCATTAACCGATCGTCCACGGACTTGGACGAAGTGAGACAAAGTCATCTACTCATTCTCTACATCATTCTTGGTCGTCTCTTTTAGCAAACTTGACGATCGAGTTGCCTCGAGTCAGAGGCGGGAGCCCGTTTAAAGAATCAGTGATGTGGTGCCACCTCGACGAGGATATCGGAGATCGACGAGATGGAGCAGCCGCAACGGAGCGTGGGATGATGGTTGAAGAACGAAGGACTCGGATCGTTCGGTACAATCTTTCTACACTCTTTACAGTTTGTTAGTTTAGCAATAATGGCAGATCCGGGTTAAAGTATACGATAGCGCCAGTTAAAAAGTTTTTGTTCCGCATTTGGCGTCTGTAGACTGCCGGGGCGCTAGCGTAGACTTACAGATACTCCAGTGTAGACTAGTGTATACTGATCGAGACCCCGACGAGGGGCGGTGGTCAGGTCTCACAAGCCATTGGTATTAGTTTGTTCACCTAAGATAATATGCTGGTGCTCATTGGGTTATGAGTACACTGGACGGACTCACCGGAAACCTGCTAGTTGATATTATACATATTGTCAGATAGCAGTTCCCAAGTGACATGTGTACAGGTTAGTCTGTCGACCTTGTCTCATGTAAGTTCCCACTGTGCTTTAATTACCACCCTACCACGACTCAAATAAGTCGTGCAAACAGGTTTTAGTTGGGTACAGTCCCGAGCCACATGGAGGCAGTGATTGGATCGTCGGGGATTCTTCTCTCCCGGTATTGGGGGTTGATGTCGCGTTGTACACGGGTGGCCATCACCAGAAATCCGTGGCCACGGTGGACGAGAATTACCGATCCAATCGATAATTTCTCAGGTGGTGATGGGTTTCATGCTGACACTAAATGTCGCGTTGTTAGAGATCTGACTTTATCCACCCCCTAAACTCGATATGCGATACTCTTAGACGAACAGACCGGACTGTACGGATATTGTCACTGTCAGGCTCGGTTGGGGTTCAGGATGAGTTTGCTCATCGGCCTCCCTTTCGCTCAATACCTGGGTAGCCGTTACGTACAGCTAGTGTCGCTGACGTGCTTGTGGTTAAACTCACTGCCAGCGTATTGACGAGTCTTTAGAGTCCCACACAGAGAGTTTTCACGGTTCAGGCGATATGGTGTAGATGACGTATGTTGGTACATACAGATGTCCGATTAAATATGTACACATGCTGCACAGACTTTAATCGGACGGTTGATAATACTAGCGGCATAGGATTAAGCCGGATTATTAAATCAGGTTTTGATTTAATAATTTATATATGTATTTATATATATATATATATTCTAGTATTATTGTTCACTATTCATTTTCTCTCTTGGCTATTCGTATTTCTGTACGAATACGCGTATATGTGTTTCGATATATGAACCGGAAAGTATTCCGTATTTATACGGAATAGCTTCTAGAAGTGGACACCTCATTTGTATGATTTTCCATTTTTGGAAATTCATTTGTTTCACAAATGAGGTGGAGGAGTGAGGTGGCATGAGCATGGGTCATAGGTATGACTTGGAATTGTTTATTTGCAAATTGAAATGAGATATTTTTATGATGAGAGAGAGGGGGGCAGCCACAAGTATTGGTGTGGACTTGATCATTTTACTTCACTTGATTCATTGCTTGCATTCTATACTCGCTTCAACACTTAGCCATTCTTAAGTTGCTCATGCTATTGTTTCCTCACATCCTTCATCTTCTGTGGTTACTCCCTTGAGCAATAGTGATGAGAGAAAAATATAGTGACACATTCCTACACCTCCACTCTCCATTGCTAGCAACCTTGGAGCGTCGGTTGTCTCGCTCGACGAGGCTGAAACTTGCGCCGTTTCCCTCAGATGGATCATCGTAGATGGAGGAAGACCGGTGACCAAATTCGATCAAGGAGCCACTAAGAGCTTGGGGATGATATTTGAAGACCGAATGACACGGATCAACTCGGTATAACCATCTAACTTCTTTTATATAGCTTGCTAGTTTAGGATCTAAGGTAGATCTGAGTATCAGGTAATGGTACCGTCAGTTCAGTAAATTTTTGTTCCGCATTTGGCCACGGTTTGATGGTCGGGACGCTGCCGTAACCCAACATGGTATCAGAGACAGTCTTTAAACCCCTTACTAGCTTGTTTAGACAATGTTAAAGTTTCGAAATCGAAACAACCCGTTAACAGTGCACTGCTGATTCCGTTCTCTGTTGATTTTCAAAGTCTTCAAAAAATTATTTTAGCAACTGCAGAAGACTACTTATATAACTACTAGTCCATACCCCAAATACGAACCCATTCCACCTGTTTTGACCCGAGCACATGCTCAGAAAATCCGAGCTCGTCGGCTTGGGTTGGGATTTTGGGCTTTGTATTTTGGGTGTTGTTTGGTCTCTGGAATGTTGGTTCAGTGGTATTGCTAGTTTTTCCTATTTTGGATATTATGTTATCTGTTGTTCAGGGGCAATTTGGGGTATTTCGAAGTCGATAATTTAGCACTGTTTAAATGTTTTACAGTACTTACATTACTATCTGCGACCGTGAATGTCAATAGATTGGTACAACTTGTCTAATTTCTATAGTTCTTTTAGACGGGTTTGCGATCGTGACATTCACGTTGATGTTCTGTGTTGTGCTGTGATTTTGGTTCGATCGTCGTGGTGTATAGCTATGGTGCAATGTTAGTACAGCTTAGTTTCATTTGCACTTTTGATATTGCGGGACGAGCGTCCGGCATGTGGACTGCCGTCACTGCCAGCTTGTATATTATTCGTTTGGGGCACGACCGGGTTGAGGTCGATGTCACCCTTGTACATATTATTTTCTTTTCTCTACTAGGATTACCCCGCGGTGGAGTGCACGAATAGCCAGGTTCTAGAGGGCAACGGGTCCGCATCTCATAGCGTTGAGACGGAGGGGACCTTACTCTAGAATTGGCGGGTTATTCGCCGCACTCGTAGGGGGTATAGGTTAACCCAGGAGGAGTGCTCAAGTTATCGGATTCCGTGAAGTGTCGGGTGGACCATTCACTTTGCTGAAGAGGGTTGCTTCACTTCTAGTTTTGGCGGGTAACTTGCCGCGCTCGTAGGGGTCTAGGTTATCATTGCATATGCTATCCACACGACAAGGGAACGTCGGGTCTCATTTGCGGCTCAAGTGAAACCCAGGGCTCTAGGATTATCCACCATTCTTTGTTGTTTCTGTGATACTTCTGTGATGTTGCTTTATATCATGCTTGGGATGATTGTTATATATATATATACATATACTAGTAGATGTTGTATATGTTTTGCACCCGCGCTAGTCCAGTCCCCGCTCTGTCGTTAGTTAAGCAATCTAACGGGTGATGACGGGACCCAGTGGCGAATGCGGATGGCATATACATACATTTTATTTTCGTTTTTTTCTGGTGTGATTAATTGATAGCACTGCGTTGATTCTTATCAATGTAAGGAAAACAAACCTATATGATGTTGTTGGAACCAAGTTTTTTTAAAAACTGACATTACAGGCGCTTTCTTTTGCTTTGCATAGTGGTATTCGGTTATGAATATCCAGCACCTCATTCGACGAGGCAAGGGCCGAGATCCCTTCATCGGGAGTGACCCCTTGCGTCAACGTAATAACTTCACTATAGTCGTTTCCTTTTGCTTTGTATCGTGGTATTCAGTTTGGAATATCCTGCACCTCATTCGATGAGGAAAGAGCCGAGATCCCTTCACCGGAAGTGACCTCTTTAGAAAAAGTTTTCGCCACTATATATTTGTAAAACCACTTAGATTCCTTCAACGATATCAAGTTCATTATGTTAAAGATTTTTCGCCAAAAACCAGCCGTAGCCCTCCGTCATTTCTTACAAGCATTATTTAGTATTTGTGCTGCGTTTGTTGACCTAGTCAAGACGTAGTGTTCGGTAGCTAAGTGTTGCTTGTTTGTTGCATTTTAAATGTGATTGGTTAGGATAGTCGTGCGGCCTTGTTGACCTAGTCAAGGGCACGTGCGGGTGAGTTTAATGCAATCCAGGATAATGACGGGTTGAACTTGACTAGCGGTTTATGGTTTGTTGACTTAGTCAGGGTCATAAACCGCTTGGGGTAAAAATCATATTGGGAGTTTCAAACATACAGGAAACTTGCCAGGCTTGCGCATACCTTCTGGGGTGTGGTAACTTGAGTGGATTCCATCAAGTTATCATGCGATGATAGTTGGATCGCGATTCCCACTGATGAGTAGGATTACTCCTCGGGTGATTTTAGATGATCCGACTAATTCTCCTTTAGGGTTTGGAGGAGAATTCTAGGATATAGTGGGAGCCATCCTGATTAGATAAAATGATTAATCATTCTGATCTAGGTTAGAGTGCACGCTGAGTGTTTTCTTTTCTCTCTCTCTTTGGCAGTGACCATGGCCCGACCCTTGACTAAAACTTATGAACCAAGTTAACCGAACCGTCTTAAAACACATTTGCTTTTGGAATGTCATGGTGTCGCAAGTATCATTGCCACTTCTAAATCACCTTTGCATTTCTCCAGAACACCCTGTATCAGTACAAACATCCACTTCCATTGGATAAATCCATCGTAGAGTTACATACGAACTCGAAAGAACTTGTTCCAGATTCGAGGATGGATTCTGGTTCTGGAGAGAAAGAATATGATTATTTAGATGTCTTTTCCCTTTACCTTCTCTCAGGTTATGAGGGCTCCTAGGATTAGGAGAGGGTACACCTATTGAGATTATTGGATAGTCTTCCTCCAGACCATAGGCGGGTGCCGAAAGGTGGGGAAGGAAGAAAACCAATTAGCCTAAAAGTTGTGTACAGAAGATAATAAATAAAGATATAAAGGGATTAGATTAAAAGCAAAGAAAATTACGACTGCTATCATTCACGACAAAAACCGTGTATACCTCTGCCACTCTTACATCCACTTTGTATTTCTCCAGAACACTCCGTATCACTAGGGATATCCACTCCTATTGGATATGCCATCGTATAGTTATATACGAATTCGAAAGAACTTGTTCCAAATTTGAGGATGGTTTCCGGTTCAAGAGAAATTGAATAGGATTATTCAGATGTCTTTTCCCTTTACCTTCTCTCGGTTGTGAGGGCTCCTAGTATTAGGAGAGTACACCTATTACGCTTATTGGATAGTCTTCTTCCAAACCTTAGGCTGGTGCCGAAGGGTAGGGAAGGAAGAAAACCAATTAGCTTAAAGGCGGCGTACAGAAGGTAATAAGTAAAGACATAATAAAGGGATTAAAGTGATGGCAGCTAAGTATGTGGTTACTGTCATGAATCAGGATAGTAGAAGAGGCGTTACTAGGAATACCCGGTTACCCCTTCGAAATATTTTCATGTTTCAGTTTCACCGTGCGATGTTAATTGAAAACTGTTTTCCTAATTGGAATCTAACTCTAAGGTATGTATTTACCAGATTTGTTTCTCACATCTGTATGTTATTACAAATGGTGAGTGGGAGTAAGATATTGGGAATTGGGTAATTAGATCCTCATTATATCGAAATTCGTTGTAATTGGTGATATTTGAGGAAATCACCTGAGTTTTTGCCGGACGACAAATATTTGGTTTTGAATATCCGTAGTTATGTACCAATTTCAAACTGATATATCTATACGTTTATTTTATAAAGTGAGATATAATTTTTTGATATTTTGTCTGTAACATTTATCTATATCAGTTGGTGATTAGGTAAGGTGCATTCAATAGCGGTGTAATTCTTCTTAACCATAGTACAGTTTTTCAACCTACGACGCACAGGGTTTAAGTTATTGAACTCAGGGGACTTATACAAAGCATTGTATATTGTCTAGTGTCCATTAGGACAATGGGGTTGGTACTCTTACTATATTCTGTTTACTCATAACTTCTTTATATCTAGACAAGTATTTTATTGAAATACAAGATTCAGATTTTGAGAAGTTATAGGTATAAGAATAAATTAGAGAACCATTTGTTGGAAGTATCAGGATTCTTCGAGGAAGTCAGAAATTTAGATACTTGTGTTTGGTATTCCGTTGATAGTAATGGTTTTAAGAACTTGCTTCTCTTTTGGGTTATTCATATATGGATGCACTCCTAGTTGGGTAATGCTGATTAGCCTCATTCCATTTGTTTGATATGCACTAGAGACAGCTGCATGATTTTGAATCCGGTTCCAATTAAATTAGTGCTTTTGTTTCTATATTGGATATATAGAATCAATTTATATCTTAACGATGTTAAGGCATATGGAGTTGTCCGGCTGATGCTTAAAATATGAATCCGGATAAACTCGAGGCACGTTTCAGTAATGGTAGTTTGTGGGTTATCCTGGGTTTTGACAAGGGTTAACTTTCTACAATCAGGAAGATCAATAGTGATATTGTTCTTGACTCCCCACAGTTTTAGTAAAATGAATTTTTTCAGAAAACAGAAGTGGGAGTATGGTAGAACTGGAAGTTATTAGTTATATCTATGCCCTAGAGGCCATTATTGTACATATAATGTATATTATGGTGATGCTTGGATATATATATAGAGAGAGGACTTTCTTGCTCGACATGATAGTATACTATCTGGTTACCTTTATTTTAACATGTAGACTTATATTGTGATACTGTCTTGCTCTCACATGTTGATAAAGCCCTTAGGATATGTACTTGACTACCAGGACTATGATGGAGATCATACTAGTGGGGCCAGGGTAGTTCACAAGTACATCCTTTAATTGTTCCTAGTCGAGAGAATATCGAGACATGGCATCGATATTCCAGAGTAGACTAGCGTATACGCTTCTTGACCAATATAATGGGCGATGGATGATCCCACATCCATTTGTGTTTGACTTCAGAGATGGTATACGGGTGCTTAGAGAAGACTGGGTACACTGAACAAGACTCGTCGAGGACTCCTATGTGGTAGTATACCTATCGCCAGATAGCAGTCCTCTGGTGACACTGGTACATGTTAGTCTGTAGACCCGAGATCGTCATAGAGTCTTGTGCGGCTACCACTGTGCTTTGATTTCCTCCTTACCATGCTCAAAGGAGACGTGCAAACAGGTGGATTTTGGGTACAGTCCTAAGTCGTATGGAGGCAATGAGAGATAGGAAGGGTTTCGTCTCTTCCGGTATTTGGGGTTGATGTTGCGCTATGCTCGATTGTCTATAACTGGAAGTCCCTGGCCAGGGCTGCTGCCGGGATATACTGATAAGTGTTATCAGTAGTTTCTCGAACCGTTATAGGCCAGACATCGACATGACTTATCACGTTACTGGGGTCTGACGATTTCTACCCCTAGACATGATATGCTGCTGCGCCACGGCAGCGCCCCGGCCGTCTATCCGAGGCCAAAAAGAGGAATCAAAAATTTTCTTAACTTTAAACCGGTGCTACCGCGGACAATAAACCCGGATCGTAACCATTAACCTAATGCTAGCAAACAAGAGATGGGGCAGAATGCTATACCGAGCGATCCGTGTCCTTCGGTCTTCGTCTCCACTCCGATCTCCTCGCGGAATCTCCGGTCGTCGCCTCCTCGTCGAAACGGGCACCACATCGCCGGATTCTTTTACGGGCTCCCATCTCTGGACCGAGGCAACTCGGGCGCGAAGTTGGTGAGCCGACACGTCCAAGAGATGCTGTAGGCTAGTGTAGAAAACATTATCTCTAGGGGTTGTGAAGTTGCCATGGTGATGGAGGAATGATCAATGAACTTTGGAGAGGGGTTGATGAATTTTGCAAAGCATGAATGAGATGAATCAATTTCCCTCACCAAAAAATGAAAACCTCTCATTCTCTCATCTAATATGTGGCCGGCCCCCTTAAGTTAGAATGAGGAGAGAAAAAAAAACTTAAACCATGAAGGGAGGTGATGGTAGTAAAAGCAAAGGGGTGACCACAACCAAAAGCAATGATAACAAAGTCACACCAAATCAAATCCAACTCTAATCACAATTAATGCTAAACCATCATGAAAAAGCAAAGATTCTAAACCTATCATAATGCCACAAATACAAAGAACCCCTCCACAAATGCTAATTTGCAAACTTGCAAATTAGCCCCTCCAACAGAAAAATCCGGCCGTGAAGGAACAAAGGGAAACTGGCCGGAACGGAATGCAAACTGGCAACTTCAGAAAACTGATCCCGTAATAAATTACAGGAAAACCCCACGACTGCATATACATGCTCGCATTTGTATTCCCACTGAATACAAATGCAAAGAGACAAAATCTACACTGTTAAATACTAGGATCCGGCTTAAACCAAAGCCGGCTAGTAAAAACCGTCCGATCATGATCCGTGCAATACTGCACGTATCTGATCGAACCCTGCCATATCCCCATACGGCCTCTACAGCGTTTCGCCCGAAACTTGAGTAACTGTGTATGTGGGGGACTCTAAAGACTCGTCAATACTATGGCTGTGGATTTAACCACTAGCACGTCAGAGGTATTAGCCATACATGACGGGCCACCAGCTATTGACTAAAAGGGTCGTCGATGAGCGAACTCATCCTGACACCCTACTGAGCCTGTCAGTGACTATATCCGTACAGTCCGGTCCGTTCGTCTATGAGTATCGCATGACGGGCCTAGAGGGTTGGTAAAAGTTAGACCCCCAAAAGCGGTACAAGTCGTGTCGGAGCGAAGCCCAGAACACCCTGAGATACTACTGGAATACCTACCAGTAAATCTCCTGCCTCGGCCGAGGGCTTTGTGTAATGGCTCTCCTAGACACAGCGTGACCTCACCCCCAATACCGGGATAGACGAACCCCTGCAGATCCTCTCACTGCCTCCATGTGGCTCGGGACTGTACCCAACTAAAACCTGTTTGCACGACTCCTTTGAGCCATGGTTGGGTAGTAATCAAACTACAGTGGGAACTCACACGACACAAATGACGATCTCAGGTCGATGAACTAACCTGTACACATGTCACCAGGGAACTGCTATCTGACGTCAAGTATAAGACCAACTAGCATGTTCCCGGCGAGTCCTGTCCGGTGTACCCATAATCCAATGAGCACCTGTATACATCTTAGGTGAACCAACTGACACCAGTGGCTTGTAAGACCGGCCACCGCCCCTCGTCAGGGTCTCGACTGTATACACTAGTCTACTCTGGAGAATCGATGCCCTGTCTCGAAACTCCCACGACTAGGGACCTTTTAAGGATGTGCTTATAGACCACCGGCTCTCACGTATATGATCACCCTCATACTGCTGGCAGTCAAGCAAGAATCTTAGGGGCTCTATCAGCGTGTAATAGTGACCTGTAAGGTCACCTGAAGCAGTACACGATGATAAAGGTGTTAGTTATGTATATGCCCTAGAGGCCACTGTTGTACATATGATGTATATTATAATGGATGCTTGGTTATATATAGAGATGACTTTCTTGCTCGTCATGATAGTATGCTATTTGGTTTCACTTTATCTTAACATGTTAACTTGTATTGGTTTACTGTTTTACTCTCACATGTTGATAAAGCCCTTAGGACTTATACTCGACTACTGGGACTATGATGAGATCATACTAGTGGGGCCACGGTAGTCGATGAGTACATCCTATAACTGTTCCTAGTCGAGGATATATCGAGACAGGGCATCGATACACCAGAGTAGACTAGCGTATACGCATCTTGACCCATATGATGGGCGATGGATGATCCCATATCCATCGGTGTTTGACATCAGAGATGGTGTACGGGTGCTCAGTGGAGACTGGGTACACTGGACGGACTCGCCGAGAACTCCCAGATGGTGATATACCACATGTCAGATGGCAGTTCTCCGGTGACACAGGTACAGGGTAGTCTGTAGACCCGAGATCGTCATGGAGTCTTGTGTGATTCCCACTGTGCTTTGATTTCCACCTTACCACGTCCAAGAGGGCGTGCAAAACGGTGGCTTTTGGGTACAGTCCCGAATCACATGGAGGCAATGAGCGATAGGAGGGGATTCGTCTCTCCCGGTATAGGGAGTTGATGTTGTGCTGTGTTCGATTGGCTATAACTGGAAGTCCCTGGCCAGGGCTGATATAGAGATTTACTGGTAAGTGTTACTAGCTCGACCCGTTATGAGCCACACATCGACACGACTTATCGGTTACTGGGGTCTGACGTATACCACCCCTAGACTTGATATGCGACATATCAGACGAACAGACCGGACTGTACGGGAGTGTTACTGATCGGATTCACAGGAGAACGCACAGGCTAGCTTGTTGATCTTCTGATCGCTCAATACCTGGGTGGCTGTTACGTTTAGCTGACCGCTTGCAGCTTGTGGGTGTTTGATATGATCATCACCCGCTACCGGCGTATTGACGATTCTTTAGAGTCCTACACAGAGGTTTCTTGGCTCAGGCGAAACGGAGTAGAGGCACATATGTGATATGTGCAGGACCGAGAATAATGCGATATGGGATACCGTATTATATTCTTGCGATATTTAGATATGAACCGGGACATCGGATCAAGTGTTGATTCGATGAATCGGTACATGATATATTAGTCGGTAATATTCGATATAGCCGGATCGTCGGATCAAGTGTTGATTCGATGATTTAATATATAATAATATATATGATATATTATTATGTTAACTAATATTGGCTTGCTTTATTATTTCATTTTCTCAGTGGATGATACATTGATATATATGCGATATATGTTAATTGTATTGTTTTCTTTTGTTGCAAATATATAATATATACGTGATATATATTATTGTGACATGTTATGATTAATTGTTAAACATGTTTAAGGATGATTAATTAAGATTAGGGTTTAATTAGGGTTAGTTGCTTCATGCACCTTCTAGAAGCTATTTGTTTTGTCATTGTAAAGATATTTATGGATGACACTTTACTAAACCTAACCAAACCCTAACTCTAGTTATTTCTCTACAAATTCTTATCCAATCATCCTTGACCATGGTTGATAATTCAATCATATGATTATATTCTATTCATCACAAAAGAAAAAGGATTATTCTTTTTCCATGATATTCTTCTTCTTCTCTCTTGAAGAAGCTCTCTTGAAAATCCTTAAGTGATGAAATAAAATGAGAAAATGATATTAAAAGAAAGCAAAATCACTACTCTCTCATCCTCATCTCATCTAGCCCATGGGATTAGGGTGTTCTTCTCTTTTGAGTGAGAAAGCTTGAGTCGAAGCAACTTCAAGGTAGATCATCGGAGATTTGGAATACGACAAGCTAGAATGGATCGTTCGAGTCGTGGAGCCTCTCATGAGTCCGGGAGATCGTGGATCACGGTAAAGCGACTTCTACTCGGAGCTTGTGAAGTGAAGGAGCGGACTACAAAGGTTGTAATCCCTCACACTTAGATAAAAGTTATCATCTTGCATATTAAACCCTAATAATCTAGCAAAGATCCCGGCTTTGGGTTGTTCGGCACGTCTAAAATTTAATCCGGGCATGTTTGATGCCTTAAGAACCTTCACAAGAGTGCCTAGGAACCCTACAGTGGTATCAGAGCCTAGCTAGAGCATTAGGCGATGTGTTTACGAAGTTAAAACTCCGATCGAACCCGAAACGACGAAACTTGACCCCTCTCTGGAAATTTTTTAAATTTTGGGATTTTTCTGAATTAAAAATATGTAAAAAAATCAGCAGGGTATTGTAAGTATTACCAAGAAGCCCGAGCCCCCAAGTCGATCGAACGGCCGCGGAAGCGCGGCGCAATCTTGCTTGCGCGGCGGTTCCGCGGCGGATTGGTCGAATGGCGACACGTGGCTTCTTGGTAATAACCGTAGGTACATGCTGACTATTCTGGGTATTTTTAATCTGTTCCAGGTGTTTAAAATTCTGGGGTTTGTTTTGTAATAGTAGACTCGATCGGAAATTTTAAATTCGTATTTCTTTCCGGATATTTAGAAACTGTTAAACTATTTGAACGGATATCATTAACTTACTGTTTCCCGGTACGGCAAACTTTCAAGTGTTGAAATTTATTCGGGTTTAAATCTTTCGGGAAAATTGTACAAGTTAAGCGGTGGACCCTCTAGAAGACAACAAAGCTTAACTCGATTATGTGACCGTCTTGAACTGCCTTTTGAACCTTCGGGTTTGGGGCAGTACGGCGTGCCACATGTGAGGCGTTGGCTTGACCCTTCTACGGCTGGATCACCGGTACTGTGACATATTCTCGGATTATTTGAACCCCGCTCAAGTGTTGAGCAGTTAAGGAAATTTTGGGTGTTTGATAATCTGTTCGGAAAGTTTAATACTGTATATTTATCTGGAAAGTGATACAATATGTGGAATTCATAGAGTTAGGCATGAAATGCGGAGTATGTGATATTTCGGATTTACGATGTCCAAAGTGATTGTGGATTCCAAATATTGTAGTTTTACACTTTTTTTTCTGTGACCGTAAGTGTAATATGTGATATCGCCGGTTTCGTTGCTATATGTCAACGACAATTGGGATGCGCATATTTACTTACGTCGATGATATGAGATATTATGTGTTGCTATGATATGTTATATTGGATCATCGCGATCTGAATAGCCGGGGGTTTTATGTGAGATGAGGGTTTTTATTTTCATTCATGTAAAATTCATTTGTAATGTAATATTCTTTTATTTGGGGCACTTCCAGGTTGCGGTTGAGTGTCACCAGTGTATATTATTTACTTTTCCGCATTAGGTAGACCCAAGGTGGGGAGCACAAGTAACCGGGTTCTAGGGTACAGTGGGAGGCCATCTCGAGGAGTCGAGACCGGGTCTTCTAACCCTAGAATTGGCAGTGTTACTTGCTGCTCTCGTAGGGGTCTTGGGATGTGGGTTTGGCTATTCGTCGCGACCGTGGAATCCGTGTTTTATACAGGCTCGTATTAAAAACACGGACGTCCTAGTATATCCAATATTTCATATATGTTCTTCTGCTGTAATGTTCTGTGATGAGATCATATTACTGCCTGAGACGAATGCTTATACTATATATATATATGCTGATATATAAATATTACTGCTTTCGTTTCTTCTGTGATGCTTAGGAAGCATAAGCTGATGGGATTTTTATTAATGAGATTAATAAAAGAAAAGAAACCTAAAGATGTTGTAGAATCAAAACTTAATAAAAAGGGTAGCTACAGTTTTGCTTTGCACAGTGATATATACGATATATCCTGCACCTTATTCGATGAGGAAAGGACCGAGATCCCTTCACCGGGAGTGACTCCTTTAGCAAAACTGGCAGATGCTACAAAACGCGGTTTGTCTTTTGATAGCTTTTAGTGTTTTGCTTTGCACAGCGGTATATATGATATATCCTGCACCTTATTCGATGAGGAAAGGGTCGACGATCCCTTCACCGGGAGTGACCCCTTTAGCGAAACTAAGAAAGGCCTCAAAACACTCCTTTTCAAAAACACTCGATTCTATGACGATATCAAGTTCATTACGCTCAGGGTTTTCAGAAAAACCTGCGTAGCCCTCCGTCATTTCAGATAGATATTATTTAGTATTCGTGCTATGTTTGTTGACTTAGTCAAGGCGTAGTGTACGGTAGCTAAGTAGTACTTATCTGCTAAAACATGAGATGTGATTGGATTAGGGTATTCACACGGCCTTGTTGACTCAGTCAAGGGTCATACGGGTGGGTTTAATTCAATCAAGAAATGTACGGGTTGAACTTGACTTGCGATTTATGGTTTGTTGACTTAGTCAAGGTCATAGATCGCTAGGGGCAAAATATTATCGGGAATTTCAAGTGTTGAAATTTGCAATGAGATTGCATACCTCCTATGAGATAGTTGGATCCTGATACCCACTGCGAGTAAGAGTTGCTCCTGGGAGAGTTTTACACAAGACAACTAGCCGATCAAGTAGGTGTCTAGAAAAGTGTTAACGAGGTTACGCCTCTGGGAAAACGAGGTTTACTTTAATTAGGTCCGTGCGAAAGCACGGGGAACCTCCCTCAAAGTACCGACACTGATCTGGCTGAAAGATTGACGAAGTTGTAGGGTGTAATTAATCCCGGTTAATCTCACCTTTTAGGGTTTTAAGGTAGATTTGATAAAAACAGTGGGAGACATCCTGATTAGATAAGATAATAACCAATCTAATCTTGCAAGAGCATACGCTAAAGTGTTTTCTTCTCTCTCTCTCCAGGTAGCGACCATTTCATGCCATAATCAAGATAATAAAATGGATGTATTGACTGAACCTGATTATTGTACTGAGCAAGGGAACGTTAGACCCATTCTTTCTTATAAGAGTTATAAGACTGAACAGGAAACAGAAGAATATCTGGATTCTCACGCCGCCCAAAAGAACATGCATGTTGATGCATCTTCTTCAGGTGTGTTTGTTATTGAGAACTGTTTCTCAGTTCACCCTACGTCCTGGGTATTAGATACCGGATCAGGATCCCACATATGCAAACAGTTGCATGGGCTACGTAAAGGTAGAGAACTGGGAAAAGATGATCATTCCGTTCTAGTAGGGAACGGTGCAAATGTTGCAGCCAAAGCAGTTGGCGAATATCACCTTGTATTGCCGAGTCGTAATACACTGATTCTAAATGAGTGCTATTATATACCGAACATGATGTGCAACATTATATCAGTCTCTTTATTAAGTAAAGAAGGATATAATTTTGTAGTAAAGGATAATGTTATGAACATATTCCTAGATCAAAAGTTGATTGCATCAGGCTCGTTACATAATGGCATATTCATTCTAAATCAGAATACAGTCCTGAATATTCAAAACACACACAAGAGGAAAAGTTCAGATGTGAACGAATCCTACTTGTGGCATTGTAGACTTGGTCATATCAATGCGACACGACTGGCTAAGTTACATAGAGATGGTTATTTGAATTCGTTCGAATTATCATCTTATGATACTTGCCATTCATGTCTCAAAGGAAAAATGACCAAAGCTCCGTTTAGTGGACACGGAGAAAGAGTTACCGAACTCTTAGGACTGGTACATAGTGATGTATGCGGTCCCATGTCTACACATGCCAGGAACGGTTCTTCCTACTTCATTACATTCACTGACGATCTCTCAAGATTCGGATATGTGTTCCTGATGAAATACAAGTCTGAAGCTTTTGAGAAATTCAGAGAATATAAGCACGAAGTAGAGAATCAAACGGGCAAAAGTATTAAGATTCTTCGATCTGATCGAGGAGGTGAATACTTAAGCAATGAGTTCCTAGATTATCTAAAAGAGAATGGGATTCTCTCTCAGCTTACTCCTCCTTATACACCACAGCACAACGGTGTATCAGAACGAAGGAATCGGACCCTATTAGATATGGTGCGATCTATGATGAGCGATGCTGAGTTACCTATTTCCTTTTGGGGGTATGCGCTTGAGACAGCCATATACATATTGAATCTAGTTCCGTCTAAATCTGTACCTACCACACCATATGAGATATGGAGTGGGAAGAGACCATATTTTAAACGAGTTAAGATGTGGGGTTGTCCGGCCTATGTCAAAAGACAAAATCCGGACAAACTCGAGGCACGATCAGTCCTTTGCAAATTTGTGGGATATCCAAAGAATTCTCAAGGATATTTTTTCTACCACGCTGAGGAACAAAAAGTGTTTGTTGCTCAACATGCCACCTTTTTGGAAAGGGAATTTCTTGCAAAAGAAATTAGTGGCAGAGAGGTAGAACTGGAAGAGGTTCCAGCACCACAAACTGCAACTGATGATTTGATGGAACCAGAAGATTCAATAGTACCCGACGAACCCCAGCCTCTCCGCCGATCTAGTAGGATTTCTCGTCCACCTGAGAGATACTACGGTTTTCTCATTGATGGTGGAAGCGAGGATTGCATCATGGATGATGATGAACCGACTAGTTTCGAGCAGGCCATCACGAGTGGTGACTCTGTGAAATGGCTGGATGCAATGCGATCTGAGATGGAATCCATGTACACCAATAAAGTATGGATTTTAGAAAATACTCCTGAAGGGGTAAAACCCATTGGGAGCAAGTGGATTTTTAAAAAGAAATTTGGTGTAGATGGAAAAGTTGAGACTTTCAAAGCTAGACTTGTAGCAAAGGGTTTTCGTCAACGTCCAGGTGTGGATTATGACGAAACCTTTTCTCCAGTGGCTATGCTTAAGTCCATCCGGATCTTACTTGCCATTGCTGCATACCATGACTACGAAATCTGGCAAATGGATGTTAAGACCGCCTTTCTAAACGGTGATTTAGAAGAGAGCGTGTACATGACTCAGCCAGAGGGCTTCGTAGATAGTGGGAGCAGTGGAAAGGTGTGCAAGCTGCTTAAATCCATTTATGGGTTAAAGCAAGCATCGCGGAGCTGGAACATCTGTTTTGATGTTGTAGTCAAAGAGTTTGACTTCATCAAAAATATAGATGAACCTTGTATCTATAAGAAGGTAGCAGAGGGTAAGGTTGTCTTCCTCGTATTGTACGTGGATGACATATTCTTGATAGGAAATGATATTCCTATGCTGCAATCAGTCAAGCTCTTCTTATCACAGAGATTCTCAATGAAACATCTAGGTGATGCCTCCTGCATATTGGGAATCATGATCTATAGAGATAGATCTAAGAGGATACTGGAATTGTCCCAATCCAAGTACATTGACACCATACTAAAGAGGTTTAGTATGGAAGAATCCAAGCGTGGGAACCAACCCACGATCTCTGGACTCACTCTCTCCAAAGAGATGTCTCCCAAGACTGATTTGGAGAGAGCTCGCATGCAAGGGATACCTTATGCTTCGGCAGTAGGCTCTATCATGTATGCGATGCTATGTACCAGACCCGATGTAGCATACTCACTAAGTGTAGTGAGTCGGTATCAAGCAGATCCTGGAGAGAGTCATTGGACATCAGTGAAGAACATTCTCAAGTACTTATGAAGGACTAAGGAGAGTTCTTGGTGTATGGTAACGGAGAACTCCAGGTGGAGTCCTTTACCGATTCCAGCTTCCAAAGTGATAAGGACGACTCTAAGTCGCATTCGGGTTTTGTCTTTACCCTCAATGGAGGGGCGGTATGTTGGAAGAGTTCCAAACAGGATACCGTTGCAGACTCAACGATGGAGGCTGAATACATCGCTGCCAACGATGCTGCCAAAGAGGCTGTCTGGATCAAGAAGTTCATTAGTGAACTTGGTGTGGTTCCATCCATTGAGCATCCAATACCTCTGTATTGCGATAACAATGGAGCTGTGGCGTTAGCCAAGGAACCCAGGTCCCATCAGAAGTCCAGACATATTCTGAGGCGGTATCACCTGATCAGGGAGATAGTTGATCGCCGGGAGATCGAGGTCAGGAGAGTAGATACGAAGGACAACACTGCAGATCCATTCACGAAGGCTATTCCCCAGATACAGTTTGAGAGATTATTCGGGATGCTAGGTATGCGATACTACAGCAGCTGGCCTTAGTGCAAGTGGGAGATTGTTAGTTATGTATATGCCCTAGAGGCCATTGTTGTACATATGATGTATATTATAATGGATGCTTGGTTATATATAGAGATGACTTTCTTGCTCGTCATGATAGTATGCTATTTGGTTTCACTTTATCTTAACATGTTAACTTGTATTGGTTTACTGTTTTACTCTCACATGTTGATAAAGCCCTTAGGACTTGTACTCGACTACTGGGACTATGATGAGATCATACTAGTGGGGCCACGGTAGTCGATGAGTACATCCTATTACTGTTCCTAGTCGAGGGTATATCGAGACAGGGCATCGATACACCAGAGTAGACTAGCGTATACGCATCTTGACCCATATGATGGACGATGGATGATCCCATATCCATCGGTGTTTGACATCAGAGATGGTGTACGGGTGCTCAGTGGAGACTGGGTACATTGGACGGACTCGCCGAGAACTCCCAGATGGTGATATACCACATGTCAGATGGCAGTTCTCCGGTGACACAGGTACAGGGTAGTCTGTAGACCCGAGATCGTCATGGAGTCTTGTGTGATTCCCACTGTGCTTTGATTTCCACCTTACCACGTCCAAGAGGGCGTGCAAAACGGTGGCTTTTGGGTACAGTCCCGAATCACATGGAGGCAATGAGCGATAGGAGGGGATTCGTCTCTCCCGGTATAGGGAGTTGATGTTGTGCTGTGTTCGATTGGCTATAACTGGAAGTCCCTGGCCAGGGCTGATATAGAGATTTACTGGTAAGTGTTACTAGCTCGACCCGTTATGAGCCACACATCGACACGACTTATCGGTTACTGGGGTCTGACGTATACCACCCCTAGACTTGATATGCGACATATCAGACGAACAGACCGGACTGTATGGGAGTGTTACTGATCGGATTCACAGGAGAACGCACAGGCTAGCTTGTTGATCTTCTGATCGCTCAATACCTGGGCGGCTGTTACGTTTAGCTGACCGCTTGCAGCTTGTGGGTGTTTGATATGATCATCACTCGCTACCGGCGTATTGACGATTCTTTAGAGTCCTACACAGAGGTTTCTTGGCTCAGGCGAAACGGAGTAGAGGCACATATGTGATATGTGCAGGACCGAGAATAATGCGATATGGGATACCATATTATATTCTCGCGATATTTAGATATGAACCGGGACATCGGATCAAGTGTTGATTCGATGAATCGGTACATGATATATTAGTCGGTAATATTCGATATAGCCGGATCGTCGGATCAAGTGTTGATTCGATGATTTAATATATAATAATATATATGATATATTATTATGTTAACTAATATTGGCTTGCTTTATTATTTCATTTTCTCAGTGGATGATACATTGATATATATGCGATATATGTTAATTGTATTATTTTCTTTTGTTGCAAATATATAATATATACGTGATATATATTATTGTGACATGTTATGATTAATTGTTAAACATGTTTAAGGATGATTAATTGAGATTAGGGTTTAATTAGGGTTAGTTGCTTCATGCACCTTCTAGAAGCTATTTGTTTTGTCATTGTAAAGATATTTATGGATGACACTTTACTAAACCTAACCAAACCCTAACTCTAGTTATTTCTCTACAAATTCTTATCCAATCATCCTTGACCATGGTTGATAATTCAATCATATGATTATATTCTATTCATCACAAAAGAAAAAGGATTATTCTTTTTCCATGATATTCTTCTTCTTCTCTCTTGAAGAAGCTCTCTTGAAAATCCTTAAGTGATGAAATAAAATGAGAAAATGATATTAAAAGAAAGCAAAATCACTACTCTCTCATCCTCATCTCATCTAGCCCATGGGATTAGGGTGTTCTTCTCTTTTGAGTGAGAAAGCTTGAGTCGAAGCAACTTCAAGGTAGATCATCGGAGATTTGGAATACGACAAGCTAGAATGGATCGTTCGAGTCGTGGAGCCTCTCATGAGTCCGGGAGATCGTGGGTCGCGGCAAAGGGACTTCTACTCGGAGCTTGTGAAGTGAAGGAGCGGACTACAAAGGTTGTAATCCCTCACACTTAGATAAAAGTTATCATCTTGCATATTAAACCCTAATAATCTAGCAAAGATCCCGGCTTTGGGTTGTTCGGCACGTCTAAAATTTAATCCGGGCATGTTTGATGCCTTAAGAACCTTCACAAGAGTGCCTAGGAACCCTACGAAAGGTAAACCAGATAGCATACTATCATCTCGAGTAAGACTGTCCTACCGGGATAGGTCCTCCCTCAATCATTGCAATCACGTGCCTGTGATCCAATAATTGACTCTGAGGGCACTATCTCCAACAATCTCCCACTTGCACTAAAGGCTAATTATTGCGATGTCGCATACTCACAGCCCGTGTGATACCGAACACCCAACTCCTCTACTAGTCAGTCTCACAAAACTCGTTTATGAAGCTATTGCGTTCGAGGAATAGCCTCAGTGAGTGGATCCGCTTTGATGTTTCTTTCTATATCTCTCTATATCTCAAGTTCGTGGAGAAAACCATCTCCCGAAATGAGCAATACCTGTCTTAGAATGTCTGGATGTCTGATGGGACCTAGTTCATAAATGAACTCCAAATCCAAACTTCTTAGACTGTATCGTCAACTGAACTTAATCAGTATCCTGCGCCATGCCTTTCCCTCAGTATCCACCTGGACCACCTGTCCAAAATACTGCCCCTCGTCAGAGGGAAAACTAGAACTCTGATAGCCACTCTGCCATCCAGGTCACCTTGGAAGCCTGAAATGATAACTGTCTCCCGAAGGAGAAAGCTGCTATCATATCCCTAGAACATCAACTTATGTTCTAAAACTGCTTCCGACTGTTTCTCCAGGATTGGATCAATATCAACTTATTGCACCTACTGCAAGAACAATATCTGGTGTGGTACTTGACATCTCATGATTGACTCAATTGCCTAAGCAAGTGATCTGTCAATCATGCGTATCCCTCTCCCCTTTAGTCTGTAAGACACCTTTAGAGAGGGTGACTCCATTACCTGCAGGTATACTACCGTGCCAGGAGTCGTCCATTCTAAATACTCATCGAATGCTGTCTAAGTACCCAGATTGGAAAACCACCCAAATCTAGATCTATAGATCTAGTAACCAGAATGTCTGATATAATATCCAAGTCCTATGTGGAGAAAACACTGTGTGATAACCAAAGTATAACCGATCGTAGTATAGGAGTTTCCTTTCCTACTCTGTGTATGTCATCCAAAACCAGGACATCACATCCTACTACCTTCTCAACAGATCCATCCCCTATTCTGATGACGTCAAACCTATGACTGTCATGTCAGAAATAGATGATCTATCTCCGCTATATCTGCTTTAGTCTATAAATAGACATAAGCCACCTGTCCACCAATGCTTCTGCTGCTCCCACTGACCACGACAACCCTCTGGCAGAGTCATATATACGTACACTTCTAAAGCTAGTTTAGAACGACGCTATACTCATCCTCTTGCCGGGTCTCACAATCTGGAACAACAGCATTGGCAAGTCTGGGTAAACAAGAACCTCCCTGCCACCGTCCTTGAGCATACCGAAGTACCTCTCGGGTGCCTGAGGTTACCCACTTTATCTGCGGAGTGGCCAATGGAATGTCAAATCAGATTGAATCTTTAGGTTCTTATCAAATCTTCAGTAATCGTTTGCGGTTCTGGAATCACTTCCAGTTCTACCATACTCCCACTACTCCTTTCTGAAAAAATCCATTTCTTTTAAAAATGTGGCGAGTCAAGAACAATATCACTATTGATCTTCCAGATGGTAGAAAGTCAACCCTCATCATAGCCTGGGTCAACCCACAAACAGCCATTACAGAAACGTGCCTTGAGTTATCCAGAGTCTGGTTTTAAGCATAAGCCGGATAACTCCCCGTACCTTAACAATGTCAAGATATGAACTGTTCTATATCCAATACAGAAACAGAGACACTGATTTAATTGAACCAGATTCAAATCATGCAGCTGTCTCCAGTGCATGTCAACTAAATGGAAAGAGGCCGATCAGCGTTACTCAACTTAGGAATGCTTCCAATTATGAGTAACCTGAAAGAGAAGCAAGTTCTCTTAATCATTACTATCAACTGAATACCACACACAAGTATCTACATCTTCGATCTCCTTGAAGAATCCTGATACTTGCAACACTTGGTTCTCTACTTTATTCATATACCTATAACTTCTCAAAACTTGGACCCTGTGTTTCTACGAAACACCTGTCTAAGAACCAGAGAAGTCATAAGTAAACAGAATATAGTACAAGGACTAACCCCTCTATCCTAATGGACACTGGACAATATACAATACTCTGTATAAGTCCCCTGAGTCTAATAACTCATTCACTGTGTGTCGTATGTTGAAAACTGTACTTATGGTTAAGAAGAATTACACCGCTGTTCAATGCTCCTTACCTAACCATCCACTGATATAGGTAAATGTCATAGACATAATTTCAAAAAGGTATCTCTCACTCTATAAAAATAGACGTACAAATATATCAATTTGAAATTGGTGCATAACAACGGATATTCAAAACCAAATATTTGCCGACCGGCAAACAACCCAGGTGATTTCCTCAAATATCACCAATTACAACGAATCCTGATATAATGAGGATGATCACCTAATTCCCAATAACTTACTCCCACTCATCATCTGTAAAACCATACAGATGTGAGAATCAAACCTGGTAAATACGTACCCTGGAGCAAGTGTCTAATTGGGAAATCAGTTTTCTTTTAACAGTTCACAGTGAAACTGAAGCATTGAAATGTTTCGATGGGGTATCCTGGTATTCATAGTAATGCCTCTTCTATTATCCAGATTCACAACTGTAACCGTATAATTCTTTGCCACCTCTCCAAATCCCTTTATATGTCTTTAGTCAATACCTTCTGTATACCCCTTTAGGCCAAATGGTTTTCTTCCTTCCCTACCTTTCGGTACCAGCCTATGGTTTTGAAGAAGACTATCCAATAAGCATAATGGGTGTACTGTCCTAGTCCTAGGAGCACTCGCAACATGAGAGAAGGTGAAGATAAAAGATACCTGAATGAACCTTATTCCTATTTCTCCTGAACCAGGATCCATCTCCGAACTGGAACAAGTTCCTTTTGAGTTCGTATATAACCATACGATGGATTATCCAATAAACTTGGGATCTTCGTAGTGATATGGAGTGTCCTGGAGAAATACAAAGGTGATTTAGGGTTGGCGAAGAAATACTTGGTTTGATCGTGAATAGCAGTCGCAATTTACTTTGCCCTCTTACTTATTCCTTTCTTTGTCTTAACTTAATACCTTCTGTACACCGTTTAGGTTAATTGGTTTTCTTCATTCCCCACCGTTCGGCACCAGCCTAAGGTTTGGAAGAAGACTATCCAATTTGCGTAATAGGTGTACTATCTCCTAAACCAAGGAGTACTCGCAACCTGAGAGAAGGTAAAAGGAAAAGACAACTGAATAGTCCTATTCATTTTCTCTAGAACCGGAAACCATCCTCGAATTCCTTCGAGTTCGTATATAACCATACGATGGTTTTGTCCAATGGAAGTGGACGTTCATAGTAATACGAGGTGTCCTGGAGAAAAGGGTAAAAGTAGGAGTGACAATGAGGCCTGCAACTCCGACAATCCAAAAGCCAGTGTTAAGAAGGTTCGGTCAACTTGGTCACTGAGTCATAGTCTAGGGTCGGGTCAATGGTCGCAGCCAAAGAGAGAGAGAAAAGAAACACTCAGCGTGCACTCTAACCTAGATCAGAATGGTTATCACTTTATCTAATCAGGAAACCTCCCACTGTACCGTCAAATTCTTCTCCAAACCTGAAAGAAGAATTAGTCGGGATCACCCGAGGAGTAAACCAACTCATCAGTGGGAATCGGGATCCAACTATCATCGCATGACAACGTGACGGAATCCACTCACATTATCACACTTCAGAAGGTATGCGCATGTCTGGCAAGTTTCAGTTTCTTTAGAAACTCCCGATGTGATTTTACCCCTAGGACTCAAGTGACCTTGACGGAGTCAACAAATCAAAGAGTCCTAGTCAAGTTCAACTCGTCATTATCTGGATTGCATTAAATCCACCCGTACGTGCCCTTGACGGAGTCAACAAGGCCGCACGACTGTCCTAACCAATCCCATTTATGCAACAAACAAGCACCACTTAGCTACCGTACACTACGCCTTGACGGAGTCAACAAACGCAGCACGAATACTAAATAATACCCATAAGAAATGACGGAGGGCTACGACTGGTTTTTGGCGAAAAACCTTTAACGTAATGAACTTGATATCGTTGAAAGAACTGCATAGTTTTTATAAAAATATAGTGACGAAAACCCTTGCTAAAGAGGTCAATCCCGGTGAAGGGATCTCGGTTCTTTCCCCGTAGAATGAGGTGCAGGATATTCCAACTGAATACCACGATGCAAAGCAAAAGGCAATCGGCTATAGTGAAGTTATTTCCCTGACGCAAATTTCTGTCCAAGGGGTCACTCCCGGTGAAGGGATCTCGGCCCTTGCCTCGTCGACTGAGGAGCAGGATATTCCAACTGAATACCACGATGCAAAACAAAAGAGAACGCCCTTGCAATAATAGCTTTTTGAAAAATGTTCCAACAACATCAGAATAGGTTTGTATAGCTTGCATTGATCCGAATCAACGCAGTCCCATCAATTGATCACACCACAAAAGAACGAAAATAATGATGTACGTATATGCCATCCGCATTCGCCACTGGGTCCCGTCATCACCCGTTAGGTTACTTAACTAACGACAGAGCGGGGACAGGACTAGCGCGGATGCAAAACATATACAACATCTACTAGTATATATACAATATATAATTTTCGCTCAAGGTGTGATAAAATGCAACATCACAGAAATGTACAGCATCACAGAACAGTACAGATATCTGGAAGCCCCGGGTTTCACAGAGCCGCTGCTGAAACCCGATGCTCCCCTAGTCGTGTGGATAGCCTGTGCAATGAAATCCTAGACCCCTACGGGCGCGGCAAGTCTGTCATGCCCCGCTTCCCAAAATACGGAATACGAGGGGTGGACAAGGCCAGCCATGCTCCTACGGTCAAGGAAAAGTCCCGCCGTAGTCACACTTCGGCTTCTAGCTTTTCATGGTAAACAGTAAATGATGCGCAGGTAATGGGAAAATGCAGTAACTGAAAGGAACAATGTAAAGACTGACCTGGAGTGGAACCAATGAATGTAACTCGGGAAAGGAAGTCAGGAAGTCTGTGATGCACGTCTAGTTCTGGTCCAGGCTAAATCTTCTCCTCACACTGAGCATGCATACTCAGGTCGTCAGAGCGACACAATAGCAATATAATGTATATAATCAAGTAACAGTTCTAACAGTGGTGAAGGATGTGAATAACAGTAATTCAATAACAGCATGAATATAAATGAGCAGAGATAAATGCAGCGGAGTAGTAAAGCAGTATAACGATATGTCATGTATGTCAACACAGTATATAAGGAATGTAAACGACAGTAACCCTATCAGTCTCTAAGTCTCACTGCACTGGTCAATAAGCCTATCGTCAGTCCAAGTGTGAGAGTCAACCACTCGCGAGTGTCCTCCACCCAAGGGTAGAACCTAAGGGCAAGGGACCACGGGCCCAACATGTAACGAATGTATCACGGTGTCTATAGCACATACCCTGTAAATCTCCATATAACTCCCTAAATATATAAGCCGGCATGGGACTCCCGAGATTCTATTGAATTCACACTTGAACTACCCCACACCCCGAGGTCTACATCAAACGCTAACCATCGATCTAAATACTAATCGATCCGTGACAAGTCTGCGCGAGAACTGGAGGCAGGACCTCCATCAAGCACGTCCCGATTAATACCTAAGATAAATGGCAGTGTCTGGTGTCTTATCTGTGACACCCGTGCAAACGTTTCCATAAATGTCCCATTCCACTTATTAGTCACACGTGCACGCATCCCACAGACGTCGACAATGCAATAGAATAACAGGGTCACTGATTGTGCACAAGTACGTACCACTTTCACTTAATCACGAATACACGAACACTGACGTACTTGCCACAATCAACACTAAAATCTAACACTGGATAAATGCACGATGTCACTAGGTCATCACTAACATGATATGGGTATGATGTGATGCATGAACAGTATAAAAGCACAATTAAGGTGTCATAAAAACAACAGTCTATTACTTGCACGATTTATCATGAAGTATATGTATGTAATTTGGCGAAATGATAAACAGGTAGTAATTAATATGTTCAGTTATCTATCCATAGAATTTTGTTTCAAGCCAATCGGGTTTCAGGATCATTAGTTATAACTGTTTCATTTTAAGCGCGCGCGGCTGGAAATCCGGCTTCAGAATCAGGAATCCATTTCGCAACGCATTTTAACCGCAGTGGGGATCATAATTTAGCGACGCTACAGTTGGATGAATTCTAGGATTTTCAGTGAGGTTTTCAACTCAACAAACGGATCTTCAATCGCGTCTGTACGTTAGGAGTTATAATCTGTTTAATATCAACATGCCAATTCTGATTCTGCTGGGACTGTTATGTGTCCCGATCTTCTAAATTACAGATTAAATAGTAAATGATAACGAAACAGGATGAAACTAATTGTGTTGTCTAGCTAACAGAGTTACCTACAATCAGCAATGGAGTTCCGAAATCTACGAGTTAAGTAATTCCTGTGGTACCCATTGTGGAACAGCAACCAATAACTGGAGTCACTCTGGACTGCAGTCCAGAGTTGCACTCCGATAAGAATATCATCATGATCTAAATACAGGAATGTCTAGAAACTAATGTAGGGTCATAGTTCGTCGAGTTGGCTTCGATTTGAGCCCTCGAGCACATCAATCTAGCATGTATTTAATTTATGGTGATTTTTATGGTTTTCAGGTACAGAAAATATCCAGTTTACAGGCAACATTGGGGGTAGTTGTTTTAGTTATGAACGGTCATATTTTCTAACAAAACTTGCGCAGGGTATCCATCACAGCAAGGGCCAAAGCATTATATCCGGTTCCGTCAAAATTGATAATTATTTTCTATGAGAACAAGTATCGAACAGTTATGGCATAAAAATTGGGTTAAAATTGTAACTGTAACATCTATGTATTTAGTGACAGTACCAAAGGTAAATAGCATGTAAGCAAGTACAAACTTGCCTGGAGATGTCCCGGGGATGTACGGCAGTGGTAACGGCGTGAACGCGCGATGAGTGACGCGCATAGGGTTCGCGGCCTCGGCTCGTGCTCGGACTCGGCTATGGGGTTCTGCCTCGATGACGCCTAGAGCTCGCGAGACTGGAAAGATAAAGGTGCTGCGAAGTCGATGGTGAGGGGTTTGCAGTGGGAGGGGTATATTGAGAGAGAGGGATAGAGCTAGAGAAATAGAGAGAGAGAGAGAGAGAGAGAGAGAGAGAGGTTTAGAGAGAGGGAAAGAAACAGAGAGAGAGAGAGCTAGAGGGAACTGGAGAGAGAGAGAGAGGGAAATTGCAGAGAGAACACAGAGAGAACGAGTGAGAAAGAGGGAAACTCAGGGAGAGAGAAGAGAGAGAAACGAGAGAGAGAGAGGGTTGAGACAGAGAGGGAGAGGGAGTGATCGGGAGAGAGAGACAGAGGAAGAGGAAATCGAGAGTGAGAGAGAAAGACAGAGAGAAGAGGGGGAGCAATGAGTGGGGCAGTGAGGTAAGCTCGGGGAAGAAGGCGAAGAGTTTGGTGGTCACCGGAGGAGTCGGGGATGCAGGCGAGGCCGCCGGTGAGTCGTGGGTCGCGAGGGATGCAGTGGGTTCGAAGGTGGGAGCGAGAGATGAGGAGGAGGGATGTTGAGAGAAAAGAGGAGTTGAAGTGTGAGGGAGGAAGGATGAAGGGTCGCACTTCGTTGGGGGTAACGCCCAGGCGATGTAGGCGCAGGCGGAGGAGGCGGCGCGAGAAGCGCGCTCGCGAAGGAACGCGCGCGTGAACAGTGGAGGTTACCGTTGGAAGGAAGAAGATGTGGGTGCGGGTCGGGTTTGAAGCGTGAGCGGGCTTGGGTTAACGGGAGTGGGCCGGGCCATAAAAGAAATTTCCTTTTAAAAAAAAGCAAAGCAAAAACAGAAGTGGGCCGGGGAGTAAATTGAGAGAAAGAAAGAGAAGGGCCGGGCTCGCAAGGAAATTAATTCCCTTTTTTTTTTAAAAGAATTTGGCTGATAGTGAAATAGGCTGCTGGGCTCGGGAAAATTTTGAGAAGGAAACAAAGGCAGCTTAGGGAAATGAAAGAAATTGAATGAGAATATAAGGAATGGGCTTAGGAAACTGGGAAAATAATCTGAAATGGGAACGGGCTGGAATTTAATTTAGTAAATTCTTTTTATGGTTTCCGGTGGGCTTAGGAACGGCTGCAGTGATATGAAAGGGAAAGGAAAATTTGTTTATAAAAAGGGAAGTGGGTTGAGGGAAAAATTTAGAAACAAAGAATTAAGGAAAAAGGAACGGGCCGGGTTGGAATTTATTACGAAGAAAATAGGGACATTGGAATTTGTGGGAAAAGTAGAGATGTTATGGTTTGGTGTTTAATGGGGTTAGGGGAGTTAGAAGGAATAACAGAGAGAGTGGGCTGAGACACAACAATAGAGGGAATTGGGATCTGGGTTTAGGGTTTAAAGAAATTAAAATAATTTATAAATAAAATAAATATATTTTGTAAATAGTATTTTATAAAAATGCAAATATTGGTGTACAAAAAGAACTGGGTATTACATCATACCACCCTTACAAAAATTTCGTCCTCGAAATTTAAAAATAAGTTATAGAAACATAAGCGAAAGCTATCATACTGCACACTAACATAAAAGATTTTATTAGCAGTACGAGGACGAAGAAGTTTTAAAATAGGTATAAGTAAGAACAACGTGCGGAAAGTTAGGACTAAAAGCTATAATGCAGGTATAACTATAAGGGATACTTCATATACGGAAGTATAAATAACAACAATAACAAACAATATTATTCGAGGCGTACTTGATAAAATCGAAATTTAACTATGTGCACGTATAAACATAATAAGGTAGCATGGCAAACGTAATAAGTATAAGGTATAACAACACAACACTCGAAGATAAAGTAACCATACTGAGGTAGCGAAAGCTTATTCGGTAGGTTAAAAATACTTTTAGGACGAAGTATCGATCAAATAGCGTAGAAACTCATATAGTGAAAATAAAGATCATGGAATAAAATATGTGCGGTGTAAGGTTGTGCTACTGAAATGAAAATAACAATAATGTACTTCAAACCAAAAACGGAGTAATCAATAACACGTACTCTTTGACAATTACAAAATACTGAAAACTAAATTTTCGAATAAAAAGTCCCTATATATACTTAGGGTAATAAGGAGAACACAAATAGGTATAGAGCTAGATAGGGTAATGATTATGAGGAAGTGCGGCTCAATCAGAAGGTTGAAGTGTGTCGGCTATAGGCTGAAGATCAAGGAGACTGGGATCGGGTTAGCACCGAAAGTAATGTTGAGCAACAAAAGGACTACCAGGTAAAAATTATAGGGGGAGACTAACGATTGGTAAATCTTATGAATCAAGGATTTGAAAAGCTAAAGAACTCGATAATTCATAAGGAAGGTCCTCCTCCCAGAAAGATCTCAAACAGGGCACAGACGAGGGATGAAGGGTGGTTCATTCCAAGGATGAGAGTGCGGTACTTTCCAATGGAAACGAGGGTGAGAAACTTTACAACAAGTAGGGGTGGACAGTCAGAGAACTCAGCAGAAAATGAATGGACATGGGTAATAAACAAGTATTAAGCGATACAATAATCAAAAGGTTTACAAACTCAGAAGATTTATTTCATTCAAGAAAATTTGAAACAAAACATTGTCCAAGACGAAAAGTGGCCCTAAACTATACACAATTTACTTGGCCAGAAAGACAACATCAAAAAGAAATTCCGTCAGTCGCGGTTGCGGAGATTCAGTAGGTTGCGGTAGGCTCGCGCACTCAGGTAGGGGCGTCCATTTCCATAGCGTCTCGCAGGTATTGCTAAAGGAAGTTCTTCCATGGCAGGGTCTTGATCTTCTGGTCCTTCATCCTCGGATAGATCTTCTTCATCGAGGTCCGATCCCATGTGGTTTTCTTCTTCTGCATCCTCTTCCATGGGATTTTCCTCCACTGGGTTTTCTTCCATCGGTTCTTCCTCGGGGTCTTCATCGGAATCTTCCTCTATCGGGTCCTCTTCAGGGTCTCCTTCCTCTTCGTCGGAATAAGCCATTATGTTAAATTCTGGGGCGGCTGCT
Source organism: Agapanthus africanus (assembly GCA_030015575.1). NCBI lineage: Eukaryota > Viridiplantae > Streptophyta > Magnoliopsida > Asparagales > Amaryllidaceae > Agapanthus > Agapanthus africanus. The sequence continues at coordinate 486,737,929 of CM057339.1, read as the reverse complement.
CCTTCGTCCTCTGAATCGTTGTTACCGAAGTTGACCTGGGGACCGTTGACTTCATCATCAGAACTCGTCAGTGTGTGATCTAAGGAAACGCATGACTGTACATCCTCGTCTAGATTCGGCGCTGCTCCAGGATGGGCCATGGCCTGAAAAGAGAAGTCATGATTAGACAGTGGAATACATCAAGGAAAGCTCAGGGTACGAAATATAGGAAAATAGGAGGTTGCAGGAACTGAAAGATCAGAATGTAAATACTGTGATAATGATTAGAACTTGGCATAGAGAAAGCATGAGAATGATACACGTATTATGATTCAAATTTCATTGCATTCAACTAAAAGTTCGACGGATACAAAGGTTCAAATGGAAGGAAATGTTTATAAGAGTACGACAACAAACTACTGAAATTGGAAAACATAAAATTCTTCTTTGACTGCCAGGACGTTGCAACATCGTTACGCGAGTTGAATCCTGTGTTGGGTCCGCTTTTATTCTCGAAATTCGAGCTACGCAATAATCCTCACTTGGTCGAAGTGGGGAGTGTGGACGAGTCTCCTCCTTTTAGCTCCTTCCTATACGGGCAACCGTTGATATGATGTTCCCTTGATCCACAAATCAGACATTTCCCTTGGGCGCGGCGACAATCCCTCTGAAGGTGTCCTGGCCTCTTACAATATCCACAGCAAAGGTTCTTCCGATACTTCTGTTGGCGCTTCATCTTCTTCTCCTTTCCTCGTCCAATAGGGATTCCTTTATGATAGGAGACTCCCGTTGGGGTCTGACTCACCTGTCTTCTCAGCCCTTCAGCTAATAAGTCGTTTGTTCGCTCCTGGGCTTCCTTTAACCCTTGTAGTACACTAAGGATCTCAACAGTCTGATTCTGGGGAGCGGATAAAGATGAAGAGTCATTGGAAGACATGATCCTGAAACAACAATTTCGAGAATGATACGAGTCACACGCTAAATGAATCAAAATATGATATGGATAGAACAAGGATTCAAGAATATCAGAGATGATGAATATCATTACAAGTGGAGAATCAACTGTATCACTTTAAGTCACTTGAATAGAGTACGGTAGTGCAATTGCCACCACGTATCCTTGCCAAGTCTCCCAAAACCATAGTGAATGGATAGCCGAACACACGATGTGAATATGGATCAAGAGTGACAATGTACAATCTAGACCGAAGGATGTCTTAGATTGCCAAACTGTACACGGAAAACTGCAATCCCAATCGATGCAAAACCTGGGCTCTGATACCAACTAAACCATGTCACGCCCCGCTTCCCAAAATACGGAATACGAGGGGTAGACAAGGCCAGCCATGCTCCTACGGTCAAGGAAAAGTCCCGCCGTAGTCACACTTCGGCTTCTAGCTTTCATGGTAAACAGTAAATGATGCGCAGGTAATGGGAAAATGCAGTAACTGAAAGGAACAATGTAAAGACTGACCTGGAGTGGAACCAATGAATGTAACTCGGGAAAGCAAGTCAGGAAGTCTGTGATGCACGTCTAGTTCTGGTCCAGGCTAAATCTTCTCCTCACACTGAGCATGCATACTCAGGTCGTCAGAGCGACACAATAGCAATATAATGTATATAATCAAGTAACAGTTCTAACAGTGGTGAAGGATGTGAATAACAGTAATTCAATAACAACATGAATATAAATGAGCAGAGATAAATGCAGCGGAGTAGTAAAGCAGTATAACGATATGTCATGTATGTCAACACAGTATATAAGGAATGTAAACGACAGTAACCCTATCAGTCTCTAAGTCTCACTGCACTGGTCAATAAGCCTATCGTCAGTCCAAGTGTGAGAGTCAACCACTCGTGAGTGTCCTCCACCCAAGGGTAGAACCCAAGGGCAAGGGACCACGGGCCCAACATGTAACGAATGTATCACGGTGTCTATAGCACATACCCTGTAAATCTCCATATAACTCCCTAAATATATAAGCCGGCATGGGACTCCCGAGATTCTATTGAATTCACACTTGAACTACCCCACACCCCGAGGTCTACATCAAACGCTAACCATCGATCTAAATACTAATCGATCCGTGACAAGTCTGCGCGAGAACTGGAGGCAGGACCTCCATCAAGCACGTCCCGATTAATACCTAAGATAAATGGCAGTGTCTGGTGTCTTATCTGTGACACCCGTGCAAACGTTTCCATAAATGTCCCATTCCACTTATTAGTCACACGTGCACGCATCCCACAGACGTCGACAATGCAATAGAATAACAGGGTCACTGATTGTGCACAAGTACGTACCACTTTCACTTAATCACGAATACACGAACACTGACGTACTTGCCACAATCAACACTAAAATCTAACACTGGGTAAATGCACGATGTCACTAGGTCATCACTAACATGATATGGGTATGATGTGATGCATGAACAGTATAAAAGCACAATTAAGGTGTCATAAAAACAACAGTCTATTACTTGCACGATTTATCATGAAGTATATGTATGTAATTTGGCGAAATGATAAACAGGTAGTAATTAATATGTTCAGTTATCTATCCATAGAATTTTGTTTCAAGCCAATCGGGTTTCAGGATCATTAGTTATAACTGTTTCATTTTAAGCGCGCGCGGCTGGAAATCCGGCTTCAGAATCAGGAATCCATTTCGCAACGCATTTTAACCCCAGTGGGGATCATAATTTAGCGATGCTACAGTTGGATGAATTCTAGGATTTTCAGTAAGGTTTTCAACTCAACAAACGGATCTTCAATCGCGTCTGTACGTTAGGAGTTATAATCTGTTTAATATCAACATGCCAATTCTGATTCTGCTGGGACTGTTATGTGTCCCGATCTTCTAAATTATAGATTAAATAGTAAATGATAACGAAACAGGATGAAACTAATTGTGTTGTCTAGCTAACAGAGTTACCTACAATCAGCAATGGAGTTCCGAAATCTACGAGTTAAGTAATTCCTGTGGTACCCATTGTGGAACAGCAACCAATAACTGGAGTCACTCTGGACTGCAGTCCAGAGTTGCACTCCGATACGAATATCATCATGATCTAAATACAGGAATGTCTAGAAACTAATGTAGGGTCATAGTTCGTCGAGTTGTCTTCGATTTGAGCCCTCGAGAACATCAATCTAGCAAGTATTTAATTTATGGTGATTTTTATGGTTTTCAGGTACAGAAAATATCCAGTTTTACAGGCAACATTGGGGGTAGTTGTTTTAGTTATGAACGGTCATATTTTCTAACAAAACTTGCGCAGGGTATCCATCACAGCAAGGGCCAAAGCATTATATCTGGTTCCGTCAAAATTGATAATTATTTTCTATGAGAACAAGTATCGAACAGTTATGGCATAAAAATTGGGTTAAAATTGTAACTGTAACATCTATGTATTTAGTGACAGTACCAAAGGTAAATAGCATGTAAGCAAGTACAAACTTGCCTGGAGATGTCCCGGGGATGTACGGCAGTGGTAACGGCGTGAACGCGCGATGAGTGACGCGCATAGGGTTCGCGGCCTCGGCTCGTGCTCGGACTCGGCTATGGGGTTCTGCCTCGATGACGCCTAGAGCTCGCGAGACTGGAAAGATAAAGGTGCTGCGAAGTCGATGGTGAGGGGTTTGCAGTGGGAGGGGTATATTGAGAGAGAGGGATAGAGCTAGAGAAATAGAGAGAGAGAGAGAGAGAGGTTTAGAGAGAGGGAAAGAAACAGAGAGAGAGAGAGAGCTAAAGGGAACTGGAGAGAGAGAGAGAGGGAAATTGCAGAGAGAACACAGAGAGAACGAGTGAGAAAGAGGGAAACTCAGGGAGAGAGAAGAGAGAGAAACGAGAGAGAGAGAGGGTTGAGACAGAGAGGGAGAGGGGGGTGATCGGGAGAGAGTGACAGAGGAAGAGGAAATCGAGAGTGAGAGAGAAAGACAGAGAGAAGAGGGGGAGCAATGAGTGGGGCAGTGAGGTAAGCTCGGGGAAGAAGGCGAAGAGTTTGGTGGTCACCGGAGGAGTCGGGGATGCAGGCGAGGCCGCCGGTGAGTCGTGGGTCGCGAGGGATGCAGTGGGTTCGAAGGTGGGAGCGAGAGATGAGGAGGAGGGATGTTGAGAGAAAAGAGGAGTTGAAGTGTGAGGGAGGAAGGATGAAGGGTCGCACTTCGTGGGGGGTAACGCCCAGGCGACGTGGGTGCAGGCGGAGGAGGCGGCGCGAGAAGCGCGCTCGCGAAGGAACGCGCGTGTGAACAGTGGAGGTTACCGTTGGAAGGAAGAAGATGTGGGTGCGGGTCGGGTTTGAAGCGTGAGCGGGCTTGGGTTAACGGGAGTGGGCCGGGCCATAAAAGAAATTTCCTTTTAAAAAAAAGCAAAGCAAAAACAGAAGTGGGCCGGGGAGTAAATTGAGAGAAAGAAAGAGAAGGGCCGGGCTCGCAAGGAAATTAATTCCCTTTTTTTTTTTTAAAAGAATTTGGCTGATAGTGAAATAGGCTGCTGGGCTCGGCAAAATTTTGAGAAGGAAACAAAGGCAGCTTAGGGAAATGAAAGAAATTGAATGAGAATATAAGGAATGGGCTTAGGAAACTGGGAAAATAATCTGAAATGGGAACGGGCTGGAATTTAATTTAGTAAATTCTTTTTATGGTTTCCGGTGGGCTTAGGAACGACTGCAGTGATATGAAAGGGAAAGGAAAATTTGTTTATAAAAAGGGAAGTGGGTTGAGGGAAAAATTTAGAAACAAAGAATTAAGGAAAAAGGAACGGGCCGGGTTGGAATTTATTACTAAGAAAATAGGGACATTGGAATTTGTGGGAAAAGTAGAGATGTTATGGTTTGGTGTTTAATGGGGTTAGGGGAGTTAGAAGGAATAACAGAGAGAGTGGGCTGAGACACAACAATAGAGGGAATTGGGATCTGGGTTTAGGGTTTAAAGAAATTAAAATAATTTATAAATAAAATAAATATATTTTGTAAATAGTATTTTATAAAAATGCAAATATTGGTGTACAAAAAGAACTGGGTATTACATCATACCACCCTTACAAAAATTTCGTCCTCGAAATTTAAAAATAAGTTATAGAAACATAAGCGAAAGCTATCATACTGCACACTAACATAAAAGATTTTATTAGCAGTACGAGGACGAAGAAGTTTTAAAATAGGTATAAGTAAGAACAACGTGCGGAAAGTTAGGACTAAAAGCTATAATGCAGGTATAACTATAAGGGATACTTCATATACGGAAGTATAAATAACAACAATAACAAACAATATTATTCGAGGCGTACTTGATAAAATCGAAATTTAACTATGTGCACGTATAAACATAATAAGGTAGCATGGCAAACGTAATAAGTATAAGGTATAACAACACAACACTCGAAGATAAAGTAACCATACTGAGGTAGCGAAAGCTTATTCGGTAGGTTAAAAATACTTTTAGGACGAAGTATCGATCAAATAGCGTAGAAACTCATATAGTGAAAATAAAGATCATGGAATAAAATATGTGCGGTGTAAGGTTGTGCTACTGAAATGAAAATAACAATAATGTACTTCAAACCAAAAACGGAGTAATCAATAACACGTACTCTTTGACAATTACAAAATACTGAAAACTAAATTTTCGAATAAAAAGTCCCTATATATACTTAGGGTAATAAGGAGAACACAAATAGGTATAGAGCTAGATAGGGTAATGATTATGAGGAAGTGCGGCTCAATCAGAAGGTTGAAGTGTGTCGGCTATAGGCTGAAGATCAAGGAGACTGGGATCGGGTTAGCACCGAAAGTAATGTTGAGCAACAAAAGGACTACCAGGTAAAAATTATAGGGGGAGACTAACGATTGGTAAATCTTATGAATCAAGGATTTGAAAAGCTAAAGAACTCGATAATTCATAAGGAAGGTCCTCCTCCCAGAAAGATCTCAAACAGGGCACAGACGAGGGATGAAGGGTGGTTCATTCCAAGGATGAGAGTGCGGTACTTTCCAATGGAAACGAGGGTGAGAAACTTTACAACAAGTAGGGGTGGACAGTCAGAGAACTCAGCAGAAAATGAATGGACATGGGTAATAAACAAGTATTAAGCGATACAATAATCAAAAGGTTTACAAACTCAGAAGATTTATTTCATTCAAGAAAATTTGAAACAAAACATTGTCCAAGACGAAAAGTGGCCCTAAACTATACACAATTTACTTGGCCAGAAAGACAACATCAAAAAGAAATTCCGTCAGTCGCGGTTGCGGAGATTCAGTAGGTTGCGGTAGGCTCGCGCACTCAGGTAGGGGCGTCCATTTCCATAGCGTCTCGCAGGTATTGCTAAAGGAAGTTCTTCCATGGCAGGGTCTTGATCTTCTGGTCCTTCATCCTCGGATAGAACTTCTTCATCGAGGTCCGATCCCATGTGGTTTTCTTCTTCTGCATCCTCTTCCATGGGATTTTCCTCCACTGGGTTTTCTTCCATCGGTTCTTCCTCGGGGTCTTCATCGGAATCTTCCTCTATCGGGTCCTCTTCAGGGTCTCCTTCCTCTTCGTCGGAATAAGCCATTATGTTAAATTCTGGGGCGGCTGCTCCTTCGTCCTCTGAATCGTTGTTACCGAAGTTGACCTGGGGACCGTTGACTTCATCATCAGAACTCGTCAGTGTGTGATCTAAGGAAACGCATGACTGTACATCCTCGTCTAGATTCGGCGCTGCTCCATGGTGGGCCATGGCCTGAAAAGAGAAGTCATGATTAGACAGTGGAATACATCAAGGAAAGCTCAGGGTACGAAATATAGGAAAATAGGAGGTTGCAGGAACTGAAAGATCAGAATGTAAATACTGTGATAATGATTAGAACTTGGAATAGAGAAAGCATGAGAATGATACACGTATTATGATTCAAATTTCATTGCATTCAACTAAAAGTTCGACGGATACAAAGGTTCAAATGGAAGGAAATGTTTATAAGAGTACGACAACAAACTACTGAAATTGGAAAACATAAAATTCTTCTTTGACTGCCAGGACGCTGCAACATCGTTACGCGAGTTGAATCCTGTCCTGTGTTGGGTCCGCTTTTATTCTCGAAATTCGAGCTACGCAATAATCCTCACTTGGTCGAAGTGGGGAGTGTGGACGAGTCTCCTCCTTTTAGCTCCTTCCTATACGGGCAACCGTTGATATGATGTTCGCTTGATCCACAAATCAGACATTTCCCTTGGGCGCGGCGACAATCCCTCTGAAGGTGTCCTGGCCTCTTACAATATCCACAGCAAAGGTTCTTCCGATACTTCTGTTGGCGCTTCATCTTCTTCTCCTTTCCTCGTCCAATAGGGATTCCTTTATGATAGGAGACTCCCGTTGGGGTCTGACTCACCTGTCTTCTCAGCCCTTCAGCTAATAAGTCGTTTGTTCGCTCCTGGGCTTCCTTTAACCCTTGTAGTACACTAAGGATCTCAACAGTCTGATTCTGGGGAGCGGATAAAGATGAAGAGTCGTTGGAAGACATGATCCTGAAACAACAATTTCGAGAATGATACGAGTCACACGCTAAATGAATCAAAATATGATATGGATAGAACAAGGATTCAAGAATATCAGAGATGATGAATATCATTACAAGTGGAGAATCAACTGTATCACTTTAAGTCACTTGAATAGAGTACGGTAGTGCAATTGCCATACCCTTGCCAAGTCTCCCAAAACCATAGTGAATGGATAGACGAACCCACGATGTGAATATGGATCAAGAGTGACAATGTACAATCTAGACCGAAGGATGTCTTAGATTGCCAAACTGTACACGGAAAACTGCAATCCCAATCGATGCAAAACCTGGGCTCTGATACCAACTAAACCATGTCACGCCCCGCTTCCCAAAATACGGAATACGAGGGGTAGACAAGGCCAGCCATGCTCCTACGGTCAAGGAAAAGTCCCGCCGTAGTCACACTTCGGCTTCTAGCTTTTCATGGTAAACAGTAAATGATGCGCAGGTAATGGAAAAATGCAGTAACTGAAAGGAACAATGTAAAGACTGACCTGGAGTGGAACCAATGAATGTAACTCGGGAAAGCAAGTCAGGAAGTCTGTGATGCACGTCTAGTTCTGGTCCAGGCTAAATCTTCTCCTCACACTGAGCATGCATACTCAGGTCGTCAGAGCGACACAATAGCAATATAATGTATATAATCAAGTAACAGTTCTAACAGTGGTGAAGGATGTGAATAACAGTAATTCAATAACAGCATGAATATAAATGAGCAGAGATAAATGCAGCGGAGTAGTAAAGCAGTATAACGATATGTCATGTATGTCAACACAGTATATAAGGAATGTAAACGACAGTAACCCTATCAGTCTCTAAGTCTCACTGCACTGGTCAATAAGCCTATCGTCAGTCCAAGTGTGAGAGTCAACCACTCGCGAGTGTCCTCCACCCAAGGGTAGAACCCAAGGGCAAGGGACCACGGGCCCAACATGTAACGAATGTATCACGGTGTCTATAGCACATACCCTGTAAATCTCCATATAACTCCCTAAATATATAAGCCGGCATGGGACTCCCGAGATTCTATTTAATTCACACTTGAACTACCCCACACCCCGAGGTCTACATCAAACGCTAACCATCGATCTAAATACTAATCGATCCGTGACAAGTCTGCGCGAGAACTGGAGGCAGGACCTCCATCAAGCACGTCCCGATTAATACCTAAGATAAATGGCAGTGTCTGGTGTCTTATCTGTGACACCCGTGCAAACGTTTCCATAAATGTCCCATTCCACTTATTAGTCACACGTGCACGCATCCCACAGACGTCGACAATGCAATAGAATAACAGGGTCACTGATTGTGCACAAGTACGTACCACTTTCACTTAATCACGAATACACGAACACTGACGTACTTGCCACAATCAACACTAAAATCTAACACTGGGTAAATGCACGATGTCACTAGGTCATCACTAACATGATATGGGTATGATGTGATGCATGAACAGTATAAAAGCACAATTAAGGTGTCAAAAAAACAACAGTCTATTACTTGCACGATTTATCATGAAGTATATGTATGTAATTTGGCGAAATAATAAACAGGTAGTAATTAATATGTTCAGTTAGCTATCCATAGAATTTTTTTTCAAGCCAATCGGGTTTCAGGATCATTAGTTATAACTGTTTCATTTTAAGCACGCGCGGCTGGAAATCCGGCTTCAGAATCAGGAATCCATTTTGCAACGCATTTTAACCCCAGTGGGGATCATAATTTAGCGACGCTACAGTTGGATGAATTCTAGGATTTTCAGTAATATTTTCAACTCAACAAACGGATCTTCAATCGCGTCTGTACGTTAGGAGTTATAATCTGTTTAATATCAACATGCCAATTCTGATTCTGCTGGGACTGTTATGTGTCCCGATCTTCTAAATTACAGATTAAATAGTAAATGATAACGAAACAGGATGAAACTAATTGTGTTGTCTAGCTAACAGAGTTACCTACAATCAGCAACGGAGTTCTGAAATCTACGAGTTAAGTAATTCCTGTGGTACCCATTGTGGAACAGCAACCAATAACTGGAGTCACTCTGGACTGCAGTCCAGAGTTGCACTCCGATACGAATATCATCATGATCTAAATACAGGAATGTCTAGAAACTAATGTAGGGTCATAGTTCGTCGAGTTGGCTTCGATTTGAGCCCTCGAGCACATCAATCTAGCATGTATTTAATTTATGGTGATTTTTATGGTTTTCAGGTACAGAAAATATCCAGTTTTACAGGCAACATTGGGGGTAGTTGTTTTAGTTATGAACGGTCATATTTTCTAACAAAACTTGCGCAGGGTATCCATCACAGCAAGGGCCAAAGCATTATATCTGGTTCCGTCAAAATTGATAATTATTTTCTATGAGAACAAGTATCGAACAGTTATGGCATAAAAATTGGGTTAAAATTGTAACTGTAACATCTATGTATTTAGTGACAGTACCAAAGGTAAATAGCATGTAAGCAAGTACAAACTTGCCTGGAGATGTCCCGGGGATGTACGGCAGTGGTAACGGCGTGAACGTGATGAGTGACGCGCATAGGGTTCGCGGCCTCGGCTCGTGCTCGGACTCGGCTATGGGGTTCTGCCTCGATGACGCCTAGAGCTCGCGAGACTGGAAAGATAAAGGTGCTGCGAAGTCGATGGTGAGGGGTTTGCAGTGGGAGGGGTATATTGAGAGAGAGGGATAGAGCTAGAGAAAGAGAGAGAGAGAGAGAGAGAGAGAGAGAGAGAGAGGTTTAGAGAGAGGGAAAGAAACAGAGAGAGAGAGAGCTAGAGGGAACTGGAGAGAGAGAGAGAGGGAAATTGCAGAGAGAACACAGAGAGAACGAGTGAGAAAGAGGGAAACTCAGGGAGAGAGAAGAGAGAGAAACGAGAGAGAGAGAGGGTTGAGACAGAGAGGGAGAGGGAGTGATCGGGAGAGAGAGACAGAGGAAGAGGAAATCGAGAGTGAGAGAGAAAGACAGAGAGAAGAGGGGGAGCAATGAGTGGGGCAGTGAGGTAAGCTCGGGGAAGAAGGCGAAGAGTTTGGTGGTCACCGGAGGAGTCGGGGATGCAGGCGAGGCCGCCGGTGAGTCGTGGGTCGCGAGGGATGCAGTGGGTTCGAAGGTGGGAGCGAGAGATGAGGAGGAGGGATGTTGAGAGAAAAGAGGAGTTGAAGTGTGAGGGAGGAAGGATGAAGGGTCGCACTTCGTGGGGGGTAACGCCCAGGCGATGTGGGCGCAGGCGGAGGAGGCGGCGCGAGAAGCGCGCTCGCGAAGGAACGCGCGCGTGAACAGTGGAGGTTACCGTTGGAAGGAAGAAGATGTGGGTGCGGGTCGGGTTTGAAGCGTGAGCGGGCTTGGGTTAACGGGAGTGGGCCGGGCCATAAAAGAAATTTCCTTTTAAAAAAAAGCAAAGCAAAAACAGAAGTGGGCCGGGGAGTAAATTGAGAGAAAGAAAGAGAAGGGCCGGGCTCGCAAGGAAATTAATTCCCTTTTTTTTTTAAAAGAATTTGGCTGATAGTGAAATAGGCTGCTGGGCTCGGGAAAATTTTGAGAAGGAAACAAAGGCAGCTTAGGGAAATGAAAGAAATTGAATGAGAATATAAGGAATGGGCTTAGGAAACTGGGAAAATAATCTGAAATGGGAACGGGCTGGAATTTAATTTAGTAAATTCTTTTTATGGTTTCCGGTGGGCTTAGGAACGGCTGCAGTGATATGAAAGGGAAAGGAAAATTTGTTTATAAAAAGGGAAGTGGGTTGAGGGAAAAATTTAGAAACAAAGAATTAAGGAAAAAGGAACGGGCCGGGTTGGAATTTATTACGAAGAAATAGGGACATTGGAATTTGTGGGAAAAGTAGAGATGTTATGGTTTGGTGTTTAATGGGGTTAGTGGAGTTAGAAGGAATAACAGAGAGAGTGGGCTGAGACACAACAATAGAGGGAATTGGGATCTGGGTTTAGGGTTTAAAGAAATTAAAATAATTTATAAATAAAATAAATATATTTTGTAAATAGTATTTTATAAAAATGCAAATATTGGTGTACAAAAAGAACTGGGTATTACATCATACCACCCTTACAAAAATTTCGTCCTCGAAATTTAAAAATAAGTTATAGAAACATAAGCGAAAGCTATCATACTGCACACTAACATAAAAGATTTTATTAGCAGTACGAGGACGAAGAAGTTTTAAAATAGGTATAAGTAAGAACAACGTGCGGAAAGTTAGGACTAAAAGCTATAATGCAGGTATAACTATAAGGGATACTTCATATACGGAAGTATAAATAACAACAATAACAAACAATATTATTCGAGGCGTACTTGATAAAATCGAAATTTAACTATGTGCACGTATAAACATAATAAGGTAGCATGGCAAACGTAATAAGTATAAGGTATAACAACACAACACTCGAAGATAAAGTAACCATACTGAGGTAGCGAAAGCTTATTCGGTAGGTTAAAAATACTTTTAGGACGAAGTATCGATCAAATAGCGTAGAAACTCATATAGTGAAAATAAAGATCATGGAATAAAATATGTGCGGTGTAAGGTTGTGCTACTGAAATGAAAATAACAATAATGTACTTCAAACCAAAAACGGAGTAATCAATAACACGTACTCTTTGACAATTACAAAATACTGAAAACTAAATTTTCGAATAAAAAGTCCCTATATATACTTAGGGTAATAAGGAGAACACAAATAGGTATAGAGCTAGATAGGGTAATGATTATGAGGAAGTGCGGCTCAATCAGAAGGTTGAAGTGTGTCGGCTATAGGCTGAAGATCAAGGAGACTGGGATCGGGTTAGCACCGAAAGTAATGTTGAGCAAAAAAAGGACTACCAGGTAAAAATTATAGGGGGAGACTAACGATTGGTAAATCTTATGAATCAAGGATTTGAAAAGCTAAAGAACTCGATAATTCATAAGGAAGGTCCTCCTCCCAGAAAGATCTCAAACAGGGCACAGACGAGGGATGAAGGGTGGTTCATTCCAAGGATGAGAGTGCGGTACTTTCCAATGGAAACGAGGGTGAGAAACTTTACAACAAGTAGGGGTGGACAGTCAGAGAACTCAGCAGAAAATGAATGGACATGGGTAATAAACAAGTATTAAGCGATAAAATAATCAAAAGGTTTACAAACTCAGAAGATTTATTTCATTCAAGAAAATTTGAAACAAAACATTGTCCAAGACGAAAAGTGGCCCTAAACTATACACAATTTACTTGGCCAGAAAGACAACATCAAAAAGAAATTCCGTCAGTCACGGTTGCGGAGATTCAGTAGGTTGCGGTAGGCTCGCGCACTCAGGTAGGGGCGTCCATTTCCATAGCGTCTCGCAGGTATTGCTAAAGGAAGTTCTTCCATGGCAGGGTCTTGATCTTCTGGTCCTTCATCCTCGGATAGAACTTCTTCATCGAGGTCCGATCCCATGTGGTTTTCTTCTTCTGCATCCTCTTCCATGGGATTTTCCTCCACTGGGTTTTCTTCCATCGGTTCTTCCTCGGGGTCTTCATCGGAATCTTCCTCTATCGGGTCCTCTTCAGGGTCTCCTTCCTCTTCGTCGGAATAAGCCATCATGTTAAATTCTGGGGCGGCTGCTCCTTCGTCCTCTGAATCGTTGTTACCGAAGTTGACCTGGGGACCGTTGACTTCATCATCAGAACTCGTCAGTGTGTGATCTAAGGAAACGCATGACTGTACATCCTCGTCTAGATTCGGCGCTGCTCCAGGGTGGGCCATGGCCTGAAAAAAGAAGTCATGATTAGACAGTGGAATACATCAAGGAAAGCTCAGGGTACGAAATATAGGAAAATAGGAGGTTGCAGGAACTGAAAGATCAGAATGTAAATACTGTGATAATGATTAGAACTTGGAATAGAGAAAGCATGAGAATGATACACGTATTATGATTCAAATTTCATTGCATTCAACTAAAAGTTCGACGGATACAAAGGTTCAAATGGAAGGAAATGTTTATAAGAGTACGACAACAAACTACTGAAATTGGAAAACATAAAATTCTTCTTTGACTGCCAGGACGCTGCAACATCGTTACGCGAGTTGAATCCTGTCCTGTGTTGGGTCCGCTTTTATTCTCGAAATTCGAGCTACGCAATAATCCTCACTTGGTCGAAGTGGGGAGTGTGGACGAGTCTCCTCCTTTTAGCTCCTTCCTATACGGGCAACCGTTGATATGATGTTCGCTTGATCCACAAATCAGACATTTCCCTTGGGCGCGGCGACAATCCCTCTGAAGGTGTCCTGGCCTCTTACAATATCCACAGCAAAGGTTCTTCCGATACTTCTGTTGGCGCTTCATCTTCTTCTCCTTTCCTCGTCCAATAGGGATTCCTTTATGATAGGAGACTCCCGTTGGGGTCTGACTCACCTGTCTTCTCAGCCCTTCAGCTAATAAGTCGTTTGTTCGCTCCTGGGCTTCCTTTAACCCTTGTAGTACACTAAGGATCTCAACAGTCTGATTCTGGGGAGCGGATAAAGATGAAGAGTCGTTGGAAGACATGATCCTGAAACAACAATTTCGAGAATGATACGAGTCACACGCTAAATGAATCAAAATATGATATGGATAGAACAAGGATTCAAGAATATCAGAGATGATGAATATCATTACAAGTGGAGAATCAACTGTATCACTTTAAGTCACTTGAATAGAGTACGGTAGTGCAATTGCCACCACGTACCCTTGCCAAGTCTCCCAAAACCATAGTGAATGGATAGCCGAACCCACGATGTGAATATGGATCAAGAGTGACAATGTACAATCTAGACCGAAGGATGTCTTAGATTGCCAAACTGTACACGGAAAACTGCAATCCCAATCGATGCAAAACCTGGGCTCTGATACCAACTAAACCATGTCACGCCCCGCTTCCCAAAATACGGAATACGAGGGGTAGACAAGGCCAGCCATGCTCCTACGGTCAAGGAAAAGTCCCGCCGTAGTCACACTTCGGCTTCTAGCTTTTCATGGTAAACAGTAAATGATGCGCAGGTAATGGGAAAATGCAGTAACTGAAAGGAACAATGTAAAGACTGACCTGGAGTGGAACCAATGAATGTAACTCGGGAAAGCAAGTCAGGAAGTCTGTGATGCACGTCTAGTTCTGGTCCAGGCTAAATCTTCTCCTCACACTGAGCATGCATACTCAGGTCGTCAGAGCGACACAATAGCAATATAATGTATATAATCAAGTAACAGTTCTAACAGTGGTGAAGGATGTGAATAACAGTAATTCAATAACAGCATGAATATAAATGAGCAGAGATAAATGCAGCGGAGTAGTAAAGCAGTATAACGATATGTCATGTATGTCAACACAGTATATAAGGAATGTAAACGACAGTAACCCTATCAGTCTCTAAGTCTCACTGCACTGGTCAATAAGCCTATCGTCAGTCCAAGTGTGAGAGTCAACCACTCGCGAGTGTCCTCCACCCAAGGGTAGAACCCAAGGGCAAGGGACCACGGGCCCAACATGTAACGAATGTATCACGGTGTCTATAGCACATACCCTGTAAATCTCCATATAACTCCCTAAATATATAAGCCGGCATGGGACTCCCGAGATTCTATTTAATTCACACTTGAACTACCCCACACCCCGAGGTCTACATCAAACGCTAACCATCGATCTAAATACTAATCGATCCGTGACAAGTCTGCGCGAGAACTGGAGGCAGGACCTCCATCAAGCACGTCCCGATTAATACCTAAGATAAATGGCAGTGCCTGGTGTCTTATCTGTGACACCCGTGCAAACGTTTCCATAAATGTCCCATTCCACTTATTAGTCACACGTGCACGCATCCCACAGACGTCGACAATGCAATAGAATAACAGGGTCACTGATTGTGCACAAGTACGTACCACTTTCACTTAATCACGAATACACGAACACTGACGTACTTGCCACAATCAACACTAAAATCTAACACTGGGTAAATGCACGATGTCACTAGGTCATCACTAACATGATATGGGTATGATGTGATGCATGAACAGTATAAAAGCACAATTAAGGTGTCATAAAAACAACAGTCTATTACTTGCACGATTTATCATGAAGTATATGTATGTAATTTGGCGAAATGATAAACAGGTAGTAATTAATATGTTCAGTTAGCTATCCATAGAATTTTGTTTCAAGCCAATCGGGTTTCAGGATCATTAGTTATAACTGTTTCATTTTAAGCGCGCGCGGCTGGAAATCCGGCTTCAGAATCAGGAATCCATTTCGCAACGCATTTTAACCCCAGTGGGGATCATAATTTAGCGACGCTACAGTTGTATGAATTCTAGGATTTTCAGTAAGGTTTTCAACGCAACAAACGGATCTTCAATCGCGTCTGTACGTTAGGAGTTATAATCTGTTTAATATCAACATGCCAATTCTGATTCTGCTGGGACTGTTATGTGTCCCGATCTTCTAAATTACAGATTAAATAGTAAATGATAACGAAACAGGATGAAACTAATTGTGTTGTCTAGCTAACAGAGTTACCTACAATCAGAAACGGAGTTCCGAAATCTACGAGTTAAGTAATTCCTGTGGTACCCATTGTGGAACAGCAACCAATAACTGGAGTCACTCTGGACTGCAGTCCAGAGTTGCACTCCGATACGAATATCATCATGATCTAAATACAGGAATGTCTAGAAACTAATGTAGGGTCATAGTTCGTCGAGTTGGCTTCGATTTGAGCCCTCGAGAACATCAATCTAGCATGTATTTAATTTATGGTGATTTTTATGGTTTTCAGGTACAGAAAATATCCAGTTTTACAGGCAACATTGGGGGTAGTTGTTTTAGTTATGAACGGTCATATTTTCTAACAAAACTTGCGCAGGGTATCCATCACAGCAAGGGCCAAAGCATTATATCTGGTTCCGTCAAAATTGATAATTATTTTCTATGAGAACAAGTATCGAACAGTTATGGCAAAAAAATTGGGTTAAAATTGTAACTGTAACATCTATGTATTTAGTGACAGTACCAAAGGTAAATAGCATGTAAGCAAGTACAAACTTGCCTGGAGATGTCCCGGGGATGTACGGCAGTGGTAACGGCGTGAACGCGCGATGAGTGATGCGCATAGGGTTCGCGGCCTCGGCTCGTGCTCGGACTCGGCTATGGGGTTCTGCCTCGATGACGCCTAGAGCTCGCGAGACTGGAAAGATAAAGGTGCTGCGAAGTCGATGGTGAGGGGTTTGCAGTGGGAGGGGTATATTGAGAGAGAGGGATAGAGCTAGAGAAATAGAGAGAGAGAGAGAGAGAGAGAGAGTGGTTTAGAGAGAGGGAAAGAAACAGAGAGAGAGAGAGCTAGAGGGAACTGGAGAGAGAGAGAGAGGGAAATTGCAGAGAGAACACAGAGAGAACGAGTGAGAAAGAGGGAAACTCAGGGAGAGAGAAGAGAGAGAAACGAGAGAGAGAGAGGGTTGAGACAGAGAGGGAGAGGGAGTGATCGGGAGAGAGAGACAGAGGAAGAGGAAATCGAGAGTGAGAGAGAAAGACAGAGAGAAGAGGGGGAGCAATGAGTGGGGCAGTGAGGTAAGCTCGGGGAAGAAGGCGAAGAGTTTGGTGGTCACCGGAGGAGTCGGGGATGCAGGCGAGGCCGCCGGTGAGTCGTGGGTCGCGAGGGATGCAGTGGGTTCGAAGGTGGGAGCGAGAGATGAGGAGGAGGGATGTTGAGAGAAAAGAGGAGTTGAAGTGTGAGGGAGGAAGGATGAAGGGTCGCACTTCGTGGGGGGTAACGCCCAGGCGACGTGGGCGCAGGCGGAGGAGGCGGCGCGAGAAGCGCGCTCGCGAAGGAACGCGCGCGTGAACAGTGGAGGTTACCGTTGGAAGGAAGAAGATGTGGGTGCGGGTCGGGTTTGAAGCGTGAGCGGGCTTGGGTTAACGGGAGTGGGCCGGGCCATAAAAGAAATTTCCTTTTAAAAAAAGCAAAGCAAAAACAGAAGTGGGCCGGGGAGTAAATTGAGAGAAAGAAAGAGAAGGGCCGGGCTCGCAAGGAAATTAATTCCCTTTTTTTTTTTTTAAAAGAATTTGGCTGATAGTGAAATAGGCTGCTGGGCTCGGGAAAATTTTGAGAAGGAAACAAAGGCAGCTTAGGGAAATGAAAGAAATTGAATGAGAATATAAGGAATGGGCTTAGGAAACTGGGAAAATAATCTGAAATGGGAACGGGCTGGAATTTAATTTAGTAAATTCTTTTTATGGTTTCCGGTGGGCTTAGGAACGGCTGCAGTGATATGAAAGGGAAAGGAAAATTTGTTTATAAAAAGGGAAGTGGGTTGAGGGAAAAATTTAGAAACAAAGAATTAAGGAAAAAGGAACGGGCCGGGTTGGAATTTATTACGAAGAAAATAGGGACATTGGAATTTGTGGGAAAAGTAGAGATGTTATGGTTTGGTGTTTAATGGGGTTAGGGGAGTTAGAAGGAATAACAGAGAGAGTGGGCTGAGACACAACAATAGAGGGAATTGGGATCTGGGTTTAGGGTTTAAAGAAATTAAAATAATTTATAAATAAAATAAATATATTTTGTAAATAGTATTTTATAAAAATGCAAATATTGGTGTACAAAAAGAACTGGGTATTACAAAGTCACCCGCCAAAACCTGAAGCGAGGCAGCCCCCTTCAGCAACGTGAATGGACCACCCAGCACTTCACGAAATCCGGTAACTTGGGCACCCCTCCTGGGTCAACCTGTACCCCCTACGAGTGCGACGAATAGCCCGCCAATTCTAGAGTAAAGCCCCCTCCGTCTCAATGCCATGAGATGCAGGCCCGTTGCCATCTAGAACCCGGCTATCCGTGCACCCCTCCGCGGGGTAATCCTAGTACAGAAAGTAAAATATACATACAACGGGTACATCGACCGCAACCTGGTCGTGCCCCAAAATAATAATACAAACAGGCAGTGACGGCAGTCCACATGTCGGACGCTCGCCCCGCAAAATAAAATGTACATATAAAACAAAACTGTACTAACATTACATCCAGGCTATCCCCCACGACCGATCCGCAACAACACAGCACAATCACAGAACATCAACGTGAATGTCACGTTCGCAAATCCGTCTAACCGGGCTATAGCAGTTAGACGGGATTTACCGATCAAGTGACATTCATGGTCGCAGATATAATGTAAATACTATGAACTAATGTGTTTAAACTTTTTGATCGATCAAATTTATTGAAGTGGGCCCTAAGCATTACTGTAGCACTTAAAGAGAGTCTAGGCCCAAAAAGAATATTCCAAAAACCCCATTTTCAACCCAGGAGCTCACTACAAAAATTTGGTCCAATGAATAGTAAAAATGGCCGCGGAACCGCCGCAAATACGTGATTTTGGCCGCGGTTCCGCGGTGGAATAGTGAGATCGCGCTACCAAATTTTCACAGAATGCTTAGAATTCCCTGCACATGTCACTGCAATGTACTGAAAAATTTTTGGAGCCAAAAAAATTTCGACAGAAACTGTGAATTTTGAAAACGCGGGTTTTGGAATTTTGTTCGATCGAAGATGTAAACACACTAGACAAAGCTAGACTAGGTTAATGGCGTGGCTTCGATACCATGTTGCGCCACGGCAGCGCCCCGGCCGTCTATCCGAGGCCAAAAAGCGGAATCAAAAATTTTCTTAACTTTAAACCGGTGCTACCGCGGACAATAAACCCGGATCGTAACCATTAACCTAATGCTAGCAAACAAGAGTTGGGGCAGAATGCTATACCGAGCGATCCGTGTCCTTCGGTCTTCGTTTCTACTCCGATCTCTTCGCGGAATCTCCGGTCGTCGTCTCCTCGTCGAAACGGGCACCACATCGCCGGATTCTTTTACGGGCTCCCACCTCTGGACCGAGGCAATTCGGGAGCGAAGTTGGTGAGCCGACGCGTCCAAGAGATGCTGTAGGCTAGTGTAGAAAACATTATCTCTAGGGGTTGTGAAGTTGCCATGGTGATGGAGGAATGATCAATGAACTTTGGAGAGGGGTTGATGAATTTTGCAAAGCATGAATGAGATGAATCAATTTCCCTCACCAAAAAATGAAAACCTCTCATTCTCTCATCTAATATGTGGCCGGCCCCCTTAAGTTAGAATGAGGAGAGGAAAAAAAACTTAAACCATGAAGGGAGGTGATCGTAGTAAAAGCAAAGGGGTGACCTCAACCAAAAGCAATGATAACAAAGTCACACCAAATCAAATCCAACTCTAATCTCAATTAATGCTAAACCATCATGAAAAAGCAAAGATTCTAAACCTATCATAATGCCACAAATACAAAGAACCCCTCCACAAATGCTAATTTGCAAACTTGCAAATTATCCCCTCCAACAGAAAAATCCGGCCGTGAAGGAACAAAGGGAAACTGGCCGGAACGGAATGCAAACTGGCAACATCAGAAAACTGATCCCGTAATAAATTACACGAAAACCCCGTGACTGCATATACATGCCCGCATTTGTGTTCCCACTGAATACAAATGCAAAGAGACAAAATCTACACTGTCAAATACTAGGATCCGGCTTAAACCAAAGCCGGCTAGTAAAAACCGTCCGATCATGATCCGTGCAATACCGCACGTATCTGATCGAACCCTGCCATATCTCCATACGGCCTCTACAGCGTTTCGCCCGAAACTTGAGTAACTGTCTGTGTGGGGGACTCTAAAGACTCGTCAATACTATGGCTGTGGATTTAATCACTAGCACGTCAGAGGTATTAGCCATATATGACGGGCCACCAGCTATTGACTAAAAGGGACGTCGATAAGCGAACTCATCCTGACACCCTACTGAGCCTGTCAGTGACTATATCCGTACAGTCCGGTCCGTTCGTCTATGAGTATCGCATGGCGGGCCTAGGGGGTTGGTAAAAGTCAGACCCCCAAAAGCGGTACAAGTCGTGTTGGAGCGAAGCCCAGAACACCCTGAGATACTACTGGAATACCTACCAGTAAATCTCCTGCCTCGGCCGAGGGCTTTGTGTAATGGCTCTTCTAGACACAGCGCGACCTCACCCCCAATACCGGGAGAGACGAACCCCTGCAGATCCGCTCACTGCCTCCATGTGGCTCGGGACTGTACCCAACTAAAACCTGTTTGCACGACTCCTTTGAGCCGTGGTTGGGTAGTAATCAAACTACAGTGGGAACTCACACGAGACAAATGACGATCTCAGGTCGATGAACTAACCTGTACACATGTCACCAGGGAACTGCTATCTGACGTCATGTATAAGACCAACTAGCATGTTCCCGGCGAGTCCTGTCCGGTGTACTCATAACCCAATGAGCACCTGTATACATCTTAGGTGAATCAACTGACACCAGTGGCCTGTGAGACCGGCCACCGCCCCTCGTCGGGGTCCCGACTGTATACACTAGTCTACTCTGGAGAATCGATGCCCTGTCTCGAAACTCCCACGACTAGAGACCTTTTAAGGATATGCTTATAGACTACCGGCTCTCACGTATATGATCGCCCTCATACTGCTGGCAGTCAAGCAAGAATCCTAGGGGCTCTATCAGCGTGTAATAGCGACCTGTAAGGTCACCTGAAGCAGTACACGATGATAAAGGTAAACCAGATAGCATACTATCATCTCGAGTAAGACTGTCCTACCGGGATAGGTCCTCCCTCAATCATTGCAATCACGTGCCTGTGATCCAATAATTGACTCTGAGGGCACTATCTCCAACATATGCGACATATCAGATGAAGAGACCGGACTGTACGGGAGTGTTACTGATATGCTTCATGGAGACTGTGGATAGGCTTGTGTGTTGATCTTCATATCGCTCAATACCCGGGTAGCCGTTACGTCCAGCTAGTACCGCTGACGGCTTGTAGGTGACTGATATGATCATCATCTACTGCTGGCGTATTGACGAGTCTTTAGAGTCCCATACAGAAGTTCCCTGGTTCAAGCGAAACGAAGTAGGACACATATGTGAAATGTGTTTGGGCCTGATTAAATACGAGTATGTGATACCGTATTGTAATCTGGCAGTCATCTGTTATCGGTTCGGTTATATGTGATATAACCAGTTTGTCGAATCAAGTGTTGATTCGATAATGTGATATACAGATAAATGATATTAGTCGGTCATATATGATATATCCGGATTATTAGATCAAGTGTTGATTTAATAGTGTGATATGAATTATATGTGATATAATTATATATTAACTAATATCATTAGCTCACTAATTATTCTTCATTAAATATATATTAATAAATATGATATATATATTATAATGAAGCATGACATTTAAATTTCTATTTTGTGAAATTAGAAATGAGGTGGAAAATGAAGCATGGTTGCAAGTATGGGATTAATTCTTGTTTATTCATTCTTGACTCACTATTCAAGTATGGTTGCAATTTTATATTGCATAATTCCATGCTTGAATGAGTGAGGGGTCAAGGCTTGGCTTTCATTCTTGCTCATTCTCAACGCTTAGCCATTTTTCCCATGGTTGCTCTCTAGCTTCTTCTTCCTCCTCTTGTCATGCCTCAAGCTTCAACCCTCACATGTGATGTGAATCATGAAGCTTGAACACAAACTAGTGAGCTCTTTACATCCCCTACTTCATCATCCCACACCAATCTAGCAAATTAGTGTGGTGTGTTTCATACACTAAAGAAGTTTAGTGTAGAGTTAGCTTAATCTAGAGGATCATCGGGTGGATCGTCTTTGGCGAGAAGACAACGAAGGAGGCTTGTTCAAAGTCTCAAGAGAAGCCTAGTGGAGTCGCGAGACTACTACACGGAGCAAGTGAAGAGAAGGACCGTCTACAAAGGTTGTATTCTTATTCTCTTTAGATGTAAAGTAGTTTACATTAGCTATTGTCTAAATCTCTAGTTAAAGATTCTTAGTTTAGGGTTCGTTAGCATGGAAATTTTTTTAAAACGGCATGGACGATACCTCCCGAAACCTTGTTGTCGTGCTAGGGAACTTAACAGTGGTATCAGAGCCAAGCTAAAGATTTAGACAATGTTTGTTAGATTACGAAACCGAAACGACTCCGAAACTGAAACACGAAAAACCGGTTTCTGTCGATTTTTAAAAGTGCTCTAAATTTTTTTTAAACAACTGCAGAGTGATGTATGTGAAATTACATGAACACTGGAGAAATTTGAGACAATTCTGAGAAATTTTGGCCGGCTACATACCCCCTCATCTCGGCCCAAAACCAAGCAGACCCCTTCAAATTTTTTCAGTGTTCCAGTGACTGGACTTTGGTGTTTCAGGTGTTGTTTGCTTTTGCTAAATTTTCATGTGATGATAATTTTCTATAAAGGCAACTCGGAGTGTTTCGTAGTCGTAATTCTAACTGTATTTTGGGTTGTTTAGACGGTGTTAAAAAGTTCGAACAGATATCAAATACCCACTTTAAGCCTTTCCGGAAAATTTTCCAAGAGTTGGATTTTTTCCGAGTTAAAGAACATTCAAATATCGTGCAAGCGATACTGTGGACCCTCTAGAAGAACGAAACCTTAACTCGATTATGTGACCGTCAGAACCGCCACTAAACCCTCGGGTTTATGGTAGTTCAGCGGTGCAACATGTGAGGCATTGGTTGACCCTTCTACGGCTGGTTCATAGGAGCTGTGGCATGTACTGAGTATTTTTAAACTATGCTCAAGTGTTGAGCATTTTGGGAAATTTTGGGCGCTTGTTGATTCGATCGGAATGTTTAACATCGTTTAAGTTTTTGATAACATGTGATGTTATGTGTTGCTTGGATATGTTATATTGGATCGTCGTGTTTTGAATAGCCGGGTTTTTTTTATGTGAGATGAGAATTTTTATTTTCATTCATTTAGAATTCAGTGTAGGTAATATTCTTTTATTGGGGCATTTCCTGGTTGAGGATGATGTCACCATTATTGTATATTATTTACTTTTCCCATTAGGATAGACCCAAGGAAGGGAGCACTAGCAACCGGGTTCTAGAGTCCAGTGAGAGACCATCTCGAGGAGTCGAGTCCGGGTCTCCTAACTCTAGAATTGGTAGGGTTACTTTCCGTTCTCGTAGGGGTCTGGAGATGTGGGTTTGGCTATTCATCGCGACCGTGGAATCCGTGTTTTATACTGGCTTAACTTAAAACACGGAATTCCTAGTATATCCAATATTTTATATGTTATCTTCTGCTGCTGATATTCTGTGATGTGATCACTTTATATGTACGTTGTATTTTCGTTTCTTCTGTGATTCTTAGGAAGCTTAATTGATGGGACTTCATTAATGAGATTAATGAAAGAAAAGAAACCTAAAGATGTTGTAGAATCAAATTTTCAGAAAGGGTAGCTCTAGTTTTTGCTTTGCATTGCAGTATTCCTTGTAGAATATCCAGCACCTTATTTGATAAGGAAAGAGCCGAGATCCCTTCACCGGGAGTGACCTTTTTAGTGAAACTTGCAAATGCTATAACTCACTCGGTTTAGTTTTTGATTTCTTCTATAGTTCTTTCTTTGCATAGAGCTATTCCTTGTAGAATATCCAGCACCTCATTCGATGAGGAAAGAGACGAGATCCCTTCAACGGGAGTGATCTCTTTAGCAGAACTAGTAAAAGCCTCAAAAACACTCCTTTTCAAAATCACTTGATTCTGCAACGATATCAAGTTCATTATGAAAAAGGTTAGCATAAAACCTGTCGTAGCCCTCCGTCATTTCAGATAGGTACTACTTAGTATTCATGCTACATTTGTTGACTATGTTAAGGCGTAGTGCGCGGTAGCTAATTATTACTTATCTGCTAAAGCATGAGATGCGATTGGATTAGGGTAGTCATGCGACTTTGTTGACTATGTTAAGGGTCGTACGGGTGGGTTTAATTCAATCGGGAAATGACGGGTTGAACTTGGCTAGCGCTTATGATTTGTTGACTATGTTAAGGTCATAAGTTGCTAGGGGCAAAAGAATTATCGGGAATTCAAGTGTTGAAATTTGCAATGAGATTCCATACCTTCTATGAGATAGTTGGATCCCGATACCCACTACGAGTAATAGTTACTCCTGGGAGAGTTATACACATCACAATTAGCCAATCAAGTAGCTGTCTAGAAAGGTGTTAACGGGGTCACGGCCCTGGGAAAATGAGGTTTAGTTTAATTAGATCCGTGCGAAAGTACGGGGAAGCTCCCTCAAAGTACCGGCACTGCCCTGGATGAAAGATTGGCGAACTTGTAAAGTGTAATTAATCCCGGCTAGTCTTACCTTTTAAGGTTTGAAGGAAGATTTGATAAAAAATACTAGGAGACATCCTGATTAGATAAGATAATAACCAATCTAATCTTGCAAAGAGCACATGCTAACGCGTTACCTTCTCTCTCTCTCTCTCCAGGCAGTAACCAATGTCACGCCTTAATCAAGATAATAATATGGATGTATTGACCGAACCCACTTGCTATACTGAGCAGGGGAAAGTTGGTTCCTCTCCAACTTATAAGTGTTATAAGTCCGAGCAGGAAATAGGAACATATCCGAATTTCCACGCCACCCAAACGAAGAATAAGCATGTTGATGCACATTCTTCGGGTGTGTTAGTTACAGAGAACTGTTTCTCGGTACACTCTACGTCCTGGGTATTGAATACCGGATCGAGATCCCACATATGCAATTTGTTGCATGGGCTAAGGAAAGGTAGAGAACTGAGAAAATGTGATCACTCTCTAAAAGTAGGGAATGGTGCAAGTGTTGCAGCCAAAGCAGTTGGTGAATATCACCTTGTATTGCCAACAAGGAATACATTGATCATGAACGACTGTTATTACGTACCCTCTATGATATGCAACCTAATATCAATTCCTTTATTAGATAAAGAAGGATATAACTTTGTAGTAGAGAATAATGTTATGAACATTTACCTAAATCAAGTGTTGATTGGGTTCGGTGCGTTATGTAACGGATTATGCGCTCTGAATCAAAACACAGTTCATAACGTACAAAACACAAACAAGAGGAAAAGTTCAGAATTGAACGAAGCCTTCTTGTGGTATTGTAGACTAGGTCATATCAATGCGACACGACTAGCTAAGTTACATAAAGATGGATATTTGAATCCGTTCGAACTTTCATCTTATGAAACTTGCCAGTCATGTCTTAAAGGCAAGATGACCAAAACTTCGTTTACAGGACACGGAGAAAGAGTTACGGAACTCTTGGGACTGATACATAGTTATGTATCCAGTCCCATGTCTACGCATGCCAGGAATGGTTCATCGTACTTCATTACATTCACTGACGATCTTTCAAGATTCGGTCATGTGTTCCTGTTGAAACACAAGTCTGAAGATTTTGAGAAATTCAAAGAATATAAGCATGAAGTAGAGAACCAGACGGGTAAAAGTATTAAAATTCTTTGATCTGATCGGGGAGGAGAATACTTGAGTATGGAATTCCGTGACTATTTAAAAGAGAATGGGATTCTCCCTCAGCTTACTCCTCCGTATACACCACAGCACAACGATGTATCCGAGCGGAGGAATCACACCCTATTAGATAAGGTGCGCTCTATGATGAGCACCGCTGAGTTACCTATTTTCTTTTGCGGTTATGCGTTTGAAACAGCAGCATACCTATTGAATCAAGTTCCATCTAAATCAGTACCTACCACACCTTATAAGATATGGAGTGGAAAGAGACCATATCTTAAACGAGTTAAGATATAGGGTTGTCCGGCCTATGTCAAAAGGAAAAATCCGGACAAACTCGAGACACGATCAGTTCTTTGCAAGTTTGTGGGATATCCAAAGAATTCATAAGGGTATATCTTCGACCACGCCGACGAACAAAAGGTGTTTGTTTCTCAATACGCCACCCTTTTGGAAAAGGAAATTCTTGTAAAAGAAATTAGTGGCTAAGAGATAGAGCTGGAAGAAGTTCCAGCTACACAAACTACAACTGATGATTTATTGGAACCAGAGCATCCAATAGTCTCCAACGAACCCCAGCCTCTCTGCAGATCTAGTAGGGTTCCTTATCCACCTGAGAAATACTACGGTTTTCTCATTGATGGTGGGAGCGAGGATTGCATCATGGAAGATGATGACCCAACAAGCTTCGAGCAGGCCATCACGAGTGGGGACTCTGTGAAATGGCTGGATGCGATGAGATCTGAGATGGAATCCATGTACACCAACAAAGTATGGACTTTGGAAGTTGCTCCTGAAGGGGTAAAACCCATTGGGAGCAAATAGATCTTTAAGAAGAAACTTGGTGTAGATGGAAAAGTTGAGACTTTCAAAACTAGACTTGTTGCAAAAGGTTTTCGTCAACGACCAGGTGTGGATTATGATGAAACCTTTTCTCCAGTGGCTATGCTTAAGTCCATCCGGATCCTTCTTGCCCTCGCTGCATACCATGATTACGAAATCTGGCAAATGGATGTTAAGACCGCCTTTCTAAATGGTGATTTAGAAGAGAGCGTGTATATAACTCAGCCAGAGGGCTTCGTAGACAGTGGGAGTAGCGGAAAGATATGCAAGCTACTTAAATCAATTTACGGGTTGTAGCAGGCATCACGGAGTTGGAACATCTGTTTTGATGAGGTAGTCAAAGAGTTTGACTTCATCAAAAAAATAGATGAACCTTGTATATACAAGAAGGTGGCAGAGAGTAAGGTCGTCTTCCTCGTATTGTACGTGGATGACATACTCTTGATAGGAAATGATGTTCCTATGCTGCACTCGGTCAAGCTTTTCTTATCACAAAGATTCTCAATGAAAGATCTAGGTGATGTCTCATACATCTTGGAGATTAAGATCTATAGAGATAGATCTAAACAGATACTGGGATTGTCCCAATCTAGGTACATAGACACCGTACTAAAGAGGTTTAGTATGGAATATTCCAAACGTGGGAACATACCCACGATTTCAGGACTCACTCTCTCCAAAGAGATGTCTCCCAGGACTGATTTGGAGAGAGCTCGCATGCAAGGGATACGCTATACTTCAGCAGTAGGCTCTATCATGTATGTGATGTTATGTGCCAGACCCGATGTAGCGTACTCACTAAGTGTAGTGAGTAGGTATAAAGCAGATCCAGGATTGAATCACTGGACAGCTGTGAAGAACATTCTCAAGTACTTGAGAAGAACTAAAGAGATGTTCTTGGTATATGGTAACGGTGAACTCCAAGTGGAGTCCTTTACCAACTCGAGCTTCCAAAGTGATAAGGACGACAGTAAGTCGGTCTCGGGTTTTGTCTTTACCCTCAACGGAGGGGCGGTGTGTTGGAAGAGTTCCAAGCAAGACACCGTTGCGGACTTAACGATGGAGGCTGAATACATTGCTGCCAACGATGCTGCCAAAGAAGCTGTCTGGATGAAGAAGTTCATTACAAAGCTTGGTGTGGTTCCATCCATTGAGCATCCAATACCCGTGTATTGTGATAACAATGGAGCGGTGGCTTTGGCCAAGGAACCCAGGTCCCATCAGAGATCCAGACATATTCTGAGGCGGTATCACCTGATCCGGGAGATAGTAGATCGCCGGTGTTGGGATTCCTTAGCACCTAGCCTAGGGTTTGCAAGTATCACACATGCCACAACAAAAATTTAAGAGGGTGCTAAGCAATCAACTACGAATCGTACTAGAAAACTAGGGTAACAAAACAAGTAATCTATCATCACAAAGAGAAGTGAACAAAAATACAACTTTTGTAGATCCGGTCCTTCACTTTTAAAGCTCCGTGTTGACGTCCCTTCGCTGCGATCATCGAACTCCCGGACTCTAGTATGGAATTTCCCGGAGAAATGAACAAGATTGCTCGTAGTCTTCGAGGCCGAAAATGATCTACGTCGAGGAGACTCAAACTCAAGCTACCATTTCACTAGGTCAAGAACTTTGTGAAGAGAACACCCTAAACTAAATGGTAAGTAGTAGAGGATGATGAAATAGGAAGTGGGATCACTTTAGATTTTGATTTCTCACTTTGTTTCTTCACTTAGAAAAATCTAGAAAGCTTTTTTTCTTTTGGATGAAGAAGAAGAAGAAGATGAATAAAATCAAGTGAAGAGAATAAATAATCAATTATGCAACCATGGGTAAGTTAGTATCATCCACTAACCTTTTTAGAGACTAAACCATGGTTTAAGCTAATGGTTTGGTTAATAAATATCTTAAGTAAAACAAAGTGTGTGGACTTTGTCAAAGATGCTTTAAGCTCCATGAAGCTTCAAGTCAAGACAAAGAAAACCACCATTTTGAATTACAAAATAAATAAAAACCCTAACCATTATCTTAAATATGGTGCAAGTCATACACACACCCAAGTTTGCATGTATCATCAAGCATGATACAATCATGTACACAATCATATATCACATATACATTATGTGCACATCAAGTGAGAAAAGCAATCTTAAGTGAACCAATACTAGTTAATGTAAAGTGATATATCAAATACATAATTATACATTAAATCATTAAATCAATACTTGATTTAATGATCCGGTCATATTGCATATAACCAACTAATATCATGTGTATCAATATATCGAATTAACACTTGATTCGATAACCCGACTATATCGCATATAACCGACCGATGATACAAATCGCGAGAATAGAATACGATATCACATACTCGTATTATTCTCGGTCCCACACATATCACATACGTGCTCCTATTTCGTTTCGCTTGAGCCAGGAAACCTCTGTGTAGGACTCTAAAGACTCGTCAATATGCCGTCAGTAGGTGGTGATCACATCAGTCACCCATAAGGTGCAAGAAGTCTGCTAAACGTAAAGGCCATCAGGGTATTGAGCGATCAGAAGATCAACGAGCAAGCCTGCCCACACTCCTGCGAAACCGATCAGTAACACTTACCACACAGTCCAGTCTGTTCGTCTGATATGTCGCATATCTCGCCTAGGGGTGGTGAACGTCAGACCCCAGTAGCTTGATAAGTCATGCCGATGTAAGGTCCATAGCGAGCGTGAAACTACTGATAACACTTAACAGTAAATCACATCAACCCTGGCAAGGGATTTCCAGTTATGGCCAGTCGAGCATAGCGTAACATCAACCCCCAATACTGGGAGAGAAAATCCCCTCCTATCGCTCATTGCCTCCATGTGACTCGGGACTGTACCCAAAAACCACCTGTTTGCACGACTCGGTAGAGCAGTGGTAGGGTGGAAATCAAAGCACAGTGGGAGACACACAAGACTCTATGACGATCTCGGGTCGACAGACTAAGCTGTACCAGTGTCACCAGAGAACTGCCATCTGACGTGAGGTATAATACCATCTGGGAGTTCTCGGCGAGTCCGTTCAGTGTACCCAGTCTCCATTAAGCACCCGCATACCATCTCTGATGTCGAACACCAATGGATATGGGATCATCCATCGCCCATCACATGGGTCGAGAAGATATACGCTAGTCTACTCTGGAATATCGATGCCCCGTCTCGATATTCCCACGACTAGGAATATTGAAGGATGTACTCATGCACTACCCAGGCCCCACTAGTATGATCTGCATCATAATCCTGAAAGTTGAGTACACATCCTAAGGGCTTTATCAACATGTAACAGAGAGACAGTGAGTGTACATGTTAAGATAAAGAGTAACCAGATAGCATACTATCATGTTGAGCAAGAAAGTCCTCCATATATATGTCCCAGCATCCATTATAATATACATCTCATGTACAATAATGGCCTCCAGGGCATACATACAACTAACAATCTCCTACTTGCACTAAGGCCAGTTGTTGTAGTATAGCTTACCCAACGTTCTATAAAAGTTTCTCGCAGGAAAGGCCCCAGTGAGTGGATCCGCCGTGTTAACCTCAGAGTCTACTCTCCTAACCTCAATCTCCCTGGAGATCAACCATCTCTATGATCAGGTGATACTGCCTTAGAATATGTCTGGGTCACTGATGGGACTGGGATTCCTAGGCCAAAGCCACACCTCCATTGTCTCACAATGGAAGGAACCTAGTTCATCTCATGAACTAATATACACCCAGACTTCCTCTTTGATAGCATTTTTGATAGCGATGTCACCAGCCTTTATCGTCTAGTCTGCCACGGTATCTAGCTTGTAACTCTTCCAACATACCGTTGTTCATATCAGAATTTTGCATTATTATATCGCCCATTCTTAATCATATTACATATAAGTAGGTGCTTTTGATCCATGTCTTCTAAATAGTTGCAGGTTATAGGTTCTCAGAACAATACAGTGAAAATGGTGAAAAGACGCTACAAATGTGAGACTACGACCAACAAATAGATGAATCTGCAAGATGTCGCCTACCAGTTTGAGGAACAAACGAAGATCAATGAACAGTTCGATTGCACAAAGTACGAGGGTAGCACAAAGATTCAAGACTTCAACGCGAAGCTTTCGGTAAAAGTCCACAAATTCTGCACTGTTGGAAATCTGGAAGAAAGTAGAAAAGATTCTGAAGAACCAAGAGCAGAAAATAGAAGGAAATAGCAACCTAAAGCAACCCTGAAAAGAAGAGTTAAAGATCCCTCAAGATGGCCGCAGATCCGCGGCCAAACATGGCATTCCACCGCGGATCCGCGGCCGTGCTGTGCACGTGTCGGTGCAAAGTGTCGGTGGTGTTGGTGCTTTGACCCGGCTTTCTTAGGGTAGTCTTGTAATTTCATATGTGGATCAGATGTAAATCCTAGGGTTTCTCCTATCTATAAATAGGAATGCCTACAGCCTCTTTTGGGTGCCTCTTTTAGGTGCCTCTCTTTAGAGATGCCTCTTTTTAAATTCTAGTTTAAAATTTCAATTTCTTTGTAATCGTCAAGAGTGCATCAATAAAGTAAGATTTTTTATCTAAATTTAATTCTTGCATTTTTATCTGTTCTTTTAATATCTGCTATTTTATTTTGTCTTCTGCAATTTAGTTTTCTAATATATAACACATAAAAATGAATTCCATTATTAATACCCTAATGAGTGAGTAATTCCTCACTTGTTAGGGTTAGGAGAGGGAAGGTTTGAGAGAAGGAAATCTCTCTCACTCATTTCTTTCCCCATATAATTTTTAATTAGGACTCTATTTAGTTCAACCACATACCGCTCACTACGGCACCCTATCCTACGAGATAGTGGTGATTCCCTAGATAGACTGGTTGTGGTTGATTTACATAGAGGTTAGGGTTAAGAGTTGAAAAAGGACGGACAAGAACCAAAGGGAAGAAACAAAGTTTCTTCCTAGTCGTGCTAATCCTCTTTGTTGACTATTACCCTAACACCTAAATTCTTAACTAAGGCAAAGAAAGCAGTGGGTAGAATCCCTTTTCTGAACTGACCTAATCCTAACCCTAGCAATCCTATAAATCAATTTAATCTCATTCTTAGATCGTAAAACAAAACCCGACTTGATCGGATTAACTCGTTATAACATAAAGAAAAGGAATCCATCTCCCTGTGGACCGACCCGTACTGAACCGGCTAGCTACCAAGAGACACCGTTATTGATTGCGGTATTCTATTCTTTGATTTTAAAACGCACGCAAAAGAATGAACAATCAAATGGCGCCGTTGCCGGGGAGACGGTAGTCTCTTTCTTTATGTAATTTCGGGTTAATAAAAAAAATTTTTAAAATTTAAAATTATAAGAATTGAAAAATTTAAAACAAAAAAATAATAAAAATAAAAATAAAAATCATCTTGTTATTTTTGAAGGGTTTTTGTGTGAATTGTGCAGGAAAGGAAGACGGACTGATTCAGATCTGGAGCAAGCACAGCGAGCAAAGAAACAGAAGATCTGAACAGACAGAGGAGAACCACAACAGAAAATAGAAAATTTTTGGAGATCTGAACCAATTGTTCCACCTCGGAACCGCGGCACAAGTACAGGTTTGACCGCGGAACCGCGGTCAACCGCTGACGTCAGCAATCAATTTTGCTTTGTAAGCATTCCATTTCTCCTCTGTAACCCCCTGAACTCCACTGAAAATTTTTCCTGCAGGGTTCTTTGCGCAAAATTCTTTCTCATATCCAATAAATTGTTTTTGTGAAGGATTCTTTGTGCTGCCAAATAAAAAAAAAATTGTAAGTGTTTTATATTTTTGGGTGTTAATTGCTTTGCATATTTAAAACAGACTTTTAAGGGGCTCTAACACCAATCAAAATTGGGTGGTGATTTCATTACCCTTCTTAAAACCCCAAAAATCACTAAAAGCATATGCATCACCCTTGAGTTAATTAAAAAATATCTAGACTCAGCCAACTAAGGACTGTCGTGCTCATTAGGACAGAGCAAGGTTGTGGGCATTCAGTCGTTTATCTAAACCTGATTTTGTGGTGCCTAGGCTAGACAAGTGAGAAAGATAATTTTAAAAGGCCCGTCTCACGATGATTCGTGAGCGGAACCCTCCTTTCTTCATTTGTGCTTACCTGGCCACAATTGGCGGTGAAGAGGCGATTTGAGGGATATCTCACAACTTGTCACTTTGGAACAGTTAGGAACAGTCTAGTTGACTTAGGAGACCCTAGCTGTAGGTTTGATTGTGCATATTTAAACTGTAGTTGTTTGAAATTGTGCCGTAGTTCCGTACAAATTTTTGCAAAAACTCTTTCTAAAAAAAAAACCCTTTCAAAAAAATTTCAAAACTCCAAAAACAAAAAATTTAAAATATATATATATATATATATATATATATATAAATAAATAATAAAAATAAAAAAAATAAAAAAATCACATTCTTTTTCTTTTCCTTTCTCTCATCACATCATGGGTAACCCACCTCGCAAAACTCTTGCCAATTTTGGTGCCCTCAACCAGACATTACTTCCTACGCTCATTGTTTTGGTCGAATTTCGGACGACCCCTCCATGCCCAAAATTTCTTTGAAAGATCGAATAGACGCGTCTAGGGCATCCGGTTGGACTCCGCAATCCACGTTATATCAACCATTTCAACCTTCACCGCCTTCTTACGTTGATACTCCTTTTTCGAGTCCTGTTGTAACTCCTAAACCCATGTCTATTGCTGAACATATTGAACAATCTCGTAACCGATCTTTCACTCCTTTCACCACTGCGAATTCTTTGGATCAACAATTCCATTCACCTTCTTATCCAAATGTTGATCCTACTCCTGTCCAACCATTCAATTCCTACCAGTCCTACCCGACTTTCGCACCTTCCCTAGACATTGCTTCTACACAGCCATTTGGGAGTTTCCAGTATCCAAGCAACTTTGAATATTTTACTGAAACCCCTTCACAACCCATGTCTGGTCTGGAATAGTCGTTGGAAGATTTTATGGTAGCGTCAAGACAACAGATAATGGATTTGAATGCGTCCATGGCCGCCCTTATACAACCTAATGACCCGGTAGCTAGTTTCCAACTAGCTCCAAATTTTCCAATGTATGATGAGGCGGTTGGACAGATTGAGAATTTGAGTGGAGAGAGTGAGCTGTGAACCCTTCCAAATCAAACCTACCCATCCCTAATTGAATCCCACAACTCCGGTTTTGAATGTCTATCAAGTGTCCCAAATGATTCACCAGTTGAAAATAGAACATTTAATGAGTTGTGCGACTTTGTAGTGTTTGATTTGCCAGATTGTGAAGGGTCCCTTTCGAGTGAAACCATCACCGATCCTTTTGTCCTCTACACCTCCACTCTAGAACCTGAATTGATAAATATCCATGCTTTTGGTGAGGTGTCTGAAAAAATTGATTTTCACTTGATTGAGGATATCGACGCTGGGAATATTTTAGATGATGAACCCGTAGATTTGACTGAATTTTTCTCTCCAATTCATCATCCCGAGTCATTAAATGTTTCTCCCGAACTTCATATACGTCTTGATTTTGATGAGAATTGCATGGATAAGCTAAAACTTTAGGAGAGTATTGAGGAAATTATTGAGGATGAAGCAATTTTACTTGAGGAGTCGGATTTTCCAATTCATTTTATCCCTTTCATTGACTGCGTACACCCTCCTGAATCTTTAACCGATACCCTTCCTCAATCACTTCCCTCCATCCTTGTTCCGACTTTGCAAGAAACCGTTACACTTTCATTTTTAATGTCTGGTTTACCAAGATCGACGTACCCATGTTTTCTCACGAATCTTGAAGGATTTAATATCATCTCTCCGTGGGTTGATAGATTAGCACAATCGCTTTTTACACATCGGCCATTATAAATTGTGCTAATTTATACACTCCATCTCCACCCTCAAGTTCGTATTCAACTTCTTTCTCCCACTTTCTCTGGTTCTTCTTCTAATCTTCCTTTAATAATAGCGAGTATTAATGAATCACAATCCAATATTTTGAGTTCGATACTTCTAGAAAAACAAGTTGATTTAGACTCTTTTGAGAATAAGGTAGATGAACCTTACGAGTCTCCTAGCTCCATAATTTTTGAAAAATCAAGTGTGCTGAATTCTGGCGCGACACTTATTGACATTGAAACGTTCAATCGGACCATCGATGGAAGTTTCGAAGATATTTTCACCGACGAACTCGCATTCCTAAACGACACGGATTTTGTGATTAATCAACCTCCACCTGAAGAAGTCGAACCACCACCATTTCTTTTTCCCTTTCGCCATTCTTCTCCTCCACCGAGACCGTATACTGCTTCTATCTCCACACGGTCTCGTGTGTTTCTCATTTCTTTTCTCTACACTCCATTCTTTCACCAACCACACCATTATAACGATAATTTTTTTGAATGGTTGGTGCTAACCTTTGGCGCTAACCTTTGGCCTGTGTAAGGCCTTGTATAGCTTGCTACTGTGTTTTCTCCGCCTTAACTTTAAACTTTAACGCTTAAACAGTGGAAACACCGTTTCACTTAAGTTTGGGGGGGGGGGCTTTTCGTATATATATTTTGTTTTCTTTTTTTTTCTGTTAATATAAAAAAAACAGGGGAGTGCCGACAATTTTGACCCGCTTGGTGTAGACTGACAATGAGGGCACTGTCAAGTTTAAGTTTGGGGGTGTGCTCGGTAAGCTTTCTTTCTTCGCATTCATGTGTATATTTTTTCATTTGCATACTTATTTTAAAACCCATAAAAATTGAAATTTTTAAAAAAAATTATAAAAATTGAAAAGTTCAATTTTGGCCATATTTGATTTAAGTTCAACATGATGGTTGAATAGTAGGGAATAACTAGATCCTAAACTTAGTAAATTAAAAACCCTAAAAAAAATCTTCCTTAAAATTTAACTGTAGAAAATATATGTCCTTATAGTTTATTTAGAAATAGGCAAATTTTGAGTTCAGTTCTTGGGCTAAGTCAAAATAAGGGAAGAGTATTGAAATTTTTATTTGAAGTGTAAGTTTGAAAATTAATTCTGAACCTTAAGTCTAAATTCTGAAAATATATACCCTACAACTTGCACAAACACGCACCTTGAAACTTGGAATAGTAGAAGATACCTAGAAATGCTCTTGTCTAAAATCCTTAGTATGAGAAAAAAATTAAATAAAAAGTATAAATGTGAATAAAGAGATATAAAAAAATGAACACTGGTTTTGTAATTACTTAAGGCTGCATAAAATAAAAAAATATATAGCGAGGGTGCTTTATCACCTAGTGCCTTAGACCAACTGGTTTGGGAGTCACTGCTAAAGCCTTAGGTATTACAAGACGAGGAATTACGCCTTAATGCGCAAACACATTTTGTAATCGGTCGTTAGTACCTCAAGAAGTATTAACGGTCGCATGAAGAATGTGTAAGCAATTTCATCTAAAATTCACCAACTAAAAGTACTTTGGACGATGGATAAGAGTATGATAGCTTGAATTGAATTTCTAAGTGTAGGGGTGATACATAAACACACGTAGGGGTATATGATTGGGGTTTGTGTAATACCCCATGTATTATCCGGTATACCCATTTATACCAGATAAGCATGAGGAGCCACTGTAAAACAATGGGGAATTTCGGAATACATTCCGAAAGAGAACAGATCTGTCCTATAAATGGAATGATACCGCTCTTCAATATAGAGGTGCCTTTTAAGTGAACTGGCACTACAGGAGTTTGAGAACTCCGTAGTTAAGCGTGCTCAGGCCAGGGAAGTCCTGGGATGGGTGACTTCCTAGGAAGTGGCCCCTGGTCGGTTCCAGTTCTCCCCGAAGGACAAAACCGTGCGGCTACGGTTAGAGCGGACAATAATCTCTGTATTGGGGGTGGGTCGTGACAGAATGGTATCAGAGCTGGTTCCTTAATAGTAGGTCTGTGGTTTGAGGACGAACCATTGTTCTAAGTGGGGGAGGATGTAATACCCCATGTATTATCCGGTATACCCATTTATACCGGATAAGCAGGAGGACCCACTGTAAAACAATGGGGAATCTTCGGAATACATTCCGAAAGATGACAGGTCTGACCTATAAATGGAATGATACCGCTCTTCAATACAGAGGTGCCTTTTAAGTGAGCTGGCACTACAGGAGTTTGAGAACTCCGTAGTTAAGCGTGCTCGGGCCAGGGAAGTCCTGGGATGGGTGACCTCCTGGGAAGTGGCCCCTGGTCGGTTCCAGTTCGTCCCAAAGGACAAAACCGTGCGGCTACGGTCAGAGCGGACAATACTCTCTGTATTGGGGGTGGGTCGTGAAAGTTTGGATGGGAGATAGGAATGAAAAATAGGACTTATATCTTCAGTAGAGACGATAAAAATTCCTAAGTTGAGATGGAACCTTAGAAGGAAAATTCAAAAGATGCTGAAAGCTAAATAAATTACAGAACATATACAATCTTAAGTTAAAAGATAAGTGAGTGTGAAAAATACGGGTTGATAATTTCTAAGTTAAAGATAATAGAATTTCTTGCTAGAACACCGAATTGAAGAATGAAAGTCATTAGGCCACATTGATCGGATTTTGTGGGTAGTATCCGCTGAAAACCCTCAGGAGACAACACACCTCCTACTAGGGACACTTAGAGGTTTAACGACTTATTGCACGAGCTCAGTGCAATCGCGATTCCCTGCGAAAGTGAGGTTGGGATTTTTCGAGAATAAAAATGGCTTTGCTCGGGACGAGCAAAAGATAAGTTTGGGGGTATTTGTTCATATCAGAATTTTGCATTATTATATCGCCCATTCTTAATCATATTACATATAAATAGGTGCTTTTGATCCATGTCTTCTAAATAGTTGCAGGTTACAGGTTCTCAGAACAATACAGTGAAAATGGTGAAAAGACGCTACAAATGTGAGACTACGACCAACAAATAGATGAATCTGCAAGATGCATCCTACCAGTTTGAGGAACAAATGAAGATCAATGAACAGTTCGATTGCACAAAGTACGAGGACAGCACAAAGATTCAAGACTTCAACGCGAAGCTTTCGGTAAAAGTCCACAAATTCTGCACTGTTGGAAATCTGGAAGAAAGTAGAAAAGATTCTGAAGAACCAAGAGAAGAAAATAGAAGGAAATAGGAACCTAAAGAAACCCTGAGAAGAAGAGTCAAAGATCCCTCAAGATGGCCGCGGATCCACGGCCAAACATGGCATTCCGCCGTGGATCCACGGCCGTGCTGTGCACGTGTTGGTGCAAAGTGTCGGTGGTGTCGGTGCTTTGACCCGGCTTTCTTAGGGTAGTCTTGTAATTTCAGATGTGGATCAGATGTAAACCCTAGGGTTTCTCCTTTCTATAAATAAGAAAGCCTACAGCCTCTTTTGGGTGCCTCTTCTAGGTGCCTCTCTTTAGAGATGCCTCTTTTTAAATTCTAGTTTAAAATTTCAATTCCTTTGTAATCGTCAAGAGTGCATCAATAAAGTAAGATTTTTTTATCTGAATTTAATTCTTGCATTTTTATCTGTTCTTTTAATATCTGCTATTTTATTTTGTCTTCTGCAATTTAGTTTTCTAATATATAAAACATAAAAATGAATTCCATTGTTAATACCCTAATGAGTGAGTAATTTCTCACTTGTTAGGGTTAGGAGAGAGAAGGTTTGAGAGAAGGAAATCTCTCTCACTCATTTCTTTGCCCATATAATTTTTAATTAGGTCTCTATTTAATTCAACCACACACCGTTCACTACGGCACCCTATCCTACGAGATAGCGGCGATTCTCTAGATATACCGATTGTGGTTGATTTATATAGAGGTTAGGGCTAAGAGTTAAGAAAGGACGGACAAGGACCAAAAGGAAGAAACAAAGTTTCTTCCTAGTCGTGCTAATCCCCTTTGTTGACTATTACCCTAACACCTAAATTTTTAACTAAGGCAAAGAAAGCAGTGGGTAGAATCCCTTTTTTGAACTGACCTAATCCTAACCCTAGCAAGCCTTTAAATTAATTTAATCTCATTCTTAGATCGTAAAACAAAACCCGACTTGATCGGATTAACTCGTTATAACATAAAGAAAAGGAATCCATCTCCCTGTGGACCGACCCATACTCAACCAGCTAGCTACCAAGCGACACCGTTATTGGTTGTGGTATTCTATTCTTTGATTTTAAAACGCACGCAAAAGAACGAACAATCAACCTTCCCTCTACTGAGGGTAAAGACAATGCCTGTGACTGACATTCAGTCGTCCTTACCACCCTGAAAGCTATCCAGTGATTCTCCCCAGGATCGATTTATACCATCTCATTACACCTAGTCAGAGTCCTAACATCCACTTAGATCTATCTCATAGATCCAAAACCCAGGATTTGGGAGGTATCATCTTGATCCTATATGGAGAATCAATGTGATAAGAGGTGATTGACCGTGCGTAGCATAGGAAACTCTTTTCCTATCAAGAGTATGTCGTCCACGTACAATACGAGGATGACCACCTTACTCTCTACTACCTTTTTGTATATACAAGGTTCATCTACCATTTTGATGAAGTCAAACACTTTGACTACCATATTAAAAACAGACGTTCCAACTCCGCGATGCCTGCTTTAACATTTAAAGCAACTTGCACACGTTTCCGCTGCTCCCACTTTCTACGAAGCCCTCTGGCTGTGTACTTATAGACGTTCTCTCCTAAATCTATATTTAGAAAAGCAGTCATGACACCCAACCGCCAGATATCGTAATCATGGTATGTAGCAGTGGCAAGTAGGATCCGGACGGTCTTAAGCATAGCCACTGAAGAAAAGGTTACATCACAATCCAAGCCTGGTTAATGACGAGAACCTTTTTCAACAAGTCTAGCTTTGAAAGTCTCAACTTTTCCATCTACACCAAGTAATCTTCTCAAGATATACTTGCTCCTGAGGGGGATTTAACCCTTCATACGTAGCATACAAAGTCCATACTTTGTTGGTGTACATGGATTCCATCTCAGATCGCTAAGCATCCGACCATTCTTACAGAGTCGCTACTCTTGATGGCCTGCTTGAAACTAGTTGGGTCATCATCTCATGATGCAATCCTCGCTCCCACTGTCATCAAGAAACCGAAGTATCTCTCAGGCGCATGAGGAACCCTACCAGATCGGCGGAGAGGCTGAGGTTCGTCGGGAACTTTTGAATCCTTATTCAATAGGTACGCAGTTTCACAAGTGCATAACCCCCAAAGGAAACAGGTAATTCGGTAGTACTCATCATAGAGCGCACCATATCTAATAGGGTGCGATTGCTCCGCCCCGATACACCGTTGTGCTGTGGTGTATACGGAGGAGTAATGCTGAGAGAGAATCTTATTCTCCTTTAGAATAGTCCAGGATCTCTATGCCTAAGTATTCTCCACCCTGATCACATCATAGGACCTAATAGTTATTCCTGTATCGGTTCTCTACTTCTATCTTATATTCTTTGAATTTCTCAGAAGCTTCAGACATGTGTTTCAACAGGAACATGCGTCCGAATCTTGAGATATCATCAGTGAATGTAAGGAAGTATAAAGAACCAGTCCTGGCAATTGTAGACAGGGGACTTACTACATCATTATGTATCAGTCCCAAGAGTTCACTAACCCTTTCTCTGTTTCAAGTAAACGGAGCTATGGTCATCTTATCTTTGTGACATGATTGGCAAGTTTCACAAGATGTAAATTCAAACTGATTTAAATATGTATCTAAATGTAACTTAGTTAGTCGGGTCGCATTGATATGACCTAGTCTACAATGCCTTAAGAAGAATTCGTTCATTTCTGAACTCTTTCTCTTGTGTGTGTTCTGTACTTTAAGAACTGTGGTTTGATTTAGAATGTATATGTTTTTAGATAACATGCCTGAACCGATCAGCTTTTCATATAGGAAATGTTCAAAACATTATCCAACAATACAAAATTATATCCTTCTTTACTACATAACGAGACTGATATGATGTTGTATATCAGGTTCGGTATCTAATAACATTCGTTCAGAATCAATGTATTTTGTAATACAGGGTGATAACTGCCAACACCTTGGTTGCAACAGTTGCACCATTTCCAACTCTTGAAATTTTATCACCCGTTTTCAATTCTCTACATATCTGTAGCCCATGTAACAGATTACCTATCCGGGATCCTGATCCGGTATCAAATACCAGGACGTAGAGGATACTGAGAAACGGTTCTATGTAATGAACGCACCCGAAGAAGATGCATCATCATGCACTTTCTTCGTTTGGGCGGCATGAGAATCCTGGTATTCCCCTATTTCCTGCTCGATCTTATAACAGCTATAAGTTGGAGCGGGACCAACGTTCCCCAGCTCAGTATAACAAGCGGGTTCGGTCAATACATCCATATTATTATCTTGATTAAGGCGTGACATGGTCGCTACCTGGAGAGAGAGAGAGAGAGAAGAAAACACTCAGCGTGCGCTCTTGCAAGATTAAATTGGTTATATATTTTATCTAATCAGGATGGCTCTCACTGTTTTTATCAAATCTTCCTTCAAATCCTAAAAGGAAAGACGAGCCGGGATTAATTACACTCTACAAGTTTGCCAATCTTTCAGCCAGGCCAGTGCCGGTACTTTGAGGGAGGTTCCCCGTGCTTTCGCACGGACCTAATTAAAATAAACCTCGTATTCCCAGGGGCGTAACCCCGTTGACACCTTTCTAGACACCTACTTGATCGGCTAATTGCAAAGTGAAAAACTCTCCCAGGAGTAACAATTACTCGCAGTGGGTATCAGGATCCAACTATCATATAGAAGGTATGCAATCTCATTCCAAATTTCAACACTTGAAACTCCCGATAATGGTTTTTACCCCTAGCACCTATGACCTTGGCTATGGTCAATGAATCTTAAGCACTAGTCAAGTTTTACCCGTCATTTTGTGATTAATTAGACCCACCCACATGACCCTTGGCTAATGTCAAAAAAGTAACATGACTGTCCTAATTAATCACATCATATGCTGTGTAGGAAGACATCACTTAGCTACCGTACACTGCGCCTTGGCTAAGGTCAACAAACGCAACATGAATACTAAGTACTCTACTTCCTAAAATGACGGAGGGTTGCAGATGGTTTTTAAGAAAAGCTTTAACGCTTTGAACTTGATCTCGTTGCAGAATCAAATGGTTTAAAATGGAGTGTTTTTTAGGCTTTTGCTAGTTTCGCTAAAGAGGTCACTCCCGGTGAAGGGATCTCTGTTAGTTATATGTATGCCATAGAGGCCATTACTATACATGAGATGCATATTATAGTGGATGCTTGGACATATATAGGGAGGACTTTCTTGCTCGACATGATAGTGTGCTATCTGGTTACTCTTTACCTTAACGTGGACACTGATTGTCTCTCTGTTACATGTTGGTAAAGCCCTTAGGATGTGTACTTGACTACCTGGACTATGATGTGGATCATACTAGTGGGGACATGGTAGTCCATAAGTACATCCTTCAAGGTCCCTAGTCGTGGGTGTATCGAGACGGGGCATCGATATACCAGAGTAGACTAGCGTATACCTTCTCGACCCATTTAGATGGGCAATGGATGATCCCATATCCATTGGTGTTTGACATCAGAGATGATATACGGGTGCTCAGTGGAGACTTGGTACACTGGACGGACTCGCCGAGAACTCTCAGATGGTATTATACCTTACGTCAGATGGCAGTTCTCTGGTGACACTAGTACAGGTTAGTCTGTAGACCCGAGATCGTCATAGAGTCTTGTGTGATTCTTACCGTGCTTTGATTTCCACCTTACCACGTCCAAGAGTGTAAGTCCACGTTACCTCTCCCGGTACTTACGGGCTTGCGGAAATGTTGAAAAATGATTTTTCAAGAGGTGGTAACATGGAATCAAAATACGGATCTTTGTTAAACAACTACCTAACAACCTAACTTGAGTTTTACCTACTCGGTTAGGGGGCTATACCTTTCTTGAACTCCTTCATCTTCAACTCTTTCCGGTGTACGGATCGGCCTAACCTCATCGTCTCCTTGCGCCGAAGATGGATCCACCTGAAAGCTTCTACCTTTGGCTTCTTCTTCGAACTTGAAGAAACTAGAACACTTGGTTTGCTAAACCTTGTGAACTAGGATGAGTAGAGAAGTGATTTGGGTTTTCTTTTATCTCTAAGGCAATGTTTCTCAACTCATGAGATGGAGTTTCCTTGAACTAGAGAGAGAGCAAGAGGAGGAGCAAGAGGGAGAGCTTGAGCATGAGAGAGAAGAAGAATGATAGAATGAGCCAACCCCTTTTCCTCCCATGCTCCCATAACAAATAATAATAATAATAATAATAATAATAATAATAATAATAATAATAATAATAATAATAATTGAGTATATGTGATGGTTCATATCATATCAAGTGGCATTATCATTTCATGCACTCATATTGCAAAGCATAACAAGCAAGCAAAAGTCTTTGCCATGAAATGAGAGCCATTGCAATGATGATGGTCAACTAGTCCAACCTAGTCAACCGTCAACAAAGTCAACAAGTCAACAAAGTCAACCCCTCATCTCAACCATGACACAATAATACTTAATTAATATTATCATTAATCATATTTCTTATTCTCATTAGGGTTTAGCAAAAGTCAATGGTCAACAGTGAACAGTCAACAGTCAATAACCCCAATGAGAATCCTCTGCCTCTGTCTCTCTGTCAACTGTGCATACACACCCGCATCCGCGTTCCGAGGAACACGAATACAAACGAGATAAAACCAATCCCAAAACGTACACTAGGAAATGGCTTAAACCAAAGCCCGCTAGTGTTAACTGTCCGGACACCAAACGTGCACAAGTG
Organism: Agapanthus africanus; assembly: GCA_030015575.1. Classification (NCBI taxonomy): domain Eukaryota; kingdom Viridiplantae; phylum Streptophyta; class Magnoliopsida; order Asparagales; family Amaryllidaceae; genus Agapanthus; species Agapanthus africanus. The sequence goes on along the minus strand of CM057339.1, from coordinate 486,694,248 downwards.
CATGGATGTGACCGAACCCTGTCGCAAAACCATGCGACCTGTCGCAAAACCATGCGACATCTACTCTTTTGCCTAAAGGCGAATAGCTTTCGGTGTGGGACTCTAAAGACTCGACACTATGCTGGCAGTGGGTTTAACCACAGACCGCAAGCGGCACTAGCTGTGCGTAACGGTCCCCAGGTAGATGCCGACAAGAAGACTGACGAGGTGAAACCCATCTGAACTCCTACTTAGCCTGAATGTGACAATCTCTGTACAGTCTGGTATGTTCGTCTGATACATCGTATGGCGGGCCTATAGGGCGGTAACGTCAGTCCCCTAATAGCGGTACAAGTCGTGTCGGAGTGAAGCCCGGAACACCCTGAGATAACACTGGAAACCTACCAGTATATCTCGCTTGCCCTGGCCAGGGACTACTCGTGTAATGGCTCTCCTAGACACAGCGCGATGTCAACCCCCAATACCGGGAGAGACGAATCCTGTCTAACCGTCACTGCCTCCAAGTGCTTCGGGACTGCACCCAACTACTACCTGTTTGCACGAATCCTTTGAGCCGTGGTAGGGTAGTAATCTAATTACAGTGGGAACACACTCGAGGCGAAGTGACAGTGTCAAGTCAGCGAACTAAGCTGTACTCATGTCACCTGGGAACTGATAACTGATGATAGGTATAGTACCAACCAACAGTTCCCGACGAGTCCTGTCCAGTGTACTCGTAACCCAACGAGCACCCGCATATTATCTCCAGTACGACGTACTGATGGCAGTGGGACAGACCATCTCCCCTGCTGGGATGAGAAGCACATACGCTAGTCTACTCCGGAGTATCGATACCCTGTCTCGATAGTCCTACGACTAGGGACCTGTATAAGGATGTGCTTATAAATTACCCAGCGCCCACGAGTGTGACTGCCATCACAACGCTGGTAATCAACCAAAGATCCTAAGGGCTCTACTAATATGTTTAAGCGATATGCTAAAAGAAACACATGCACATATTGAAGTAGAAACAAACCAAGTAGCATACTACCATTTTGAGAAAGATTGTCTATACAACTGTGAATATCCCAAGCTTCCATTAAGTAATATACAAGATAGTATGATACAGTAATGGCCTCTAGTGAATATACACTAACAATCTCCTACTTGCACTAAGGCCATGAACTGGCGTATCGAAGACCTATCATCTCGATCAGCCGCTCGAACTGAGTCTGGGGTAAGGCCTTCGTGAGTGGATCAGCTGTGTTATCTTCTGTATTTACTCTCTTCGCCTCGATCTCCCGGCGATCTACGATCTCCCTGATCAGGTGGTACCGCCTCAAAATGTGCCTGGACTTCTGATGGGACTTGGGTTCCTTCGCTAAAGCTATAGCGCCGTTGTTGTTACAATACAACGGTATTGGATCAACACTGGTAGGAACCACCTGAAGCTCCGTGAGGAACTTCTTCATCCAGACAGCTTCCTTTGCGGCATCGCAAGCAGCTATGTACTCTGCTTCCATAGTTGAGTCAGCAACGGTTTCCTGCTTGGAGCTCTTCCAGCAAACCGCCCCTCCATTGAGGGTAAAGACATAACCCGACATGGACTCGGAGTCATTCCTGTCACTCTGGAAGCTGGAGTCAGCAAAGGCCTCGATCTGGAGGTCTTTTCTGCCATACACCAAGAACATCTCCTTAGTCCTTCTCAGGTACTTGAGAATGTTCTTTACTGCTATCCAGTATTTCTCCCCTGGGTTCGACTGATACCGGCTTACAACGCTCAATGCGTATGCTACATCCGGTCTGGTACACAACATCGCATACATAATAGATCCTACCACAGATGCGTAGGGTATTGATGACATGCGAGCCCTTTCCAAATCAGTCTTGGGAGACATCTCTTTGGAGAGGGTGATTCCGTGACAAGACGGTAGATTACCGCGCTTGGAATCTTCCATACTGAATCGTTTCAGTATGGTGTCGATGTACCTTGACTGTGAAAGTCCCAACATCCTTTTAGATCTATCACGATAGATCTGGATCCCCAGAATGTAGTTGGCATCGCCCAGGTCCTTCATGGAGAACCTCTGTGACAAGAATCCTTTGACTGACTGTACCATAGGAATATCATTTCCTATTAGGAGAATGTCATCAACGTACAAGATGAGGAATACCACATTTCTCCCTACAATCTTACTGTAAATGCATGGTTCATCTGGGTTTTTGATAAAGTCGAATTCTTTGACAGTATCATCAAAGCAGATGTTCCAACTCCGCAATGCCTGCTTCAGTCCATAGATGGACTTGAGCAACTTGCACACTTTATTGCTGCTCCCACTCTGAATGAATCCCTCTGGCTGATCCATATAGACGCACTCTTCCAAATATCCATTTAGGAAAGCCGTCTTTACGTCCATCTGCCAGATTTCATAATCGTGGAAGGCAGCAATGGCAAGAAGGACCCGAATGGATTTCAGCATAGCCACTGGAGAAAAGGTTTCGTCATAGTCCAAACCAGGTCTTTGACGAAAACCCTTTGCAACAAGTCTAGTCTTATAGTGTAAGTCCACGTTGCCCACCCCGGTACTTGCGGGGAGGCGGAAAACGGAATAAAAATCGGATTTTTATCAACTTAGGCAACATGGACTACACTATGAAGGATCTTTGCTAAACAAAAACTTGCTAAAGCTAACTTGAAACTAGCTAAGTGCTAGAAAAGTTATACCTTGGGCTTTATGTCCTTCTCTCCTTGCTCCTTGGAGTGGTGGAAGGAGGTCACCTTGGTCGTCTTCTCTCGTCGAAGAAAGATCCATGCGAAAGCCTCAACCTTTGGCTTCAACTCCAAGCTAGAAGTAACTAGGGTTTAAGAAGTGCTAGTCCTTCAACCCTAGATGAGAGTAGAGATGATCAAGAGAGGGTTTTTCTCAAGCTCAAGTGTTTCTCAACACATGAGAGGGGAGAGCTTGAGGGAGAGGAAGAACAAGAGAGAGAAATGAAATGATAGAATGAGAATAATGTGAACCATTCTCTCTAATATGTGTATATTATTTTAATTAAATAATTAGCTAGATAATTGTCATGGTTAATCATGACATGACCATTATCATTTCAATTTGCAAGGATCAAAAAGCATCTTCCAAAAGAAATGATGATGGTTAAAGTGTCAACCTAGGTCAACAAGTCAAGGAGGTCAAATGGTCAACAACCATAACCATGCACAATTATTAAACTAATTATCAATTAACTATAATACACACATAAGCATTAGGGTTAATAAAATGACAATAGCCATTAACCCTAATCAAGGTCCTCTCCCTCTGTCTCAAACAACTGTGTATACGCACCCGCATTCGTGATCCGAGGAACACGAATACAATGAGAAAAAACCAATCCCAAATCATATACTAGGATCCGGCTTAAACCAAAGCCCGCTAGTATAAACTGTCCGGACAGCAAACGTGCACAAGTGCGCGGATGCGAACGAACCCTGTCGCAAAACCATGCGACCTCTACTCATTTTGCCTAAAGGCGAATAGCTCTCTGTGTGGGACTCTAAAGACTCGACACTACGCTGGCAGTGGGTTTAACCACAGACCGCAAGCGGCACTAGCTGTACGTAACGGTCCCCAGGTAGATGTCGATAAGAAGACCGACGAGGTGAACCCCATCTGAACTCCTACTGAGCCTGTATGTGACAGTCTCCGTACAGTCCGGTCTGTTCGTCTGATACATCGCATGGCGGGCCTAGAAGAGGGTGAACGTCAGTCCCCTAATAGCGGTACAAGTCGTGTCGGAGTGAAGCCCAGAACACCCTGAGATAACACTGGAAACCTACCAGTATATCTCGCTTGCCCTGGCCAGGGACTACTCGTGTAATGGCTCTCCTGGACACAGCGCGATGTCAACCCCCAATACCGGGAGAGACGAATCCTGTCTAACCGTCACCGCTTCCAAGTGCTTCGGGACTGCACCCAAAAACTACCTGTTTGCACGACTCCTTTGAGCCGTGGTAGGGTAGCAATCAAAGTGCAGTGGGAACACACTCGAGGCGAAGTGACAGTATCAAGTCAGCGGACTAAGCTGTACTCATGTCACCTGGGAACTGATAACTGACGATAGGTATAATACCAACCAACAGTTCCCGACGAGTCCTGTCCAGTGTACTCGTAACCTAAAGAGCACCCGTATACTATCTCAAGTACGACGTACTAACGGCTGTGGGACAGACCGTCTCCCACACTGGGATAAGAAGCGCATACGCTAGTCTACTCCGGAGTATCGATGCCCTGTCTCGATAGTCCAACGACCAGGGACCTGTATAAGGATGTGCTTATAGATTACCCAGCTCCCACGAGTGCGAGCGCCATCACAACGCTGGTAATCAAGCAAAGATCCTATGGGCTCTACTAATATGTATATCAGCGATATGCTAGAAGAAACACATGCACATATTGAAGTAGAGACAAACCAAGTAGCATACTACCATTTCGAGCAAGATTGTATATACAACTGTGAATATCCCAAGCTTCCATCAAGTAATATGCAAACTAGTATGATACAGTAATGGCCTCTAGGGCATATACACTAACAATCTCCCACTTGCACTAAGGCCATGTACTGGCGTATCGAAGACCTATCATCTCGATCAGCCGCTCGAACTGAGTCTGGGGTAGGGCCTTCGTGAGTGGATCTGCTGTGTTGTTCTCCGTATTTACTCTCTTCACCTCGATCTCCCGGCGATCTACGATCTCCCTGATCAGGTGGTACCGCCTCAAAATGTGCCTGGACTTCTGATGGGACCTGGGTTCCTTCGCTAAAGCCATAGCTCCGTTGTTGTCGCAATACAGCGGTATTGGATCAACAATGGTAGGAACCACCTGAAGCTCTGTGAGGAACTTCTTCATCCAGACAACTTCCTTTGCGGCATCGCAAGCAGCTATGTACTCCGCTTCCATAGTGGAGTCTGCAACGGTCTCCTGCTTGGAACTCTTCCAGCAAACCGTCCCTCCATTGAGGGTAAAGAAATAACCCGACATGGACTTGGAGTCATCCTTGTCACTCTGGAAGCTGGAGTCAGCAAAGGCCTCGAGCTGGAGGTCTTTTCCGCGATACACCAAGAACATCTCCTTAGTCCTTCTCAGGTACTTGAGAGTGTTCTTTACCGCTATCCAGTGTTTCTCCCCTGGGTTTGACTGATACCGGCTTACAACGCTCAATGCGTATGCTACATCTGGTCTGGTACACAACATCGCATACATTATAGAGCCTACCGCAGAAGCGTAGGGTATAATAGACATGCGATCTCTCTCCAAATCAGTCTTGGGAGACATCTCTTTGGAGAGGGTGATCCCGTGACAAGCCGATAGATTACCGTGCTTGGAATCTTCCATACTGAATCTTTTCAGTATGGTGTCGATATACCTTGACTGTGAAAGTCCCAACATCCTCTTAGATCTATCACGATAGATCTGGATCCCCAGAATGTAGTTGGCATCGCCCAGGTCCTTCATGGAGAACCTCTGTGACAAGAATCCTTTGACTAACTGTAGCATAGGAATATCATTTCCTATTAGGAGAATGTCATCCATATACAAGACGAGGAATACTACAGTTCTCCCTACAATCTTACTGTAAATGCATGGTTCATCTGGGTTTTTGATAAAGTCGAATTCTTTGACAGTATCATCAAAGCAGATGTTCCAACTCCGCGATACCTGCTTAAGTCCATAAATGGATTTGAGCAACTTGCACACTCTACCGCTGCTCCCACTCTGAATGAATCCTTCTGGCTGATCCATATAGACGCACTCTTCCAAATATCCATTCAGGAAAGCCGTCTTTACGTCCATCTGCCAGATTTCATAATCGTGGAAGGCAGCAATGGCAAGAAGGATCCGAATGGATTTCAGCATAGTCACTGGAGAAAAGGTCTCGTCATAGTCCAAACCAGGTCTTTGACGAAAACCTTTTTCTACAAGTCTAGCTTTATAGGTCTCAACCTGCCCATCTACACCAATCCTCTTTCTGAAGATCCATTTGCAGCCTACGGGTTTTACCCCTTCTGGAGCAAAGTCTAAAGTCCAAACTTTGTTGGTGTACATAGACTCCATCTCGGCCCGCATTGCATCCAGCCATGTTACCGAGTCACCGCTCTGAATGGCTTGCTGGAAGCTAGTAGGCTCACCATAATCCAAAGTGCAGTCCTCTCTATCCCCGTCAATGAGAAAACCGTAGTATCTCTCGGGCAGATGAGACTGCCTACTACTTCTGCGGAGTGGCGCTGGGATGTCCTGTTCTTTCGAACCCTCTGGTTCTACCAAGCTTTCAGTAATAGCTTGTGGTTCTGGAATTTCTTCCAGTTCTATTGCGCTCCCACTTATCTGATTTTCCAAAAACTCAGTTTCCAAGAAGCGGGCATGACGAGAAACAAAAACTTTTTGTTCCTCTGCGTAATAGAAAAGATACCCCTTGGAGTTCTTTGGGTATCCCACAAACTTACACTTTACCGAACGTGCCTCGAGCTTGTCCGCATGCTGCTTTTTTACAAAAGCTGGACACCCCCATGTCTTAAAGTGTTTAAGACCGGGTTTCTTCCCACTCCACATCTGATATGGTGTGGTAGGCACTGACTTAGTAGGAACTTGGTTCAAAAGATATGCAGCTGTTTCTAGTGCATAGCCCCAGAAGGATCGCGGCAACTCAGCCTTACTCATCATGGAACGAACCATATCTAATAGGGTTCGATTCCTCCTTTCCGATACACCGTTGTGTTGTGGTGTGTATGGAGGAGTAAGCTGAGAGAGAATTCCATTCTCTTTTAAGAAGCCCAGAAACTCGGCACTCAAGTATTCGCCACCTCGATCAGATCTTAGTGTCTTGATACTTTTGCCTGTTTGTTTTTCAACTTCACTTTTGTATTCCTGAAATTTCTCAAAGGCTTCTGATTTGTGCCTCATCAAGAAGACATGCCCAAACCTAGAGAAATCATCAGTGAAAGTAATGAAGTATGAATAACCACTTCGCGCATGTGTAGACATTGGACCACACACGTCACTGTGTATGAGTCCCAAGAGCTTGCTCGCTCTTTCTCCGTGTCCAGTGAATGGAGTCTTTGCCATCTTTCCTATGAGACAAGATTCACAAGTGGCATAAGACTGGTACTCGAACGGATCCAAGTATCCTTCTTTATGTAACTTTGTCAACCGTGTCTCATTAATGTGACCCAGTCTACAATGCCATAAGAAAGCCTGATTTAATTCCGGAGACTTTCTTTTAAGTGTGTTCTAGACACTGAAGACCTGAGCTTGATTCAAAACGTATATACCGTATTTTAATGTACCTGACCCAATCAGTACTTGATTTAGGTGGATGTTTACTACATCGCTTACAAAAGTAAAATCATATCCTTCCTTAGAAAGTAAGGATACAGATATGATGTTACAAGTCGCACCTGGCACATAAAAACAGTCACGCAGAATCAATATCTGCCCAGTTGTCAGTCCTAGATGATATTCCCCTACGGATTCAGCATACATGCTCATTCCGTTAGCAACCCTGAGAGTCATATCACCTTTCCTGATAACCCTATGGTTTCTCAAAGCCTGTAACGAATTACAGATATGAGATCCTGATCCGGTATCCAATACCCAGGAAGTAGGGTTAACTGACATACAGTTCTCTATCACAAACACACCCGAAGCCGAAGCCACAACATGCTTCGAATTCTGGCTACTGGCTTTACAAGCCCTGCAATCCTTCTGCCCATGTTCATTCCCGTAACAATAAGAACATCCCTCTTTTACTACATCTGTTCCTGAAACTTCTGCCCTTCCCTTTCTTTCTACTTCCCTAGTTTCCTTTAGGGTAGTAGGTAGAGACTGTTGAACTGAGTCAGCATCTGACCCGTTCTTCAACGTGGTCTTCAGGTCCGAGAGCTCAAAAGAGCTGGTCTCTGTAAGGACGTTTCCCCCTACAGATAACCCGATAGCCAACCTCACTGGAAGCAATTCGTTCGAGGTCTCATATCTTGCGATACGAGGTTGCTCTCCATATAAAACTTTGTTATGGAGGAAGATAGAAGCTGAGTCCATCTTCTCGTGCTGCCTCTGGTATATACCATCAACTGAGGCTAACACGAGGCACTTGGCTTTCACACAGTCTTCTTCCGATGTCCTACGAATATCAATATCCGTGACAGGGGAAACTGGACCTGAGACGGCAGGGGTTGGATCAGTCAAGAGGTGTCCCAGCTTGTCGTGGGCAATGGACATCTGGACAGACCTTTGCCAGTCATAACAGTAAGATTCAGTCATTTTATTATCTAGATGTAACCTAGGTGCGGTCACAGGGTCGCTGAAATTAAGAGAGAGAGAAGAAAACACTTAGCATGATGCTCTTGCAAGTTTAGATTGGTTTTTAATTTATCTAAACAGGATGGCTCCCACTGTCTCACGAATCCCTCCTCAAACCACAAAGGAAAAATTAGTCGGGATCTTTCTCACCGTACAATACTTGCTTAACCGTTCAGCCAGGCCAGTGTCGGTACTTCGAGGGAGGTTTTCCAACGCTTTCGCGAAGTTCCTTAATTAAGTAACCTCTTTTCCCTGTGGGCGTAGCCCCGCTAACACCTTTCTAGACACCTACTTGGTTTATAGCATTGATCGTTAAGTGAGAAAGTTCCCGAGAAGTAGCATATACTCATAGTAGGATCGGGATCCAAATATCATCGCGTGATAAAACCGAAGGAATCCTACCAGAATCATCACACTCCAAATGGTATACAACGCTTGCAAGTTTCAGTGCTTATGAAACTCCTGATGTGGATTTTTGCCCCATGCTCTTATGACCTTGACTAAGGCCAACAAATCATAAGTCACATGTCAAGTTCTACCTGTCGTTATCCAGGTTAATTTGAACCCACCCGTATATACCCTTGACTATGGCCAACAAAGCAATACGACTGTCCCAAACCAACGCATTCTATCTATGCAACATATGAATACCCACCAGCTACCAAACACTGTGCCTTGACTAAGGCCAACAAACACAGCTTGAATACTGTTGAATATTCATATGAAACGACGGAGGGCTACGGATGGTTTTGGCGAAATCGTGAACGTAGTGAACTTGATATAGTCGATGGAACGAGATAGCTTTTAAAAGGAGTGGTTCAAGCTCCGCGTTTAAAAGTTTAGTTTTGAAAAGAACCGAGTGGTTTTCAAAGTGTTCCAATCGACTTTTACTTGGTTTATTTTCTTGCATTAGTTCTTTTAATGCGTCCCATCATTTAAACCTACCATTGCAGAAAACAACCAAAATATGACGTACGCTTATGCCATTCGCATTCGCCACGGGGCCCCGTCATCACCCGTTAGGTTACTTAACTAACGACAGAGCGGGGGCTGGGCTAGCGCGGCTATAAAACATAAGCAACGCCTAAATAGTTATCATATAAAAATATATAGGAATGATAGACATTACAGATCACAGATGAATACATTGGATATACTAGGAATCCGCAATCCGTTCGAGCCTGCAACGAAAAGCGGATTACACGGTCGCGGTGAATAGCCAAATACCCCACCCAAGACCCCTACGGGTGCGGCAAACTACCCGCCAAGTACCCAAAGCGAAGCAACCTCCCTCAACACCGTGAGTAGGACACTCGGCACTTCAAGATACCCGGTAGTTTGTGCACCCCCTCCATGGGTCTATCCTAGGAGCAAAAACAGTAAAAAGAATTATACAATGACGGCTACAACCTCGACCCGGTTGTGCGGCCATACAAATAATAATATTACATCAATTTACATGTTACAATGAATGAAAGGAAAAACAACACTCATCTCACATCCACCCCGGCTATTCACCCGCGACAATCCAACCCATTCATATACACATACCAATCATCAATCACAGATCACAGATATGTATAACCCCGACTAATCGACATATAGCGATTAGCCGACATTCAATACATACAAACATCACAGATATAACCCTTATAGTCAAAGTGTATTGATGTTCGGAAAAAAATACGGATTTATAGGCCCCCAAAAATAAATTTCTATTCTGGAAAATCTGGGCACATATAAAATATCTTAAAAATCCTAAAACCAAGCCAGAGATACACTGCACAAAACTCGACCCAGTGAAGAGCCAACTTGGCCGCGGTTGCACGGCAATAGCATGCTATTGCCGCGGAACCACGGCTCCTTGGTCGAGTCACTGGACCGGGTTTGGTGGTTATCTTCAAAAAACCCTGAGACGATTTTAGGAGTATAACAAATTTTAACAGAAACTTAGGGTTTCGAAAACTTGGTTTTTCGATTTTTACGTTTCGAACTTCGATACACTTCACTACTTAGCTAGTTTATGTTTAGTTAGGCTCTGATACCACTGTAAGTCCACGTTGCCCACCCCGGTACTTGCGGGGAGGCGGAAAACGGAATAAAAATCGGATTTTTATCAACTTAGGCAACATGGACTACACTATGAAGGATCTTTGCTAAACAAAAACTTGCTCAAGCTAACTAGAAACTAGCTAAGTGCTAGAAAAGTTATACCTTGGGCTTTATGTCCTTCTCTCCTTGCTCCTTGGAGTGGTGGAAGGAGGTCACCTTGGTCGTCTTCTCTCGTCGAAGAAAGATCCACCCGAAAGCCTCAACCTTTGGCTTCAACTCCAAGCTAGAAGTAACTAGGGTTCAAGAAGTGCTAGTCCTTCAACCCTAGATGAGAGTAGAGATGATCAAGAGAGGGTTTTTCTCAAGCTCAAGTGTTTCTCAACACATGAGAGGGGAGAGCTTGAGGGAGAGGAAGAACAAGAGAGAGAAATGAAATGATAGAATGAGAATAATGTGAACCATTCTTTCTAATATGTGTATATTATTTTAATTAAATAATTAGCTAGATAATTGTCATGGTTAATCATGACATGACCATTATCATTTCAATTTGCAAGGATCAAAAAGCATCTTCCAAAAGAAATGATGATGGTCAAAGTGTCAACCTAGGTCAACAAGTCAAGGAGGTCAAATGGTCAACAACCATAACCATGCACAATTATTAAACTAATTATCAATTAACTATAATACACACATAAGCATTAGGGTTAATAAAATGACAATAGCCATTAACCCTAATCAAGGTCCTCTCCCTCTGTCTCAAACAACTGTGCATACGCACCCGCATTCGTGATCCGAGGAACACGAATACAATGAGAAAAAACCAATCCCAAATCATATACTAGGATCCGGCTTAAACCAAAGACCGCTAGTATAAACTGTCCGGACAGCAAACGTGCACAAGTGCGCGGATGAGAACGAATCCTGTCGCAAAACCATGCGACCTCTACTCATTTTGCCTAAAGGCGAATAGCTCTCTGTGTGGGACTCTAAAGACTCAACACTACGCTGGCAGTGGGTTTAACCACAGACCGCAAGCGGCACTAGCTGTACGTAACGGTCCCCAGGTAGATGTCGATAAGAAGACTGACGGGGTGAACCCCATCTGAACTCCTACTGAGCCTGTATGTGACAGTCTCCGTACAGTCCAGTCTGTTCGTCTGATACATCGCATGGCGGGCCTAGGGGGCGGTGAACGTCAGTCCCCTAATAGCGGTACAAGTCGTGTCGGAGTGAAGCCCAGAACACCCTGAGATAACACTGGAAACCTACCAGTATATCTCGCTTGCCCAGGCCAGGAACTACTCGTGTAATGGCTCTCCTGGACACGACGCGATGTCAACCCCCAATATCGGGAGAGACGAATCCTGTCTAACCGTCACTGCCTCCAAGTGCTTCGGGACTGCACCCAAAAACTACCTGTTTGCACGACTCCTTTAAGCCGTGGTAGGGTAGCAATCAAAGTGCAGTGGGAACACACTCGAGGTGAAGTGACAGTGTTAAGTCAGCAGACTAAGCTGTACTCATGTCACCTGGGAACTGATAACTGACGATAGGTATAATAACAACCAACAGTTCCCGACGAGTCCTGTCCAGTGTACTCGTAACCTAAAGAGCACCCGTATATTATCTTAAGTACGACGTACTGACGGCTGCGGGACAGACCATCTCCCACACTGGGATGAGAAGCGCATACGCTAGTTTACTCCGGAGTATCGATGCCCTGTCTCGATAGTCCAACGACCAGGGACCTATATAAGGATGTGCTTATAGATTACCCAGCTCCCACGAGTGCGAGCGCCATCACAACGATGGTAATCAACCAAAGATCCTAAGGGCTCTACTAATATGTATATCAGCGATATGCTAGAAGAAACACATGCACATATTGAAGTAGAGACAAACCAAGTAGCATACTACCATTTCGAGCAAGATTGTATATACAACTGTGAATATCCCAAGCTTCCATCAAGTAATATACAAACTAGTATGATACAGTAATGGCCTCTAGGGCATATACACTAACATATTGGTCTCAACCTGTCCATCTACACCAATCTTCCTTTTGAAGATCCACTTGCATCCTACGGGTTTTACCCTATCTGGAGCAACGTCCAACGTCCATACTTTGTTGATGTACATGGACTCCATTTCGGTCCGCATTGCATCCAGCCATTTTACCGAGTCACCGCTCTGAATGGCTTGCTGGAAGCTAGTAGGCTCATCATAATCAATAATGCAATCCTCTCTATCCCCGTCTATGAGAAAACCGTAGTATCTCTCGGGCGGATGAGACTGCCTACTACTCCTGCGGAGCGGCGCAAGAATGTCCGGTTCTCCTGAAACTTCTGGTTCATCCAAGCTTTCAGCAACAGCTTGTGGTTCTGGAATTTCTTCCAGTTCAATTGTGCTCCCACTTATCTGATTTTCTAAAAATTCAGTTTCCAAGAAGTGGGCATGCGGAGAAACAAAAACTTTTTGTTCTTCTGCGGAATAGAAAAGATACCCCCTGGAGTTCTTTGGGTATCCCACAAACTTACACAGTACTGAGCATGCCTCGAGCTTTTCCGCATGCTGCTTTTTTACAAAAGCTGGACATCCCCATGTCTTAAGATACTTAAGACAGGTTTCTTCCCACTCCACATCTGATATGGGGTGGTAGGCACAGTCTTGGTTGGAGCCTTGTTCAAGAGATATGCAGCTGTTTCTAGTGCATAACCCCAGAAAGATTGCGGTAACTCAGCCTTACTCATCATGGAACGAACCATATCCAATAGGGTTCGATTCCGCCTTTCAGATACACCGTTGTGGTGTGGTGTGTATGGAGGAGTACGTTGAGAGAGAATTCCACTCTCTTTTAAGTAGTCCAGAAACTCGGCACTCAAGTATTCACCACCTCGATCAGATCTTAGTGTCTTTATACTTTTTCCTGTTTGTTTTTCAACTTCATTCTTGTATTCTCGAAATTTCCTAAAGGCCTCGTATTTGTGCTTCATTAAGAAGACATGTCCATACCTAGAGAAATCATCTGTGAAAGTAATGAAGTATGAATAACCACTTCGCGCATGTGTAGACATTGGACTACACACATCACTGTGTATGAGTCCCAAGAGCTCGCTCGCTCTTACTCCGTGTCCAGTGAACGGAGTCTTTGTCATCTTTCCCATGAGACAAGATTCACAAGTGGCATAAGACTGATACTCGAACGGATTCAAGTATCCCTCTTTATGTAACTTAGTTAATCGTGTCTCATTAATGTGACCCAGTCTACAATGCCATAAGAAAGCCTGATTTGTTTCCGGAGACTTTCTTTTAAGTGTGTTCTGGACACTGAAAATCTGAGATTGATTCAATACGTATATCCCGTTATTTAATGTACCTGACCCAATCAGAACTTAATTTAGGTGGATGTGTACTACATCGCTTACAAAAGTAAATTCATATCCTTCCTTAGAAAGTAAGGATACAGATATGATATTACAAGTCGCACCTGGTACATACAAACAGTTACGCAAAATCAATATTTGCCCAGTTGTCAGTCCAAGATGATATTCCCCTACGGATTCAGCATCCATGCTCATTCCGTTAGCAACCCTGAGAGTCATATCACCTTTCCTAATAACCCTACGGTTTCTCAGAGCCTGTAATGAATTACAGATGTGAGATCCTGATCCGGTATCCAATACCCAGGAAGTAGGGTTAACTGACATACAGTTCTCTATCACAAACACACCCGAAGCCGAAGCCACAACATGCTTCGAATTCTGGCTACTGGCTTTGCTAGCTCTGCAATCCTTCTGCCAATGTTCATTTAACAATAGGAACCTCCCTCTTTTACTACATCCAGTCCCGAAACTTTTTCCCTTCCCTTTCTTTCTTCTTTCCTGGTTTCCTTCAGGGTATAAGCATAGGGCAGGGACTGTAGAATTAAGTCAGTACTTGACCCATTCTCCAACGTGGTCTCCAGGTCCGTGAGCTCAAAATAGCTGGTCTCTGTAAGGACGTTGCCCCTTACAGATGACCCGACAGCCAACCTCGCTTGAATCAATTCGTTCGAGGTCTCATATATTGCGATACGAGATTGCTCTCCATATAAATCTTTGTTATGGAGGAAGATAGAAACCGACTCCATCTTCTCGTGCTGCCTCTGGTTTGCACCATCAACTGAGGCTAACACGAGGCACTTGGCTTTCGCACAGTCTTTTTCCGATGTCCTGCGGATATAAATATCCGTGACAGGAGAAACTGGACCTGAGACGGCAGGGGTTGGATCGGTCAAGAGGTGTCCCAGCTTGTCATGGGCAATGGACATCTGGGAAGACCTTTGCCAGTCAAAACAGTCAGATTCAGTCATTTTATTATCTAGATGTAACCTATGTCTGGTCACTGGGTCGCTGCAATTAAGAGAGAGAGAAGAAAACGCTCAGCATGATGCTCTTGCAAGTTTAGATTGGTTTTTAATTTATCTAAACATGATGGCTCCCACTGTCTCTCGAATCCCTCCTCAAACCATAAAGGAAGAATTAGTCAGGATCAATCTCACCGTACAATACTTACTTAACCGTTCGTCCAGGCTGGTGTCGGTACTTCGAGGGAGGTTTTCCAACGCTTTCGCGAAGTTCCTTAATTAAATAACCTCTTTTCCCTCTGGGCGTAGCCCCGCTAACACCTTTCTAGGCACTTACTTGGTTTATAGCATTGATCGTTAAGTGAGAAAGTTCTGGAGGAGTAGCATATACTCACAGTAGGATCGGGATCCAAATATCATCATGTGATAAACTGAAGGAATCCTACCAGAATCATCACACTCCAAATGGTATGCAACGCTAGCAAGTTTCAGTTCTTTTGAAACTCCCGATGTGGATTTTTGCCCTATGCTCTTATGACCTTGACGAAGGTAAACAAATCATAAGTCACATGTCAAGTTCTACCCGTCATTGTCTAGGTTAATTTGAACCCACCCGTATATACCCTTGACGAAGGTCAACAAGGTAATACGACTGTCCCAAACCAACGCATCTATCTATGCTACATATGAACACCCAACAGCTACCAATCACTATGCCTTGATGAAGATCAACAAACATAGCTTGAATACTATTGAATATTCATACGAAACGACGGAGGCCTACGAATGGTTTTGGCGAAACCTTGAACGTAGTGAACTTGATATAATCGAAGGAACCTTGATAGCTTTTAAAAGGAGTAGCTTAAGCTCCGCGTTTTAAAAGTTATTTTTTGAAAAGAAACCGAGTGGTTTTTGAAATTGTTCCAACGACTTTTACTTGGTTTATTTTTCTTGCATTAATTTTAATGCGTCCCATCAATTAATCCTACCATTGCAGAAAACAACGAAAATATGACGTACGCTTATACCATCCGCATTCGCCACGGGGCCCCGTCATTACCCGTTAGGTTACTTAACTAACGACAGAGCGGGGGCTGGACTAGCGCGGATGCAAAACATAAACAACGCCTAAATAGATATCATATATAGATATACTCATTCGTCACATGCAATGATAGCCATTCCAGATCACAGACGAACACATTGGATATACTAGGAATCTGCAATTCGTACGAGCCTGTAATGAAAGGCCGATTACACGGTCGTGATGAATAGCCAATACCCCACCCTAGACCCCTACGGGTGCGGCAAACTACCCGCCAAATATCCGAAGCGGAGCAACCTCCCTCAACGACGTGAGTAGGCCACTCGGCACTTCGAGATACTCGGTAGTTTGTGCACCCCACCTTGGGTCTATCCTAGGAGCAAAAACAGTAAAAAGAAATTATACAATGACGGCTACAACCCCGGCCCGGTTGTGCGGCCAAAAATAATATTACATCAATTTACATATTACATTAATTGAAAGATAAAAAAAACTCTCATCTCACAACCCCCCGGCTATTCATCCGCGACAATCCAATGAATTCATATACACATACCATCAACATTACAGATCACAGATATGTATAACCCCCACTAATCGACGTGTACCGATTAGCGGACGTTCAATACATATATCACATCACAGATATAACCCGTTAGCTTAAGTCTTTTAGAAGTTCAATCAAAATACGGATTTTCAAGCCCCAAAAACTAATTTTGCTTTCTGGAAAATCTGGGCAGAAAAATCATATTCCAAAAATCCCAAAACACCCAAATAAACAAACTGTGAGGAAAATCGCCCACGGCCGAGTCAACTCGGCCGCGGATCCGCGGCGGGAGCAAGCTCCTGCCGCGGTTCCGCGGCGTGTTGATCGACTCTCTGGACAATTTTTCTACAGTGAGTTTTAAAAACCCTGAGCCGAATTTTAAGGTAAAATTTATCATTTTTTGGACAGAAAAAAATTCGGCAGAAAGTATACTTTTCGGGCGTGTTTCACGACTTTTTCTCCGATCGAATTTCTAGTTACTTTGCTAACATGTTAGATAGTGTTTAACTAGGCTCTGATACCACTGTAAATCCACGTTACCTCTCCCGGTACTTACGGGCTTGCGGAAATGATGAAAAACGATTTTTCAAGAGGTGGTAACATGGACTCAAAATACGGATCTTTGTTAAACAACTACCTAACAACTTAACTTGAGTTTTACCTACTCGGTTAGGGGGCTATACCTTTCTTGAACTCCTTCGTCTTCAACTCTTTCCGGTGTACGGATCGGCCTCACCTCGTCGTCTCCTTGCGCCGAAGATGGATCCACCTGAAAGATTCTACCTTTGGCTTCTTCTTCGAACTTGAAGAAACTAGAACACTTGGTTTGCTAAACCTTATCAACTAGGATGAGTAGAGAAGTGATTTGGGTTTTCTTTTATCTCTAAGGCAATGTTTCTCAACTCATGAGATGGAGTTGCCTTGAACTAGAGAGAGCAAGAGGAAGAGCAAGAGGGAGAGCTTGAGCATTAGAGAGAAGAAGAATGATAGAATGAGCCAACCCATTTTCCTCCTATGCTCCCATAACAAAAAATAATAATAATAATAATAATAATAATAATAATAATAATAATAATTGAGTATTATGTGATGGTTCATATCATATCAAGTGGCATTATCATTTCATGCACTCATATTGCAAAGCATAACAAGCAAGCAAAAGTCTTTGCCATGAAATGATAGCCATTGCAATGATGATGGTCAACTAGTCCAACCTAGTCAACCGGTCAACAAAGTCAACAAGCAACAAAGTCAACCCCTCATCTCAACCATGACACAATAATACTTAATTCATATTATCATTAATCATATTTCTTATTCTCATTAGGGTTTAGCAAAAGTCAATGGTCAACAGTGAACAGTCAACAGTCAATAACCCCAATGAGAATCCTCTTCCTCTGTCTCTCTGTCAACTGTGCATACACACCCGCATCCGCGTTCCTAGGAACATGAATACAAACGAGATAAAACCAATCCCAAAACGTACACTAGGATCTGGCTTAAACCAAAGCCCGCTAGTGTTAACTGTCCGGACACCAAACGTGCACAAGTGCACGGATGTGACCGAACCCTGTCGCAAAACCATGCGACCTGTCGCAAAACCATGCGACCTCTACTCTTTTGCCTAAAGGCGAATAGCTTTCTTTGTGGGACTCTAAAGACTCGACACTACGCTGGCAGTGGGTTTAACCACAGACCGCAAGCGGCACTAGCTGTGCGTAACGGTCCCCAGGTAGATGCCGACAAGAAGACTGACGAGGTGAAACCCATCTGAACTCCTACTGAGCCTGAATGTGACAATCTCTGTACAGTCCGGTCTGTTCGTCTGATACATCGCATGGCGGGCCTAGGGGACGATAAACGTCAGTCCCCTAATAGCGGTACAAGTCGTGTCGGAGTGAAGCCCAGAACACCCTGAGATAACACTGAAAACTTACCAGTATATCTCGCTTGCCCTGGCCAGGGTTTACTCATGTAATGGCTCTCCTAAACACAACGCGATGTCAACCCCCAATACCGGGAGAGACGAATCCTGTCTAACCGTCACTGCCTCCAAGTGCTTCGGAACTGCACCTAACTACTACCTGTTTGCACGACTCCTTTGAGCCGTGGTAGGGTAGTAATCTAACTACAGTGGGAACACACTCGAGGCGAAGTGACAGTGTCAAGTCAGCGGACTAAGCTTTACTCATATCACCTGGGAACTGATAACTGACGATAGGTATAGTACCAACCAACAGTTCCCGACGAGTCCTGTCCAGTGTACTCGTAACCCAACGAGCACCCGCATACTATCTCCAGTACGACGTACTGATGGCAGTGGGACATACCATCTCCTCTGCTGGGATGAGAAGCGCATACGCTAGTCTACTCCGGAGTATCGATGCCTTGTCTCGATTGTCCTACGACTAGGGACCTGTATAAGGATGTGCTTATAGATTACCCAGCCCCCACGAGTGTGGCTGCCATCACAACGCTGGTAATCAAGCAAAGATCCTAAGGGCTCTACTAATATGTATAAGCGATATGCTAAAAGAAACACATGCACATATTGAAGTAGAAACAAACCAAGTAGCATACTACCATTTTGAGCAAGATTGTCTATACAACTGTGAATATCCTAAGCTTCCATTAAGTAATATACAAGCTAGTATTATACAGTAATGGCCTCTACGGCATATACACTAACAAAGAGGGCGTGCAAAACGGTGGTTTTTGGGTACAGCCCCGAGTCACATGGAGGCAATGAGCGATAGGAGGGGTTTCGTCTCTCCCGGTATCGGGGGTTTATGTTGCGCTATGCTCGATTGGCCATTACAGGGAAGTCCCTGGCCAGGGCTGGTTTAGAGATTTACTGGTAAGTGTTACCAGCAGTTTCTCGACCCGTTATGAGCCTCGCATTGGAATGAATTATCGGTTATTGGGGTCTGACGTTTACCACCCCTAGACTTGATATGCGACATATCAGACGAGGAGACCGGACTGTACGGTAGTGTCACTGTCAGTCTTTTTGCAGGAGTTGGAGCGGGCTTGCTTGCTGATCTTCTGATCGCTCAATACTCGGGTAGCCATTACGTCCAGCTAGTACCGCTGACGGCTTGTGGGTGCTTGATATGATCATCACCTACTGCTGGCGTATTGACGAGTCTTTAGAGTCCTGCATAGAGGTTTTACTGGCTCAGGAAAAACGAAATAGGAGCGCATATGTGATATGTGCGGGACCGAGAATAATGCGAGTATGTGATACCGTATTCTATTCTCGCGATAGTTATGTCGATCGGTTATATGTGATATAACCAGGTTATCGAATCAAGGGTTGATTCGATAAGTCGATACATTGGATGTTGGTCGGTTATATGAGATATAACCGGATTATTAAGTCAAGTGTTGATTTATTAATTTAGTGTATAATTGTATATGTGATATACTAATTTACATTAACTAACATTGGTTCACTTAAGCATTTATTTTTCTCACTTGTGCACAACTTAATATATATGTGATATATATTTATTTGTGTTCATTTTGTATCATGGTTGTTGATACAATTTACATGGGTGTATAAGACTTATACCATACTAATTATAGTGTTAGGTTTTTATATTTAAAGTAATTCTAAAATTAGTGGATGATGAGCTCACATGCATGAAGCTTCATGAAGCTTATGGTTGCATTGACTTAGTCTACTAGTTTTGGATTACTTAAGATATTAATTAACCTAAATATTATAATGTAGCCATGGTTATGTCTCCATATGAGTTAGTATATGATACTCACTCACCCATGGTTAGCTCTCTCTCTCTAGATTAGTTTTCATTCTCATTTTGAACTCATCTTCTTCCACCTTCAAAAGCTTGCTAGGGTTTGATAAAGAGAGAGAAATATAGTGAGAAAAGAAATTCTAAACTGTACCCATTTCCTATTTCATCATCCTCTACTAGACTAGCACTTTAGTTTAGGGTGTTTGCTTCACTAATTCTCTAGTTAGTGAAGTAGAAGTTTGAGTTCGTATTCCCTCGACGTAGATCATCTTCGGCCTCGAAAACTTCAAGCAATACCGTTGCTATCTTCTCATGGAGCCGTCCGAGAGTCCGGGAGTTCGATGATCACAGCGAAGGGACTACAACAAGGAGCTTAAGAAGTGCAGGACCGATCTACAAAGGTTGTATTTCTTATTCACTTAGTCGTAAATGATATTTACTTGCATATGTTACCCTTGTAGGGTTACTAGGCACACTCAAGAGGTTCCACAAGGCATCAACTATGCCAAATTAAAATTTTCCGGTGCCGAGAAACCCTAAACTAGATCGTTAACTAAAGGATAGGAGAAAAGAAAGCAAGTAAACAACTTTATTGCTAAGTGAAAAGGGACTACAACTTTTGTAGATCCGGTCCACCATTTCTTTAGCTCCGTGTTGACGTCCCTTCGCTGCGATCATCAGATCCTGGACTCTTGCGATGGTTTCGTCGGAGAAATGATCGGGCTAGGTCATTGACTTCGAGGCCGAAGATGATCTACGTCGGGGAGACTCAAATTCAAGCTATTCCTTCACTCGGTCAAAAACTTTGTGAAGAGAACACCTTATACTACATGGAAAGTGGTAGTGGATGAAGAAATAGGAAGTGGGTTCACTTTAGAATTGGATTTCTCACTCTTTTTCTCATGGCACCATTGGAGCTATCAAGCTTTTGTGAGCTTGATGAAGATGAAGAAGAAGAAAAGAATCATATGAATTAAAAGAATAATATGAATACTTATCCTTTTAATCATAGCACCATGGTTGAGTTAAGCACTCATGCTTAACTCATGTAGAGAATTAACCATAGCATTAGGTTAAGGGTTGGGTTAGCTAATATCTTAAACAAATGACAAAGAGAGTTGACTTTGTCAATGTTTATCAAGCTTCATGAAGCTTGATAACTTTGACCAAAGTCACACTCTTTTGTTATATGGTTAGGAAAATAGTAAACCCTAATCTAACCTTGATTTGGTTCAAGTCTCATACACATAACTTGTTTGTATCATCAAGCATGATACAAACATGTACACTTGCATATATCATATATAAACAATGTGCACATTCAAGTGAGAAAATCAATCTTAAGTGAACCAATACTAGTTAATGTAAAGTAATATATCAAATATATAATTATACATTAAATCATTAAATCAACACTTGATTTAACGATCCGGTCATATCGCATATAACCGACTAATATCAAGTGTATCAATGTATCGAATCAACACTTGATTCGGTAACCCGGCTATATCACATATAACCGACCGATGATACAAATCGCGAGAATAGAATACAGTATCACATACTAGTATTATTCTCGGTCCCGCACATATCTCATATGCGCTCTTATTTCGTTTCGCTTGAGCCAGGAAACCCCTGTGTAGGACTCTAAAGACTCGTCAATACGCCGGCAGTAGGTGGTGATCATATCAAACACCCACAAGCCGCAAGCGGTCTGCTAAACGTAACGGCCACCCGGGTATTGAGCGATCAGAAGATCAACGAGCAAGCCCGCTCACACTCCTGTGAATCCAACCAGTAACACTACCATACAGTCCGGTCTGTTCGTCTGATATGTCGCATATCTCGCTAGGGGTGGTAAACGTCAGACCCCAATAACTCGATAAGTCGTGTCAATATGAGGCTCATAACGGGTCGAGAAACCACTGGTAACACTTACCAGTAAATCCCTAAAGCATCCTTGGCCAAGGACTTCCTCTAATAGCCAATCGAGCACTGCGCAACATCAACTCCCTATACCGGGAGAGACGAAACCCCTCCTATCGCTCATTGCCTCCATGTGATTCGGGACTGTACCCAAAAACCACCGTTTTGCACGCCCTCTTGGACGTGGTAAGGTGGAAATCAAAGCACAGTGGGAATCACACAAGACTCTATGACGATCTCGGGTATACAGACTAACCAGTACCAGTGTCACCAAAGAACTGCCATCTGACGTAAGGTATAATACCATCTGGGAGTTCTCGGCGACCCCGCCCAGTGTACCCAGTCTCCACTGAGCACCTGTATATCATCTCTGATGTCAAACACCAATGGATATGGGATCATCCATCGCCTATCAATATGGGTCGAGAAGCTACACGCTAGTCTACTCTGGTATATCAATACCCCGTCTCGATACACCCACGACTAGGGACTTTGAAGGATGTACTTATAGACTACCACGTCCCCACTAGTATGATCCGCATCATAGTACAGGTAGTCAAGTACACATCCTAAGGGCTTTACCAACATGTAACTAAGAGACAATCAGTGTACACGTTAAGGTAAAGAGTAACCAGATAGCATATTATCATATCGAGCAAGAAAGTCATCCCTATATATGTCCAAGCATCCACTACAATATACATCCTATGTATAGTAATGGCCTCTAGGGCATACATATAACTAACAACCCTAATTATCTAGCAAAGATCTTGTTTAGGGTTATTCGGCACGGCTAAAATTTTAATCGGGCATGGTTGATGCCTTGTAGAACCTTATTAGAGTGCCTAGTAACCCTACAGTGGTATCAGAGCCTAGCTAGAGCATTAGGAGACGTGTTTACGAAGTTAAAACTCCGATCGAACCCCGATACGACAAAGTAGACCCCCTCTCTGGAAAATTTTTAAAACTGTGATATTTCTGTATTAAAAATACCTAAAAAATCAGCAGGTAAATATAAACATTACTGTAGAAAACGAGCACCTAACTCGTACGGATCGCCGCGGAACCGCGGCAATACCCTGCTTGTGCCGCGGATCCGCGGCCATACAGTGACATTTTGCTTTTGTTTTTGTACAGTAATATCTATTTCTGTTATTGTATCTTTCTGGGTATTTTTAATCTAACTCAAGTGTTGAGTGTTCTGGGGATTATTTTGTATTCGTTGATTCGATCGGAAAATTTAATTTCGTTCTTTTTTTGGATATTTAGAAAGTATTAAAAAGTTCGAACGGATATCAATAACTCACTTTTTCCCGACCCAGGAAATTTCCAAGTGTTGGATTTTTCCGTAGTTTAAGAACGTCTAAATCGTGCAAGTTACGCAATGGACCCTCTAAAAGACAACAAACCTTAACTCGATTATGTGACCGTCTTGAACTTCCTTTTGAACCTTAGGGTTTGGGGGAGTACGACGTTGCTGTAAGTCCATGCTACCTCTCCCGGTACTTTCGGGCATGCGGAATTTGGTGAAAAACAATTTTCGAGAGGTGGTAACATGGACTCAAAACCGGATCTTTGTTAAACATCTAACTAACAACCTAACTAGGAGTTGTTAACTACTCGGTTAGGGGGTTATACCTTTCTTTCTTTAACTCCTTCGTCTTCAAGCCTTGATGGTTGTCCGGATCGGCTTCACCCCGTCGTCTCCTTGCGCCGAAGATCGATCCACCTCGAAAGTTTCTACTTTTGGCTTCTTCTTCGATCTTTGAAGAAACTAGTTCACTTGGTTTGCTAAACCTTATGAACTAGAGTGAGTAGAGAAGAGTGTGTTGGGATTTTACTCTATGGTTCTTGGTTCTCAGCACATGAGACAAGTGAACCATAGACTCAAGAGAGGGAGAGCAAGAGGAAGGAGATGAGAGCTCAAGAACACAAGAGAGAGAATGAAAATGATAGAAATAAGAAAGACTTTTCTCTCTTGGCTCTCATAATCCAAAGCCATCATCACAAATAATAGCAATCAAGTATTATGTGATTGTTTAAGCTACAATAGCCATATCATTTCATGCACTCATTTCTCATAAGAGAAACAAGCAAGTAAAAAGTCTTTGCCATGAAATGATAGCCATTGTCATCATGATGGTCAACTAGTCCAACCTAGTCAACCGGTCAACAAAGTCAACAAGTCAACAAAGTCAACCCCTCAACAACCATGTCACCATAATACTTAATTAATATTATTGTTAATTACATATCATATTCTCATTAGGGTTGAGCAAAAAGTCAATAGTCAACAGTCAACAATCAACAACCCTAATGAGAATCCTCTGCCTCTGTCTCTCCGTCAACTGTGCATACACACCCGCATCCGCGTTCCGAGGAACACGAATACATACTGGATAAATCCAATCCCAAAACGTACACTAGGATCTGGCTTAAACCAAAGCCCGCTAGTGTTAACTGTCCGGACACTTTACGTGCATAAGTGCACGGATGTGACCGAACCCTGTCGCAATACCATGTGACCTGTCGCAAAACCATGTGACCTCTACTCTTTTGCCTAAAGGCGAATAGCTTTCTGTGTGGGACTCTAAAGACTCGACACTACGCTGGCAGTGGGTTTAACCACAGACCGCAAGCGGCACTAGCTATGCGTAACGGTCCCCAGGTAGTTGCCGACAAGAAGACTAACGAGGTGAAACCCATCTGAACTCCTACTGAGCCTGAATGTGACAGTCTCCGTACAGTCCGGTCTGTTCGTCTGATACATCACATGGCGGGCTTAGAGGGCGGTAAACGTCAGTCCCCTAATAGCGGTACAAGTCGTGTCGGAGTGAATCCCAAAACACCCTGAGATAACACTGGAAGCCTACCAGTATATCTCGATTGCCCTGGCCAGGGACTACTCGTGTAATGGCTCTCCTAGACACAGCGCGATGTCAACCCTCAATACCGGGAGAGACGAATCCTGTCTAACCGTCACTGCCTCCAAGTGCTTCGGGACTGCACCCAACTACCACCTGTTTGCACGACTCCTTTGAGCCGTGGTAGGGTAGTAATCAAAGTATAGTGGGAACACACTCGAGGCGAAGTGACAGTGTCAAGTCAGCGGACTAAGCTGTACTCATGTCACCTGGGAACTGATAACTGACGATAGGTATAATACCAACCGGTCAGTTCCCGACGAGTCCTGTCCAGTGTACTCGTAACCTAACGAGCACCCGTATACTATCTCCAGTACGACGTACTGATGGCTGTGGGACAGACCATCTCCTACTCTGGGATGAGAAGCGCATACGCTAGCCTACTCCGGAGTATCGATGCCCTGTCTCGATAGTCCTGCGACTAGGGACCTGCATAAGGATGTGCTTATAGATTATCCAGCCCCCACTAGTGTGACTGCTATCACAACGCTGGTAATCAAGCAAAAATCCTAAGGGCTCCACTAATGTGTATATTTGATATACTAAAATAAACACACATACACATTGAAGTAGAAACAAACAAAGTAGCATACTACTATATTGAGCAAGATTGTTTATACAAGGTGAATATTCCAAGCTTCCATTAAGTAATATACAAACTAGTATGATACAGTAATGGCCTCTAGGGCATATACACTAACAATCTCCCACTTGCACTAAGGCCATGTACTGGCGTATCGAAGACCTATCATCTCGATTAGCCGCTCGAACTGAGTCTGGGGCAAGGCCTTGGTGAATGGATCTGCAGTGTTATCTTCTGAAGCGACCCTCCAAACCTCAATCTCCTGGCGATCCACGATCTCCCTGATCAGGTGATACCGCCTCAAGATGTGTCTGTAGCCCCGTTGTTGTCGCAATACAGAAGTATTGGATCAACAATGGATGGAACCACCTGAAGTTCTTTCAAGAACTTCCTTATCCAGACAGCTTCTTTTGCGGCATCAGATGCAGCGATGTATTCCGCTTCCATCGTCGAGTCTGCAACGGTTTCCTGTTTGGAACTCTTCCAACACACCGCCCCTCCATTGAGGGTAAAGACAAAACCCAACATGGACTTGGAATCATCCTTGTCACTCTGGAAGCTGGAGTCAGCAAAGGCCTCGATCTGGAGGTCTTTTCCGCCATACACCAAGAACATCTCCTTAGTCCTTCTCAGGTACTTGAGAATGTTCTTTACCGCTATCCAGTGTTTCTCCCCAGGGTTTGACTGATACCGGCTTATCACACTCAGTGCATAAGCTACATCCGGTCTGGTACATAACATCGTATACATTATAGAGCCTACCGCAGAAGCGTAGGGTATAATAGACATGCGATCCCTCTCCAAATCAGTCTTGGGAGACATCTCTTTAGAGAGGGTGATCCCGTGACAAGCCGGTAGATTGCCGCGCTTGGAATCTTCCATACTGAATCTTTTCAGTATGGTGTCGATGTACCTAGACTGCGAAAGTCCTAATATCCTCTTGGATCTATCACGATGGATCCGGATCCCCAGGATGTATGAGACATCACCTAGGTCTTTCATGGAGAACCTGTGTGACAAGAACTCTTTGACAGATTGTAGCATAGGAATATCATTTCCTATTAAGAGAATGTCATCCACGTATAAAACGAGGAATACTGCAGTTTCGGTACAAATCTACTATAGATGCATGGTTCATCTGGATTTTTGATAAAGCCAAATTCCTTGACCGTCTCATCAAAACAGATGTTCTAACTTCGCGATGCCTGCTTTAGTCCGTAAATGGACTTAAGCAACTTGCACACCTTTCCGTTGTTCCCACTCTGAATGAAACCCTCTGGCTGGTCCATATAGACACACTCCTCTAAATTTCCATTTAGAAAAGCGGTCTTTACGTCCATCTGCCAAATCTCATAATCGTGGAAGGCAGCAATGGCAAGAAGGATCCGAATGGATTTCAGCATAGCTACTGGAGAAAAAGTCTCGTCATAGTCCAAACCAGGTCTTTGACGAAAACCCTTTGCAACCAGTCTAGCTTTATAGGTCTCAACCTGTCCATCTACACCAATCTTCTTTTTGAAGGTCCACTTGCATCCTACGGGTTTTACCCCGTCTGGAGCAATGTCCAACGTCCATACTTTGTTGGTGTACATGGACTCCATTTCGGTCCGCATTGCATCCAGCCATTTTACCGAGTCGACGCTCTGAACGGCTTTCTGGAAGCTAGTAGGCTCATCATAATCTATGATGCAATCCTCTCTATCCCCGTCTATGAGAAAACCGTAGTATCTCTCGGGCGGATGAGACTGTCTACTACTCCTGCGGAGCGGCGTAGGAATGTCCTGTTCTTTTGAACCCTCTGGTTCTACTAAGCTTTCAGTAATAGTCTGTGGTTCTGGAATTTCTTCCAGTTCTACTGCGCTCCCACTAATTTCCTTTTCTAAGAACTGGTGTTCCAGAAAATGGGCATTACGAGAAACAAGGACTTTTTGTTCCTCTGCGTGGTAGAAAAGATACCCTCTGGTGTTCTTTGGGTATCCCACAAACTTGCACAGTACTGAGCGTGCCTCGAGTTTGTCCGCATGCTGCTTTTTGACAAAAGCTGGACATCCCCAGATCTTCAGATATTGAAGATAGGGTTTCTTCCCACTCCATAACTCATATGGTGTGGTAGGCACAGTCTTAGTCGGAACTCGGTTCAAAAGGTATGCGGCTGATTCTAGCGCATACCCCCAGAATGATCGCGGCAACTCAGTGTTACTCATCATGGACCGTACCATATCCAATAGGGTTCGGTTCCGTCTCTCCGATACACCGTTATGTTGCGGAGTGTATGGAGGAGTAAGCTGAGAGAGAATTCCGTTCTCTTTTAAATAGTCCAGGAACTCGGCACTCAAGTATTCACCACCTCGATCCGATCTTAGAATCTTGATACTTTTGCCGGTTTGTTTTTCTACTTCATTCTTATATTCCTAGAATTTTCCAAAGGCTTCGGACTTATGTTTCATTAAGAAGACATAACCGTACCTTGAAAAGTCATCCGTAAAAGTAATGAAGTAAGAATAACCGCTTCGCGCATGTGTAGACATTGGACCGCACACGTCGCTGTGTACGAATCCTAAGAGCTCGCTCGCTCTTACTCCGTGTCCAGTGAACGGAGTCTTTGTCATCTTTCCTTTGAGACAGGATTGTGTAGCGTCTTGAAAAGTCGTTTTGGTGTTTTCTTGAAATTCGGTGAAAATTCGGTATTTTTCCGAAAACCGTCTTTCTCGATATTTTGCAGTTTAGGGCTAATTATACTTAAAGTGGATAGGTAATTACTTGTTTTTAGTAGCTAATGAGTTTAATATGAAATTTTGGTCATTTAAAAATTTTTCCCTATTTTTCAATTTTTTTATATTATTTAAGCCGGTAAGAAAATACATTAAATAAGCGATAAATACAAATTTTTCCGGGCTAATTTTAATCTCTAAAATTATGATAATTATAATCTAGTGATAACATGAATTTTTAGTAATTTATTTTGATTTTTAACCAATTTTTATGAATTGAAACGAAATTATTGAATTTTGGGCTAAAACTTGCAATTTTTGAGTTGTAGGGGGCCTTTTTGCATAAAATTTCTTTTGTAAAACCCCTCTATCTTTTCCCTCAGCCCAAGAACAGCCCAAACCTTGGCCAAGTCCAGAAATTCTGACCTCTCTCTTTCTTGGGTTCTTTCTTGAGTTAAATTGATAGTTTATGGTATTAATTTAAATATAATGGTTAAAATATGATACATTGACTTTGGAAACTTGAACCAAGACTTTTCCCCACTTGCCCACACCCTCCCCCTTACCTCCTCTGGCCGAAACTGAAACCCCCTCTTCTTCCTCTCTTTTCTTTTCATTTTTCTTCAAATTTCATCAAAAAAACCACATCAAAATCCATAGTTTATTCAAAAATCCATACAAAATCCTTATGCTAGCATTTTCCCTAGCCATTCTTGCTTGGATCTTGGTGTTTGAGGCCATCATTTGGAGGAAACTTTCTTGCTTGATCTATTGATCAAGAGGTATAAATTCTATCTTGTTAAATTCTTTGTTTAAGTGCTTATGTGTTGTGGTTTAGTGATAATTTAGTGTAGTTAATCTAGATTCCTTAGATTTTGTTTGAAAATTGAACTAGGGTTTGAAAGCCATAATAGTTAATTAAGTTATTTTATAGTTAATCTAGTTGTTAATGACTAATCTAATTGGTTACCTTGTTGATATAGTTTTCAATTATGCTAATTTGATTAAATTAGAAGTGTGAAATTTGCTTTTTAGGATTTTCAAGAAAAGGTTTTTGTATGGAAATGGTATTTGAAAACATGATTAGTGAGTTGATTAAACCTAATTTGTGTTGATTAAACCTAATTTGCTATCTAGTGTTTTGCTAACCTTAATCTAAGTGGTTAATTTGCTTATTAGGCTAAAATATAGTGTTAAAGTAAGGATTTCATATATAGTTTGGGTTATGTTTGCTAAGTACAAAAATCAAGAAAAGGTTTTGTTATGTAAATTAGGTTTTTAAGCCTAGTTAATGGTTTAGAATTGGTGTATTGGCTAACTTTTTTGTTAGTTTGGAATGTTGGTGTTGGGTGGTGTTGACTTTGTCGCTATATTGTCGATGTTTGCATCAAATTGCAATTTCTGCTTACTAGATTTTTATCTAAGTTATGTGATGAGTTAATTGTGGCATCTTGATGATTTTGTTGGCTTGTCCTACGACTTTTAGGATGCGTGAGTGCGGTTTTTGGGTAGTCGGGTTTTAGTTTTGCCGGGTGACCCAAATCGGCGTTTTTGGCAGTTTTTGCGATTTTCGCGTGTGTCCGCGCACTTTGTGCACGTTGTACCTAGCTAGCGAACCTTAGTAGTTTCGTTGGGGTTTTGCGTCGTTCTTGATACGTAACCTTATATTTGGTATTGATGTAAATTCCAGGTTCGGTCGCGGAAACGTCAGACGCGGCGCGAAAGGGAAAGGCGGTGATTGGACACAGCTAGCCAGGGATCCCGGTGAGTAGATTTAACATCTACGGGGGACGATCGTCTGGATGGCGCAAGTCGCCCGATAGATTTAGTAAACTGGAAAATAGTAAATTGGATAATCACTTGTGACATTAGAATAATAATACTGGCATGATAATTGCTGCAATTAGATCTATAGGTTATACCCATATACGTAAACTCAATTGTAGGACACACGCACCATTACCAGGTTTTTATATGCAGCACGAGCACTATTCATGTTTACACACACACCCTGGTAATTGCCATGCCACCACACTAGATAACATTTAAATTTAAAACTTTTACTAATTGATACTTAAACTGGTGCTATTGCCTTTAATTCCTTAAAATGAAACCGTAGAATTGCTATTCATGTGCATGTACTTCATCATATTAATTGTTCATGCTTAATGCATTAATCACACATCGCAACTTGATTATTGAAATCATACGCATTCATTATCATTGATATATGCACTTATGAGGATTTCTTGAGATTTTATGATATTGCTGGATTTCGGGGGAAAGCCGCAAAATTTCCAAACTTATGATATTTTTTAAACATGTAAATTGCGGTTTTCTAGTGATGTAAGTGTCGTCCACCATGAGTTTGCTGTGGCTTTGGAAATCCGTGTCGAGGAGTGGAGGAACCGGCACGGGTACATGGTGGGCCCGGTAAGGTACCCCGGGGCAAGAGGAATGTGGTGATGACGTTGAGCCTGGCAGGGGACGGATTACCTACCGGTGACTGTTTGGGACGGCGGATATCCAGAGGATACCGACCGTGGCCGCTAGATGATGAGATATTGATATTTGAGATGGGTCAGCCGGACGGCTGAGGCCAGAGATACATTTATGAGATTTGGGACAGCTTTTGGGTGTCGTTGCTGGACACCGATTTTCGTCGATTCATTGGCATTATGCTGGTATTCTAAAAGAGTTTCAAAAACAAAAAGGGATAAAATATTTCTTATATATACCTATTGAGACCTCAGATTTTCATGTTGCATGCATATTATTACACTGATGTTATATACACACCTGCTAGTGCATCCAGTCTTACCTGTATTTTAGATGCTAGGATGCTTGTGTGCATGCATATGATAGCCTTTGTAGATGTTATTTATTACTCACGAGTTGGCAACTCACCCCCGTTGTGCCACAGTCTTTTGCAGGTCCGCTCCGTCAGTTCAGTAGCGGCGGGCGCACTTGTTCTTTTGTCTCTTTTGCCTGAGCTCGAGATTTGCTCATAGGTGGGTTATGTTATTTTTTTGTACCACCTTGTATATTCTTGTATCTAGTGTACTCCATCTACTGTTCTACCAGATTATTGTATATTGACCTAGAGATGAGACTGTGAGGTTTGTGGATTTTATACTGTATTTGGGGTCGAGCTCACTTGAGCCGACATGCTACTTTTTCATGCTTCCTTATGCTTTATTATGCTTTATTATGCTTGTTGTCATTTACATTGCGTGGGAATTGTGACCGCCGTATGGCGAAGAGCTAGCTCCCGCTTGGGGATGCCCTATTTTGTTGGATTCATGTATATATTTTGTTGTACCCATTTTTGGGGGCCAGTATTTACAAAGGAGACTCTGCCGAAATTTTCGGGAAAAATTGGTATTGTTTTTAAAAGTGTTTTTCATGACTTATTTGATAAACTTGCTTTCAAATGATTGGGTTTTCTTCACTCTTTTGCTTAATGGGTTTTGTTTTCTGGGCTTTGGCTTACTTATTTTACGGACGCCTTTAGACGTTTCGTAAACTTAAGTGCCAGTCACGTTCCGTACCCTGCGGGTCGTGACAAAGTTGGTATCAGAGCGATAGGTTTTACCTTTGTGAGTGTAGGATGACCCTTGGTAGATGGAGTAAGTGACTTAAGCAGGGTAACGTAGCGTGCGTATGTCCGCGGCATACTTACGATACGGTACTCCGTCTAAGTGACTTTAGGATACTTGCTTGGAAATTTCCTTCTTCAATTCCGTGTATCCTATGATCTTATTGCACTGTCCTTACTATCCGTTTTCCTGTGACAGCCACTATGCCGCCGAAGGCTACGAGGGCACAGAGGGCTGCCGCCAGAGATGAGATTCGAGCTGGCTCGTCCGAGACTAGGACTGAGCAGGGTGGTATGCCTACGCCGCTGGGACAGACCGATCCACCTTCCCCAGGCCGTATGGATAGGCTCGAGACTGGTATGGAGGAGTTGCGACAGATGATGGGAGGCATGCAGGAGCTGCGTCAGATGGTAGGATCCCTAGTTGCAGCCAGTCGTACACCGAGGCCGGATGACGTACCTACTACATCACAGACGACCATGATACCTGCTCCTACTACTACCACCGTGGCCATTCCGGTTTCACTACAGGATTTCATGAGGCTGAGACCTCCAGTATTCACCGGCACCGAGGCAGCGGAGGACCCACAGACGTTCCTTGACAGTTTAGCCAGGATCTGCCGTTCGCTGAGATGTTCGGATGATCGATGGGTAGAGCTTGCGAGTTTCCGACTAGAGGGTCTCGCGCAGACATGGTGGGAGTCAGTCTTGAGAGGTCGAGCTGCAGATCTACCGCCTATGACTTGGGTCGAGTTTACAGCGGTCTTTCTAGCCCGTTTCCTTCCAGAGAGCGTTCGTGACGCCAGAGCTCGCAGCTTCGAGGCCTTAGTCAAGACACCTGGGATGACGGTGTCTGAGTATGACATCCAGTTTACTCAGTTGTCCCGATATGCTCAGTATTTGGTGGATACCGAGGAGAAGATGGTGAAGAGGTTCGTACAGGGACTTGATGCCCAGCTATATCTTGCCATTGGCGCCCAGCGCTACGACACTTATTCAGCTGCTAGGGATACGGCATTGCGGATGGAGGCACGCATATCACAGACTTCGGCCGTTTCTGGGCCGAAGAGGATGCGCACCGATGTACCGCCTCAGAGGCAGCGCGCCAGATTCTTTCCGAGAGATAGGCCAGGCAGAGGATTTGGACGGGGACAGTTATATGGTTCTTATCCCCAGGGGCAGCAGCCGTCGCCAGGATGTTTTGGGTGCGGGAGTTTGCACCATTTTGTCAGAGACTGCCCGGTGAGACGACAGGGAGCAGCGACAGTTCCGCACGTGACCCTACCACCATCACCACCCCCTCCTCAAAGAGCCCTACTTCCTACCCCAGGCGATGCTCCACGCCAGTTAGGTGCACCGAGAGGCCGTGGACGCGGCGGTCCTGTTCAGAGAGGACGAGGAGGCAGAGGCCGAGGTCGAGGTCAGCCCGCTATCGGTGGAGGACAGGCCCGAGTTTTTGCTTTGACACCGCAGGATGCGCAGGCATCCAATGCCGTCGTGACAGGTACTTTGCCAGTTTGTTCTTTCGACGCACGGGTATTATTCGACCCAGGTTCCACACATTCGTACGTCTCTACACACTTTGCACCGATGTTGGGCCGTGAGTCGTCGTCGTTAGACCAGCCGCTTGTTGTTGTTACTCCGGTAGGCGAGTCGTTTGTCGCTCGGTTTGTATTTCGTTTGTGTTCCGTTCGTATCGGGGAGAGGGATTCATCAGTTGATTTGATACTCCTCGATATGTTGGACTTTGATGTGCTTCTGGGCATGGATTGGCTAGCCACTTGTTATGCTTCGGTGGACTGCCGTGAGAAGGCAGTCAGATTTAGCTTTTCGGGAGAGCCAGTCCTTGTTATTCAGGGAGACCGCAGTGTCGCCCTTCCCAGCTTAATTTCTTCTCTTCACGCTGGTCAGCTCTTGCGGAAGGGATGTCAGGGATTCTTAGCGTTTGTTTGTGATACTCGAGCTACAGAGGTTTCGTTGGACCAGGTCCCGGTAGTTTGTGAGTTCCCTGATGTTTTCCCTGAGGAGCTACCTGGGCTACCGCCTGAGCGCGATGTTGAGTTCTGCATTGATTTGATTCCCGGTTCGGGGCCTATTTCTATACCGCCTTATCGGATGGCCCCGGCAGAGCTTCGAGAGCTGAAGGATCAGTTGCAGGATTTGTTGGATAAGGGGCTTATTCGACCGAGTGTTTCTCCGTGCGGTGCTCCGGTCCTGTTTGTCAAGAAGAAGGATGGAAGTTTGCGCTTGTGTATCGACTACCGCCAGCTGAACAAAGTTACCATTCGGAACATATATCCGTTGCCGCGCATTGATGATTTGTTCGACCAGCTTCAGGGTGCGGGGTATTTTTCGAGGATCGACTTGCGATCAGGATACCATCAGCTGCGAGTCCGACAGGAGGATATACCGAGGACAGCTTTCCGTACACGCTATGGCCACTACGAGTTTTTGGTGATGTCGTTCGGACTCACCAACGCCCCAGCAGCATTTATGGATTTGATGAACCGTACATTCAGGCCGTATCTTGACTTGTTCATCATCGTGTTTATCGACGATATCTTGGTGTACTCCCGGAGCAGAGAGGAGCACGAGCAGCACTTGCGGATTACGCTACAGACTCTGAGGGAGCACCAGCTGTTCGCGAAGTTCTCCAAGTGTGCATTCTGGCTGGACAGCGTCGGATTCTTGGGTCACGTGGTTACGAGAGACGGCATTTGTGTGGACCCGAAGAAGATTGAGGCTGTTCAGCAGTGGCCCCGACCTACATCGGTTACTGAGATCCGTAGTTTTCTAGGCTTGGCGGGCTACTACAGGCGTTTTGTTCAGGACTTCTCCCGTATAGCTGCACCGTTGACCAGTTTGACCCGGAAGGGAGTTCCTTTCGTCTGGACGGAGGAGTGCGAGCGCAGTTTTCAGCAGCTGCGGACATGTTTGACTACGGCGCCGGTATTATCTTTACCTTCGGGATCAGGCGGATTTGTTGTCTACTGTGATGCTTCGCGAGTGGGATTAGGATGCGTTTTGATGCAGCATGGCCGGGTGATCGCTTATGCTTCTCGGCAGTTGAAGAAGCATGAACAGAACTACCCCACTCATGATTTGGAGATGGCTGCAGTGGTCTTTGCACTGAAGATTTGGCGACATTACCTTTACGGCGAGTCATGTCAGATATTCACCGATCACAAGAGCTTAAAGTACATATTTCAGCAGCGAGACCTGAACCTCAGACAGCGTCGTTGGATGGAGTTGGTGAAAGACTACGACTGCGAGATCTTATATCACCCCGGCAAGGCGAATGTGGTGGCAGATGCGTTGAGTAGGAGGCCCGGGGGTAGTCTATCCTTTTTGCGCGCAGTGCAGAGGCAGTCGTCAGCAGATTGGCAGACGTTATGCGACAGCCGAGTTGAGTTCGAGTTCACTCAGACAGGGGGACAGCTCGCGCATGTTCGTGCACGCCCACAGTTGCTTGACCGTATATATGAGGCACAACGTAGTGACGACCGTTGCTCAGAGATCATGGCACAGATGGGACAGGGCAGATTTTCCGAGTTCATGGTTGACGATCAGGGGATTTTACGATATGGATCTAGACTGTGCGTACCAGATGCTGATGGATTACGGCGCGACATTCTTGAGGAGGCACACCGATCAGTGTATAGTGTCCACCCCGGTTCCACCAAGATGTACCATGATATGAGAGAGACCTACTGGTGGGACGGGATGAAGAGGGACATTGCGGAGTTCGTTTCGAGATGCCTGACTTGTCAGCAAGTCAAGGCCGAGCACCAGAGGCCCGCAGGAGAGCTACAGCCGTTACCCATTCCAGAGTGGAAATGGGAGCAGATTTCGATGGACTTCGTTGTGGGTCTACCCAGGACCAGTCGAGGGTACGACTCCATCTGGGTGATCGTGGATAGATTGACGAAAGCGGCTCACTTCCTGCCAGTGAAGACGACTTTCAGCTTCGCTCAGTATGCTCAGCTCTATATTGACGAGATCGTGCGACTACATGGCGTACCGACTTGTATCGTGTCAGATCGAGGCACTCAGTTCACCAGCCGACTTTGGCAGAGACTTCAGGAGGCTTTGGGCACTCGTTTGAGCTTCAGCACAGCGTTTCATCCGCAGACAGACGGACAGTCAGAGCGGACCATTCAGACACTCGAGGACATGCTCAGAGCGTGCGTTTTAGACTTTGGGGGTAGCTGGGATCGTCATTTACCTCTAGTGGAGTTCTCCTACAACAACAGCTTCCAGGATACTATTCAGATGGCACCTTTCGAGGCATTGTATGGGAGGAGATGCAGATCGCCCGTTTGTTGGACAGAGCTCAGCGAGAGCAGTATTTTGGGGCCGCAGCTTGTTGAGGAGACGACAGCGAAGATACAGTTGATCCGAGACCGGATGAGAGCGGCTCAGAGCAGGCAGAAATCCTATGCAGACAGGCGCCGTCGCAGTTTAGAGTTCGCAGTTGGCGACCATGTTTTTCTGAAGGTCTCACCGATGAAGGGCGTGATGCGTTTTGGGCGAAAGGGGAAGCTTAGCCCTAGATTCGTAGGTCCCTTCGAGATCCTCGAGCGTGTCGGCGCTGTTGCATATCGTTTGGCTCTTCCACCCAGCTTTCCCGATGTTCACCCCGTTTTTCATGTTTCGATGCTCCGCAAGTACCTTCACGACCCTTCGCATGCGATTCAGCACCCGACAGTCCAGCTAGAGCGCGACCTTTCCTTTGCAGAGCAGCCGGTGGCCATCCTGGATCGGCAGGTGAAGAAGTTGAGATCGAAGATTATACCAACCGTCAAGGTCCTTTGGCGTAGCCCGAGCAGCGAGGAGGTTACCTGGGAGACCGAGGGCGAGATGAGGAAGAAATATCCCCATCTCTTTGAAGGTACGCGTAGCTATATTTTTAAATTCGGGGACCGAATTTCTTTAAGGGGGGAAGATTGTAGCGTCTTGAAAAGTCGTTTTGGTGTTTTCTTGAAATTCGGTGAAAATTCGGTATTTTTCCGAAAACCGTCTTTCTCGATATTTTGCAGTTTAGGGCTAATTATACTTAAAGTGGATAGGTAATTACTTGTTTTTAGTAGCTAATGAGTTTAATATGAAATTTTGGTCATTTAAAAATTTTTCCCTATTTTTCAATTTTTTAATATTATTTAAGCCGGTAAGAAAATACATTAAATAAGCGATAAATACAAATTTTTCCGGGCTAATTTTAATCTCTAAAATTATGATAATTATAATCTAGTGATAACATGAATTTTTAGTAATTTATTTTGATTTTTAACCAATTTTTATGAATTGAAACGAAATTATTGAATTTTGGGCTAAAACTTGCAATTTTTGAGTTGTAGGGGGCCTTTTTGCATAAAATTTCTTTTGTAAAACCCCTCTATCTTTTCCCTCAGCCCAAGAACAGCCCAAACCTTGGCCAAGTCCAGAAATTCTGACCTCTCTCTTTCTTGGGTTCTTTCTTGAGTTAAATTGATAGTTTATGGTATTAATTTAAATATAATGGTTAAAATATGATACATTGACTTTGGAAACTTGAACCAAGACTTTTCCCCACTTGCCCACACCCTCCCCCTTACCTCCTCTGGCCGAAACTGAAACCCCCTCTTCTTCCTCTCTTTTCTTTTCATTTTTCTTCAAATTTCATCAAAAAAACCACATCAAAATCCATAGTTTATTCAAAAATCCATACAAAATCCTTATGCTAGCATTTTCCCTAGCCATTCTTGCTTGGATCTTGGTGTTTGAGGCCATCATTTGGAGGAAACTTTCTTGCTTGATCTATTGATCAAGAGGTATAAATTCTATCTTGTTAAATTCTTTGTTTAAGTGCTTATGTGTTGTGGTTTAGTGATAATTTAGTGTAGTTAATCTAGATTCCTTAGATTTTGTTTGAAAATTGAACTAGGGTTTGAAAGCCATAATAGTTAATTAAGTTATTTTATAGTTAATCTAGTTGTTAATGACTAATCTAATTGGTTACCTTGTTGATATAGTTTTCAATTATGCTAATTTGATTAAATTAGAAGTGTGAAATTTGCTTTTTAGGATTTTCAAGAAAAGGTTTTTGTATGGAAATGGTATTTGAAAACATGATTAGTGAGTTGATTAAACCTAATTTGTGTTGATTAAACCTAATTTGCTATCTAGTGTTTTGCTAACCTTAATCTAAGTGGTTAATTTGCTTATTAGGCTAAAATATAGTGTTAAAGTAAGGATTTCATATATAGTTTGGGTTATGTTTGCTAAGTACAAAAATCAAGAAAAGGTTTTGTTATGTAAATTAGGTTTTTAAGCCTAGTTAATGGTTTAGAATTGGTGTATTGGCTAACTTTTTTGTTAGTTTGGAATGTTGGTGTTGGGTGGTGTTGACTTTGTCGCTATATTGTCGATGTTTGCATCAAATTGCAATTTCTGCTTACTAGATTTTTATCTAAGTTATGTGATGAGTTAATTGTGGCATCTTGATGATTTTGTTGGCTTGTCCTACGACTTTTAGGATGCGTGAGTGCGGTTTTTGGGTAGTCGGGTTTTAGTTTTGCCGGGTGACCCAAATCGGCGTTTTTGGCAGTTTTTGCGATTTTCGCGTGTGTCCGCGCACTTTGTGCACGTTGTACCTAGCTAGCGAACCTTAGTAGTTTCGTTGGGGTTTTGCGTCGTTCTTGATACGTAACCTTATATTTGGTATTGATGTAAATTCCAGGTTCGGTCGCGGAAACGTCAGACGCGGCGCGAAAGGGAAAGGCGGTGATTGGACACAGCTAGCCAGGGATCCCGGTGAGTAGATTTAACATCTACGGGGGACGATCGTCTGGATGGCGCAAGTCGCCCGATAGATTTAGTAAACTGGAAAATAGTAAATTGGATAATCACTTGTGACATTAGAATAATAATACTGGCATGATAATTGCTGCAATTAGATCTATAGGTTATACCCATATACGTAAACTCAATTGTAGGACACACGCACCATTACCAGGTTTTTATATGCAGCACGAGCACTATTCATGTTTACACACACACCCTGGTAATTGCCATGCCACCACACTAGATAACATTTAAATTTAAAACTTTTACTAATTGATACTTAAACTGGTGCTATTGCCTTTAATTCCTTAAAATGAAACCGTAGAATTGCTATTCATGTGCATGTACTTCATCATATTAATTGTTCATGCTTAATGCATTAATCACACATCGCAACTTGATTATTGAAATCATACGCATTCATTATCATTGATATATGCACTTATGAGGATTTCTTGAGATTTTATGATATTGCTGGATTTCGGGGGAAAGCCGCAAAATTTCCAAACTTATGATATTTTTTAAACATGTAAATTGCGGTTTTCTAGTGATGTAAGTGTCGTCCACCATGAGTTTGCTGTGGCTTTGGAAATCCGTGTCGAGGAGTGGAGGAACCGGCACGGGTACATGGTGGGCCCGGTAAGGTACCCCGGGGCAAGAGGAATGTGGTGATGACGTTGAGCCTGGCAGGGGACGGATTACCTACCGGTGACTGTTTGGGACGGCGGATATCCAGAGGATACCGACCGTGGCCGCTAGATGATGAGATATTGATATTTGAGATGGGTCAGCCGGACGGCTGAGGCCAGAGATACATTTATGAGATTTGGGACAGCTTTTGGGTGTCGTTGCTGGACACCGATTTTCGTCGATTCATTGGCATTATGCTGGTATTCTAAAAGAGTTTCAAAAACAAAAAGGGATAAAATATTTCTTATATATACCTATTGAGACCTCAGATTTTCATGTTGCATGCATATTATTACACTGATGTTATATACACACCTGCTAGTGCATCCAGTCTTACCTGTATTTTAGATGCTAGGATGCTTGTGTGCATGCATATGATAGCCTTTGTAGATGTTATTTATTACTCACGAGTTGGCAACTCACCCCCGTTGTGCCACAGTCTTTTGCAGGTCCGCTCCGTCAGTTCAGTAGCGGCGGGCGCACTTGTTCTTTTGTCTCTTTTGCCTGAGCTCGAGATTTGCTCATAGATGGGTTATGTTATTTTTTTGTACCACCTTGTATATTCTTGTATCTAGTGTACTCCATCTACTGTTCTACCAGATTATTGTATATTGACCTAGAGATGAGACTGTGAGGTTTGTGGATTTTATACTGTATTTGGGGTCGAGCTCACTTGAGCCGACATGCTACTTTTTCATGCTTCCTTATGCTTTATTATGCTTTATTATGCTTGTTGTCATTTACATTGCGTGGGAATTGTGACCGCCGTATGGCGAAGAGCTAGCTCCCGCTTGGGGATGCCCTATTTTGTTGGATTCATGTATATATTTTGTTGTACCCATTTTTGGGGGCCAGTATTTACAAAGGAGACTCTGCCGAAATTTTCGGGAAAAATTGGTATTGTTTTTAAAAGTGTTTTTCATGACTTATTTGATAAACTTGCTTTCAAATGATTGGGTTTTCTTCACTCTTTTGCTTAATGGGTTTTGTTTTCTGGGCTTTGGCTTACTTATTTTACGGACGCCTTTAGACGTTTCGTAAACTTAAGTGCCAGTCACGTTCCGTACCCTGCGGGTCGTGACAGATTGACAAGTGGCATACGATTGATATTCGAACGGATTCAAATATCCTTCTGTATGTAACTTCGTCAACCTTCTCTCATTGATGTGACCTAGTCTACAATGCCATAAGAAAGTCTGATTTATTTCCAGAGACTTTCTTTTGTGTGTATTCTGGACATTGAAAATCAGTGGTTGGTTTAATACGTATATACCATTGCTCACTGTACCTGACCCAATCAAAACTTGATTAAGGTGAATGTTTACAACATTGCTTACAAACGCAAATTCATAACCTTCTTTAGAAACCAAAGATACAGAAATGATATTACAAGTTGCGTTGGGTACAAAAAAGCAATTACGCAAAACTAAAACATGTCCATCTGACATTCCCAGGTGATAGTCCCCCACGGCCTTAGCATCTATGCTAGCTCCGTTTGCAACTTTGAGGGTCATGTCACCTGCCTTCAAAACCCTATGGTTTCTCAACGCCTGCAAAGAATTACAGATATGAGATCCTGATCCGGTATCCAATACCCAGGAAGTAGAGTTTATTGAAAGACAGTTTTCAATAACATACACACCTGAAGCTGAAGCCGCAGCCTGCTTCAATTCCTGTGTCCTGGCTTTCCAAGCCCTGCAATCATTCTTCCAGTGTCCTTTCTTATGACAATAGAAGCATTATTCTTTATCCATAAGCCGCCCCGCTTTCTTTGTTGCTTTTACTTTTCCCTTCGTATCCACTTTACCAACACCGCCCCTTGGTTTGGCGGGGGCTTTCTTCTTCTTTCCCTTGGCTTTCGCCTTGGACCTAGAAGAGGAAGATCCTCCTACAAACAAAGTGGATGTTTCCCTACCTTTATGTAGGGTGCCCTCTGCACTCCTCAACATGTTGAGGAGTTCTGAAAGTTCAACTTCTTTTTCTTGTAAGTTGAAGTTCAGGATAAACTGGGCGTAAGTGGAAGGAAGGGACTGGAGAATCAAGTCCGTATAGAGCTCGTTCTCTAACGTGGTTCCAAGTTCCGCGAGCTCCTCAATGAAGCCAATCATCTTAAGCACGTGTTCCGCTACCGATGATCCGATGGCCAACCTTGGCGAAAATAACTTCTTCGACACTTCGTATCTTGCGATACGAGATTGCTCTCCATACAGTTCTTTTGTATGGAGAAATATGGATTCGAGGTCCATATTCTCGTACCTCCTCTGATGTTCGTTGTCCATAGAGGCAAGTACGAGGCACTTGGCCTTCGTGCTATCAATCTCCCAAGTCTTACGGATTTCCTTATCCGCGACGCTGGAGGTGGGACCTGGGACAGGGGGAGCTTTGGTGGTAAGAAGATACCCCAACTTGTCGTAAGTGATTGCCATTTTGACATTCCTGAGCCAATCTTTGTAGTTTGGCCCTGTCAGTATGTTTTTATCTAGAAGTAACTTAAGTCCAGTCATGTCGATTGGTCGCTGCAATTAGGAGAGAGAAGAAGAAACACTCAGCATGATGCTCTTGCAAGTTTAGAGTGGTTTTTTGTTTGTCTAAACAGGATGGCTCCCACCGTTTATCGAATCCCTCCTCAAACCAGAAAGGAAGAATTAGTCAGGATCAATCTCACCGTACAATACTTGCTTAACCGTTCGGCCGGGCTGGTGTCGGTACTTCGAGGGAGGTTTTCCAACGCTTTCGCGAAGTTCCTTAATTTAAGAACCTCTTTTCCCTGGGGGCGTAGCCCCGCTAACACCTTTCTAGACACCTACTAGGTTTATAGCATTGATTGTTAAGTGAGAAATTTCCCGAGGAGTAGCATATACTCACAGTAGGATCGGGATCCAAATATCATCGCGTAACGAAACTGAAGGAATCCTACCAGAATCATTACACTCCAAATGGTATGCAACACTAGGAAGTTTCAGTTCTTTTGAAACTCCCGATGTGGATTTTTGCCCCATGCTCTTATGACCTTGGCGTGAGGTCAAAATGTCATAAGTCACATGTCAAGTTCTTCCCATCATTATCCAGGTTAATTTGAACCCACCCGTACCTACCCTTGACGTAGGCCAAAATGGCAGTACGACTGTCTCAAACCAACGCATTCTATCTATGCAACAGATAAATATCCGGCAGCTACCAATCACTATGCCTTGGTGTGAGGTCAAAATACATGGCTTGAATACTACCGAATATTTAACTGAAATGTTGGAGGGCTACGGATGGTTTTGGCAAAACCGTGAACGTAGTGAACTTGATATGATCGATGGAACGAGATAGCTTTTAAAAGGAGTGGCTCAAACTCCGCATTTTAAAAGTTTGTTTTGAAAAGAACCGAGTGGTTTTTCGAAAGTGTTCCAACGACTTTTACTTGGTTTATTTTCTTGCATTAGTTCTTTTAATGCGTGTTATTCTTGCATTAGTTCTTTTAATGCATCCCATCATTTAATCCTAGCATTGCAGAAAA
Source organism: Agapanthus africanus (assembly GCA_030015575.1). Classification (NCBI taxonomy): domain Eukaryota; kingdom Viridiplantae; phylum Streptophyta; class Magnoliopsida; order Asparagales; family Amaryllidaceae; genus Agapanthus; species Agapanthus africanus. The sequence goes on along the minus strand of CM057339.1, from coordinate 486,651,406 downwards.
CAACCAAAATATGACGTACGCTTATGCCATTCACATTCGCCACGGGGCCCCGTCATTACCCGTTAGGTTACTTAACTAACGACAGAGCGGGGGCTGGGCTAGCGCGGCTGTAAAACATAAGCAATGCCTAAATAATATCATATATAGATATACATTGCAATGATAGCCATTTCAGATCACAGATGAACACATTGGATATACTAGGAACCCGCAATTCGTACGAGCCTGTAATGAAAAGCAGATTACACGGTCGCGGTGAATAGCCAATACCTCACCCAAGACCCCTACAGGTGCGGCAAACTACCCGCCAAGTACCCGAAGCGAAGAAACCTCCCTCATCTCTGTGAGTAGGCCACTCGGCACTTCGGCATACCCGGTAGTTTGTGCACCCCTTCCATGGGTCTATCCTAGGAGCAAAAACAGTAAAAAGAAATTATACAATGACGGCTACAACCCCGACCCGGTTGTGCGGCCATACAAATAATTATTACATCAATTTACAAATTTACATGAATTGAAAGAAAAGAAAACTCTCGTCTCACAACCCCGGCAATTCACCCGCGACAATCCAATGAATTCATATACACATTCCAACGACATTACAGATCACAGATTTGTATAACCCCCACTAATCGACATATAGCGATTAGCAGACGTTCAATACAAATATCACATCACAGAAAAACCCGTCAGCTTAAGTCTTTTAGAAGTTCGATCAAAAATACGGATTTTCAGGCCCCAAACACAAAATTTTCGTTTTGGAAAATCTGGGCTGAAAAGACATATTCCAAAAATCCCAAAACAACCCCAGAAATACACTGCACTAAATTTGGACCTCGGCCGAGTCAACTCGGCCGCGGAACCGCGGCGGGAGCGTGCTACCGCCGCGTTTCCGCGGCGCTTTGAACGGTTCGTGGGACTAAATTTTGTGGTTATTCAAACAAAAGCCTGAGCCGATTTTTAAGATGAAATTTATCAATTTTTGAACAGAATAAAAATCGGCAGAAACTTGACACATCGGGTTCGTTTCGTGACTTTTTCTTTGATCGATCTTCTAGCCACTTTGCTAACATGTTAGATAGAGTTTAACTAGGCTCTGATACCACTGTAAGTCCATGCTACCTCTCCCGGTACTTTCGGGCATGCGGAATTTGGTGAAAAACAATTTTCTAGAGGTGGTAACATGGACTCAAAACCGGATCTTTGTTAAACATCTAACTAACAACCTAACTAAGAGTTGTTAACTACTGGTTAGGGGGTTATACCTTTCTTTCTTGAACTCCTTCGTCTTCAAGCCTCGATGGTTGTCTGGATCGGCTTCACCCCGTCGTCTCCTTGCGTCGAAGATCGATCCACCTCGAAAGCTTCTACCTTTGGCTTCTTCTTCGATCTTTGAAGAAACTAATTCACTTGGTTTGCTAAACCTTGTGAACTAGAGTGAGTAGAGAAGAGTGTGTTAGGATTTTACTCTATGGTTCTTGGTTCTCAACACATGAGACAGGTGAACCACAGACTCAAGAGAGGGAGTGCAAGAGGAAGGAGATGAGATCTCAAGAACACAAGAGAGAGAATGAAAATGATAGAAATAAGAAAGACTTTTCTCTCTTGGCTCTCATAATCCAAAGCCATCATCACAAATAATAGCAATCAAGTATTATGTGATGGTTTAAGCTACAATAGCCATATCATTTCATGCACTCATTTCTCACAAGAGAAACAAGCAAGTAAAAAGTCTTTGCCATGAAATGATAGCCATTGTCATCATGATGGTCAACTAGTCCAATCTAGTCAACCGGTCAACAAAGTCAACAAGTCAACAAAGTCAACCCCTCAACAACTATGTCACCATAATACTTAATTAATATTATTGTTAATTACATATCATATTCTCATTAGGGTTGAGCAAAAAGTCAATAGTCAACAGTCAGCAACCCTAATGACAATCCTCTGCCTCTGTCTCTCCGTCAACTGTGCATACACACCCGCATCCGCGTTCCGAGGAACACGAATACATACTGGATAAATCCAATCCCAAAACGTACACTAGGATCTGGCTTAAACAAAAGCCCGCTAATGTTAACTGTCCGGACACTGTACGTGCATACGTGCACGGATGTGACCGAACCCTGTCGCAATACCATGCGACCTGTCGTAAAACCATGCGACCTCTACTCTTTTGCCTAAAGGCGAATAGCTTTCTGTGTGGGACTCTAAAGACTCGACACTACGCTGGCAGTGGGTTTAACCACAGACCGCAAGCGGCACTAGCTGTGCGTAACGGTCCCCAGGTAGTTGCCGACAAGAAGACTGACGAGGTGAAACCCATCTGAACTCCTACTGAGCCTGAATGTGACAGTCTCTGTACAGTCCGGTCTGTTCGTCTGATACATCGCATGGCGGGCCTAGAGGGGCGGTAAACATCAGTCCCCTAATAGCGGTACAAGTCGTGTCGGAGTGAAGCCCAAAACACCCTGTGATAACACTGGAAGCCTACCAGTATATCTCGATTGCCCTGGCTAGGGACTACTCGTGTAATGGCACTCCTAGACATAGCGCGATGTCAACCCCCAATATCGGGAGAGACGAATCCTGTCTAACCGTCACTGCCTCCAAGTGCTTCGGGACTGCACCCAACTACCACCTGTTTGCACGACTCCTTTGAGCCGTGGTAGGGTAGTAATCAAAGTACAGTGGGAACTAATAACTGACGATAGGTATAATACCAACCGGTCAGTTCCCGACGAGTCCTGTCCAGTGTACTCGTAACCTAACGAGCACCCGTATACTATCTCCAGTACGACGTACTGATGGCTGTGGGACAGACCATCTCCCACACTGGGATGAGAAGCGCATACGCTAGTCTACTCCGGAGTATCGATGCCCTGTCTCGATAGTCCTGCGACTAGGGACCTGCATAAGGATGTGCTTATAGATTACCCAGCCCCTACTAGTGTGACTGCCATCACAACGCTGGTAATCAAGCAAAAATCCTAAGGGCTCCACTAATGTGTATAGGTGATATACTAAAATAAACACACGTACACATTGAAGTAGAAACAAACCAAGTAGCATACTACTATATTGAGCAAGATTGTTTATACAAGGTGAATATCCCAAGCTTCCATTAAGTAATATACAAACTAGTATGATACAGTAATGGCCTCTAGGGCATATACACTAACAGTTGCCACATATGAGGCGTTGGCTTGACCCTTCTACGGCTGGACCATTGGTACCGTGGCATGTGATGGATGTTTTTAAACTCCCCTCAAGTGTTGAGAACTATTTGGGAATTCTTGGGTGTTTGATTATTCGATCGGAAAGTTTAACACTGTCTATTTATCTGGAATGTGATACAATATTTGGAATCCACAGGTAGTTATGAGATAACTAATTTGAATGTTATAAATCTAGCAGTTCAGTCTCAGATGATCGGTTGCCATGGGATTTTGATGCGATCAAAAGTCCGTTGCAATCACGTAGCGTACGCGGATGCTCGCCGGGTAAACTTAATAGACAGCCACACCCCAAAGCCCCGACAAAGTGATTGTAGGAGAATCCCGTCACCAAAAGCATCCGTTCGGGTGCTCGCGGCAGCGGTGTTCCGCCTTAGTGCGCTTCGTCGACGACATCGGGGGTGCGGCCGTCTACTAAAGTTTGCGACGAGCATTCGATCAAAATGTCGGGAATCTTGTTGAATTGCCCGACTAGATATTGAAAAGTGTTTTTGATATAGAGACTAAAATGCGGGGTTTATAATTGTTAGGCATGCGATGTTTAAGGAGGTTGCGGATTCCAACCGTTGTAGTTTTACACTTTCTTTTCTGCGACCGTAAGTGTAATATGTGTTATCGCCGGTTTCGTTGCTATATGTCAACGACAATTGGGATGCGCATATTTACTTACGTTGATGATATGTGATGTTATGAGTTGCTGGATATGTTATATTGGATCGTCGCGTTCTGAATAGCCGGGGGTTTTATGTGAGATTAGGGTTTTTATTTTCATTCATGTAAAATTCATTGTATGTAATATTCTTTTATTGGGGCACTTTCGGGATGAGGATGATGTCACCATTGTATATTATTTACTTTTCCGCATTAGGTAGACCCAAGGAGGAGAGCACAAGTAACCGGGTTCTAGAGTCCAGTGGGAGACCAACTCGAGGAGTCGAGTCCGGGTCTTCTAACTCTAGAATTGGAAGGGTTGCTTGCCGCTCTCGTAGGGGTCTAGGGGTGTGGGTTTGGATATTCATCGCGACCGTGGAATCCGTGTTTTATAGAAGCTCAAAATAAAACACGGACGTCCTAGTATATCCAATGTTTCATATGTTTCTTCTGCTGCGATATCTGTGATGTGATCATTTGATATGTTGTGATAGATACTGTATATAGTATATATGATATATTATATAGACGTTACTTATGTTTTACACCCGCGCTAGCCCTGTCCCGCTCTGCCGTTAGTTACCTAACCTAACGGTGCATGAGGGGACATCGAGGCGAATGCGGATGGCATAAGTGTACGTCATATTTATCTGTGATGTTTAGGTGACTTAAATGATAGGACTTCATTAATGTGATTAATGAAAGAAAAGAAACCTAAAAGATGTTGTGGAATCGAATTTTCAAAAACAGGTAGCTACAGTTCTTGCTTTGCATCGCGGTGTTCCTTGTAGAACATCCTGCACCTTATTCGATAAGGAAAGGGCCGAGATCCCTTCACCGGGAGTGACCCCTTTAGCAATGACTGGCAGATGCTACACCCCTCGGTTTTGTCTTTTGATTGCTATTCTATCTCTTGCTTTGCACAGTGATATATATGATATATCCTGCACCTCATTCGACGAGGAAAGAGCCGAGATCCCTTCACTGGGAGTGATCTCTTTAGAGAAACTAGCAAAAGCCTAAAAAACACTCCATTTTAAAATTATTTGATTCTACAACGATATCAAGTTCATTACGCAATAGGTTTTCAGAAAAACCTGTCATAGCCCTCCGTCATTTCAGATAAGTCCTACTTAGTATTCGTGCTACGTTTGTTGGCCTGCGTCAAGGCGTAGTGTGCGGTAACTAACTAGTATTTATCTGCTTATGCATATGATGCGGATTGGATTAGGGTGGTCGTGCGACTTTGTTGGCCTGCGTCAAGGGTCGTGCGGATGGGTTTAATTCAATCAAGAAATGACGGGTTGAACTTGACTAGCGCACTATGGTTTGTTGGCTTGCGTCAAGGTCATGGGACGCTAGGGGCAAAATATTATCGGGAATTTCAAGCGTTGAAATTTGCAATGAGATTGCATACCTTCTATGAGATAGTTGGATCCCGATACCCGCTGCGAGTAAGAATTACTCCTGGGAGAGTTTTACACATTACAATTAGCCGATCGAGTAGGTGTCTAGAAAGGTGTTAACGGGGTTACGCCCCTGGGAAAAAGAGATTTATTTTAATTTGGTCTGTGCGAAAGCACGGGGAACCTCCCTCAAAGTACCGACACTGGCCTGGCTAAAAGATTGGCGAAGTTGTAGGGTGTAATTAATCCCGGCTAGTCTTTCCTTTTAGGGTTTGAAGGAAGATTTGATAAAAACAGTGGGAGCCATCTTGATTAGATAAAATAATAACCAATCTAATCTTGCAAGAGCATACGCTGAGTGTTTTCTTCTCTCTCTCTCCAGGTAGCGACCATATCACGCTTTAATCAAGATAATAATACGGATGTATTGACCGAACCCGCTTGTTATACTAAGCTAGGGGAACGTTGGTCCCGCTCCAACTTATAATTGTTATAAGACAGAGCAGGAAATAGGGGATTATCAGGATTCCCGTGCCGCCCAAACGAAGAAAGTGCATGCTGATGCATCTTTTTCGAGTGCGTTCATTATCAAGAACTGTTTCTCAGTATCATTTACGTCCTGGGTATGTGATACCGGATGAGGATCCCACATATGTAATTTGTTACATGGGCTACAGATAGGTAGAGAACTGAGAACGGGTGATAAGTTTCATGAGATAGAAACGTTGCAAGTGTTGCAGCCAAGATGTTGGCAGTTATCACCCTGTATTTTCAGAATACATTGATTCTGAACGAATGTTATTAGATACCGAACCTGATATACGACATCATATCAGTCTCTTTATTAGTAAAGAAAGGATATAATTTTGTATTGATGGATAATGTTTTGAACATTTCCTATATCAAGAGTTGATCGGTTCAGGCACGTTATCTAAAAGCATAGACGTTCTAAATCAAACCACAGTTCCTAACATACAGAATACGCACAAGAGGAAGAGTTCAGAACTGAACGAATCCTTCTTATGGCATTGTAGACTAGGTCATATCAATGCGACCCGACTAGCTGAAGTTACATATAGATGCATATTTAAATTAGTTTGAATTTACATCTTGTGAAACTTGCTGGTCATGTCACAGAGATAAGATGACTATAGCTCTGTTTATTGGAAGCAGAGAAAGAGTTAGTGAACTCTTGGGATGATACATGTTGAGGTATGAAGGTCCCTTGTCTACACATGCCAAGATCGGTTCTTTGTACTTCATTACATTCTCTGATGATCTCTCAATATTCAGACATATGTTCCTGTTGAAACACAAGTCCGAAGCTTTTGAGATATTCACAGAATATAAGTTAGAAAGTAGAGAACCAAAACGGGTATAAGTATTATGTCCTTTGATGTGATCAAAGAGGAGAATACTTGAGCACGGAATTCCTGGATTATTCTAAAGGAGAATGAGATTCTCTCTCAGCATTACTCCTCCGTATACACCTCAGCATGTCGGTGTATCGGGACGGAGCAATCACACCCTATATGATAAGGTGTGCTCTATGATGAGTACTACTGAGTTACCTATTTCCTTTTGGGAGTTATGCACTAGAGAAGTTGCATACCTATTGAATAGGGTTCCGATCAAATCAGTTGCCTACCACTTCATATGAGATATGGAAAGGGAAGAGCCCATATCTTAAGTTTGTTAAGATTTGGGGTTGTCCAGCCTATGTCTTAAAGCATCATCCGGACAAGCTCGAGGCAAAGTCAGTTCTGTAGAAGTTTGTTAGATATCCCAAGCATTCGCAAGGGAATATCTTCTATCAAACCGAGGAACAAAAGATGTTTTGTTTCTCAGCATGCCACCTTTGTGAAAGGGAATTTCTTGTGAAGAAATTAGTGGACATGAGGTAGAACTGGAAGAAGTTCCAGCTATACAAACTGCAGCCGATGATTTGGAAGAACCAAAGAATTCAATAGTTTCTAACGAACCTCAGCCTCTCCGCCGATCTAGTAGGGTTCCTCACCCACCTGAGAGATACTTCGGTTTCTCTATGACAGTAGGAGCGAGGAATGCATCATGAGATGATGACCCAACTAGTTTTGAGCTGGCCATCAGGAGTGGGACTCTGTAAGAATTGCTGGATACTTAGCGATCTGAGATGGAATCCTTATACACCAACAAAGTATGGACTTTGGTTACTTTATCTGAAGGGTTAAATCCCCATCAGGAGCAAGTATACCTTGAGAAGATTACTTGGTATACATGGAAAAGTTGAGACTTTCAAAGCTATGCTTAAGTCCATCCAGATCCTACTTGCCACGACTACATACCATGACTACGACATCTGGCGGTTGGGCGTCATGACTGTTTTTCTAAATGATGATTTGGAAGAAAGCGTCTATAAGTATACAGCCAGAGGGCTTCATAGACAGTGGGAGCAGCGGAAATGTGTGCAAGATGTTTTATGTGGTAAATCAGGCATCGCGGAGAAGGAACGTCTATTTTGATGCGGTAGTCAAAGAGTTTGACTTCATCAAAATGGTAGATAAACCTTGTATATACAAAAAGGTAGTAGGGAGTATGGTGGTGATCCTCGTAGAGTATGTGGATGACATACTCTTGATAGGGAAGGAGTTTCCTATGCTACGCTCGGTCAATCTCTTCTTATCACAAGGATTCTACATATAGGATCAAAGTGATACCTACTAAATCCTGGGTTTTGGATTTATGAGATAGATCTAATTGGATGTTAGAATACTCACTAGTTGTAGTGAGATGGTATCAATCGATCCTGGAGAGAATCACTGGAAAGGTTCCAGAGTGATAAGGATGACTGAAAGTTAGTCACAGGCATTGTCTTTACTCTCAGTAGAGGGACGGTATGTTGGAAGAGTTCCAAGCAAGATACCGTGGCATACTAGACGATAAAGGCTAGATACATCGCTACCAAAGATGCTACCAAAGAGGCAGTCTAGATGTATATTAGTTCATGAGATGAACTTCGTTTCTACCATTGTGTGACAATGGAGTTATGGCTTATGCCTAGGAACGCCCATCCCATCAGTGATCCAGACATATTCTAAGGCAGTGTCACCTGATCATAGAGATAGTTGATCTCCAGGGCATCGAGGTTAGGAGAGTAGACTCAGAGGGCAACACAGCGGATCCACTCATAAAGGCCTTTTTCCCAGAGATAGACTATTATGGGATGGTTGAGTATGAGATACTACAACCATTGTTATCAGATGGCCCTAGTGCAAGTGGGAGATTGTTAGTTATATGTATGCCCTAGAGGCCATTACTATACATGAGATGTATATTGTAGTGGATGCTTGGACATATATAGGGAGGACTTTCTTGCTCAACATGATAGTATGCTATCTGGTTACTCTTTACCTTAACGTGTACACTGATTGTCTCTATGTTACATATTGGTAAAGCCCTTAGGATGTGTACTTTACTACATGGACTGTGATGCGGATCATACTAGTAGGGACATGGTCGTCCATAAGTACATCCTTCAAAGTCCCTAGTCGTGGATGTATCGAGACGGGGTATCGATATACCAGAGTAGACTAGCGTATACCTTCTCGACCCATGTAGATGGGTGATGGATGATCCCATATCCATTGGTGTTTGACATCAGAGATGATATACGGGTGCTCAGTGGAGACTGGGTACACTGGACGGACTCCCCGAGAACTCCCAGATGGTATTATACCTCACGTCAGATGGCAGTTCTCTGGTGACACTGGTACAGGTTAGTCTGTAGACCCGAGATCGTCATAGAGTCTTGTGTGATTCCCACTGTACTTTGATTTCCACCTTACCACGTCCAAGAGGGCGTGCAAAACGGTGGTTTTTTGGGTATAGTCCCGAGTCACATGGAGGCAATGAGCGATAGGAGGGGTTTCATCTGTCACGTCCCAAAAGTACGGAACATGACCGGCACTTAAACTACGAAACGTCTCGAGGCGTACGTAATCAAAGTAAGCCGAAAACCCAGAAATGCAAACCAAGAAAAGTAGTAGAGTGAAGGAAAACCAATTTAAAATCAAGTAGTTTTAATAGCATAAGCCGAATCATGCGGTTTTAAAAAACATCAAATATTTCCTGAAAATTTTGGCAGAGTCTCCTTTGTAAATACTGGCTCCCAAACGGGATACAACATGAATAGTATACGAAATCAATAAAAGGCATCCCCAAGCGGGAGCTAGCTCTTCGTCAATCGATGGTCACAACCACACAAGCAATATAATATACAACGCCAAGGGCGAGGATCAAAACTCAAAAGGAAACTCAAAACAACAAGAAATCCACAGAAATACAACGCGCGACTCTAAGGTTGAAAGAATAAACATCACTGGTCTCTATCTCTGAAATAAATACATGTTTGGTTGATGGAATTTACTAGGTACAACTGAATAATATTATATAAGGTAATATGATGGGTACGATACAAAAAAAACCCACCTACTAGCAAGTCACCCGAACGAAACTGTGCCCGCAAAGCCGTAATGAAACCTGTACGGCAAACCTGCAAGAAACTGGGGCACAACGGGGGTGAGTTGCCAACTCGTGAATAGAAAAACATCTACGAATAGAAATCGCATGTATGACACAATCCTAGGTGATACGATCATAATATATAATCCTCAAATATATAATCAGAAGCCTATAACAATGGCTAGGGTATAGCTCTAAACAACAATAATACCAAGTGCTCGTGTCAGTGCCTCAGATAGCAATATATCATATGGATGATGTATGAATGCATGAAACAGAATGCATGTACTGAAGAAAAATGCTTTCATAAATTAGTGAGATTTCTGTATTTTTAAAATGAGGTATCATAATGAAATCAGCATAAAACAGTGCCTAGCATCGGCATAAAACGTAATCCCAATATCTCGATATCTCTGTATCACAGTCTCTATACCTCAATATCTCGAAATCTCAATGTCTCAATCACAATGACTAGGGCGCCGTCAGTCCAGGCCGGCCCCTACCATCCATTTCATGACCACGACGGTATCCTCCGGATATCCGGCGCGTCGGGTAAAATCACCGGTCGGTCGTGCTCCCCTGCACAGGCTCAACGTCAACAACACGATCTTCTTGCCCCGGGGTACCGCACCGGGCCCACCATGTACCCGAAACGGTTCATCCATCTCCTCGAATCGGGTCTCGAAATCCATCAGCAAACTCATGGTGCATGACTCATAGATCATGGGAAAACCGCACTTTTTATTTAAAAGAGAGGCATGAAGCTTATACAAGTTTTGCGGTTTTCCCCCAAATCCAGAAAATCTCATAGAAATCCGAATCCAAATCATCAATAGCATATAAACCCATGAATATAGGCATGAGAATCCATGAATACGGCATAACAATGAATAACAGTATGCAAGAAGTGACAAGTAATAACTACAATATCTGAGCTGGCATATAAGGTAAGTACACTAATATTACGTCAAACTACTAGCTATCAAGCTAAGTTAAGCAATAATATTTTCTAAGGTGTACGTGACATGGCAATTACCGATGAAGATGTGTGTGAGCCGGCAAGTAAGTGTACGTGGTACATACGCATCATCGGTAATGGTGCTGGTGTCCTAACAACATAATATCAACAATGCAATATGAAATAACAATGTAAGTATGCGATGCGGAGCGAGCAACCAAAATAAGCGGGAGATAAATATTAAACAATGGTGCCATTTGAAATAACACGAATCGTGGGGTTTTGAAAATAAGGGCTACGGTGGTTTTAAGAAAGGATACGTCTTTTGAAATATCCGTAGATCCCTTGACCTGTCTTTTAAAATACCCACGATCCGCTAGTTTTGAAATAGGTAGGAGTCTAATCTAATCTAACAACTACACTAAACTATACGGCTGAACTAATAAGCTGAACTACAGGTAAGGAAACCGCCTATCATCTGAGTCGATACATATACATACCTGTATATGTATAGTCGGTGATCCCGCCTCAATAATATCATATCCGATACCATATCTATAATCAGACATCCCAAGTCAAGAGTGCGGATCAATCATCAATATATAGCTCGTACGTAAATCCGTCGTACGGCATCCCAAATCTGGGTACGGGTAATATCACATTCATCATACTATTCATCTGGTATCCTCTTTATCAAATATCATGATCGGGGTACTGATCTACGTCTAGTACAATACTGATACCGCCTAAGTATGCATGCACGTGTGTGAAACATTACGTCAAGGACCCGCTACAACGTCATGTCGTATCTCAAATACGAACCCTGCCATATCACCGATCTCACAGCCTCAAATCAAATCTCATCGACTCATCTTAAATCCCAAGTACTATCCTCATTATCCATGCATGTGTATATGAATGTATATATGCATAGTCCCGTACCCACGCATATATACATATATACGCATCCCCATCTACGCACAAGAAAGTAATGTATGCAAGTCTGTGTGTGCGTATGTGGGTATAACAACTACTCTAGGGTTTCGCAACTAACCCAAAGGTAATCCATGAACACATAAACATATTATGAATAAACATTCTCGTATCATAAAAAACCTATATAAACATATATATATGAATTATACTACGGACTGCGGGGGTGCTGTAGGGTTCCTAGGCACACTAATGAGGTCTCACAAGTGATCAAACATGCCCAATTGAAAAATTTTCATGTGCCTACAAACCCTAATACGGATCGTTAACTAGATTTATAGGCGATGCAAGCAAGTAAACGAATTTATTGCTAAAGGAAAGTGACTACAACCTTTGTAGATCTGGTCCTCCACTTCCTTGGCTCCGTGATGACATCCCTTCGCTGTACCAATCGGAATCCTAGACTCTTGCGGTGGTTTCATCGGAGAAAAGATCGGGCTAGGTCGCCGACTTCGATGCCGAAGATGATCTACGTCGAGGCAACTCAAGATCAAGCTCCAACTTCACCAAGTCATGAAACTTGTGAAGAAAATACTCTATACTACTTGGCAAGTGGTAGAGGATGAAGAAATAGGAAGTGGGTTCACTTTAGAATTGGATTTCTCACTCTTTTTCTCAAGTTGCCATTAATGGAGGCAAGGTTTCTTCTTTGTTGAAGAAGAAGAAGAAGAAGAAAAGAATATGATAAGTATATTTAAAATAGAAAACAAAATGATACTTATCATAATCTCAACCATAGTTAGGTGTAGAGAATTAACTAAGGTTAGGTTGAATGGTTAGGGTTAAGTATGAAACAAAAATAGAAAACTTATTTAAAGCATCATGAAGCTTCAACTAGCAAACAAAGAAAGCCACCATGATTTATTTTGCAAAAATGAATAAATAAATAAATGAATAAGTGAATGAATCAAAACCCTAACCATTAACATAACCATGGTTTAAGTCTTTACACAAACCCAAGTATGCATGTATCATCAAACATGATACAAACAAGTGCACAAAAGTATATCACATATACAACTTGTGTAATCCAAGTGAGAAAATCCATTTAAAGTGAACCAATACTAGTTAATGCAAAGTAATATATCAATTATATAATTATGCATTAAATCAATACTTGATTTAACGATCCGGTCATATCGCATATAACCGACTAATATCCAATGTATCGACTTATCGAATCAATCCTCGATTCGATAACTAGGTTATATCACATACAACCATTCGATACATTTATCGCGAAAATAGAATACGGTATCACATACACACATTATTCTCGGTCCCGTACATATCCCATATGCGCTCCTATTTCGTTTCGCTTGAGCCAGGAAACCTCTGTGTAGGACTCTAAAGACTCGTCAATACGCCGGCAGCAGGTGATGATCATATCAAACACCCACAAGCCGCAAGAGGTCTGCTAAATGTAACGGCCATCCGGGTATTGAGCGATCAGAAGATCGACGAGCAAGCCCGCTCACACTCCTGTGAATCCAACCAGTAACACTTACCGTATAGTCCGGTCTGTTCGTCTGATATGTCTCATATCTCGCCTAGGGGTGGTAAACGTCAGACCCCAATATCTTGATAAGTCATGCCGACGTGAGGTCCATAACAATCGTGAAACTACTGATAACTCTTACCAGTATATCACTGCAACCCTGGCCAGGGATTTCCTGTTATGGCCAGTCGAGCATAGCGCAACATCAACCCCCAATACCGGGAGAGACGACTCCCCTCCTATCGCTCATTGCCTCCATGTGAATCGGGACTGTACCCAAAAACCACCTGTTTGCACGACTCAGTAGAGCCGTGGTAGGGTGGAAATCAAAGCACAGTGGGAGACACAAAAGACTCTATGACGATCTTGGTTCAACAGACTAAGCTGTACCAGTGTCACCAGAGAACTGCCATCTGACGTGAGGTATAATACCATCTGGGAGTTCTCGGCGAGTCCGTTCAGTGTACCCAGTTTTCACTGAGCACCCGCATACCATCTCTGATGTCAAACACCAATGGATATGGGATCATCCATCGCCCATCACATGGGTCGAGAAGATATGCGCTAGTCTACTCTGGAATATCGATGCCCCGTCTCGATATTCCTACGACTAGGAACATTGAAGGATGTACTCATGGACTACCCAGGCCCCACTAGTATGATCTACATCATAGTCCTGGAAGTCGAGTACACATCCTAAGGGCTTTATTAACATGTAACAGAGAGACAGAAAGTATACATGTTACGATAAAGAGCAACCGGATAGCGTACTATCATGTTGAGCAAGAAAGTCCTACCTATATATGTCCCAGCATCCACTACAATATACATCCAATGTACAGTAATGGCCTCTAGGGCATACATATAACTAACAATCTCCCACTTGCACTAGGGCCATCTGTAGTAGTAGTTGTAGTATCTAATACTCAACCATCCCCTAAAAGTCTCTCTTTGGGAAAAGGCCTTTGTGAGTGGATCCGTCGTGTTGTCCTCTGAGTCTACTCTCCTAACCTCGATCACCCTGGAGATCAACTATCTCCATGATCAGGTGATGCTGCCTCAGAATATATCAGGGTCACTGATGGGACCGGGGTTCCTGGGCCAAAGCCACACTTCCATTGTCATATAATGGTGGGAACCTAGTTCATCTTATGAACCAATATACACCCAAACTGCCTCTTTGGTAGTATCTTTAATAGCGATGTTACTAGCCTTTATCGTCTAGTTTGCCACGGTATCTAGCTTGGAACTCTTCCAACATACCGTCCCTTTACTGAGGGTAAAGACAATGCCTGCGACTGACACTTAGTCGTCCTTATCAGCCTGGAACGTTTCCAGTGATTCTCCCCAGGATCAACTGATACTATCTCACTATAGTTAGTGAGAATCCTAACATCCATTTAGATCTATCTCATAGATCCAAAACCTAGGATTTAGGAGGTATCACCTTTATCCTATTGGGAGAATCCTTGTGATAAGCGGAGATTAACCGAGCGTAGCATAGGAAACTATTTTTCCTACCAAGAGTATGTTGTCCACGTACAATACGAGGACGGCCACCTTACTCTCTACTACCGTTTTGTATATACAAGGTTCATCTACCATTTTGATGAAGTCAAATTCTTTAACTATCACATCAAAACAGATGTTCCAACTCCGCGATGCCTTATTTATCATATAAAGCAACTTGCACACATTTCCGCTGCTCCCATTGTTTACGAAGCCCTCTGGCTGTGTTCTTATAGACGTTCTCTTCTAAATCAGTATTTAGAAAAGCAGTCATGGCACCCAACCACCAGATATCGTAGTTATGGTATGTAGCAATGTTAAGTAGAATCCGGATGGACTTAAGCATACCCCCTGGAAAAGGTTTCATCATTATCCACGCCTGGTTGATGACGAAAACCTTAATCAAGTCTAGCTTTGAAAGTCTCAACTTTTCCATCTACACCAAGTAATCTTCTCAAGATATACTTGCTCCTGATTGGGATTTAACCCTTCAGATATAGCAGCCAAAGTCCATACTTTGCTGGTGTACATGGATTCCATCTCAGATCACTAAGCATCCAGCCATTCTTACAGAGTCCCCACTCTCGATGGCCTGCTCGAAACTAGTTGGGTCATCATCTCATGATGCATTCCTCGCTCCCACTGTCATCGAGAAACCGAAGTATCTCTCAGGCGGATGAGAAACCCTACCAGATCGGTGGAGAGGCTGAGGTTCGTCGGAAACTATTGAATCCTTTGGTTCTGTCAAATCATCAGCTGCAGTTTTGTATAGCTGGAACCTTTCCAGTTCTACAGAACTGACCTCGCCTCGATCTTGTCCGGATTTTGCTTTTGACATAGGCCGGACAATCCCAAATCTTAAATAACTTAAGATATGGGCTCTTCTCTTTCCATATCACATATGAAGTGGTAGGCAACTGATTTGATTTGAACCCTATTCAATAGGTATGCAGCTTCTCAAACGCATAACTCCCAAAAGGAAATAGGAAACTCAGTAGTACCCATCATAGAGCGCACCATATCTAATATTGTGCGATTGCTCCACCCCGATACACCGTTGTGCTGTGGTGTATTCAGAGGAGTAACACTGAGAGAGAATCTCATTCTCCTTTAGAATAGTCCAGGAATGCCATGCACTAGTATTCTCCTCCCTGATCTCATCATAGGACATAATACTTATACCCGTATTTTGGTTCTCTACTTCTAACTTATATTCTGTGAATACCTCAAAAGCTTCGGACTTATGTTTCAACAGGAACATATGACTGAAACTTAAGAGATTATCAGAGAATATAATGAAGTACAAAGAATCGGTCCTGGCATGTGTAGACAGGAGACCTTACATACATCATCATGTATCAGTCCCAAGAGTTCACTAACTCTTTCTCTATTTCCAGTAAACGGAGCTATGGTCATCTAATCTTTGTGACATGACTGGCAAGTTTCACAAGATGTAAATTCAAACTGATTTAAATATGCATCTAAAATATAACTTCAGCCAGTCGGGTCGCATTGATATGACCTAGTCTACAATGCCTCAAGAAGGATTCGTTTATTTCTGAACTCTTCCTCTTGTGTGTGTTCTGTATACTAGGAACTGTAGTTTGATTTAGAACGTCAATGCTTTTAGATAACGTGCCTGAACCGATCAACTTTTGATATAGGAAATGTTCAAAACATTATCCATCAATACAAAATTTTATCATTTCTTTAATAAATAAAGAGATTGATATGATTTTGTATATCAGGTTCGGTATCTAATAGCATTTGTTCAGAACCAATGTATTGGTAATACAGGGTGACAGTGACCAACAGACTTGGCTGCAACACTTGCCCCGTTTTCTGTCTTATGAAACTTATCACCCGTTCTCAGTTCTCTGCCTTTCTGTAGCCCTGTGTAACAGATTACATATCTGGGATCCTGATCCGGTATCAAATACCCAGGATGTAGAGGATACTGATAAACAATTCTTTGTAATGAACACACCCGAAGGAGATGCATCATATGCACTTTCTTCGTTTGGGCGGCATAGGAATTCTGGTATTTCCCTATTTCCTGCTCTGTTTTATAACAATTATAAGTTGGAGCGGGACCAACGTTCCCCAGCTCAGTATAACAAGTGGGTTCGGTCAATACATCCATATTATTATCTTGATTAAGGCATGATATGGTTGCTACCTGGAGAGAGAGAGAAGAAAACACTCTGCGTGCGCTCTTGCAAGATCAGATTGGTTATTTATTTTATCTAATCAGGATGGCTCCCACTATTTTTATCAAATCTTCCTTCAAACCCTAAAAGGAAAGACTAGCCGGGATTAATTACACTCTACAAGTTCGCCAATCTTTCAGCCAGGCCAGTGTCGGTACTTTGAGGGAGGTTCCTCATGCTTTCGCACGGACCTAATTACAGTAAACCTCGTTTTCCCAGAGGCGTAACCCCGTTGACACATTTCTAGACACCTACTTGATCGGCTAATTGCAAAGTGCAAAACTCTCCTAGGAGTATCAATTACTCGCAGTGGGTATCGGGATCCAACTATCACATAGAAGGTATGCAATCTCATTGCAAATTTCAACACTTGAAACTCCCGATAAAGATTTTTACCCCTAGCACTTATGACCTTAACTATGGTCAAAAAATCATAAGTACTAGTCAAGTTCTACCCGTCATTTCATGATTAATTAGACCCATCCACATGACCCTTAACTAAGGTCAACAAAGTCACGCGACTGTCCTAACTAATCGTATCATATGCGGTGTAGGAAGACATCACTTAGCTACCGTACACTGTGCCTTAACTAAGGTCAACAAACACAACACGAATACTAAGTACTCTACTTCCTAAAATGACGGAGGGTTGCGAATAGTTTTTATGAAAACATTTAACTCTTTGAACTTGATCTCGTTGCGGAATCAAATGGTTTTTAAATGGAATGTTTTTGAGGCTTTTCTAGTTTTGCTAAAAGGGTCACTCCCGGTGAAGGGATCGTCGGCCCTTTTCTCGTCGAATGAGGTGCGGGATATATCATATATATCACTGTGCAAAGCAGAACTATAGAAGCAATCAAAAGACAAACCGAGGGTTGTAGCATCTGCCAGTTATTGCTAAAGGAGTCACTCCCGGTGAAGGGATCTCGGTCCTTTCCTCATCGAATAACGTGCAGGATGTTCTACAAGGAACACCGCGATGCAAAGCAAGAACTGTAGCTACCTGTTTTATTTTGAAATTCGATTCCACAACATCTTTTAGGTTTATTTTCTTTCATTAATCTCATTAATGAATATCCCATCATTTTAGTCCACCTAAACATCACAGATAAATATAACGTATGCTTATGCAATCCGCATTCGTCTCGATGTCCCGTCTGCACCGTTAGGTTAGGTAACTAACTGCAGAGCGGGGAAGGGCTAGCGCGGGTGTAAAACATAAGCAACGTTTATATAATATATCATATATACTATATACTAAATTTATCTGAACAAATCACATGATCACATCACAGATAACGCAGCAGAAAAATATTATATGAAATATTGGATATACTAGGACGTCCGTGTTTTCAATACGAGCCAGTATAAAACACGGATTCCACGATCGTGATGAATAGCCAATCCCACACCCCTAGACCCCTACGAGAGCGGCAAGCAGCCCTACCAATTCTAGGGTTAGGAGACCCGGACTCGACTCTTTGAGTTGGTCTCCCACTGGACCCCAGAACCCGGTTACTTGTGCTCCCCTCCTTGGGTCTATCCTAATGCGGAAAAGTAAATAATATATAAAAGGTGACATCTTCCGCAACCTGGAAGTGCCCCAATAAAAGAATATTACATACAAGTTTTTACATGAATGAAAATGAAAAACACTCATCTCACATAAAAAACCCCCGGCTATTCAAACACGACGATCCAATATAACATATCCAGCAACACATAACATCACATGTCATCAACGTAAGTAAATATGCGCATCCCAATTTTCGTTGACATATAGCAACGAAACCGGCGATATCACATATTACACTTACGGTCACAGAAAAAAAGTGTAAAACTACAACAGTTGGAATCCGCAACCTCTTTAGACATCGCATGCCTAACAATTATAAACCCCGCATTTTAGTCTCAAAATCGAAAACACTTTTAAATATAAAGTTGGGCAATTCAACAAGATTCCCAACATCCTGATCGAATGCTCGTTGCATACTTCAGAAGGCGGCCGCACACCCGACGCCGTCGACAAAGTGCACCAAGGCGGAACACTGCTGACGCAAGCACCCGATCGGATGCTTTCGGCGACGGGGTTCTCCTACAGTCACTTGGTCGGGCTATGGAGTGAGGCTGTCTATTAAGTTTACCCGGCGAGTATCCGCGTACGCTACGTGATTGCGACGGACTTTTGATCACATCAAAATTCCGTGGCAACCGATCAAGTGAGACTAAACTGCTATGTTTATAACATTCATATTAGTTATCTCATAACTATTTGTGAATTCCAATTATTGTATCACATTCCGGATAAGATAGAAAATGTTAAACTTTCCGATCGAACAATCGAACACCCAAGTTTTCCCGATACAGCTCAACACATGAAATAAGTCTAAAAACATTTAGTTCATGCCTCAGTACCAACGGTCCAGCCGTAGAAGGGTCAAGCCAACGCCTCACATGTGGCACGCCGTACTGCCCCAAACCCGAAGGTTGAAAGGGCAGTTCAAGACGGTCACATAATCGAGTTAAGGTTTGTTGTCTTCTAGAGGGACCATCGCGTTACTTGCACTACTTAGAACGTCATTAAACTACGGAAAAATCCAACAGTTGGAAATTTTCCGACAGGGGAAAAAGTGGGTATTTATATCCGGTCGAACTTTTTAACATATTATAAAATTACCCGGGAAAAACACACAGACAAAATTAGACAATCCGATCGAAACACTGAGTCCCCAATACAACCCAGAAAACTCAACTCTTGAGTGCAGATTAAAACTTACCAGAGAACAGAGGAAACAGATACGGGCATTACTGTATAAAAATTTACCTCTAATCTGTACATACGGCCGCGGAACCGCCGCGAATAGCATGCTACTACCGCGGTTCCACGGCTATTTAGTGGAGTTAGGGGTTCGTTTTCAACAGTAACTCTTAGAATTTCCTGCTCTATTTTCTGAGAATTTTTAATTCACAAAAATCCACAAATCCAGAAATTGTCAAGAGAGTCGTTTTGAGTTAGGGTTTCGGGTCGATCGGACTTCTAACTCCGTCTACGCATCGCTTAAGGCTCCAGCTTGGCTCTGATACCACTGTAGGGTTCCTAGGCACACTAATGAGGTCTCACAAGTGATCAAACATGCCCAATTGAAAAAATTTCATGTGCCTACAAACCCTAATACAGATCGTTAACTAGATTTATAGGCGATGCAAGCAAGTAAATGAATTTATTGCTAAAGGAAAGTGACTACAACCTTTGTAGATCCGGTCCTCCACTTCCTTGGCTCTGTGATGACGTCCCTCCGCTGTACCAATCGGAATCCTAGACTCTTGCGGTGGTTTCATCGGAGAAAAGATCGGGCTAGGTCGCCGACTTCGATGCTGAAGATGATCTACGTCGAGGCAACTCAAGATCAAGCTCCAACTACACCAAGTCATGAAACTTGTGAAGAAAACACCCTATACTACTTGGCAAGTGGTAGAGGATGAAGAAATAGGAAGTGGGTTCACTTTAGAATTGGATTTCTCACTCTCTTTCTCAAGTTGCCATTAATGGAGGCAAGGTTTCTTCTTTGTTGAAGAAGAAGAAGAAGAAGAAAAGAATATGATAAGTATATTTAAAATAGAAAACAAAATGATACTTATCATAATCTCAACCATAGTTAGGTGTAGAGAATTAACTAAGGTTAGGTTGAATGGTTAGGGTTAAGTATGGAGCAAAAATAGAATACTTATTCAAAGCTTCATGAAGCTTCAACTAGCAAACAAAGAAAGCCACCATGATTTATTTTGCAAAAATGAATAAATAAATAAATGAATAAGTGAATGAATCAAAACCTTAACCATTAACATAACCACGGTTTAAGTCTTTACACAAACCCAAGTATGCATGTATCATCAAACATGATACAAACAAGTGCACAAAAGTATATCACATATACAACTTGTGTAATCCAAGTGAGAAAATCCATTTAAAGTGAACCAATACTAGTTAATGCAAAGTAATATATCAAATATATAATTATGCATTAAATCATTAAATCAATACTTGATTTAACGATCCGGTCATATCGCATATAACCGACTAATATCCAATGTATCGACTTATCGAATCAATTCTCGATTCGATAACTAGGTTATATCACATACAACCATTCGATACATTTATCGCGAGAATAGATTACGGTATCACATACACGCATTATTCTCGGTCCCGTACATATCCCATATGCGCTCCTATTTCGTTTCGCTTGAGCCAGGAAACCTCTGTGTAGGACTCTAAAGACTCGTCAATACGCCGGCAGCAGGTGATGATCATATCATGTAAGTCTACGCTAGCGCCCCGGCCGTCTATAGACGCCAAATGCGGAACAAAAAACTTTTAACTGGCGCTATCGTATACTTTAACCCGGATCTACCATTATTGCTAAACTAACATACTGTAAAGAGTGTAGAAAGGTTATACCGAACGATCCGAGTCCTTCGTTCTTCAACCATCATCCCATGCTCCGTTGCGGCTGCTCCGATCTCATCGATCTCCGATATCTTCGTCGAGGTGGCACCACATCACCGATTCTTTAAACGGGCTCCCGCTTCTGACTTGAGGCAACTCGATCGTCAAGTTTGCTAAAAGAGACGACCAAGAATGATGTAGAGAATGAGTAGATGACTTTGTCTCACTTCGTCCAAATCCGTGGACGATCGGTTAATGAAGTTGCCGAGAGAATCGGGTGATGGAATGAAAGAGGCTATGAAATTTCCATGCACCACAAAACTATCATAATCTTTTCTACAAATCATAAAACCAAGTCAATGAGAAAGAGGAGGGGGCCGGCCACTTTATGCAAGAGGGAGGTGACCGTAGGAGGGGGGGTGACCACAAGAGAAAGCTTCTCACTCAAAATATCTTAACCAAAACAAGAATCATTAAAACAAAGCATGACTCACATAAACACATCATCAATTCATTAATGCAACCATTAATGTCAAGATGACTCATAAGCCACTTCATCACTTCTAGAACCTTCTAGAATGATGACTCACTCCATCTGAAGAAAAGATAAATCCGTCTTTAACCGAATGTTAAAAGACGGCTGATAGAAAACTGGAAACTGGCAACTTCCAAAAGTGATCCTGAAACGAATTTCAGGACAACCCCGAAACTGTATAAATATACCCGCATTTGTATTACGACCGAATACAAATGCAACTGAGACAAAGATATTATACCTACTCAATATAATACTCGGATCCGGCTTAAACCAAAGCCGACCAGTATCATCTGCCCGAAAAATAACACGTGCGTAAACGCACGTGCATTTTCCGAACCCTGCCATAAAACCATACGGCCTCTACAACGTTTCGCCCGAACTTGGGAAACTGTCTGTGGGGGACTCTAATGACTCGTCAGTACCCTGGCAGTGGGTTTAACCACAAACCGTCAGCGGCACTAGCTATGCGTAACGGCTGCCCATGGACTGACCTCAAGGGAGGCTGATGAGCGAACTCAAGGGAGGCCGATGAGCGAACTCATCCAGAAACCCTACTGAGCCTAACAGTGACAATGTATATACAGTCCGGTCCGTTCGTCAATGAGTATCGCATATCTGCCTAGGGGGCTAGTAACGTCAGACCCCCAATAGCAGTATAAGTCGTGTCGGAGTGAAGCCCAATAACACCCTGAGATACTACTGGAGTGTAAGTCGATGTAGTACACCCCAGTACTAATGGGGAGGCGGAAATTACAAAAAACTTATCAAGTTTAAACAACGAGCATCGACTAACCGCTTGAATCGAAGCTAAACTCTAAATAACCGTATTCTATGAGTTTCTTTTCACAAAAGTGATTAGGGATTATACCTAATGAACCGGTCCTTCTTCTTTATGTCCTCCTTGGTTCTCCTCGGCCTTCTCTAGGTAGTAGACGATCCACCCGAGAGCAAAACTCCAAGCTAAACCTCTAACTTGAGGTAACTAATCAACTTTGATTGCTAATCAAAGATGAGAGAATGATATAGAGTGTAGGTTATGGATTGTTTAGTCTAACTAAACCTTTGTTCTCAACACATGAGGATTAAGGTTAGTATCTTGAAGATGAGAGCTTGAGGAGAGAGAATGTGTGATATGATAATGAGAGAAGAGAGAGAGTGTATCATAATATTATGAAGCATTCTTATTTTCAATAAATCAATAAAGGAAATGAATAAGCATGCTTCACAAAATATCTTGTGATGATTCATTAACATGAGTCATTAAGCAATAAATGTGCATTAATGAAGTGAATGAATCACCACTATGACTCACTCTCTTTCCAAAACAAACCTCCTTAGTCACATCTTCTAGAAGCTTCTCGAGTAATTACGAGAACGCCCCTCCGATCCGTAAAAATACGGAAAAACTTTAGACTGTAAAAATCCAATAACCGGATACCAGTAACTGGCTTAAACCAAAGCCGACTGGTAAAAACTGTCCGAAAGTCATACGCGCGTAAACGCACGTATGCATCCGAACCCTTTGTCGCAAAACCATGCAACCTCTATATCGTTTCGCCTGGAGTAGGAAACTCTCTGTGTGGGACTCTAGAGACTCGACTACTACGCTGGCAGTGGGTTTAACCACAGACCGCAAGCGGCACTAGCTGTACGTAACGGTCCCCAGGTAGTTGTCGATAAGAAGGCCGATGAGTAAACCCATCCGAACTCCTACTGAGTCTGATGTGACAATCTCCATACAGTCCGGTCCGTTCGTCCAAGACTATCGCATATCGGGCCTAGGGGGGCGGCAAGCGTCAGTCCCCTAATAGCGGTATAAGTCGTGTCGGAGTAAAGCCCATTACACCCTGAGAAACTGCTGGAACCTACCAGCAAATCTCGCTTGCCCTGGCCAGGGACTTTGCGTAATGGCTCTCTGACACAGCACGATATCTACTCCCAATACCGGGAGGGACGAATCCTGTCTAACCGCCACTGCCTCCAAGTGCTCGGGACTGCACCCAACTGCTACCTGTTTGCACGACTCCTTTGAGCCGTGGTAGGGTAGCAATCTAAGAACAGTGGGACACACTCGAGGCGAAGTAGCAGTGTCAAGTCTGCGGACTACGCTGTACTCATGTCACCTGGGAACTGTTCACTGACGACTGGTATCAAACCAACCAACAGTTCCCCGTGAGTCCTGTCCGGTGTACCCGTAACCTAACGAGCACCTGTATACTATCTCCAGTACGACGTACTGACGGCTGTGGGACAGACCATCTCCCCAACTGGGATGAGAAGCGTACACACTAGTCTACTCCGGAGTATCGATGCTCTGTCTCGATAATCCAACGACCAGGGACCTGAATAAGGATGTGCTTGTAGACTACCCAGCCCCCACTAGTGTGACTGCCATCACAACGCTGGTAGACAAGCAAGATCCTAAGAGCTCTATCAATACGTACACTCACATATTAAGATAGAAAAACCAAGTAGCATACTACCATGTTTAGCAAGACTGTTATATACATGTGAATATCCCAAGCTTCCATTAAGTAATATACAAGCTAGTATGATACAGTAATGGCCTTCTAGGGCATAAACACTAACAATCTCCCACTTGCACTAGGGCCATGTACTGGCATATCGCAGACCAATGATCTCGAGTAGCCTCTCGAACTGAATCTGAGGAAGGGCCTTCGTGAATGGATCAGCAATGTTCTCTTCTGAAGCAACTCTCCGAACCTCGATCTCCTGACGATCAATGATCTCCCTGATCAGGTGATACCGCCTCAAGATGTGTCTGGACTTCTGATGGGACCTTGGTTCCTTCGCTAAAGCTATAGCTCCGTTGTTGTCGCAATACAGAGGTATTGGATCAACTATGGTAGGAACCACCTGAAGTTCTGTTAGGAACTTCTTCATCCAGACTGCTTCTTTTGCGGCATCGCAAGCAGCTATATACTCCGCTTCCATCGTCGAGTCAGCAACGGTGTCCTGCTTGGAGCTCTTCCAGCACACCGCCCCTCCATTGAGGGTAAAGACATAACCCGACATGGACTTGGAATCGTCCTTATCACTCTGGAAGCCGGAATCAGCAAAGGCCTCCAACCTGAGGTCTTTTCCGCCGTAGACCAAGAACATCTCCTTAGTCCTCCTCAGGTACTTGAGAATGTTCTTTACTGCTATCCAGTGTTTCTCCCCTGGGTCTGACTGATACCGGCTTACCACGCTTAGTGCGTAAGCTACATCTGGTCTGGTACATAACATCGCATACATTATAGAGCCTACCGCAGAAGCGTAGGGTATAATAGACATGCGTTCCCTTTCCAAATCAGTCTTGGGAGACATCTCTTTGGAGAGGGTGATTCCGTGACAAGCCGGTAGATTACCGCGCTTAGAATCTTCCATACTGAATCTTTTCAGTACAGTGTCGATATACCTGGACTGCGAAAGTCCCAACATCCTCTTGGATCTATCACGATAGATCCGGATCCCCAGAATGTAAGAGGCATCACCCAGGTCTTTCATGGAGAACCTGTGTGACAAGAATCCTTTGACAGATTGTAGCATAGGAATGTCATTTCCTATCAATAGAATGTCATCCACGTACAAGACGAGGAATACGACACTTCTGGCCACGACTTTACTATATATGCACGGTTCATCTGGATTTTTGATAAAGTCATATTCTTTGACTGTCTCATCAAAGCAGATGTTCCAACTCCGCGATGCCTGCTTTAGTCCGTAAATGGATTTAAGCAGCTTGCATACTTTTCCGCTGCTCCCACTCTGATTGAAACCCTCTGGCTGATCCATATAGACGCTCTCTTCTAAATTTCCATTCAGAAAAGCCGTCTTTACGTCCATCTGCCAGATTTCATAATCATGGAAGGCAGCAATAGCAAGAAGGACCCGAATGGATTTGAGCATAGCCACTGGAGAAAAAGTTTCGTCATAGTCCAAACCAGGTCTTTGACGAAAACCCTTTGCAACAAGTCTAGCCTTATAGGTTTCCACCTGTCCATCTACACCAATCTTTTTCTTGAAGTTCCATTTGCATCCTATGGGTTTTACCCCATCTGGAGCAAAGTCCAAAGTCCATACTTTGTTGGTGTACATGGACTCCATCTCGGTCCGCATTGCATCTAGCCATCGTACCGAGTCGCCGCTCTGGATGGCCTGCTGGAAGTCAGTAGGTTCATCATCATCTATGATGCAATCCTCTCTATCCCCGTCAATGAGAAAACCGTAGTATCTCTCAGGCGGATGAGACGGCCTACTACTTCTGCGGAGGGGTGCGGGAATGTTCTGTTCTTCTTGAACCTCTGGTTCTACCAAACTTTCAGTAGCAGCTTGTGGTTCTGGAATTTCTTCCAGTTCTATTTCGCTCCCATTTGTATCCTTTTCTAAAACTTGTTGTTCTAGAAAATGGGCATTACGAGAAACAAAAACCTTTTGTTCTTCTGCGTAATAGAAGCAATATCCCTTGGAGTTCTTTGGATATCCTACAAGCATACATTTTACTGATCGTGCCTCGAGCTTGTCCACAAACTGCTTTTTGACAAAAGCTGGACATCCCCAAATCCTTATATACTGAAGATAGGGTTTCTTCCCACTCCACATCTGATATGGTGTGGTAGGCACAGTTTTGGTAGGAACTCTGTTCAAAATATATGCCGCTGATTCTAGCGCATATCCCCAGAAAGATCGCGGTAACTCAGCATTACCCATCATGGATCGTACCATATCTAATAGGGTTCGATTCCGTCTCTCCGATACACCGTTGTGCTGTGGAGTGTATGGAGGAGTAAGCTGAGAGAGAATTCCTTTCTCTTTTAGGTAACCTAGGAACTCGGCACTTAAGTATTCTCCACCTCGATCAGATCTCAGTGACTTAATACTTTTGCCTGTTTGGTTTTCCGCTTCATTCTTGAATTCCAGGAATTTCTCAAAGGCCTCTGATTTATGCTTCATTAAGAAAACATATCCATACCTAGAGAAATCATCTGTAAAAGTAATGAAGTAGGAATAACCACCTCTCGCATGTGTAGACATTGGACCGCATACATCACTGTGTATGAGTCCTAAGAGCTCGCTCGCTCTTACTCCTTGTCCAGTGAATGGAGTCTTTGTCATCTTTCCTTTGAGACAAGATTGACAAGTGTCATAAGTTTGATATTCGAACGTGTCCAAATATCCTTCTCTATGCAACTTAGTCAACCTTCTCTCATTGATGTGACCCAGTCTACAATGCCATAAGAAAGCTTTATTTAAATCTGGAGACTTTCTTTTTAGTGTGTTCTGGACATTGAAAATTTGGAGTTGGTTTAACACATATATGCCGTTATTTAGAGTACCGGACCCAATCAAACCATGATTAAGGTGGATGTTGACAACATCTCTTACAAACGTGAAATCATAACCTTTATTTGATAACAAGGAAACTGATATGATATTACACGTTAAGCTGGGTACAAAATAACAGTTATGTAAAACCAAAATGTGTCCACTCGTCAATCCTAGGTGATAATCCCCGACGGACGCAGCTCCCACGCTAGCTCCGTTAGCAACCCTGAGGATCATATCACCTTCCTTCAGCACTCTACGGTTTCTCAGTGCCTGCAATGAATTGCAAATATGAGATCCTGATCCGGTATCCAATACCCAGGAAGTAGAGTTGATTGACAGACAATTCTCAATTACAAACACACCTGAAGTCGAAGCCACAGCTTGCTTCGGTTCCTGGTTCTTGGCGTTCCACGCCTTGCAATCCTTCTTCCAGTGCCCTTTCCTGTGACAATGGAAGCACTCATCCAGGCCAACTACCGGTGCTGCAATCTTTTTCTTTCCCTTCTTTCCCACCTTACTAACACCTCCTCTAGGTCTGGGTGCGGCCTTCTTCTTCCTTCCTTTGGCCCTAGCCTTGGACCCGGAAGAAGATGCTCCGCCAACAAACATAGCGGGTGTTTCCCTTGCCTTCTGCAAGGTGCCCTCTGCACTCCTTAACATGTTCAGGAGTTCCGCAAGTTCAACTTCTTTTCCTTGAAGATTGAAGTTGAGGATAAACTGGGCGTAGGTGGGAGGAAGGGACTGGAGAACAAGGTCTGTATAGAGCTCATTATCCAAAGTCGTCCCAAGGTCTGCGAGCTCTTCTATATAGCCAATCATCTGTAGGACATGTTCACCTACCGATGATCCGACAGCCAACCTCGCTCGAAATAATTTCTTTGAGGTCTCGTATCTTGCTATACGAGATTGCTCTCCATAAAGTTCCTTTGTATGGAGAAATATGCCATCTAAGGACATATCCTCGTGCCTCCTCTGATGTTCATTATTCATCGAGGCAAGCACGATGCACTTGGCTCTCGCGCAATCTAAATCCCAGGTTTTGCGGATTTCCTTATCCGCATTACTGGATTTGGGACCAGGGACAGCAGGTGCCGTAGCGGTGAGGATGTACCCCAATTTGTCGTAGGTCAAGGCCATCTTGACATTCCGCAGCCAATCTTTATAGTTTGGCCCCGTCAGTATATTTTTCTCTAAAAGTAACTTAAGTCCAGTCATTTTCAGGGTCGCTGCAATTAGGAGAGAGAGAAGAAAACTCTTTAGCATGATGCTCTTGCAAGTTTAGAGTGGTTTTTAGTTTATCTAAACTGGATGGCTCCCACTGTTTCTCGAATCCTTCCTCAAACCATAAAAGAAGAATTAGCCAAGACTATTCTCACCGTACAATACTTGCTTAACCGTTCAGCCAGGCCGGTGTCGATACTTCGAGGGAGGTTTTCCAACGCTTTCGCGAAGTTCCTTAATTAAAGAACCTCTTTTCTCTGGGGGCGTAACCCCGCTGACACTTTTCTGGACACCTACTAGGTTTATAGCATTGATCGTTAAGCGACGAATATCCTGATAAGTAGCATATACTCACAGTAGGATCGGGATCCAAATATCATCGTCTGATAATGTTGTAGGAATGCTACCAACATTCATCAAACTCAAAATGGTATGCACTTGGTTCTTTGCAAATTTCAGTTTCTTTAGAAATTCCCGATATAAGTTTTTACCCCATGCTCTTATGACCTTGGCGTTGGTCAAAATGTCATAAGTCACATGTCAAGTTCTACCCATCATTATCTTGTTAATTTGAACCCATCCGTATATATCCCTGACGTTGGCCAAATGATAATACGACTGTCCCAAACCAACTCATCTATCTATGCAACAAATGAATACCCAGCAGCTACCAAACACTATGCCATGACGTTGGCCAAAAGTGCATAGCTTGAATACTACCGAATACCCAAATGAAATGACGGAGGGCTACGACTGGTTTTGGCGAAACCGTGAACGTAGTGAACTTGATATAACCGAAGGAACCTGATAGTTTTTAAAAGGAGTGGTTAAATCTCCGCATTTAAAAATATCTGTTTTAAAAATAACCGAGTGGTTTCTTTTAAATTGTTCCAACGATTTAAACTTTGGTTTGTTTTACTTTGCATTACAGATAATGCGTCCCATCATTAACCTATCATTGCAGAAAACAACGAAAATACAACGTCCTCTTATGCCATCCGCATTCGCCACGGGGTCCCGTCATCACCCGTTAGGTTACTTAACTAACGACAGAGCGGGGGCTGGGCTAGCGCGGGTGTAAAACATAAGTGACGTCTAAATAGCTATAATAAATATAGATATTTTACATTCGTCTGACGCAATGATATTCATTCCAGAACACAGATAAACAATATTGGATTTGCAAGCAATCTGTATTTCTTTTGAGCCTGCAAGAAAAGACAGATTACACAGTTGTGATGAATAGCCGTTTACCCCACCCTCGACCCCTACGGGTACGGCAAACTACCCACCCGGCAGTTTGTGTACCCCACCTTGGGTCAGTCCTAGGAGCAAAAAACAGTAAAATGAAATAATACAACGGTGGCTACAACCGCAACCTGGAAGTGCCCCGCAAAAATAATATTACAACAAATTACATTTACAACAAATGAATTATCCAATAACCCATTGCTAACCCCGGCTATACACCACAACAGTCCAATACAGTTTATATGCACAAACAGTTATAACCATTTCAGAAATGTGCAACCCCCTGCCAACCGACATACTAGCAGTTGGGGGAGGTTTACGAACACATCAAACAATCACAGATATAATCCAATACGCAAATACTGTATTTTTCGATCGAATAAACAACTTCAAAATTGCTCCAAAATCTGCTCTGTTAAACAGTAACCTGAGCAATAATTAAATATTCCAGAAAACCCCAAATCTCACAGGGGACCCACCCAAAAAAATTGAGCCCATGACTCGGCAACTCGGACGCGGAAGCGCGGCGGATCGGTGGGATCCGCGGCGCTTCCGCGGCGCTTTAGTCGAATCATGGGTTCAAATTTCTTGGGTGTTCTCCTGTACTCATGTCAAGCTCTCTGAACACACCAGAAAAATTTTAGGACTTCATTTTCACTTCGACAGAAACTTAACAGAACTAGGGTTTTCCGGGTTCGTTTTTTCGTTCGAAATTCGTACAAATTTGCGATTAAGTTATTTAGTGTTTAGCGAGGCTCTGATACCACTGTAAGTCGATGTAGTACACCCCAGTACTAATGGGGAGGCGGAAATTACAAAAAACTTATCAAGTTTAAACAACGAGCATCGACTAACCGCTTGAATCGAAGCTAAACTCTAAATAACCGTATTCTATGAGTTTCTTTTCACAAAAGTGATTAGGGATTATACCTAATGAACCGGTCCTTCTTCTTTATGTCCTCCTTGGTTCTCCTCGGCCTTCTCTAGGTAGTAGACGATCCACCCGAGAGCAAAACTCCAAGCTAAACCTCTAACTTGAGGTAACTAATCAACTTTGATTGCTAATCAAAGATGAGAGAATGATATAGAGTGTAGGTTATGGATTGTTTAGTCTAACTAAACCTTTGTTCTCAACACATGAGGATTAAGGTTAGTATCTTGAAGATGAGAGCTTGAGGAGAGAGAATGTGTGATATGATAATGAGAGAAGAGAGAGAGTGTATCATAATATTATGAAGCATTCTTATTTTCAATAAATCAATAAAGGAAATGAATAAGCATGCTTCACAAAATATCTTGTGATGATTCATTAACATGAGTCATTAAGCAATAAATGTGCATTAATGAAGTGAATGAATCACCACTATGACTCACTCTCTTTCCAAAACAAACCTCCTTAGTCACATCTTCTAGAAGCTTCTCGAGTAATTACGAGAACGCCCCTCCGATCCGTAAAAATACGGAAAAACTTTAGACTGTAAAAATCCAATAACCGGATACCAGTAACTGGCTTAAACCAAAGCCGACTGGTAAAAACTGTCCGAAAGTCATACGCGCGTAAACGCACGTATGCATCCGAACCCTTTGTCGCAAAACCATGCAACCTCTATATCGTTTCGCCTGGAGTAGGAAACTCTCTGTGTGGGACTCTAGAGACTCGACTACTACGCTGGCAGTGGGTTTAACCACAGACCGCAAGCGGCACTAGCTGTACGTAACGGTCCCCAGGTAGTTGTCGATAAGAAGGCCGATGAGTAAACCCATCCGAACTCCTACTGAGTCTGATGTGACAATCTCCATACAGTCCGGTCCGTTCGTCCAAGACTATCGCATATCGGGCCTAGGGGGGCGGCAAGCGTCAGTCCCCTAATAGCGGTATAAGTCGTGTCGGAGTAAAGCCCATTACACCCTGAGAAACTGCTGGAACCTACCAGCAAATCTCGCTTGCCCTGGCCAGGGACTTTGCGTAATGGCTCTCTGACACAGCACGATATCTACTCCCAATACCGGGAGGGACGAATCCTGTCTAACCGCCACTGCCTCCAAGTGCTCGGGACTGCACCCAACTGCTACCTGTTTGCACGACTCCTTTGAGCCGTGGTAGGGTAGCAATCTAAGAACAGTGGGACACACTCGAGGCGAAGTAGCAGTGTCAAGTCTGCGGACTACGCTGTACTCATGTCACCTGGGAACTGTTCACTGACGACTGGTATCAAACCAACCAACAGTTCCCCGTGAGTCCTGTCCGGTGTACCCGTAACCTAACGAGCACCTGTATACTATCTCCAGTACGACGTACTGACGGCTGTGGGACAGACCATCTCCCCAACTGGGATGAGAAGCGTACACACTAGTCTACTCCGGAGTATCGATGCTCTGTCTCGATAATCCAACGACCAGGGACCTGAATAAGGATGTGCTTGTAGACTACCCAGCCCCCACTAGTGTGACTGCCATCACAACGCTGGTAGACAAGCAAGATCCTAAGAGCTCTATCAATACGTACACTCACATATTAAGATAGAAAAACCAAGTAGCATACTACCATGTTTAGCAAGACTGTTATATACATGTGAATATCCCAAGCTTCCATTAAGTAATATACAAGCTAGTATGATACAGTAATGGCCTTCTAGGGCATAAACACTAACATGGAGTACGTACCAGTAAATCTCCTGCCATGGCCATGGAATTTGTGTAATGGCTCTCTTAGACACAGCACGACCTCGCCCCCAATACCGGGAGAGACGAATCCCCTGCCGATCCGCTCACGTGCCTCCATATGGCTCGGGACTGTACCCAAAAACTACCTGTTTGCACGACTCCTTTGAGCCGTGGTAGGGTAGAAATCAAAGCACAGTGGGAAATCACACGAGACAAATGACGACCTCAGGTCGATGAACTAACCTGTACACATGTCACCAGGGAACTTCTATCTGACGGTAGATATAATACTAACTAGCAGATTCCCGGCGAGTCCTATCCGGTGTACTCATAACCCAATGAGCACCTGTATACATCTTAGGTGATCCAACTGACACCAGTGGCTTGTGAGACCGGCCACCGCCCCTCGTCGGGGTCTCGACTGTACACACTAGTCTACTCCGGAGTATCGATGCCCTGTCTCGAGACTCCCACGACTATGAACCACAATTAAGGATATGCGTATAAACCACCCAACTCTCACTTATATGATCGCCATCATACTGTTGGTGGTAAAGCAAGATCCTAAGGGCTCTATCAAAGTGTAACATGTAATCAGTCACCTGATCATGTACACGACTGATAAAGGCAAACCAGATAGCATACTATCATCTCGAGTAAGACTGTCATACCGGTATAAGTCCTCCGCAATCATTGCAATCACGTACCTGCGATCCAATAATTGACTATGAGGGCACTATCTCCAACATATCAAACACCCACAAGCCGCAAGCGGTCTGCTAAACGTAATGGCCACCCGGGTATTGAGCAATCAGAAGATCGACGAGCAAGCCCGCTCACACTCTTGTGAATCCAACCAGTAACACTTACCGTACAGTCCGGTCTGTTCGTCTGATATGTCGCATATCTCGCCTAAGGGTGGTAAACGTCAGACCCCAATAGCTTGATAAGTCATGTCGACGTGAGGTCCATAACAATCGTGAAACTACTGATAACTCTTACTCGTATATCACTGCAACCCTGGCCAGGGATTTCCTGTTATGGCCAGTCGAGCATAGCGCAACATCAACCCCCAATACCGGGAGAGACGACTCCCTTCCTATCGCTCATTGCCTCCATGTGAATCTGGACTGTACCCAAAAACCACCTGTTTGCACGACTCAGTAGAGCCGTGGTAGGGTGGAAATCAAAGCACAGTGGGAGACACACAAGACTCTATAACGATCTTGGGT
Organism: Agapanthus africanus; assembly: GCA_030015575.1. Lineage (NCBI taxonomy): Eukaryota > Viridiplantae > Streptophyta > Magnoliopsida > Asparagales > Amaryllidaceae > Agapanthus > Agapanthus africanus. The sequence goes on along the minus strand of CM057339.1, from coordinate 486,617,761 downwards.
CAACAGACTAAGCTGTACCAGTGTCACCAGAGAACTGCCATCTGACGTGAGGTATAATACCATCTGGGAGTTCTCGGCGAGTCCACGGTAGCGCCCCGGCAGTCTAACGGACGCCAAATGCGGAACAAAAACTTTTAACGAAACTGGCGCTATCGTGTACCGTAACCTGGATCGGCAATTAAAGCTAAACTAACAAATTGGAAAAGGGTAGAAACGTTATACCGAATGATCCGAGTCTTTCGGTCTTCAACCATCATCCCACGATTATTGCGGCTGCTCCGATCTCGTCGATCTTCAATCTTGTCGTCCAGGTGGCACCATGTCGATGGATCTTTAAACGGGCTCCCGCCTCTGAACCGAGGCAACTCGATCGTCAAGTTTGCTAAAAGAGACGACCAAGATGAAGTAGAGAATAAGTAGAACACTTTATCTCGTTACGTCCAAGGCTATGGACGAACGGTTAATGAAGTTGCCTTTTGGATCGGGTGATGGAATGAAATGAGATATGAAATTTCCATACACCAAAACTATAATCTTTTTCTTCCCAAATGAACAACAACCATGAGCATGAGAGGGGGGGGGGGGGGGGAAGGCCGGCCACATATTTGTAGGAGGGAGGTGAGTGTAGGAGAGATGATAGGGTGACCATAAACTACAAAGCTTATCATAACACCTAGTATGAAAGCATTAAAGCAAGTGATGAATCATTAAGCTTAGTCATCAAGCATTAAATGAACAATTAATGCTAACAATGAATCATCAAGCCTTGTCACCCTCTCTAGAACCTTCTAGAACACTGACTCACCTCAAGAAAAGATAAATCCGTATTTAACCGACTGTTAAATACGGCTGAAAGAAAACTGGAAACTGGCAACTTCCAAAAGTGATCCTGAAACGAATTTCAGGATAACCCCGTATTAGTATAAACATACCCGCATTTGTATTACGACCAAATACAAATGCAACTGAGACAAAGATATTATATCTACACAGTATAATACTGGGTTCCGGCTTAAACCAAAGCCTACCAGTATTATCTGCCCGAAAAACGACACGTGCGAAAACGCACGTGCTTTTTCCGAACCTTGCCATAAACCCATACGGCCTCTACAACGTTTCGACCGAACTTGGGAAAGTGTCTGTGGGGGACTCTAATGACTCATCAACACACTGGCACTGGGTATAACCCCTAGCACGTCAGAGGTACAAGCTGCACGTAACATTTTACCTATGTATTGATTGGAAGGGAAGTTGACGAGCGAACTCATCTATAAACCCTACTGAGCCTGATAGTGACAATGTATATACAGTCCGGTCCATTCATCTAAAGAGTATCGCATATCGAGTCTAGGGGGTGGATAAAGTCAGACCCCTAATAACGCGATAAATCGGGTCGGCATGAAGCCCATCACCACCTGAGAAACTACTGATCCAAATCAGTAATTCTCCTCTACCTCGGCCGAGGGTTTCTAGTGATGGCCACCCGTGCACTGTGCGACATCAACCCCCAATACCGGGAGAGACGAATCCCCGAGATCCGCTCACTTGCCTCCAATGTGGCTCGGGACTGTACCCAACTAAAACCTGTTTGCACAACTCTATTGAGCGTGGTAGGGTAGTAATCTAAGCACAGTGGGAACTTACATGAGACAAACGACGATCTCAGGTCGATGAACTAACCTGTACACATGTCACCAGGGAATTGCTATTTGATGATATGTATAATACCAGCTAGCAGATTCCCGGCGAGTCTTGTCCGGTGTACTCATAACCCAATGAGCACCTGTATACATCTTAGGTGAACCAACTGACACCAATGGCTTGTGAGACCGTCCATCGCCCCTCGTCGGGGTCTCGACTGTATACACTAGTCTACTCTGGAGTATCGATGCCCTGTCTCGAAAACTCCCACGACTAGGGACACTTTAAGAATGTGGTTATAGACCCCAGCTCCCACGTATATGATCACCATCATACTGCTGGCTGTCAAGCAGAATCCTATGGGCTCTATCAATCATGCAATAGTGTAGGGTTCCTAGGCACACTAAGGAGGTCTCACAAGGCATCAACCATGCCAATTTCAAATTTCACAAGTGTCGAGAAACCCTAATACGGATTCGTTGACTAGAGTTTAGGCGACAAAGTAAAACTAGTTAACGACTTAACTAATAGTAAGAAGCTACAACCTTTGTAGATCCGGTTCTCCACTTCCTTAGCTCCATGTAGACGTCCCCTCGCTGTCCATGTTGGATCTCGGACTCTAGCATCGGCTTCATCGGAGAAATGAGCGGACTAGTCGTCGGCTACGATGCCGAAGATGATCTACGTCGAGGCAACACAAGATCAAGATCTAACTTCACCAAGTCATGAAACTTGTGAAGAGAACACCCTATACTACTTGGCAAGATGTAGAGGATGAAGAAATAGGAGGTGGGTTCACTTTAGAATTGGATTTCTCACTTTTTTACTCAAGATGCCATTAATGGTGGCAAGCTTTTTCTTGAAGAAGAAGAAGAAGAAGAAGATCAAGATATAATATGATAAGTGTTACCCTTTTAAAATAAAATAATATGAATACTTATCATATACTAACCATGGTCAAGTGTAGAGATTAAACTAGGGTTAGGTGAATGGTTAGGTTAAGAGAAGAAAACAAAAATGGTCAAAGTTTCAACCCTTCATGAAGCTTCATGAAAGAAACAAGAAAAGCCACCATTTCCATTTTCTTTTCCAAAATCAATAATCAAAATAAATAAATGAATAAGTATATAAAACCCTAACCATTCATATAACCATGGTTTAATCTTTACACATGCACTAGTTAACATGTATCATCAAACATGATACAATCAAGTGTACACAAAAATATATCACATATACAATGTGCACAACAAGTGAGAAAATCCTTTTAAAGTGAACCAATACTAATTAATGCAAAGTAATATATCAAATATATAATTATACATTAAATCATTAAATCAACACTTGATTCAATGATCCGGTCACGCCGCACATAACCGACTAGTATACAATGTATCGATTTATCGAATCAATCTTCGATTCGATAACTAGGTTATATCGCATACAACCAATCGAAACATTCATCGCAAGAATGAAATACGGTATCACATACACGCATTATTCTCGGTCCCGCACATATCTCATATGCGCTCCTATTTCGTTTCGCTTGAGCCAGGAAACCTCTGTGTAGGACTTTAAAGACTCGTCAATACGCCGGCAGCAGACGATGATCATATCAATCACCCACAAGCCGCAAGCGGTTTTCTAAACGTAACGGCCACCAGGGTATTGAGCGATCAGAAGATCGACGAGCAAGCCCGCTCACACTCCTGTGAATCCAACCAGTAACACTTACCGTACAGTCTGCTCTGTTCGTCTGATATGTCGCATATCAAGTCTAGGGGTGGTAAATGTCAGACCCCAATAACCGATAAGTCGTGCCGATGTGAGGCTCATAACGGGTCGAGAAACTACTGGTAACACTTACCAGCAAATCTCTGATCAGCCCTGGCCAGGGACTTCCTGTTACGGCCAATCGAGCACAGCGCAACATCAACCCCCAATACCGGGAGAGACGAAACCCCTCCTATCGCTCATTGCCTCCATGTGACTTGGGACTGTGCCCAAAAACCACCGTTTTGCACGCCCTCATGGATGTGGTAAGGTGGAGATCAAAGCACAGTGGGAATCACACAAGGCTCTTTGACGATCTCGGGTCTGCAGACTAACCTGCACAAGTGTCACCTGAGAACTGCCATCTGACGTGAGGTATAATACCATCTGGGAGTTCTCGGCGAGTCCGTCCAGTGTACCCAGTCTCCACTGAGCACCCGTATACCATCTCTGATGTCAAACACCAATGGATATAGGATCATCCATCGCCCATCTCATGGGTCGAGAAGCGTATACGCCAGTCTACACTGGTATATCGATGTCCTGTCTCGATACACCCACGACTAGGGACCTTGAAGGATGTACTTATGGACTACCATTTCCCCACTAGTATGATCTGCATCATAGTCCAGGCAGTCAAGTACACATCCTAAGGGCTTTACCAACATGTAACTATAAGACAGTTTAAAGAGACTAGTATACATGTTAAGATAAAGAGTAACCAGATAGCATACTATCATATCGAGCAAGAAAGTCATCTCTATATATGTCCAAGCATCCAATATAATATACATCATCTGTACAATACTGGCCTCTAGGGCATACATACAACTAACAATATCCCACTTGCACTAGGGCCAGCTGCTGTAGTATCGCATACCGAGCATCCCGAAGAGTCTCTCAAACTGTATCTGGGGAATGGCCTTCGTGAGTGGATCCGCCGTGTTGTTTTTCGTGTCAACCCTCCTGACCTCGATCTCCCGGCGATCAACTATCTCCCGGATCAGGTGATACCGCCTCAGAATATGCCTGGATCGCTGATGGGACCTGGGTTCCTTGGCCAAAGCCACCGCTCCATTGTTATCGCAATACAAAGGTATTGGATGCTCAATGGATGGAACCACTCCAAGTTCAGTAATGAACTTCTTGATCCAGACAGCCTCTTTGGCAGCATCGTTGGCAGCGATTTATTCAGCCTCCATCGTTGAGTCTGCCACGGTTTCCTGCTTGGAACCCTTCCAGCTAACCGCACCTCCGTAAAGGGTAAAGACAAATCCCTACTGCGACTTAGAGTCGTCCTTATCACTCTGGAAGCTCGAATCGGTAAAGGACTCCACTTGGATTTTTCCGTTACCATACACCAAGAGCATCTCTTTAGTCCTTCGCAAGTACTTGAGAATGCTCTTCACAGCTGTCCAGTGACTCTCTCCAGGATCAGCTTGATACCTTCTCACTACACTTAGTGAGTATGCAACATCGGGTCTGGTACATAGCATCGCGTACATGATAGAGCCTACAGCCGAAGCATAGGGTATCCCTTGCATGCGAGCTCTCTCCAAATCAGTCTTGGGAGACATCTCTTTGGAAAGAGTGACTCCAGAGATCGTGGGCAAGTTCCCATGCTTGGATTCTTCCATACTAAACCTCTTTAGTATGGTGTCAATGTACCTGGATTGGGACAATCCCAATATCCGTTTGGATCTATCTCTATAGATCCTAATTCCTAATATGCAGGAGGCATCACCAAGATCTTTCATTGAGAATCTTTGTGATAAGAAGAGCTTGACCGATTGCAGCATAGGAATATCATTTCCTATCAAGAGTATGCCGTCCACGTACAATATGAGGAAGACAACCTTACTCTCTGCTACCTTCTTGTAGATACAAGGTTCATTTGGGTTTTTGACGAAATCAAACTCTTTGATAACGACGTCAAAGCAGATGTTCCAACTCCGCGATGCTTGCTTTAATCCATAAATGGATTTAAGCAGCTTGCACACCTTCCCGCTGCTCTCACTGTCTACGAAGCCCTCTGGCCGAGTCATGTACATGCACTCTTCTAAATCACCGTTTAGAAAGGGGGTCTTAACATCCATTTGCCAGATTTCGTAGTCATGATATGCAGCGATGGCAAGCATGATTCGGATGGATTTAAGCATAGCCACTGGAGAAAAGGTTTCGTCATAGTCCATACCTGGTCTTTGACGAAAACCCTTTGCGACAAGTCTAGCTTTGAAAGTCTCCACTTTCCCATCTACACCAAGTTTTTTCTTGAAGATCCACTTGCTCCCAATGGGTCTTACCCCTTCAGGAGCAACTTCCAAAGTCCATACTTTGTTGGTGTACATGGATTCCATCTCGGATCACATAGCATCCAGCCATTTTACTGAGTCCCCACTCGTGATGGCCTGCTCGAAGCTAGTTGGGTCATCATCCTCCATGATGCAATCCTCGCTCCCACCATCCATGAGAAAACCGTAGTATCTCTCAGGTTGGCGAGGAACCCTACTAGATCGGCGGAGAGGCTGAGGTTCATTGGGAGCTACTGAATCTTCTGGTTCCACTAAATCTTCAGTTACGGTTTGTGTATCTGGTGTAGGGTTCCTAGGCACACTAAAGAGGTCTCACAAGGCATCAAACATGCCAATTTCAAAAATAACAAGTGCCGAGAAACCCTAATACGGATCGTTAACTAGAATTTTAGGCGAAACAAATGCGAATAGTTAACAACTTAACTAAAAGAATGGAAATACAACCTTTGTAGATCCGGTCCTCCACCTCCATAGCTCCGCAATGAAGTCTCCTCACTGTCCAAATCGAATCCCGGGCTCTAGCGTCGGCTTCATCGGAAAAATGGGCGGGCTAGGTCGTCGACTTCGATGTCGAAGATGATCTACGTCGAGGCATCACAAGATCAAGCTCCCACTTCACCAAGTTATGAAACTTGTGAAGAAAACACCCTATACTACTTGGCAAGAGGTAGAGGATGAAGAAATAGGAGGTGGGTTCACTTAAGAATTTGATTTCTCACATGATTTCATCACTTGCCATTGATTAGGCAAGCTTTTCTTTCTTGCTCATGAAGAAGAAGATGAACAAAGAATATGATAAGTGATAAAGAATAATGGAAAAGGAATTGATTCTTATCATATTCTAACCTTAGTTAAGTGTAGAGAATAGACTAGGGTTAGTTAAATGGTTAGGGTTAAGGATGAGAACAAAAAAGGTCATTTAGTCAAAGCTTCATGAAGCTTCAACTAAAAACAAATCAAGCCACCATTCATTTATCTTTCAATTTATTCAAAATGAATAAATAAATAAGATAAATGAATAAGTAAAACCCTAATCAACAACTTAACCATGGTTTAATTCTTTACACTTAACCAAATAAGCATGTATCATCAAACATGATACAATCAAGTGCACAAAAGTATATCACATATACAACTTGCACAAATCAAGTGAGAAAATCCACTTAAAGTGAACCAATACTAGTTAATGAAAAGTAATATATCAAATATAATTATACATTAAATCATTAAATCAACACTTGATTTAACGATCCGGTCATATCGCATATAACCGACCAGTATCCTATGTATCGGCTTATCGAATCAATCCTTGATTCGATAACTAGGTTATATCGCATATAACCAATCGATACATTCATCGCGAGAATGGAATACGGTATCACATACACGAATTATTCTCGGTCCCGCACATATCTCATATGCGCTCCTATTTCGTTTCGCTTGAGCCAGGAAACCTCTGTGTAGGACTCTAAAGACTCGTCAAAACGCCGGCAGCAGGTGGTGATCATATCAAACACTCACAAGCCGCAAGCGGTCTGCTAAACGTAACGGCCACCCGGGTATTGAGCGATCAGAAGATCAACGAGCAAGCCCGCTCACACTCCTGTGAATCCAACCAGTAACACTTACCGTACAGTCCGGTCTCGTCGTCTGATATGTCGCATATCTCGCCTAGGGGTGGTAAACGTCAGACCCCAATAGCTCGATAAGTCGTGTCGATATGAGGTCTATAACAGTTCGAGAAACTACTGGTAACACTTACCAGTATATCTCAGCAACCTTGGCTAGGGATTTCCAGTTATAGCCAATCGAACACAGCGCAACATCAACTCCGTATACCGGGAGAGACGAATCCCCTCCTATCGCTCATTGCCTCCATGTGATTCGGGACTGTACCCAAAAACCACCATTTTGTACACCCTCTTGGACGTGGTAAGGTGGAAATCAAAGCACAGTGGGAATCACGCAAGACTCTATGACGATCTCGGGTCAACAGACTACTCTGTACCAGTGTCACCAGAGAACTGCCATCTGACGTAAGGTATAAAACCATCTGGGAGTTCTCGGCGAGTCCGTCCAGTGTACCTAGTCTCCACTGAGCACCCGTATATCATCTCTGATGTCAAACAACAATGGATATAGATCATCCATCGCCCATCTGTATGGGTCGAGAAGGTATACGCTAGTCTACTCTGGTATATCGATGCCCCGTCTCGATACACCCACGACTAGGGACCTTGAAGGATGTACTTATGGACTACCATGTCCCCACTAGTATGATCCGCATCATAGTCCAGGTAGTCAAGTACACATCCTAAGGGCTTTACCAACATGTAACAGAGAGACAATCAGTGTACACATTAAGGTAAAGAGCAACCAGATAGCGTACTATCATGTCGAGCAAGAAAATCCTCCCTATATATGTCCCAGCATCCACTACAATATACATCCTATGTACAATAATGGCCTCTAGGGCATACATATAACTAACAATCTCCCACTTGCACTAGGGCCATCTGTAGCAATGGTTGTAGTATCTCATACTCAACCATCCCATAAAGTCTCTCTCTGGGAATAGGCCTTCGTGAGTGGATCCGCCGTGTTATCCTCTGAGTCTGCTCTTCTAACCTCGATCACTCTAGAGATCAACTATCTCCATGATCAGGTGATACTGCCTTAGAATATGTCTGGATCACTGATGGGACCTGCGTTCCTTGGCATAAGCCACAACTCCATTGTCTCACAATGGTAGGAACGTAGTTCATCTCATGAACCAATATACACCCAAACAGCCTCTTTGGGAGCATCTTAAGTAGCAATGTATTCAGCCTTTATCGTCTAGTATGTCACAGTATCTAGCTTGGAACTCTTCCAACATACCGTCCCACGATAGAGGGTAACGACAATGCCTGTGACTGACATTCAGTCGTCTTTATCACCCTGGAACCCTTCCAGTGATTCTCCCCAGGATCAACTGATACCATCTCACTACAACTAGTGAGTATCCTAACATCCATTTAGATCTATCTCATAGATCCAAAATCCAGGATTTAGTAGGTATCATTATGATCCTTATATGGAGAATCATTGTGATAAGCGGAGATTGACCAAGTGTAGCATAGGAAACTCCTTCCCTATCAAGAGTATGTCATCCACGTACTCTACGAGGATCGCCACAATACTCCCTACTACCCTTTTGTTTATACAAGGTTCATCTACCATTTTGATGATGTCAAACTTTTTAACTACTTCATCAAAACAGACGTTCCAACTCCGCGATACCTTCTTTATCCTATAAAGCATCTTTTACACGTTTCCGCTACTCCCACTGTTTACGAAGCCCTCTGGCTGTGTACTTATAGACTCTCTCTTCTAAAACATCATTTAGAAAAGCAGTCATGACACCCAACCACCAGATATCGTAGTCATGGTATGTAGCCGTGGCAAGTAGGATCCGGATGGACTTAAGCATAGGCACTGGAAAAGGTTTCATCATTATCCATGCCTGGTCGATGATGAAAACCTTTAACAAGTCTAGCTTTGAAAGTCTCAACTTTTCCATCTACACCAAGTAATCTTCTCAAGATATACTTGCTCCTGATGGGGATTTAACCCTTCAGATATAGCAACCAAAGTCCATACTTTGTTGGTGTATAAGGATTCCATCTCAGATCGATAAACATCCAGCCATTCTTACAGAGTCTCACTCCTGATGGCCAGCTCGAAACTAGTTAGGTCATCATCTCATGATGCAATCCTCGCTCCCACTGTCATAGAGAAACCGAAGTATCTCTCAGGTGGGTGAGGAACCCTACTAGATCGGCGGAGAGGCCGAGGTTCGTTGGAATCTACTGAATCCTTCGGTTCTACCAAATCATCTCCTGTAGTTTGTATAGCTGAAACACTTCCAGTTTTACATAACTGACCTTGCCTCGATCTTGTCCGGATTTTGCTTTTAGACATAGGCCGGACAACCCCAAATCTTAACCAATTTAAGATATGGGCTCTTCCTATTCCATATCTTATATGGAGTGGTAGGCAACTGATTTGATTTGAACCCTATTTAGTAGGTATGCAGCTTCTCAAGTGCATAACTCCCAAAAGGAAATAGGTAACTCAGTAGTACTCATCATAGAGCACACCATATCAAATAGGGTGTGATTGCTCCGCCCCGATATACCATCGTGCTATGGTGTATTTGGAGGAGTAATGCTGAGAGAGAATCTCATTCTTAGAATAGTCCAGGAATCCCGTGCTTTAGTATTCTCCTCCTTGATCACATCAAAGGACATAATACTTTTACCCGTATTTTGGTTCTCTACTTCTAACTTATAATCTGTGAATATCTCAAAAGGTTCGGACTTGTGTTTCAACAGGAACATATGTCTGAATCTTGAGAGATCATCAGAGAACGTAATGAAGTATAAAGAACCAGTCCTGGCATGTGTAGACAGGGGACCTTACATACATCAACATGTATCAATCCCAAGAGTTCACTAACTCTTTCTCTGTTTCCAATAAACAGAGCTACGGTCATCTAATCTTTGTGACATGACTGGCAAGTTTCATAAGATGTAAATTCAAACTGATTAAAATATGCATCTAAATGTAACTTAGCTAGTCGGGTCGCATTGATATGACCTAGTCTACAATACCTCAAGAAGGATCCATTCATTTCTGAACTCTTCCTCTTGTGTGTGTTCCGTATACTAAGAACTGTAGTTTGATTTAGAACATTAATGCTTTTAGATAACGTGCCTGAACCGATCAACTTTTGATATAGGAAATGTTCAAAACATTATCCAACAATACAAAATTTTACCATTTCTTTACTAATAAAGAGACTGATATAATTTTGTATATCAGGTTCGGTATCTAATAACATTCGTTCAGAATCAATGTATTACAATACAGGGTGACAGTGACCAACAGACCTGGCTGCAACACTTGCCCCGTTTTCTGCCTCATGAAACTTATCACCCGTTCTCAGTTTTCTTCCTTTTTGTAGCCCTATGTAACATATTACATATCTGGGATCCTGATCCGGTATCAAATACCCAGGATTCAGAGGATACTGAGAAATAGTTCTTTATAATGAACACACCCGAAGATGATGCATCAGCATGCACTCTCTTCGTTTGGGCGGCATGGGAATCTTGGTATTCTCCTATTTCCTGCTCTGTCTTATAACAATTATAAGTTGGAGCGGGACCAACGTTCCCCAGCTCAGTATAACAAGCGGGTTCGGTCAATAATCCGTATTATTATCTTGATTAAGGCGTGACATGGTCGCTACCTGGAGAGAGAGAGAAGAAAACACTCAGCGTGCGCTCTTTCAAGAATAGATTGGTTATTATTTTATCTAATCAGGATGGCTCCCTCTGCTTTTTATCAAATCTTCCTTCAAGCCCTAAAAGGAAAGACTAGCCGGGATTAATTACACGCTACAAGTTCTCTAATCTTTCAGCCAGGCCAGTGTCGGTACTTTGAGGGAGGTCCCCGTGCTTTCGTACGAACCTAATTAATGTAAACCTCGTTTTCCCAGAGGCGTAACCTCGTTAACACCTTTCTAGACACCTACTTGATCGATTAATTGTAATGTGTAAAACTCTCCCAGGAGTAACAATTACTCGCAGTGGGTATCGGGATCCAACTATCTCATAGAAGGTATGCAATCTCATTGCAAATTTCAACACTTGAAATTCCCGATAATTTTGTCCCTAACGTGCTATGACCTTGACGAAAGCCAACAAACCATAGCCCGCTAGTCAAGTTCAACCCGTATATTTCTTGATTGAATTAAACCCACCCGCACGACCCTTGACGAAAGCCAACAAAGCCGCACGACTACCCTAATCCAATCGCATCGTATGCAGCAGATAAGCAGCAGATAGCTACCGCACACTACACCTTGACGAAAGCCAACAAATGTAGCACGAATACTATATACAACTTATCTGAAATGACGGAGGGCTACGACAGGTTTTTCTGAAAACCTATTGCGTAATGAACTTGATATCGTTGTAGGATCGAATGAATTTTGAAATGGAGTGTTTTTGAGGCTTTTCTAGTTTTGCTTAAGGAGTCACTCCCGGTGAAGGGATCGTCGGTCCTTTCCTCGTCGAATGAGGTGCTGGATATATCATATATATCACTGTGCAAAGCAAAAACTCTTAAAAGCAATCAAAAGACAAACCGAGTGTGTAGCATCTGCCAGTTATTGCTAAAGGAGTCACACCCGGTGAAGGGATCTCGGTCCTTTCCTTATCGAATAAGGTGCAGGATATATCATATATACCACTGTGCAAATGTCACATCCCGAAAGTACGGAACATGACCGACACTTAAACTACGAACGTCTCGAAGCGTACGTAATCTAAGTAAGCCGAAAACCCAGAAATCCAAACCAAGAAAATTAGTAGAGTGAAGGAAACCAGCTTAAAATCAAGTAGTTTTAATAGCATAAGCCGAATTATGCGGTTTTAAAAACATCCAATATTTCCTGAAAATTTCGGCACGGTCTCCTTTGTAAATACAGGCCCCCAAACGGGATACAACATGAATAGTATACGAAATCAAAAAAAAGGCATCCCTAAGCGGGAGCTAGCTCTTCGTCAATCGACGGTCACAACCACACAAGCAATATAATATACAACGCCAAGGGCGAGGATCAAAACTCAAAAGGAAACTCAAGACAACAAGAAATCCACAGAAATATAACGCGCGACTCTAAGGTCGAAAGAATAACATCACTGGTCTCTATCTCAAAAATAAATATATGTTTGGTTGATGGAACTTCTAGATACAACAGAATAATAATATACAAGATATATAATGGGGGCACGATACAAATAAACCCACCTACTAGCAAGTCACCCGGAAAAGGAAATAGTGCCAGCAAGCCGTAATGAAACCTGTACGGCGAAACCTGCAAGAACTGTGGCACAACGGGGGTGAGTTGCCAACTCGTGAGTAGAAAAACATCTACGCACAGAAATCGCATAAATAACGCAATCCTAGGTCAATGATCATAATATATCCTCAAATATGTATATAACATGCAGCCTATAACAATGGCTAAGGTAAATATCTAACCCGAGTGTAATCTCATGTGCCCGTGTCAGTGCTTCAGGTAGCAATATATCATATGGATGATGTATGAATGCATGAAACAGAATGCATGTACTGAATAAAACTGGTTTCATAAATCAGTGAGATTTCTGTATTTTAAAAGAAATGAGGTACCATATATGAAATCAGCATAAAACAGTGCCCAGCATCGACACAAAACAAGTGTCCAAATACCTCGATATCTCTGTGTCACAATCTATGTACCTCAAGTCTCAATCTCAATGTCTCAATCACAATATTTAGGGCGCCGTCAGTCCAGACCGGCCCCTACTATCCATCTCAAGACGACGACGGTACCCTCCGGATATCCGACGCGTCGGGTAATATCACCGGTAGGTAGTGCTCCCCTGCCAGGCTCACATCGTCATCATCACGCGCTTCTTGCCCCGGGGTACCTTACCGGGTCCACCATGTACCCGAAACGGTTCATCCGTCTCCTCGAATCGGGTCTCGAAATCCATCAGCAAACTCATAGTGGACGACTCATACATCATGGGAAAAACCGCACTTTTATTTAAAAAGAGAGAAATCAGTTTATATATGTTTTGCGGTTTTCCTCCAAATCCAGAAAACATCATGGAAATCCGAATCATCAATAGCATGTATAACCATGAATATAAGCATGAGAATGAATAACAGTATGCATGAAGCGACAAGTAATAACTACAATATCTAAGCTGGCATATAAGGTATGTACACTAATATTATGTCAAACTACTGGCTATCAAGCTAAGTTAAGCAATAATATTTTCTAAGGTGTACGTGACATGGCAATTACCGATGAAGATGTGTGTGAGCCGGCAAGTAAGTGTATGTGGTACATACGCATCATCGGTAATGGTGCTGGTGTCGTAACAGCATAATGTCAACAATGCAATATGAAATAACAATGTAAATATGCGATGCGGAGCGAGCAACCAAAATGAGCGGGAGCTAAAAACTAGACGCAACTATAACTAATCTGCATTAATCTAATATAAGTCCTACAAATTGTGCCATTTGAAATAACACGAACCGCGGGGTTTTGAAAATAGGGATACGGTGGTTTTTAAGAAAGGATACGTCTTTTGAAATATCCGTAGATCCCTTGACCTGTCTTTTAAAATACCCACGATCCGCTAGTTTTGAAATAGGTAGGAGTCTAATCTAATGTAACAACTACACTAAACTATACGGCTGAACTAACAAGCTGAACTACAGGTAAGGAAACCGCCTAACATCTGAGTCGATACATATACATACCTGTATATATATTAGTCGGTGATCCCGCCTCAATAATATCATATCCGATACCATATCTATAATCAGACATCCCAAGTCAAGAGTGCAGATCAATCATCAAAATATAGCTCGTACGTAAATCCGTCGTACGGCATCCCCAAATCTGGGTACGGGTTAATATCACATCCATCATACTATTCACCTGGTATCCTCTTTATCAAATATCATGATCGGGGTACAGATCTACGTCTAGTACAATACTGATACCTCCTAAGTATGCATGCACGTGTGTGAAACACTACGTCAAGACCCGTTACAACGTCATGTCGTATCTCAAATACGAACCCTGCTATATCACCGATCTCACGGTCTTAACTCAAATCTCATCGACTCATCTTAAATCCCAAGTACTATCCTCATTATCCATGCATGTGTATATGAATGTACATATGCATAGTCCCATACCCACGCATATATACATATATACATATCCCAATCGGTGCACAAGAAAGTAATGTATGCAAGTCTGTGTGTGCGTATGTGGTATAACAACTACTCTAGGGTTTCGCAACTAACCCAAAGCTAATCCAGGAACACCTAAACATAACATGGATACATCTTCTCGTATCAAAAAAATACCTATATAAACATATATATAAGCTACTCTACGGACTGCGGGGGTGCTATACGCCATCCACCCGACTTCTCCCCGTAGATATAAATCTACTCACCTCGACCTTCGCTTGCCGATGCCGATGTCGACACGCGCTTTCTTGTCTCCTTGAAGTCTTCGTGAGGGTACCTACATATCATAACACACCGCATCGCATTAAAGTCCGACTCATGACCAAATCGACACACGAATCCCACATAGATCAAAACCTATGGTTGCTTTCACAAATCAACCCAAAAACTCTCGACGTCGGCGTACAAACGCCAGACCATCGAGAAAAACCCAAACACACTCATTTGTACAATCACGAGCACTAATTATAATATAAAATAGCTTAAAATTCACAAAAACCCTAAACTCACTTTAAAAGCCATTTTTCCGAGAATCTAGCAAGCAATATTACCCGTTTTAGTACAAAACTCGACATTTAAACAAATCTAGTGGCCATAATACTTATTAAATATCTTAAATAAGTCATAAATACAATTTCCATAATTTAATCCCATTAA
Source organism: Agapanthus africanus (assembly GCA_030015575.1). Classification (NCBI taxonomy): domain Eukaryota; kingdom Viridiplantae; phylum Streptophyta; class Magnoliopsida; order Asparagales; family Amaryllidaceae; genus Agapanthus; species Agapanthus africanus. The sequence continues at coordinate 486,602,501 of CM057339.1, read as the reverse complement.
ATTTTCATTAACCCCAAAATCCTAGTTTGCCAAAATATCCAATTTTAACAATTTTCTAAATAACAATTCACAAATCATCAACTTGACTAGGTTTTGCATGAACTAAGGTGGTAAACAACAACTTATAAAATTAATGATATCATGAAGAACCTAATTAGATTTTTAATCTTGTAATTTGATTTAATTTTAAAACCTAGTTTGCAATATAGCTTAATTATTACAATTTTAAGTTAACAATTTGCACCTAGCAACTAGATTATGTTTTAACATGTCTTAAGTTGTTAAATACATCACACAACCATAATCCCATTACTCAAAACCCTAACTTGAAATCAACCTCATTCTTGAATTTTTCAATCATGCAATTAGAACCAATCTAAAACCTAATTAAACACTTAATAAGCTAACATAAAGCAATTAAACAACAAATTCACTAAAGGGTTAAAATTTACACCTCCCAATTGAGTTCTAGCATGAAATCTAAGCTTCCCAAATTGCTCCCTTTTCACCAAAATCCATGCTTGAAAGGCTAAGGAAAAATGGGTAGGGCTTGAATTTGGAGTTTTTGGGATTTTTGATGGATTTTGAGGCAATTTTGATCAATTTTTTTCAAGAGAAAGAGTGGTGAAATGGAGGGGGGCTGTTGCTGAAATTTGGGGAAGGGCTCGGCTGATTTGGGAGGGGGATTGGAGAGAGAGTGAGGTGTTGAAAGTGGTGGCCAAGTCAATGGAAACCATGCCTCATTTGACTTTAACCCTTCTTTCTTTATTCCTTCACTTTATTTTACTTTTTTGATGAGGTAAAGAAAAGAATTGGAGTGAGAGGGGGCTGTTGTGGTTTCGGCCAGCCCATGATGGGGTGTGTGTGTGTGGGGGGGTGAGGAAAGAAATGATAAATATTATACCCCAATTTCTATTTAGCTATATTTCACCATTTAAGCCCTTTTTCTTCGATATTTTCTAAACCGTTTTGGCAAACCATTTCATTTCAAAAATCACATGATAAAATTTTATTTAATGTTTTATGATGTACAAAATTTGTTTCAACTCATTCCAATTTGTAATTTTCCCTAATTAAATGTATTAGTGACGGCTTAAAATAATAATAAAATAAATTTTTTTTCAGAAAATTTGAAATTTCACCAGTGGCTCAATAAACACCAAATACTAGTAATTACATAGCTAGAATATGTATATTTAATTTTTATAAGAAGATATTTGTATTTTGACTTTTTACAGAAACCCCCCTTATTTTACCGATTTTTTCGAAATTTCACCGAAACGATTTTCAAAACATTACAATCTTCCCCCCTTAAAGAAATTCGGTCCCCGAATTTAAATTCAAACTCCCCCCAAATACAAAAACATCTAAGCAAAACCATCAAGTCGTCGGGGCTCCGAAATCATAAGTACATAAAACGCATCATAGCGCATGAGTAATGGGCAGATAACTCAAAATCAAAACTCCGTCAAGCATCCCGCAATCATCGGAGTCAAGGTAAAGACACAAATGTCAAATCCAATACAAAACCAATATGATATAACTCGAAACTATACATGTAAATATCAAATCTATATATGTAAATATCTGAAGGAAATGAATGCCAAATATATTCAGGTACTGTCCTCTGACTAGTCCTGCCCAGTACGAAAACACACAGCAAATATCATAAAAACGTACTGCTCTATAGGAAAAATCAATCACAAATACGCGTATGAATACTACGTGCGTCTGGTGCGCACGGAAATCAAAATCCATATACGTGCCATACAAGTGCACAGAAACAAGATCTAAGTGCATCAGGTGTGCACGAAACATCTGTCGTAGGCAACATGTGTGCCTGACAGCAAAATTAGGTGCATCTGACATGCACGAAAAATCTCGATTTAGTGCATCTGGTGTGCACTAAAATCACACTTCAAAACATGCGCCCAACATGCGCGAAAATCCAAATCAGGTGCATCCATCGTGCACGAAATCATGAAATCCAATATCAAGTGCCGAACATGCGCAAAATCAAATCAGGTGCACAAGGTGCACAAAACAAATATCGAACATCACCATCGAAATCAAAGTCCAGTGTATCTAAATGCACAACATACGTAACACCGCACTGCAAGCATATATGAACTATACCGCGTGCAAAATCCAAATCGTGTGCGTATATACGCACAAAATCAACTCAAATGTCTAAAACCGTAAAATCACAAACATGTGAAACCAAGCACGAAAACGATATCAAGTGCAACACTGTGCAAAGATCGTAAATCCTCAATCATCAACATCAAATCATGCGAATAAATCACCCAAAACATCGAAATCAAATATGGAGGAATAGTCCCCGCTCAAGCACTTCCTCTAAGAACCTCTGACCAACTGTCGTGGTCACTCATGGCATGTCTCATCGACGATCCTGAACTCTGGCCTGCCGGTGTGCGTAACATGACCACTCCTGGGTCCAAGTCTTCTCGTAATTCATTCCAGAAAGGTCCTGTCGAAATCTCTCCCAAATCTCGTCTCTGCCGAACTGTCCGGAAGTCATCGTCCTTTAGTATATCTGTTTCTTATTCCGGAACGGCTGCATACTCACCACGACTCCTGCTGGAAGGTATATCCAAGTACAATGCCTCGGCATGAGTATCGCATCTCTGATGTCGGCGGAGTGGAACGTCGTCTTATCCAGATCTCGTACGAACCTCTTACCCCACTTTTCTCTAATGTCGACTGCTCCGGACTCGTCTCGTCGTGGCTGCATGGACTGAGCACCAACGGCTATCCTCGTATCTGGAGTCTCCCAAGAATGCACCTTACCACGTAGCATCCGAATGAAGTCGAACCATTCGATCGATTCGTCAAAGCCTCATAATCCCCCAAGAGCTCAACATCTTGGGCACAGTTTAATAATATCGAATACATACCATAACATCGGTGGTCCAGCCGTAGAAGGGCAAACCCAAGCCTCACTAATGGCGCCGTGGAACTGCCGCAAACCCGAAGGTTCAAAGGCTTTCACACGGTCATTATGTCGAGTTAGGGTTTCATTCTTCTAGAGGGTCCATAGAACTGCCTGCATGTCTTTCCGAATACTTTAAACTTGGAATAATAGGTTTCTGACATTCGATCGTCTTTGTCGACCCCCACGTCTCTGCGTGAAGTCGTCTCTAGCTGGAATCAATCTATCTGATGACCTTGCATCGGAGTAGCGAACGAACCACATGTCCTAGTCATTTATCCTCAGTGGCTAGCGACCTTCTATCATCTCTTCATACTACTCGTACTGTAATAGCTCCAACATCTGGGGCGATATCTCGTCGTTCATAGCAATTACTGGCTCGCTCGTCTGCACGTTGAACGGTGCCTCAATCATCAGGAGTAAGCAATACTTCAATGGTCATCAAATCTGGCTGGCCTATATCAGTGGCTCAATCCCCTAGTGCAAATCGGCACGTCCGAGTAATCTTATACAGTAATCCACCCAACGCTCGTGGCGCGAAGACACAATGAAAAGACACATCTCTGCAATCGTGTGTCGCCGGAATCATGCCCTGGTCAGTCCTCCTTCTTGACGAGCTTGTGCTGACCGCAATTCTAACCGTAGCTCTCCTTGCACGTAATCGTGGCAGCAAACCGTAACTGGTACCGATGAAGCTAGATCAGGAATGAATATAATACAGAACAAAGAAATGTACATCCTAAGGCTTCTTAAGTGGAGTAGCGTATCGTAAGTATGTCGCGGAACATACCCACGGTACGTCACTCTACTTTAGTCACCTATTCCATCAACCAAGGGTCATCCTACGCTCCGAAGGTAAAACCTAACGCTCTGATACCAACTTTGTCACATCCCGAAAGTATGGAACATGACCGGCACTTAAACTACGAACGTCTCGAAGCGTATGTAATCTAAGTAAGCCGAAAACCCAGAAATCCAAACCAAGAAAATTAGTATAGTGAAGGAAACCAACTTAAAATCAAGTAGTTTTAATAGCATAAGCCGAATTATGCGGTTTTAAAAACATCCAATATTTCCTGAAAATTTCGGCAGGGTCTCCTTTGTAAATACAGGCCCCCAAACGGGATACAACATGAATAGTATACGAAATAAAAAAAAAGGCATCCCTAAGCGGGAGCTAGCTCTTCGTCAATCGACGGTCACAACCACACAAGCAATATAATATACAACGCCAAGGGCGAGGATCAAAACTCAAAAGGAAACTCAAGACAACAAGAAATCCACAGAAATATAACGCGCGACTCTAAGGTCGAAAAAATGACATCACTGGTCTCTATCTCAAAAATAAATATATGTTTGGTTGATGGAACTTCTAGATACAACAGAATAATAATATACAAGATATATAATGGGGGCACGATACAAATAAACCCACCTACTAGCAAGTCACCCGGAAAAGGAAATAGTGCCAGCAAGCCGTAATGAAACTTGTACGGCGAAACCTGCAAGAACTATGGCACAACGGGGGTGAGTTGCCAACTCGTGAGTAGAAAAACATCTACGCACAGAAATCGCATAAATAACGCAATCCTAGGTCAATGATCATAATATATCCTCAAATATGTATATAACATGCAGCCTATAACAATGGCTAGGGTAAATATCTAACCCGAGTGTAATCTCATGTGCCCGTGTCAGTGCCTCAGGTAGCAATATATCATATGGATGATGTATGAATGCATGAAACAGAATGCATGTACTGAATAAAACTGGTTTCATAAATCAGTGAGATTTCTGTATTTTAAAAGAAATGAGGTACCATATATGAAATCAGCATAAAACAGTGCCCAGTATCGACACAAAACAAGTGTCCAAATACCTCGATATCTCTGTGTCACAATCTATGTACCTCAAGTCTCAATCTCAATGTCTCAATCACAATATTTAGGGCGCCGTCAGTCCAGACCGGCCCCTACTATCCATCTCAAGACGACGACGGTACCCTCCGGATATCCGACGCGTCGGGTAATATCACCGGTAGGTAGTGCTCCCCTGCCAGGCTCACATCGTCATCATCACGCGCTTCTTGCCCCGGGGTACCTTACCGGGTCCACCATGTACCGGAAACGGTTCATCCGTCTCCTCGAATCGGGTCTCGAATCCATCAGCAAACTCATGGTGGACGACTCATACATCATGGGAAAAACCGCTCTTTTATTTAAAAAGAGAGAAATCGGTTTATATATGTTTTGCGGTTTTCCTCCAAATCCAGAAAACATCAAGGAAATCCGAATCATCAATAGCATGTAGAACCATGAATATAAGCATGAGAATGAATAACGGTATGCATGAAGCGACAAGTAATAACTACAATATCTAAGCTGGCATATAAGGTATGTACACTAATATTATGTCAAACTACTGGCTATCAAGCTAAGTTAAGCAATAATATTTTCTAAGGTGTACGTGACATGGAAATTACCGATAAAGATGTGTGTGAGCCGGCAAGTAAGTGTATGTGGTATATACGCATCATCGGTAATGGTGCTGGTGCCGTAACAGCATAATGTCAACAATGCAATATGAAATAACAATGTAAATATGCGATGCGGAGCGAGCAACCAAAATGAGCGGGAGCTAAAAACTAGACGCAACTATAACTAATCCGCATTAATCTAATATAAGTCCTACAAATTGTGCCATTTGAAATAACACGAACCGCAGGGTTTTGAAAATAGGGCTACGGTGGTTTTTAAGAAAGGATACGTCTTTTGAAATATCCGTAGATCCCTTGACCTGTCTTTTAAAATACCCACGATCCGCTAGTTTTGAAATAGGTAGGAGTCTAATCTAATGTAACAACTACACTAAACTATACGGCTGAACTAACAAGCTGAACTACAGGTAAGGAAACCGCTTAACATCTGAGTCGATACATATACATACCTGTATATATATTAGTCGGTGATCCCGCCTCAATAATATCATATCCGATACCATATCTATAATCAGACATCCCAAGTCAAGAGTGCGGATCAATCATCAAAATATAGCTCGTACGTAAATCCGTCGTACGGCATCCCCAAATCTGGGTACGGGTTAATATCGCATTCATCATACTATTCACCTGGTATCCTCTTTATCAAATATCATGATCGGGGTACAGATCTACGTCTAGTACAATACTGATACCGCCTAAGTATGCATGCACGTGTGTGAAACACTACGTCATGACCCGTTACAACGTCATGTCGTATCTCAAATACGAACCCTGCTATATCACCGATCTCACGGCCTTAACTCAAATCTCATCGACTCATCTTAAATCCCAAGTACTATCCTCATTATCCATGCATGTGTATATGAATGTACATATGCATAGTCCCATACCCATGCATATATACATATATACATATCCCAATCGGTGCACAAGAAAGTAATGTATGCAAGTCTGTGTGTGCGTATGTGGTATAACAACTACTCTAGGGTTTCGCAACTAACCCAAAGCTAATCCAGGAACACCTAAACATAACATGGATACATCTTCTCGTATCAAAAAAACACCTATATAAACATATATATATATATATATATATATATATATATATATATATATATATATATAAGCTACTCTACGGACTGCGGGGGTGCTATACGCCATCCACCCGACTTCTCCCAGTAGATATAAATCTACTCACCTCGACCTTCGCTTGCCGATGCCGATGTCGACACGCGCTTTCTTGTCTCCTTGAAGTCTTCGTGAGGGTACCTACATATCATAACACACCGCATCGCATTAAAGTCCGACTCATGACCAAATCGACACACGAATCCCACATAGGTCAAAACCTATGGTTGCTTTCACAAATCAACCCAAAAACCCTCGACGTCGGCGTACAAATGCCAGACCATCGAGAAAAACCCAAACACACTCATTTGTACAATCACGAGCACTAATTATAATATAAAATAGCTTAAAATTCACAAAAACCCTAAACTCACTTTAAAAGCCATTTTTCCGAGAATCTAGCAAGCAATATTACCCGTTTTAGTACAAAACTCGACGTTTAAACAAATCTAGTGGCCATAATACTTATTAAATATCTTAAATAAGTCATAAAAACAATTTCCATAATTTAATCCCATTAAATTTTCATTAACCCCAAAATCCTAGTTTGCCAAAATATCCAATTTTAACAATTTTCAAAATAACAATTCACAAATCATCAACTTGACTAGGTTTTGCATGAACTAAGGTGGTAAACTACAACTTATAAAATTAATGATATCATGAAGAACCTAATTATATTTTTAATCTTATAATTTGATTTAATTTTAAAACCTAGTTTGCAATATAGCTTAATTATTACAATTTTAAGTTAACAATTTGCAACTAGCAACTAGATTAGGTTTTAACATGTCTTAAGATGTTAAATACATCACACAACCATAATCCCATTACTCAAAACCCTAACTTGAAATCAACCTCATTCTTGAATTTTTCAATCATGCAATTAGAACCAATCTAAAACCTAATTAAACACTTAATAAGCTAACATAAAGCAATTAAACAACAAATTCACTAAAGGGTTAAAATTTACACCTCCCAATTGAGTTCTAGCATGAAATCTAAGCTTCCCAAATTGCTCCCTTTTCACCAAAATCCATGCTTGAAAGGCTAAGGAAAAATGGGTAGGGCTTGAATTTGGAGTTTTTGGGATTTTTGATGGATTTTGAGGCAATTTTGATCAATTTTTTTCAAGAGAAAGAGAGGTGAAATGGAGGGGGGGCTGTTGCTGAAATTTGGGGAAGGGCTCGGCTGATTTTGGAGGGGGATTGGAGAGAGAGTGAGGTGTTGAAAGTGGTGGCCAAGTCAAAGGAAACCATGCCTCATTTGACTTTAACCCTTCTTTCTTTATTCCTTCACTTTATTTTACTTTTTTGATGAGGTAAAGAAAAGAATTGGAGGGAGAGGGGGCTGTTGTGGTTTCGGCCAGCCCATGATGGGGTGTGTGTGTGTGTGTGGGTGAGGAAAGAAATGATAAATATTATACCCCAATTTCTATTTAGCTATATTTCACCATTTATGCCCTTTTTCTTCGATATTTTCTAAACTGTTTTGGCAAACCATTTCATTTCAAAAACCACATGATAAAATTTTATTTAATGTTTTATGTTGTACAAAATTTGTTTCAACTCATTCCAATTTATAATTTTCCCTAATTAAATGTATTAGTGACGGCTTAAAATAATAATAAAATAAATTTTTTTTTTCAGAAAATTTGAAATTTCACCAGTGGCTCAATAAACACCAAATACTAGTAATTACATAGCTAGAATATGTATATTTAATTTTTATAATAAGATATTTGTATTTTGACTTTTTACAGAAAACCCCCTTATTTTACCGATTTTTTCGAAATTTCACCGAAACGATTTTCAAAACGTTACAGCAAAGCAAGAACTGTAGCCACCTGTTTTATTTAAAATTTGATTCTACAACATCTTTTGGTTTCTTTTATTTCATTAATCATATTAATGAAGTCCCATCATTTAAATACCTAAACTTTACAGATAAATACGACGTACACTTATGCCATCCGCATTCGCCTCGATGCCCCCTCGTGCACCGTTAGGTTAGGTAACTAACGGCAGAGCGGGGTAGGGCTAGCGCGGGTGTAAAACATAAGTAACGTCTATATAATATATCATATATACTATATACTGTATCTATCACAGAACATCACATGATCACATCACAGATATCGCAGCAGAAGAATCATATGAAATATTGGATATACTAGGACGTCCGTGTTTTAAATACGAGCCAGTATAAAACACGGATTCCACGGTTGCGATGAATAGCCAAACCCACACCCCTAGACCCCTACGAGAGCGGCAAGCAACCCTACCAATTCTAGAGTTAGGAGACCCGGACTCGACTCCTCGAGTTGGTCTCCCACTGGACTCCAGAACCCGGTTACTTGTGCCCTCCTCCTTGGGTCTATCCTAGTGCGGAAAAGTAAATAATATACAACAACAGTGACAACTTCTGCAACCTGGAAGTGCCCCAATAAAAGAATATTACATACAAGTTTTTACAAGAATGAAAATGAAAAACACTCATCTCACATAAAATCCCCCCGGCTATTCAAACATGACGATCCAATATAACATATCCAGCAACACAAAACATCACATGTCATCAACGTAAGTAAATGTGCGCATCCCAATTGTCGTTGGCATATAGCAACGAAACCGGCGATATCACATATTACACTTACGGTCACAGAAAAGAAAGTGTAAAACTACAACAGTTGGAATCCGCAACCTTCTTTAGACATCGCATGCCTAATCAAATGAATTACTTAGACATCACATGCCTAACAATTATAAACCCCGCATTTTAGTCTCATTATCGAAAACACTTTTCAATATCATGTCGGGCAATTCAACAGGATTCCCGACATTCTGATCGAATGCTCGTCGCAAACTTTAGTAGGCAGCCGCACCCCCGATACCGTCGATGAAGTGCACCAAAGCGGAACACCGCTGCCGCGAGCACCCGAACGGATGCTTTCGGCAACGGGGTTCTCCTACAGTCACTTGGTCGGGGCTATGTGGTGAGGCTGTCTATTAAGTTTATCAGGCGAGTATCCGCGTACGCTACGTGACTGCGACGGACTTTTGATCGCATCAAAATTCCGTGGCTACCGATCAAGTGAGACTAAAGTGCTGTGTTTATAACATTCATTCAGTTATCACATAACTACTTGTGAATTCCAATTATTGTATCCCATTCCAGATAAACAGAAAATGTTAAACTTTCCGATCGAACATTCAAACACCCACGTTTTCCCGATACAGATCAACACATGAAATAGGTTTAAAGACATTCACTTCATGCCTCAGTACCAACGGTCCAGCCGTAGAAGGGTCAAGCCAACGCCTAACATGTGGCACGCCGTACTGCCCCAAACCCTAAGGTTCAAATGGCAGTTCAAGATGGTCACATAATCGAGTTAAGGTTTGTTGTCTTCTAGAGGGTCCATCGCATTACTTGCACTACTTAGAACGTTATTAAACCACGGAAAGATCCAACACTTGGAAATTTCCCAACAGGGGAAAAAGTGGGTATTTATATCCAGTCGAACTTTTTAACATATTCAAAAATTATCCGGAAAAACACAGACAAGATTAAACAATCCGATCGAATCACCGAAGTCCCAATACAACCCCAGAAAACTCAACTATTGAGTAAATATTAAAAATTCCCAGGAAAACCAGCACTGCAAAGTAGGAGTTACTGTGCAAAATTCAATGCATGAAGAGACTAAAGGGCCGCGGAACCGCCGCATTAGCATGCTAATGCCGCGGTTCCGCCACGCTTTGGTGGACTTAGGAGTGCGGGCTTCACAGTAATTCTTAGAATCTCCTGCAGATTTTTCTGCATATTTTTAATACTCAAAAATCCCCGTTTTTGAAAAAAGTCCAGAGAGCATGTTTTGAATTAGGGTTTCGGTTCAATCGGACTTCTAACTCCGTCTACGCGTCGCCTAAGGCTCTAGCTAGGCTCTGATACCACTGTAGGGTTCCTAGGCACACTAAAGAGGTCTCACAAGGCATCAAACATACCAATTTCAAAAATTACAAGTGCCGAGAAACCCTAATACGGATCGTTAACTAGAATTTTAGGCGAAACAAATGCGAATAGTTAACAACTTAACTAAAAGAACGGAAATACAACCTTTGTAGATCCGGTCCTCCACCTCCATAGCTCCGCAATGAAGTCTCCTCGCTGTCCAAATCGAATCCCGGGCTGTAGCGTCGGCTTCATCGGAAAAATGGGCGGGCTAGGTCGTCGACTTCGATGCCGAAGATGATCTACGTCGAGGCATCACAAGATCAAGCTCCCATTTCACCAAGTCATGAAACTTGTGAAGAAAACACCCTATACTACTTGGCAAGAGGTAGAAGATGAAGAAATAGGAGGTGGGTTCACTTTAGAATTGGATTTCTCACATGATTTCATCACTTGCCATTGATTAGGCAAGCTTTTCTTTCTTGCTCATGAAGAAGAAGATGAAGAAAGAATATGATAAATGATAAAGAATAATGGAAAAGGAATTGATTCTTATCATTTTCTAACCTTAGTTAAGTGTAGAGAATAGACTAGGGTTAGTTTAAATGGTTAGGGTTAAGGATGAGAACAAAAAAGGTCATTTAGTCAAAGCTTCATGAAGCTTCAACTAAAAACAAATCAAGCCACCATTCATTTATCTTTCAATTTATTCAAAATGAATAAATAAATAAGATAAATGAATAAGTAAAACCCTAATCAACAACTTAACCATGGTTTAATTCTTTACACTTAACCAAATAAGCATGTATCATCAAACATGATACAATCAAGTGCACAAAAGTATATCACATATACAACTTGCACAAATCAAGTGAGAAAATCCACTTAAAGTGAACCAATACTAGTTAATGCAAAGTAATATATCAAATATATAATTATACATTAAATCATTAAATCAACACTTGATTTAACGATCCGGTCTTATCGCATGTAACCGACCAGTATCCTATGTATCGGCTTATTGAATCAATCCTTGATTCGATAACTAGGTTATATCGCATATAACCAATCGATACATTCATCGCGAGAATGGAATACGGTATCATATACACGAATTATTCTCGGTCCCGCACATATCTCATATGCGCTCCTATTTCGTTTCGCTTGAGCCAGGAAACCTTTGTATAGGACTCTAAAGACTCGTCAATACGCCGGCAGCAGGTGATGATCATATCAAACACCCACAAGCCGCAAGCGGTCTGCTAAACGTAACGGCCACCCGGGTATTGAGCGATCAGAAGATCGACGAGCAAGCCCGCTCACACTCCTGTGAATCCAACCAGTAACACTTACCGTACAGTCCGGTCTCTACGTCTGATATGTCGCATATCTCGCCTAGGGGTGGTAAACGTCAGACCCCAATAGCTCGATAAGTCGTGTCGTTATGAGGTCTATAACAGTTCGAGAAACTACTGGTAACACTTACCAGTATATCTCAGCAACCCTGGCCAGGGATTTCCGGTTATAGCCAATCGAACACAGAGTAACATCAACTCCCTATACCGGGAGAGACGAATCCCCTCCTATCGCTCATTGCCTCCATGTGATTCGGGACTGTACCCAAAAACCACCGTTTTGCACGCCCTCTTGGACGTGGTAAGGTGGAAATCAAAGCACAGTGGGAATCACACAAGACTCTATGACGATCTCGGGTCAACAGATTACTCTGTACCAGTGTCACCAGAGAACTGCCATCTGACGTAAGGTATAAAACCATCTGGGAGTTCTCGGCGAGTCCGTCCAGTGTACCCAGTCTCCACTGAGCACCCGTATATCATCTCTGATGTCAAACACCAATGGATATGGGATCATCCATCGCCCATCTGTATGGGTCGAGAAGGTATACGCTAGTCTACTCTGGTATATCGATGCCCCGTCTCGATACACCCACGACTAGGGACCTTGAAGGATGTACTTATGGACTACCATGTCCCCACTAGTATGATCCGCATCATAGTCCAGGTAGTCAAGTACACATCCTAAGGGCTTTACCAACATGTAACAGAGAGACAATCAGTGTACACGTTAAGGTAAAGAGCAACCAGATAGCGTACTATCATGTCGAGCAAGAAAGTCCTCCCTATATATGTCCCAGCATCCACTACAATATACATCCTATGTACAGTAATTGCCTCTAGGGCATACATATATCTAACATCTGGAACTTCTTCCAGCTCTACCACTTTGCCACTAATTTCCTTTTCTAAAAAGGTGGCATATTGAGAAACAAACACCTTTTGTTCTTCAGCATGGTAGAAAAAATATCCTTGGTAATTCTTAGGATATCCCACAAACTTGCAAAGAACTGTCCGTGCCTCGAGTTTGTCTGAATTTTGCCTTTTGACATAGGCCGGACAACCCCATATCTTAACTCGTTTAAAATATGGTCTCTTCCCACTCCATATCTCATATGGTGTGGTAGGTACAGATTTTGATGGAACTTGATTCAATAGGTATGCTGCTGTCTCCAGCGCATATCCCCAGAAGGAAATAGGTAACTCAGCTGTGCTCATCATAGAGCGCACCATATCTAATAGAGTGCGGTTCCTCCGTTCTGGTCACGAGAATTCGACTCGTGACCGTTCTGATACACCGTTGTGCTGTGGTGTATATGGAGGAGTCAGCTGAGAGAGAATCCCATTCTCTTTTAGGAAGTCCAGGAATTCATTGCTTAAGTATTCACCTCCTCGATCAGATCGAAGGATTTTAATACTTTTTCCGGTTTGGTTTTCGACTTCTTGTTTATGTTCTCTAAATTTCTCAAAAGCTTCTGATTTGTGTTTCATCAGGAACACATATCCGAATCTAGAGAGATCGTCAGTGAATGTAATGAAGTACGAAGAACCATCCCTAGCATGTGTAGACATGGGACCGCGTACATCACTATGTATCAGTCCCAAGAGTTCGGTAACTCTTTCTCCGTGTCCCGTAAACGGAGTTTTGGTCATCTTGCCTTTGAGACATGACGGGCAAGTGTCATAAGATGAAAATTCGAATGGTTTCAAATATCCATCCTTATGCAACTTAGCCAGTTGTGTCGCGTTGATGTGACCCAGTCTACAATGCCACAAGAAAGATTCGTTCAGTTCTGAACTCTTCCTCTTGTGTGTGTTTGTTATGCTCAGAACTGTTGATTGATTTAGAACATAAATGCCATTGCACAACGTGCCTGATCCAACCAACTTTTGGTTACGGAAAATGTTCATAACATTGTCCTGTAATACAAAATTATATCCCTCTTTACTCAACAAAGAAACCGATATAATGTTTCATATCAGGTTCGGCATGTAATAGTGTTCAGTCGATAAAACTGCACATTTGTAGTACATTTTTCCTACCATTTTATATTAAAAAAGGACTTTAATATGATATATTATACATATGAGGGCTTATGTGTAAAAACATTATTTTCCATGTGTTAATATATTTTTATTATCATTTGGTAGGAAAATGTATGCAAATAATATTATTGGCCTAATCCTAGTAGAACAAAGTCTACTAAAATCTTATTTGAGTTGTTGTGCAGAATATTTCCAAGTTGTTATGAAGAAATCAGGTTGTTGAAGAAAACTTGCCTAATTAAGAAATCAAAATGAAGAAATCAAGTCAGGCAGAAGAAAAGAAAAGATTTCTGATTTCTGAAGATTCCAGAGATTGCCACATGTCACCAGATGAAAGCCCAAGAAAAATAATCAATTGATCACATCCCTTGAGCGCGGATCCGCGGCAAAACACACCCTTGGGCCGCGGATCCGCCGCAATGATGAGGAGTTGGAAGGCAATATTTTGGGAGATTGACAAAGGCTGAATTTTACCAACTTCTCAACAATAAGATTCTGGGTTTGCACTATATAAAGGCACCGAGAGCCTCTTGGAAAAATCATCAAGCCGAAGAGATCACGAAGCTCCCGACGCTCACGCATCCAGGCTGATCATCGACTGTTCGACTACCTCCTTAGGAAAGATCGAGAAGCAAATCAAGTTTTGTAATCATTTTCTATAGATTAAAAGTGTAGTTTGAAGGAGTTGATTAATAAAGTTAGTTTTTTTTTATTTAATTGTTTTTTTTTACATTATGTTTTCCCTCTCTTTCTTTTCATCTTCTTTTCCCAACATGCGCGAGTAATTCTCCGCTTGTTAGGGTTCGTAGGATTAGGGTAGGCTAATGGACGATGAAAATAATTAAACCCTTTTTAAGTCCTATAAAGTTTAGGAACTTTATCAAAAGAATCATTAACATCCTAATCGGACGCGCTAGCAATTCTTTGCTAGTTCCGACCGCGATTAGTGATTAGATTAATGATTGTTTTGGTAAATGCTAGATATGAACGGAGTTCCGTGTCGAGATAAGAGTTAAGAGTGAGATTCCTTTTCCCTCCAGAAACCCTAATCTACACGCATCACCGTCGTTCTAGTTCTAAATCTATTAATGGATAAAAAGGGTAACTTTTAATTAATCTTCCATAACTACTAAATCCTAACAAACCCTACAAGCCCTCTAAAATAATCTAGATCTATATTTTACATTCTTGTTTAAAGTAGATCTAGAAACTTTTCACAAAATTCTTTCTTCCTCCTCTCTTTTTCAACACATCTAAAGTAAAAATAAAAGGTTCAACGTTTCCCAGAGGACGACCCGTACTCATCTCGGTCTAGCTACACGCGACACCGTTCTGATTGCGGTTAAACTACAAACAAAATTTTGAACCAATCAAATAGCATTCGTTCAGAACCGGTGTATTATCAGTTGGTAATACAAGGTGATATTCCCCGACAGTCTTTGCTGCAACAATTGCACCATTTCCAACTCTAATGTCTTTATCACCTTCTCCAAGTTCTCTACCTTTCCTGAGCCCATGTAACTGATTACATATATGGGATCCTGACCCGGTATCTAATATCCAAGACGTAGAGCAAATGGAGAAACAGTTCTCTATAACGAACACACCCGAAGAAAATGCATCAACATGTACTTTCTTCATTCGGGTGGCATGGGAATCCTAGTATTCCCCTATATCCTGTTCAGTCCTATAACTCTTATAAGAAAGAACGGAACCAACGTTCCCCAGCACAGTGTAACATGCGGGTTCGGTCAATACATCCATATTATTATCTTTATTAGGGCATGACGTGGTCGCTACCTGGAGAGAGAGAGAAGAAAACACTTTAGCGTATGCTCGTGCAAGATCAGATTGGTTATTATCTTATCTAATCAGGATGGCTCCCACTGGTTTTTATCAAATCTTCCTTCAAACCCTAAAAGGAAAGAATAGCCGGGATTAATTACACCCTACAACTTCGTCGATCTTTCAGCCAGGCCAGTGTCGGTACTTTGAGGGAGGTTCCCCGTGCTTTCGCACGGACCTAATTAAAGTAAACCTCGTTTTCCCAGAGGCGTAACCCCGTTGACACCTTTCTAGACACCTACTTGATCGGCTAATTGTAATGTGTAAAACTCTCCCAGGAGTAACTCTTACTCGCAGTGGGTATCGGGATCCAACTATCTCATAGAAGGTATGCAATCTCATTGCAAATTTCAACACTTGAAATTCCCGATATTATTTTTCCTTTAGCAGCTATATGACCTTAACATAGTCAACAAATCATAAGTGCTAGTCAAGTTCAACCCGTCATTTCCTGATTGAATTAAACCCACCCGCACGACCCTTAACATAGTCAACAAAGTCGCACGACTACCCTAATCCAATCGCATCATATGCTTATACAGATAAGCACCAATCAGCTACCGCACACTACGCCTTAACATAGTCAACAAACGTAGCACGAATACTAACTAGTACTTATCTGAAATGACGGAGGGCTACGACAGGTTTTTCTGAAAACCTATTGCGTAATGAACTTGATATCGTTGTAGAATCAAATGAAGTTTTGAAATGGAGTGATTTTGAGGCTTTTCTAGTTTTGCTAAAGGGGTCACTCCCGGTGAAGGGATCGTCGGCCCTTTCCTCGTCGAATGAGGTGCGGGATATATCATATATATCACTGTGCAAAGCAGAAACTATAGAAGCAATCAAAAGACAAACCGAGTGTGTTGCATCTGCCAGTTATTGCTAAAGGAGTCACT
Organism: Agapanthus africanus; assembly: GCA_030015575.1. Classification (NCBI taxonomy): domain Eukaryota; kingdom Viridiplantae; phylum Streptophyta; class Magnoliopsida; order Asparagales; family Amaryllidaceae; genus Agapanthus; species Agapanthus africanus. The sequence continues at coordinate 486,585,821 of CM057339.1, read as the reverse complement.
CCCGGTGAAGGGATCTCGGTCCTTTCCTCATCGAATAAGGTGCAGGATATATCACATATACCGCTGTGCAAAGCAAGAACTGTAGCTACCTGTTTTATTTAAAATTTGATTCTACAACATCTTAGGTTTCTTTTCATTCATTAATCACATTAATGAAGTCCCATCAATTATATACCTAAACATCACAGATAAATATGACGTACACTTATGCCATCCGCATTCGCCTCGATGTCCCCTCGTGCACCGTTAGGTTAGGTAACTAACGACAGAGCATGGCAGGGCTAGTGCGGGTGCAAAACATAAGTAACGTCTATATAATATATCATATATACTATATACTGTATCCATCAGAACATATCAAATGATCACATCACAGATATCGCAGCAGAAAATATCATATGAAATATTGGATATACTAGGACGTCCGTGTTTTCAATACGAGCCAGTATAAAACACGGATTCCACGGTCATGATGAATAGCCAATCCCACACCCCTAGACCCCTACGAGAGCGGCAAGCAACCCTACCAATTCTAGGGTTAGGAGACCCGGACTCGACTCCTCGAGATGGTCTCCCACTGGACCCTAAAACCCGGTTACTTGTGCTCCCCTCCTTGGGTCTATCCTAATGCGGAAAAGTAAATAATATACAAAAGGTGACATCTTCCGCAACCTGGAAGTGTCCCAATAAAAGAATATTAAATACAAGTTTTTACATGAATTAAAATGAAAAAACACTCATCTCACATAAAAACCCCGGCTATTCGAACACGACGATCCAATATAACATATCCAGCAACACATAACATCACATGTCATCAACGTAAGTAAGTATACATACCCCAATTGTCGTTGACGTATAGCAACGAAACCGGCGATATCGACATACTACACTTACGGTCACAGAAAAGAAAGTGTAAAACTACAACAGTTGGAATCCGCAACCTTTTTAGACATCGCATGCCTAATCAAATGAAATACTTAGACATCACGTGCCTAACAATTATAAACCCCGCATTTTAGTCTCATTATCGAAAACTCTTTTCAATATCAAGTGAGACTAAACCGCTAGATTTATAACATTCATTCAGTTATCTCATAACTGTTTGTGAATTCCAGTTATTGTATCCCATTCCAGATAAATAAAAAATATTAAACTTTCCGATCGAACATTCGAACACCCAAATTTTCCCGAAACCGATCAACACATGAAATAAGTTCAAAGACATTCACTCTATTCCTCAGTACCAACGGTCCAGCCGTAGAAGGGTCAAGCCAACGCCTCACATGTGGCACGCCGTACTGCCCCAAACCCGAAGGTTCAAAGGGTAGTTCAAGACGGTCACATAATCGAGTTAAGGTTTGTTGTCTTCTAGAGAGACCATCGCGTTACTTGCACTACTTAGAACGTCATTAAACTACGGAAAAGTCCAACAATTGGAAATTTCCCGGCAGGGGAAAGATTGGGTATTTACATCCGGTCGAACTTTTTAACATATTCTAAAATTATCCGGAAAAACACATAGACAAAATTTGATAATCCGATCGAATCTTCGATTCCCTATACAACTCCAGAATACTCAACTCTTGAGTCATAATAAAAATACCCAGAAAATATAGCATTCAAATATAAGAATTACTATGCAGAAACCAATAGGAGAAGAGACAAAGTGGCCGCGGAACCGCCGCATTAGCCATGCTAATGCCGTGGTTCCTCCGCACTTTGGTGGAATCATGTGATCGTACTTCACTGTAATTCTTAGAAATTCCTGCTTAGTTTTCTGCATATTTTTAATTCACAAAAATCCAATTTTTTAGAAAATTTCCAGAGAGCATTTTGGAATTAGGGTTTCGGTTCGATCGGGTTTCAAACGTCGTCTACACTTCGCCTAAGGTTCTAGCTAGGCTCTGATACCACTGTAGGGTTCCTAGGCACACTAAGGAGGTCTCACAAGGTATCAACCTTGCCAATTTCAAATTTTACAAGTGCCGAGAAACCCTAATACGGATTCGTTGACTAGAGTTTAGGCGACAAAGTAAAACTAGTTAACGACTTAACTAATAGTAAGAAGTTACAACCTTTGTAGATCCGGTTCTCCACTACCTTAGCTCCACGTAGACGTCCCCTCGCTGTCCATGTTGGATCTCGGACTCTAGCATCGGCTTCATCGGAGAAATGAGCGGACTAGTCGTCGGCTACGATGCCGAAGATGATCTACGTCGAGGCAACACAAGATCAAGCTCTAACTTCACCAAGTCATGAAACTTGTGAAGAGAACACCCTATACTACTTGGCAAGAGGTAGAGGATGAAGAAATAGGAGGTGGGTTCACTTTAGAATTGGATTTCTCACTTTTTTACTCAAGATGCCATTAATGGTGGCAAGCTTTTTCTTGAAGAAGAAGAAGAAGATCAAGATAGAATATGATAAGTGTTACCCTTTTAAAATAAAATAATATGAATACTTATCATTTACTAACCATGGTCAAGTGTAGAGATTAAACTAGGGTTAGGTGAATGGTTAGGTTAAGAGAAGAAAACAAAAATGGTCAAAGTTTCAACCCTTCATGAAGCTTCATGAAAGAAACAAGAAAAGCCACCATTTCCATTTTCTTTTCCAAAATCAATAATCAAAATAAATAAATGAATAAGTATAAAAACCCTAACCATTCATATAACCATGGTTTAATCTTCACACATGCACTAGTTAACATGTTTCATCAAACATGATACAATCAAGTGTACACAAAAATATATCACATATACAATGTACACAACAAGTGAGAAAATCCTTTTAAAGTGAACCAATACTAATTAATGCAAAGTAATATATCAAATATATAATTATACATTAAATCATTAAATCAACACTTGATTCAATGATCCGGTCATGTCGCACATAACCGACTAGTATACAATGTATCGATTTATCGAATCAATCTTCGATTCGATAACTAGGTTATATCGCCTACAACCAATCGAAACATTCATCGCGAGAATGAAATACGGTATCACATACACGCATTATTCTCGGTCCCGCACATATCTCATATGCGCTCCTATTTCGTTTCGCTTAAGCCAGGAAACCTCTGTGTAGGACTCTAAAGACTCGTCAATACGCCGGCAGCAGATGATGATCATATCAATCACCCACAAGCCGCAAGCGGTCTGCTAAACGTAACGGCCACCCGGGTATTGAGCGATCAGAAGATCGACGAGCAAGCCCGCTCACACTCCTGTGAATCCAACCAGTAACACTTACCGTACAGTCCGGTCTGTTCGTCTGATATGTCGCATATCAAGTCTAGGGGTGGTAAACGTCAGACCCCAATAACCGTTAAGTCGTGCCGATGTGAGGCTCATAACGGGTCGAGAAACTACTGGTAACACTTACCAGCAAATCTCTGATCAGCCCTGGCCAGGGACATCCCTGTTACGGCCAATCGAGCACAGCGCAACATCAACCCCCAATACCGGGAGAGACGAAACCCCTCCTATCGCTCATTGCCTCTATGTGACTCGGGACTGTGCCCAAAAACCATCGTTTTGCACGCCCTCATGGACGTGGTAATGTGGAGATCAAAGCACAGTGGGAATCACACAAGACTCTATGACGATCTCGGGTCTGCAGACTAACCTGCACAAGTGTCACCTGAGAACTGCCATCTGACGTGAGGTATAATACCATCTGGGAGTTCTCGGCGAGTCCGTCCAGTGTACCCAGTCTCCACTGAGCACCCGTATACCATCTCTGATGTCAAACACCAATGGATATGGGATCATCCATCGCCCATCTCATGGGTCGAGAAGCGTATACGCTAGTCTACACTGGTATATCGATGCCCCGTCTCGATACACCCATGACTAGGGACCTTGAAGGATGTACTTATGGACTACCATGTCCCCACTAGTATGATCTGCATCATAGTCCAGGCAGTCAAGTACACATCCTAAGGGCTTTACCAACATGTAACTATAAGACAGTTTAAAGAGACTAGTATACATGTTAAGATAAAGAGTAACCAGATAGCATACTATCATATCGAGCAAGAAAGTCATCTCTATATATGTCCAAGCATCCAATATAATATACATCATCTGTACAATACTGGCCTCTAGGGCATACATACAACTAACAAATAGCATGTATACGATGATAAAGACAAACCAGATAGCATACTATCATCTCGAGCAAGACTGTCATATCGGTATAGGTCCTGCCTCAATCATTGAAATCATGTACCTGCGATCCAATAATTGACTTTGAGCACACTATTTCCAACACAACGGTGGGGGGGACATTTTTTCCCCCAATCAGAGCAAAGCTCTGTTCAAATATTCAAATTTTGAAATGAAGCAGCGCTTCATAGCAGCGCCAGTGCCGAAAGAGTCAAAGAATCTGATGCAGCACCCACGTGCAAAGCACATGGGCGCTAGCGCTAAGAGCGATGCACTCTGAGCAGCGCACTACATGCCGAACACGTAAGCGCTAGCTCTATATGCACTGCAGCGCACTACGTGCAGAGTACGTAAGCGCTAACACTGAGTGCGCTGCACTCTAAGCAGCGCACCACGTGCAAAAGCACGGGTGCACTAGCGCTGGAACTAAAAGCTTCCCACCGTTAGATCAAAAATCCAATAATAATGATAAATTATTAATTAATCAGAACAAAATTCTGTTAAGGAAATATTCCTCAAAATCTTTCGAAACAACAAGATTGTGCTCTATAAATCAGAGCACCGTTGGATCAATGATCCAAAGGTGATTAAAAATCACTAAAATACAGAATAAATTCTGTGTGGGGAAAGATTTCCCAATCTTGTTAAAAACAAGAAGATTGCCTTCTAATATCAGAAGCTCTTGGATCAAAGATCCAACGATGGGAAACTCCCCAAATCAATTGGAGAAAAGATCACCTTAACTGATTGAACAAATCAGCTCGCCCAATATAAAGGCCCTAAAACTTCAAGTCTCAGATATATAGAAAAAATAGAGGAACCCCCCATAAGCTTTGAGAAAATCTCAAAAAGAAGAGCCAAGCTCTCGATAGAAGAACAACTTTTGTTCAAGGTAAAAGAACAGAGAGATGAAATCATCTCATATTAAAAAAAGAAAAATTCACTTCTTTCTTTAAGATCATATATCTACAAGACCAAAGTCTTTCACAAAGAGATCAAAAGATCTCATCATAAAGCAAGAAGAAGAACATAATTCTTCTCACAGATCATAGATCTATAAGACTAAGGTCTTTTATACAAAGAGATCATAGTATCTCATTATAAAAAGGGGGAGAATACTTCAATTCTCTGAGGATCACAGATCCATAAAGGCAAAGCGTTTTATCAAAATAAGAGATTGAAACATCTCATATAAAATAAGAACTTGGTTCTTAGAACCTTGAGACAAAGTCTCTTATAAAAAGAGAATTTAATTCTCAGAGCGCAAAACTGGTTTAAGTTGCATAAAAGAAGAGCCTTGGCGCTCTTAATCAAAAAGAGCTTCAGCGCTCCACATCTAGTGCAAAACGCTGCAGAGACTTGGCGCTCTTAATTTAGAAGAGCATTAGTGCTCCAAATTTAAAGAAAGCGCTCTGTGCTCAAGACTAGCGCACAGCGCCAAGCACGCCACGTGTTCCTCACGTGTGCACTATTTGGCAGAAGCGCTTCAGCGCTCCACATCTAGAACAAAGCGCTGCAAGGCCTTAGCGCTCCAATCAACAGAAGCGCACTGCGCTCTTTATCTGGCGCACAGCGCCAAGCGCACAACGTGTTCCTCACGTATGCGCTACTCATCAGAAGCGCAATGCGCTCATAAACTAGCGCTCTGCTCTCTTTGACTGGCGCAAAGCGCCCAGCGCGCCATGTATTCCTCACGTGTGCGCTAGAAGAACATAAATTATTCTACAAATAAAGCCCAGAGCTATGATGAATCCTCAGCATTCAGTAAAAGACAAAAATACTGTCAGAACTCAAATCAATGCTCAGCATTGCTAAATGTTTAAACATTTTAACCGAGTGGGCCGAGCCCAAATTGGCTATAAACCCTCATTCAGATTAATTGAGCCCATATGCTCATAAATCTTTTAACAGATCTTATCCCCAAATTGGACTACTGATCTTTCAACCAAAATTGGTTCAAGGGTACATCTCTGAACCCCTCTGATATATGTCGTTGTAATCCTTCAATGTCTTCAGAGAGGTGACGGGTCCCGACAATCATACATTTCATAGACTATGACGTCTTTAAACTGGACTGTGGGGTCCTTAAACCCATGGACTATGATGTTCTTAACCTTGGACTGTGGGGTCCTTAAGCCCATGGACTAGGATGTCCTTAACCTTGGACCGAGATGTCCTTAAACTAACATTGGACCGTAATGTCCTTAAACTAATTATGGACCGCAATGTCCCTAAACTAAACAATAGAGCCCAATTGCTCTTTTGTTGGATCTAAACGATCCCATTAAGTTGATCTTAGTCTAAAAATTAGACTAACGTATCTTAACAAACGTTTAAGTTGATCTTAGTCTCAAATGAGACTAACGCATCCTTAAACCCAACCTCAAACCCAAATCTAAGAAAATACGGATCTGGACTAATCCACGCCTTACGGGCGACAACATAAATTAGTCTCCGTATACAATCCACGGGAAACCAAAAACAAAACAAACACCCACGACATGAAGTGACCATCTGGAGAAGGAGAAAGTGGTTACCGCGATGCGGTAGCGTAATTAACTGCAGGGGCTTGCGCCTGCAGGGAAGAGCGTCCCCACAATAAAAAACCCCTCAACGAGGGGTAATCTGACGAAGTCTGCTACATCGGCCTCATCCGTTTAAAGCTTAGATACATGGTGTCATAAATCAACTTGGGATTTTCGGAGAGGTGGACGGATAGCACCAATTAGCATCTGCCCTCGAAATTCAGGCTAGACGAACCTATGCGATCTTATCTCTGTGTTCGGCGGAGAACACTCTTGCGTAATGAACCTGATATCGTTGTAGAATCGAGTGATTTTGAAAAGGAGTGCTTTTGAGGCTTTTACTAGTTTCGCTAAAGAGGTCACTCCCGTTGAAGGGATCTCGGCTCTTTCCTTATCGAATAAGGTGCATGATATATCACATATATCACTATGGAAAGCAAATACTCCAAAAGCAATCAAAATACAAACCGTGTGTTGTAGCATCTGCCAGTTATTGCTAAAGAGGTCACTCCCGGTGAAGGGATCTCGGCTCTTTCCTTATCGAATAAGGTGCAGGATATATCACTATGCAAAGCAAATACTGTAGCTAACATTTTTGAAAATTTGATTCTACAATATATTTTAGGTTTCTTTTTCTTTCATTAATCATATTAATGAAGTCCCATCATTTAAGCTTCCTAAGCATCACAGAAGAAACGAAAATATAACGTATGCTTATGCCATCCGAATTCGTCACAGTGTCCCGTTATGCACCGTTAGGTTACTTAACTAACGGCAGACCGGGACGGGACTAGCGCGGGTGCAAAATATAAGCAACGTCTACTATATATCTCATATATAATATGTATCCATTCGTCTTAGAATCCACAGTGATCACATCACAGAGCAGTAGAAGAAATATATGAAATATTGGATATACTAGGAGGTCCGTGTTTCATTTCGAGCCTATATGAAACACGGATCCCAGGGTCGCGATGAATAGCCAAACCCACATCCCTAGACCCCTACGAGAGCAGAAAGCAACCCTACCAATTCTAGAGTTAGGAGACCCGGACTCGACTCCTTGAGTTGGTTTCCCACTGGACTCTAGAACCCGGTTACTTGTTCTCCCCTCCTTGGGTCTATCATAATGCGGAAAAGTAAATAATATACAATAATGGTGACATCATCCTCAACCCGGAAGTGCCCCAATAAAAGAATATTACATACAATTAATTTTACATGAATGAAATGAAAAACTCTCATCTCACATAAAACCCCCAGCTATTCAAAACATGATGATCCAATATAACATATACAGCAACACATAACATCGCATGTCATGAAATAGCTAGACAATGTTAAACCTTTTTTTCGAATCAACGAATTCCCAAAATTTCCCCAGAGAACTCAACACTTGAGCAATATCAAAAATACCCAGAAGCATGCCCCAGTAGCTACGGACCAACCGTAGAAGTATCGACCCAAGCCTCACACATGGCGCCGCGGAACCGCCGCCAAACCTATGGTTTGGCCGCGGTTCCGCGGTCATATTATCGAGTTAGGGTGTCGTTCTTCTAGAGGGTCCATAGTTTTACCTGCACGATTTTATGAGGATTTTTAATGTGAAAAATTCCAAAATTTAAAATTTTTTCCAGAAAGTAGGCTATTTCGGGATTTCGGAGTTCGTTCGAACTTCTAACTTCGCCTAGACAACTCCTAATGCTCTAGTAAGGCTCTGATACCACTGTAGGGTTCTTTGGCACAACCATAAGGTTTCATAAGGCATAAAACATTCTAATTTCAAATTTTCAAGTGTGCCAAACAACCTCACCTAGGATCTAGCTAGAGTTTTAGGAGTGATACTATAAAGTAAACTACTTTATGACTAAGTGATAACGGAATACAACCTTTGTAGACTGGTCTTTCACTTCAATAGCTCCTTGTAGTGGTCCCTTCGCTGCGATCATGGTACTCCCGAACTCTTGCATGGCTTCTTAAGGTGAAAGGAACGGTCTTGCTTGAAGTTTTCGAGGCCGAAGATGATCTACGTCGAGGAGACACTAACTCAAGCTACTATTTCACTGATTGAGAGATTAGTGAAGTTAACACCCTATACTAAATTGCTAATCTAGTAGAGAATGATGAAATAGGAAGTGGTCTCACTTTAGTTTTATTTTTCTCACAATATTTTCTCTCTTTAGAAAAACCTAGTAAGCTTTTTGCTCAAGGAAGAAAATGAGCTCAAGAGAAGAGAATGAACTAATAATGTGAGAGAAAAAACCATAGGTGAGTTTGTATCATATACTAACTCATGTAGAGACATAACCATGGCTTAATTATAATGGTTAGGTTAATAAATATCTTAAGTAAAATAAAACCAGTGGACTTAGTCAAAGCATCCACAAGCTTCTCAAAGGTTCATGAATGTGGCTAATTATCCACTAATTTGGAATTGCTTTAAATATTAAAACCTTACATTATAATTAGTATGGTGTAAGTCTCATACACCCATGTAGTGTGTATCAACAACCATGATACAAAATAAAACACAATTAATATATATTAAGTGTGCACATGTGAGAATAATAAATGCTTAAGTGAGCTAATATTAGTTAATGTAAATTAGTATATCAAATATACAATTATACACTAAATTATCAAATCAAAACTTGATTTAATAATCCGGTTATATCACATATAACCGACTAATATTAAATGTACCAACTTATCGAATCAACACTTGATTCGATAACCCGGCTATATCACATATAACCGTCCGATACAAATATCATGAGAATAGAATACGGTATCACATACTCGCATTATTCTCGGCCCCGCACATATCACATATGTGCTCCTACTTCGTTTTGCCTGAGCCAGTAAAACCTCTATGTAGGACTCTAAAGACTCGTCAATACGCCGGTAGTAGGTGATGATCACATCAAGCACCAATAAACCGTCAGCGGTACTAGCTGGACATAACGGCTACCCGGGTATTGAGCGATCAGAAGATCAACAAGCAAGCCCACTCTAGCTCATGTAAAGCATGTCAGTAACACTACCGTACAGTCCGGTCTCCTCGTCTGATATGTCGCATATCATGTCTAGGGGTGGTAAACGTCAGACCCCCAATAACCAATAAGTCATGCTGATATGAGGCTCATAACGGGTCGAGAAACTACTGATAACACTTACCAGTAAATCTCTAAATCAGCCCTGGCCAGGGACTTCCCTGTTATGACCAATCGAGCACTGCGCAACATCAACCCCTAATACCGGGAGAGACGAAACCCCTCCTATCGCTCATTGCCTCCATGTGACTCGGGACTGTACCCAAAAACCACCGTTTTGCACGTCCTCTTGAACGTGGTAAGGTGGAAATCAAAGCATAGTATGAATCACACAAGACTCTATGACGATCTCGGGTCTACAGACTAATCTGTACCAGTGGCACCAGAGAACTGCCATCTGACGTGAGGTATAATACCATCTGGGAGTTCTCGACGAGTCCGTCCAGTGTACTCAGTCTCCATTGAGCACCCGTATACCATCTCTGATGTCAAACACCAATGGATATGGGATCTTCCATCGCCCATCTCATAGATTGAGAAGCGTATACGCTAATCTACTCTGGTATATCGATGCCCTGTCTCGATACACCCATGACTAGGAAAATTAAAGGATGAACTTATAGACTACCATGGCCCCACTAGTATGATCTGCATCATAATCCTGGTAGTCAAGTACACATCCTAAAGGCTTTACCAACATGTAACCATAAGACAGTAAGAGATAAGTATACATATTAAGGTAAAGAGCAACCAGATAGCATACTATCATGTCGAGCAAGAAAGTCCTGTCTATATATATCCAAGCATTCACTATAATATACATCATATGTACAATAATTGCCTCTAGGGCTTACATACAACTAACTGTCACGACCCGAAAGAGCACGTGACTGGCCCTTGAACCATATGAAGTCTATAGGACCCCATCTGATCCAAGTAAGCCAAAAGCCCAGCAATCTAAAACCATTTAAATAGTAAATAAGGAAAACTGTTTTTGAAAAGTAAGGAAATCATGTTTGGAAATCAACGTTTTTAAATAACTAAGCCGAATATGCATTTTTTTAAAATGTGAACCTTTCCTGAAAATTTCGGCAGAGTTTCCTTTGTAAAAACTGGCCCCGAACGGGGTACAACAAGAATAATATATATGAAATGATAAAAGGCATCCCCAAGCGGGAGCTAGCTCTTCGTCCATCGACGGTCACAACCACGCAAACAATAATAATATACAACGCCAAAGGGCGAGGATCAAAACCCAAAAAAAAGAAACTCAAAACAGCCAGAAAACCGTAATACTACTAGCGCGACTCTAAGGTCGAAATAAAACAACACTGTTTTCTAAGTCTGAAACAATAAACAAGTTTTGGTTGATGGAAATTCTAGATACAATAAATGATACATAAACAATGGCGGTTCTGATACAAAAGAACCCACCTATCCAAGCAAGTCACCCATAAGGAAGCAGTGTGCCAGAAATGCCGCTATGGAATCTGTACGGCAAAAACCTGCAAGGACTGGGGCACAACGGGGGTGAGTTGCCAACTCGTGAATAGAAAATATCTACAAGCAGAGATCGAATGCATGACCCATCCTAGGTCAATACGATCAGATATAAATAAACCTCAATATGAATAAAGCTGAAGCATACTAAACTGGCAATGTAATCTCTACATGAGTGTAATGCCAAGTGCTCGTGCTAGTGCCTCAGGTAATAGCATGTCATGAATATGAGGTATGATCAATGTAATCAAATCTGCACACACGTGGATCCCGTCCACTCGTCACCCAATGCAATAACCATCATGCAAGTAAATATCATGAAACCTGTGCATGGAAATATGAGGATATAACCCACCCGTGTCCCTCGCGACACGTCAAAATCATGGAACCGGAGTGCCCAGCATCGGCACTCGAAAACATCATGAAAACTGTGCCCAGCATCGGCACATAAATCCTCATATATCGGGCTCCGTCAGTCCGGATCGGCCCGCGGGCTCTGTCTGCGGTATCGGCCCTCGGCCCCGGCAGGACGCCCAAATCTATCCATCGACTCTGATCAGTATCCTCCGGATAACCGCCAGGTCCAACCAATCACCGGTAGGTACTCGCCCGCCTCCAGGCTCAATCGGCAAAGCTCATCGATCATCTTGCCGAGGGGAACCATACCGGGTCCACCATGTACCCGCAATCGGCTCATCCACTCCTCGATTCGGGTTTCACATGTCGCTCTCAGCACCGAGAAAACACATGGTGGACGCACTGAAATATCATATCAAGGGTAACCGGGTTTTTAAAGCAATGATATATTCTCTTTTGAAACACTCTCGGTTCCCAAATCCAGAAATATCATAGAAACAACATATCTCAATGCGTATAATCAAAAGCATGAAGTATGCGACATGTAAAGGAAGGTATGCATATCATCATGTCATGCAAGGATCATATACTGAATGCAATAGTACTACAGTGTAGTGACATGGCAATTATCGATGATGAGTGTGTGAGCCGGCAACAAGTGTACGTGGAACATATGCATCATCGATAATGGTGCTGGTGTCCTAGCAGCATGACTGAAATATAACCACAGTACAAGCGATGCAATGCAAATAGCATGAATATGCGGAATCGAATAATCAACGCAGAAGTAAAGAATCTACACCAATCTGTACAAGTCATGCAGGGGTGCCATTTGAAATAAGACGAATCAGGGCTTTTGGAAAAACAAGGGCTACGGTGTTTTAAGAAAAGATACATCATTTGAAAATATCCGTATGACCCTTTTGCCTATCTTTAAAATATCCCCGATTCGTTAGTTTGAAATAGGTATGACTCGGTCCAGTCTAATGTCTACTAAGTAATCTAGACAGGAGGGGTAAGAAACCACCTAATCTGAGTCAATATATATAGATATGATAGTCGGTGATCCCGCCTCAATAACATATCGTAAGATATCTTCGAGTCATGAGTGCGGATCTATCATCAATATCGGCTCGTACGGTAGATCGTCGTACGGCATCCCAATAGCTGGGTAGGGGTCAATATCACAGTACCTCATCACATATCAGGTATCACTATCATCAGATCGCATAATCTGGGGTACTACTCTAAGTCTAGTACAAATCGATACCATCTATAAAAATATGAATGCGGGTAAAGCACATGTCCAAAGGCCCGCTAAAACTATCATATCGCACCTCGAAGACAAGCTATGTCACATCGCCGATCTCACGGCCTCACATCAAGTATCATCTCAAACCACGTATCATCCTCAAATCCCGTATATAAACACATAGTCCCATACCCATGTGTAGATATACGCACCATCATATGCACTCTAATAAATGAAAGAATGAATGCAAGTATGTGTGTAAATGTATGTGTGAGTGCAACCACTACTCTAGGGTTCGCACTATACTAAACCAATATATTCTTATCATCAAAATATCATTATTACCATCAATAACCCTAAACAACACATAATAAATATTCGTGTGTATACGTATTCGTATACATCACCACGGACTGCGGGGGTGCTATACGCCATCCACCCGACTTCTCCCCGTAGATATAAATCTACTCACATTGCTTCTCGTGTGCCAAAGCCGATGTCGCTATCTTCACCTCCTTTGCCTCAACATCACGCGGGGTACCTACAAGTATATCACAATGCTAAAACACATGAAAATCACATCGGAAACCAAAATAGCACACGCTACCCGCATAGGTAAAAACCTATCGACTCGCATGTAAACACAATCAAAATCCACTTGTCGTTGACGTCCAAACGCCACCCGACAGGAATGAATCACCAAATACCAAAATCCATGCTAAAACAAGTCCCAAATTATATACCAACATAGGAAAATCAACCCAGATTTCACCCTAGATGGAATCAGTCAAAACTAGACATACTCAGGGTCAAAACTAGAGGAAATGGGGGCATGCACAGAAAACGAGGGAATTCATTAAAATACCTTATTTTAGAATTTTCCAAAATTTTTCCCCATTTATCTGTATTTAATTATACCAGAATATTAAAATATTCATTAAAATAATATTAAATTATAAAATTTCCCAAAAATCATATTTTATTATTTTGAAGACGTTACAATCTACCCCCCTTAAAGAAATTCGGTCCCCGAATTTAAATTTAAACCCCCAAATACTAAAATATTTCAATACAAATTCCAAGTCATCGGGGCTCCGAAATCATCTATACATAAAACATCATAGCGCAATGCATGCGCATGAGTACCGAGCAGATAACTCAAAAGCAACACTCCATCAAGCATCCGCAATCATCGAAGTCATGGTAACGACACAATGTCAAATCCAATACAAAATCAATATGATATGGACCAAGACTATACTTGTAGACACCCAATCTATACATGTAATTAGCTGATGCAACTGTATGCCAAATCTTTTTAAGTCGCTGTGCGATACGCGTAACACTGCACAGTGGCGGACGTTTCTCATAAGAAAATAACTATATATGTGTATATATATCCTTTGTTTAATAAGCACGTTCCACCATTTTGAAAATAATCAGAAGGGTTTCCTTGTTTTTAAAACGTTTTGTGTCATATCAGACACGTAGGTATATACTGAGACTATAGCTCGCTTTTCGGAAATCCCTTCGATAACTATCGATGCATGCAAAATATATCCAGGCACTGTCCACTGACTAGTCCTGCTCAGTATGAAAGCAAATATCCCACATCATAAAAATGTACTGCTCCAAAAGGAATAAATTCCAAAAATGCACATAACACCACCCTGTGCGTCTGACGCGCACGGAAATCAAAATCCATATATGCGCTAAACATGTGCACAAAATAACATCTAGGTGCAACGGGTGTGCACGAAGCATCTGTCATAGGCAACATGTGTGCCTGACAGCCAAAACAGGTGCATCTGACATGCACGAAGAATCTTGATTTAGTGCATCTGGTGTGCCCCAAAATCGTATGTCAAAACATGCGCCCAACATGCGCGGAAATCCAAATCGGTGCATCCATCATGCACGAATGAAAATCTAGACCCTGCGCACTCAATATGCACGGAATCACAAAATCCAATAGCAACGTCGAATATGCGTAAGTCCAGTCAAAAGCACGGAGTGAAAGAATCTACATCAATATCACAATCAAAATCGACATACCGAAAGGCATCAAATCGAAGTCAGGTGCAATCGTAATGCACAAAATATAAATCCGGTGCAACAAAGGCACGAAATATAAATCTGATGCGATAAACGCAAGAAACATAAAACTGGTGCGACAAATGCATGAAGTATAGAACTGGTGCATCCCATGCACAAATACCAAGCAATAACTCAAATACGTAAGCGGCAACACCAAGTGTATCCAGATATGAAGAAAATCATAAACGTGTGCAGCTGCGGGCACAAAACACATATCGATGCACTACAAGCACATATAAGCTATACCGAGTGAAAAATCAAAACACTAAAATTACATGAAACTCTGCTGGAAGCGTAAATCAAATCACCAGCATAAAATAGGCATGAAATCGCAATCAACAGCTCAAGAGTAATAACTATGTACAAGGTATAAATACACAGTAGGTGCAACCATGGTGCACAAAATCAAATATCATGAAACTCAGTCATCAAGACTAAATCATGCGAATAGATCGCCCAAAATACCGTAATCCAAAGCAACGGATACGTGATAATCAAATCACAAAATCATAAATCATAATTACCGTCGTCGGTATACCCTCCTTCAGGGTCGAGAAGGTACCGGTACATCCGATGCTAGCGGCGCAAGACATCTACTTGCCTCTTGCTCGCGGCTGGCATCCTCTGCCTCTGGTTCCTGATCTTTCCTGTAGATTACCAACTCGCAATCCATCGGCTCATCGGCCCGGTCAGGTGTGCTGACAGGAACGATTCCGTTCTTGCACTTCCCTGGTCATCTCTCGGTCAATCCTCACGACCGCTCGTAAAGCAGCACATCTCTGGCGCCGACCTCGGGTCCTCTGAATGCATATCACACATCCGATCCTGGGTGCAACTCTTATTGCAGCAGTGTACTGGAAGGAATCCTACTCAAGGTCTCTTCTGATCTTGCCTAAGCCAAACTGTAAGGAGGCTGGTACTCTGGCGTAATCTTTTCTCGCTCTCTGGACCTCTGCGTCCTTAGTACAACATCTCCTCGGAAGCTGGTCGCATCTCTGCACCTCTGTATGCATGTCCGGCCTTTAATCTTAACGGGGTGTAGTAACAGCTCGTCTGCCTCTCGCACGAACTTCTTGTCCCGCTTGTCTGTATCATCGACCATTCGACGTCGCGTCTTTATCTTCACACTGCAATGTCCTCGGCTACGGTCCACCCGAAGTCTCTAACACGGACTCGAAATCACGAACTCAGTATCTTCATCACTCAGTAGAAGATATCTAGCCGAACACGTCCTCAGCGTGCATATCGCATCTCTGATGTCAGCGGAGTGGAACGTCATCTCGTCGAAATCTCGTGCAAACTCTTTACTCCACCTTGCTCCACTATCGACTGATTCGGACTCATCTCATCATGGCTACACAGACTGCGCTCCGACCGCTATGCTCGTATCTGGAGTCTCCCAAGCAGTGTCCCATCACATGATATCCGAATGATGTCGAATCATCCGATCGACTCGTCAGAACCTCACAATCCCCCAAGAGCTCAACATCTCGGGTACAGTTTAATAGTATCGAGTACATGCCACAGCGTCGGTGGTCCAGCCGTAGAAGGGCAAACCCAATCCTCACTAATGGCGCCGAGGAACTGCCGCAAACCCTAAGGTTCAAAGGCTTTCACACGGTCATTAAGTCGAGTTAGGGTTTCATTCTTCTAGAGGGTCCATAGAATCACCTGCATGTCTTTCCGTATACTTTAAACTTGGAAAATGGGTTCCTGACCTTCGATCGTCTCAATCGACTCTCAACGAATCTGCGTGAAGTCGCCTCTAGCTGGAATCAATCTATCTGATGACCTCGCATCGGGGTAAGCGAACGAACCACATGTCCTAGTCATTAATCCTCGGTGACTAGCGACTCACTATCACATCTCTAAAAATATGCTCATGCTGCAGTAGCTCCAATCATCTGGACGATATCTCATCACTCGCAGCAACAACTGGCTCATTCGTCGGTACGCTAAGCAGCGCCTCAACCATCATGAATAAGTGATACATCAACGATCATCACATCCTGGCTGGCCTCTATCAGTGGCTCAATCCTCTGGTACCGTCCGGTACATCCTAGAAATCTCACAGCAGCGATCTGTCAAACGCCCATAGTGCGGAAACACAAAATACGAAGCCTCAATGCAACCGTATGTCTCTAGAATCACGTCCCGGTCAGTCCTCGTCCGCGACGAGCTCATGCTGACAACTCGAGCCGTAGCTCACTCTGCCCGTGCAATCGCGGCAGCAAAACCATAACCAGTATCGATGAAGATAGATCATAGGAAGGAATATGACATAATGCAAGGAAATGTACAACCTAAGGTTTCTTAAGCGGAGTGGCGTGTCGTAAGTATGCCGCGGAACATACCCACGGTACGTCACTCTACTTTAGTCACCTATTCCATCAACCAAGGGTCATCCTACACGACGAAAGTTCGGGTCTAATACCCCTCGACCAAGTCTAAGTTCCGTAAGGTCAAGCCTAAGTTCCTTATATAGATAACGCCCTAGGCTCCACATAGTCAAACTTAGACTCGAACCAAGGTCAACCTAGCGCTCTGATACCAACTTTGTCACGACCCGAAAGAGCACGTGACTGGCCCTTGAACCATATGAAGTCTATAGGACCCCATCTGATCCAAGTAAGCCAAAAGCCCAGCAATCTAAAACCATTTAAAGAGTAAATAAGGAAAACTGTTTTTGAAAAGTAAGGAAATCATGTTTGGAAATCAAAGTTTTTAAATAACTAAGCCGAATATGCATTTTTTTAAAATGTGAACCTTTCCTGAAAATTTCGGCAGAGTTTCCTTTGTAAAAACTGGCCCCGAACGGGGTACAACAAGAATAATATATATGAAATGATAAAAGGCATCCCCAAACGGGAGCTAGCTCTTCGTCCATCGACGGTCACAACCACGCAAACAATAATAATATACAACGCCAAAGGGCGAGGATCAAAACCCAAAAAAAAGAAACTCAAAACAGCCAGAAAACCGTAATACTACTAGCGCGACTCTAAGGTCGAAATAAAACAACACTGTTTTCTAAGTCTGAAACAATAAACAAGTTTTGGTTGATGGAAATTTTAGATACAATAAATGATACATAAACAATGGCGGTTCTGATACAAAAGAACCCACCTATCCAAGCAAGTCACCCATAAGGAAGCAGTGTGCCAGAAATGCCGCTATGGAATCTGTACGGCAAAAACCTGCAAGGACTGGGGCACAACGGGGGTGAGTTGCCAACTCGTGAATAGAAAATATCTACAAGCAGAGATCGAATGCATGACCCATCCTAGGTCAATACGATCAGATATAAATAAACCTCAATATGAATAAAGCTGAAGCATGCTAAACTGGCAATATAATCTCTACATGAGTGTAATGCCAAGTGCTCGTGCTAGTGCCTCAGGTAATAGCATATCATGAATATGAGGTATGATCAATGTAATCAAATCTGCACACACGTGGATCCCGTCCACTCGTCACCCAATGCAATAACCATCATGCAAGTAAATATCATGAAACCTGTGCATGGAAATATGAGGATATAACCCACCCGTGTCCCTCGCGACACGTCAAAATCATGGAACCGGAGTGCCCAGCATCGGCACTCGAAAACATCATGAAAACTGTGCCCAGCATCGGCACATAAATCCTCATATATCGGGCTCCGTCAGTCCGGATCGGCCCGCGGGCTCTGTCTGCGGTATCGGCCCTCGGCCCCGGCAGGACGCCCAAATCTATCCATCGACTCTGATCAGTATCCTCCGGATAACCGCCAGGTCCAACCAATCACCGGTAGGTACTCGCCCGCCTCCAGGCTCAATCGGCAAAGCTCATCGATCATCTTGCCGAGGGGAACCATACCGGGTCCACCATGTACCCGCAATCGGCTCATCCACTCCTCGATTCGGGTTTCACATGTCGCTCTCAGCACCGAGAAAACACATGGTGGACACACTGAAATATCATATCAAGGGTAACCGGGTTTTTAAAGCAATGATATATTCTCTTTTGAAACACTCTCGGTTCCCAAATCCAGAAATATCATAGAAACAACATATCTCAATGCGTATAATCAAAAGCATGAAGTATGCGACATGTAAAGGAAGGTATGCATATCATCATGTCATGCAAGGATCATATACTGAATGCAATAGTACTACAGTGTAGTGACATGGCAATTATCGATGATGAGTGTGTGAGCCGGCAACAAGTGTACGTGGAACATATGCATCATCGATAATGGTGCTGGTGTCCTAGCAGCATGACTGAAATATAACCACAGTACAAGCGATGCAATGCAAATAGCATGAATATGCGGAATCGAATAATCAACGCAGAAGTAAAGAATCTACACCAATCTGTACAAGTCATGCAGGGGTGCCATTTGAAATAAGACGAATCAGGGCTTTTGGAAAAACAAGGGCTACGGTGTTTTAAGAAAAGATACATCATTTGAAAATATCCGTATGACCCTTTTGCCTATCTTTAAAATATCCCCGATTCGTTAGTTTGAAATAGGTATGACTCGGTCCAGTCTAATGTCTACTAAGTAATCTAGACAGGAGGGGTAAGAAACCACCTAATCTGAGTCAATATATATAGATATGATAGTCGGAGATCCCGCCTCAATAACCTATCGTAAGATATCCTCGAGTCATGAGTGCGGATCTATCATCAATATCGGCTCGTACGGTAGATCGTCGTACGGCATCCCAATAGCTGGGTAGGGGTCAATATCACAGTACCTCATCACATATCAGGTATCACTATCATCAGATCGCATAATCTGGGGTACTACTCTAAGTCTAGTACAAATCGATACCATCTATAAAAATATGAATGCGGGTAAAGCACATGTCCAAAGGCCCGCTAAAACTATCATATCGCACCTCGAAGACAAGCTATGTCACATCGCCGATCTCACGGCCTCACATCAAGTATCATCTCAAACCACGTATCATCCTCAAATCCCGTATATAAACACATAGTCCCATACCCATGTGTAGATATACGCACCATCATATGCACTCTAATAAATGAAAGAATGAATGCAAGTATGTGTGTAAATGTATGTGTGAGTGCAACCACTACTCTAGGGTTCGCACTATACTAAACCAATATATTCTTATCATCAAAATATCATTATTACCATCAATAACCCTAAACAACACATAATAAATATTCGTGTGTATACGTATTCGTATATATCACCACGGACTGCGGGGGTGCTATGCGCCATCCACCCGACTTCTCCCCGTAAATATAAATCTACTCACATTGCTTCTCGTGTGCCAAAGCCGATGTCGCTATCTTCACCTCCTTTGCCTCAATATCACGCGGGGTACCTACAAGTATATCACAATGCTAAAACACATGAAAATCACATCGGAAACCAAAATAGCACACGCTACCCGCATAGGTAAAAACCTATTGACTCGCATGTAAACACAATCAAAATCCACTTATCGTTGACGTCCAAACGCCACCCGACAGGAATGAATCACCAAATACCAAAATCCATGCTAAAACAAGTTCCAAATTATATACCAACATAGGAAAATCAACCCAGATTTCACCCTAGATGGAATCAGTCAAAACTAGACATACTCAGGGTCAAAACTAGAGGAAATGGGGGCATGCACAGAAAACGAGGCAATTCATTAAAATACCTTATTTTAGAATTTTCCAAAATTTTTCCCTATTTATCTGTATTTAATTATACCAGAATATTAAAATATTCATTAAAATAATATTAAATTATAAAATTTCCCAAAAATCATATTTTATTATTTTGAAGACGTTACACTAACAAATGGCGGAGGCCTCGCCGAGGTCGACGTAAAACTGGTTCGACCCCTTGTAATCGGTCACTGCTTTCCTAGCCCGAATCTTGGCAACCTCCGCCGCCTGAAGCGCCGCCTCGGTATCCCGCCTGCTGGCATCCCTCGCCCTCTTCATGGCTGCAAAGCGATCGGCCAGTTCCATCAACTTCGCCTCGACGACTAAGTGGGACTCACTTAGGTGGTGATAGGACTCCCGGCACCTTGAGACGGCGAGTTCCGTGGCGGCCGATCGGGCTTCCAAGACAGCCATCCTCTCCCTCTCAAGACACAACTCAAGTCGCAGTACCTCGACCTTCGAAAAGGACTCTCCCGCTGGCCTTGAAGCAGGGAGAGCCCCCTCGGCCTCCATGCGGGTGACGAGGGCGCAGTGCTGAAGGACCTGACGAAAATCATCAAAGAGAATTAAAGACCCTGGAACTAAAGAAAGGGCGCTCGAAATAATACATGAGAGGGTACATACCTGCACCGCCTCCTGAGCTATAGCCGCCATTTGGGCCCTCAGAGTCCCCCACGGAATCTTGCCCCCGGCCGACTCTTCCATAGAAGCAAGCAAGCCGGCGGCAACGGAAAGCTCGGACGGGACTACGAAATGGACGTCCCCCTCCTGCACAGGGAACCCCTCAGGAATCTCCGACGGTAGAGCACGAGAGACCGTCCTCTTCCTCTTAAGAGGAACCCCGTCCTCTCCTGCATCCCTCGTCCGGGACTCGGGAACCCATGGACGCCTTTGGTCGCCGCCGGGACAATCATCGGGAGCTCGTGACGAGGCAGACAGCCCCGCCGCCGCCGGCACAGTTGGCGCGGGGCTCAGGTCAGCCGGAGGCGCGGCCGCACCGCCGGCCCCCCTCCGGGACAGAGCACCGAGGGAACCAAAAGCCCTGGATCGATCCATTTATCCTGCCAAAGGGAGAGTCAAGCTCGATTCAGAAGGAGAAAAGCAGAAGAAAAAAAAAGTAGACATCTGACTTGATGGAGATGTCCTCGGGAACGTTAAGATCCGACCTAAATAGGAGAGCGTCGAGCTTACAAGATCAAGAACGGGGAAAATATGAAGAGAGATGGGCCCTGAAGCGTCCCCCACCTCTATTTATAGCCACCGGCGTCCACATCCAACGGCGACAATCGACGCCTGCCAAAAACAACTCCTCGCATTCGACGACCATGATCGCTCCACCTGTCGCACTCGCGCTGGCCGTATCCCATCAGACGCCAGCAGCCTGCGGCCCGTTGCGTCAGCCAACCAGCGCCCGACACGTGGCCTGTCGCTTCAGTGAAAGTACACACGATCCGGCGCACCTTCTTTAATGCAAAATCTCACCCTGATTTTCTGGCATCATCCAGAAAATACAACAGATTACCCGGGGACACGCCCGACGATATCTTCGAAAGGAGCTCACCTCGGGTGACCCGGCAGACCACTCTCGACCGACCTGTCAGCTGGTCGGGACGAGAGTGGGGGGCTAATGATGACGCTCGATGTCGGTGATCTCTAGATCATGACACGTGGTAGACGACGTGTCTCGGGGCATGCAAGAAAGGAACTACAGTGTCCGACCAAACCACTCCTGTGCCCGTCCCACAAACAAGCGCTGGCTCACCTCTGAGCCCCTAGCACAATTGGCCTCCTCGGCCTCACAGCTCGTCTCCGGGCTACCAAAGAACCAAGATATCTCGACTCTCCCATTCATCTGCAAGCTCTCCCGCCGAGGTCATCTCCCTCGGTCTCATCGACTGACCAACGGCACCGCTCATAGGCGCAACCGCCATCCCGTGAATCTCGCCATGCGCGAGATTTCCGCTGGCCACATCCCACGTTCCACGCCATCACAATCCCCAATTAACGAGCATGTCTCGCCATTAATGGGAGATTCCGCTCATCACGCGGGCATGACGTCGGGAGCGTAACGGTCGGCATGATTCTCGCGCCTGCCCTGCCTGCTGCTGCCGCTATATAAACCCCTTTTTCAGACGGTCCAAGAAGCCATTTTGACTCCACTAAGCCGTTACTCTACTCGGATTTCCTCTCTAACTTGACCGTCGGAGGGTCCTCGGTGATACAACCACCCCGGGACTTCCTTGCAGGTAGCTCGACGCAAACAACCTCAAACCCATTGAGATCCACACACTTCAGGAGCCAGCCTCCAGATCAAATCTCAGCCATCTATCACCGCCATCAGCAGACCAGCGGAAGGTAACATCTTGGCGCAGATTCCTCCCGCGTCATCTGCTAATGGGGAAACAAGAATACTCCATCCATTTCTTTTTACCGGTCATTTTATCTTTTTGCACGTTTTTTAAGGAGTGTATAGCTGCTCTAAAACCTAAAATTCATAATGAGAATTTCCTAATTTACCCCTATAATAGTCATCGTTTGGTCACCCAATAAGAGTAATTTGGATCTTCATATATAAAATATAAAATGCGTTAGAAGCATGGAGTAAAACATGCTTCTTGATATCCTAAAAAGACCAGTAATTTATATTAAAAAAAACCAGAAAGGACTAATCAAAAGAAACACAAGAGCAAAAGGTTTGGGTAAAATTGCTACATGTTCCATTAAAGTTCCATCCATATTGCACTTAATTACCTTCCTGATTTGCGTATAAATAGCCTAATGCACACGTTGTTATTGGTTAACTACCTGCAGCTAAGATACAATTAACCATCAGTCGAAAAGCACCATCATCGGCTTTTCCTAACCGTACATGGCTTTTTGCTGAGGTATTTGTTAGATAATCACCTATAAAATAATTAAAGGTTAACCGAAGGTAGTCAATCACTGTAATTACTACTTTACAAGTGACAAAGTATCCTTCCAAACTTTTATACACAAGAAAAAAATTATAATGGTAATTTACCCAAGGTTTCTTGCAATTCAGCCTTACATTTACATTCATCAATTTACCTAAGGTTTCTGGAAATTTAGCCTCAAACTATTTAACACTAATGCTCTAGAAAATTTAACCTTACCTCCAAAGACAAACCAGACAGTGAACGAGAATGGTATGGATAAAAAGAGAGAACAAAGTGGCAGAAGAATCTGAATATGTTGACATCTCAGGTCCTGTTTGATGGAGATTGCAACCAAATTATGTAAGCGTCCGTCGTATTTCAAGAAAAAAAGATATCCATTATTATGATATGATATTAGATTAATAAGAGTATTTTCCTCTATAGAACAGCGGGGAGTTGCGAATTCCATTCCGAAAGAGAGCACTATAGAACTATAAATGAAATGATGCCACTTCTATGACATAGAGGCGTTTTTTGAAGAACTCCGTAGTTAAGCGTGCTCGAGCTAGGGAAATTCTGAGATGCGTGACCTTCTGGGAAGTGGGCCCTTCTCGAGTCCGGTTCATTTCAAGAGACAAAACCGTGAGGATTTGGTTAGAGTGGACAATATCGTCTGTGTTCGAGATGGGTCGTAACACAAAGACGTCTTTAGGGGTGAACCAGAACTCTGTGGTTTGAAAAACTCCGTAGTTTGAAAAGTGCTCAAGTTACGGAAATTCTTGGATGTGTAACCTCTTGAGAAATGACCCCTTCTCGAGTCCGGTCCATTCTAAGGGACAAGCCAGTGCGATTTCGGCCAGAGCGGCCGTGACAACATCACTTAGACATAGTACCGCTTTCAATGATGTAGAATTCTGCAGGAGTATGAAAGTGAGATCCTACTTATCCTACTTCTAGTGTAGATACTAATTGGGACGGAACCAGGTTTCATTAACTAGGGGGGCAAATTCGACAACAATTGTAAATTTGGTACTATTGTTAAACTTTTTACTTAATAAAGAAAGAAAAATATTAAACATTGTTTTATAACATAAAAATGATATTTTTTATAGTCATAAAAAATTAAAAACTTATTTATATAACATTGAGACGATGTTTTTATTTGAAAACGAAACTGTCATATACAATTACTTATCAAATTAATTAGATGACAAAAAATAATAATATGTTTTTAACATCTTAAAAATGCTTAACAATATTCCTCATAAAATGCTTATAATTAAGTCTAATTTGTTCCACCACAAAAATTCTATATTTGACTAGCGGTTATTTAGAATTGGAAATTAAAGCAAACCTATAATTTGTAAGTTAGATTACAAATCTAAATGAGAGGATTTACCTAACAAAATAAAACAAACTATCTAATTTGTAAGTTTTAAATAATAAGATTTGCATGTTGAGAGGTCAATATTATTATAAAATGCACGCTTAAAAAATCTTATTGTGTTTTGAATAATTTGTTTATATAGTCTATATCATTTCAAGAATAACGACCTCTCCTTGATATCACGAGGAGAAATCTTCACTATGAGTTTTTAAAAAATACACCTTCCAAAATAACTATCAATCCTTTAATTTAGTATATTTTTTATAACAACCGAAAGATTGTATCTACTTAAATTTTGGCCGGGGCAAAGATTTTGATCTCTTTGTTCTGAAAATCGGTGGGGAGGGGGAGGGGGGGGGGGGGGGGGCACATTGCCTCCAATCTCCCTACTTGGTTCCGGCCCTCGATACTAGAGTTAACATAGTACTGTATCTTCTATTGAATTTCTAAAATTAGTTTTGGAGTAGGTGATTTTTGAAAAGGACCCATAAGGTCACAAGATTTGAACTTTCGCCAAGAAAAAAGTTTGAGCAAAGTACAAGAGAAGTGCTCAATTCGAACACGTTTCTAATAGAATCGACATACCCCCCAGACAAAGGGATCTCTTGGGTCCCTACAGCAAGCAACTTACTCTCACATTATATATATCACCCTTCAAATTCTTTCCTACTTATGAAATTTAATTTAATTTTTTTTTTGGAAGAAAAGAATGGCGGAGTTGGGAATAATGTCCCCTAGCTGAAGTGGTCTCAGGAAAGGAATTTCCTCCTAATTAGGAAAAATTAACAAGTTGCCTGCACAACTGCCAACTTTCATTAATCAACAAAGCTCAAAAATTGTGAGCTTGAATATCGAAACACTGAAAGCCTAAGGGTTTGATGTGTAAAATTAAGAAGGATATGAGACTATGAGAGCTCACCAAACGCAAGGGCCCAGCCGATATAATTGAGGTCTGCTGATGCTAGGAGATAATGGAGCAAATTTAGCCCCAAAAAAACCCCAAATGGGTAGGGCCCAGTACAGCTTCATAACATTGAGTGTTATATTTAACTCGATGAGAACTTGATCTTGTTGTCTTGGCTGAAAACGAAAGGGGGAGAATAGTAAGCGGAAGAAGAATAAAGGCAGAAAGGTATTGTGCTGTTTATTTTTGAATATATTATTGTAACCACACACTTGCGAATTCAAATAGGGAACATGTCCCAAAACAAAGTAATCAGAAGCTTTCTTGGATCAGACAGGATGTGATTTCACATGGAAACAGATGTCAATTCGGCTATGGGATACAGTGAACTTTGTATTTCGGTCCAAATTTCACATGAAATCTGCACATGATCAAGCCTTCCATATTTATTTATAGAACAATCATAGATATTATTCAGACATGCGTTGCTGCATACTGAATGGGTGTAATCGCTCTGTTAAGGAATTGTGGAAAAGAAAGATTTTTCTTGATAATTAGATGAGTGTATACAGGTCCTATTTATACAAGTTGGGAGTCACTCAAATAGGAAAATTCCAAGAAAGTAAGAAAAACAGAAAATATACAATCAAATATAACCTACTAAATAAAGTGATTCTATACTATATTTTGCTTCCACTTCAAACTCACGTTAGGTCGAATACCAAAAGTTTGGATAAGAAAAACAAAAACTGAGATTGTGTCTGAGCCTTGGTGAAAAAATCAGCCAGTTGTTTTTTGGAAGAAACATAAGGAAGGGAAAGCCATGAGCTTGATATACCTGACGAACAAGATGACAGTCCACTTCAATATTGATGGAGGCTGTGATCTCCTTCTGATGTTATCTTCCGTTGATCTGTAGCGAGCGTTGATAGATGTTTGAGATTGGATTTGAGAGTAGCCTTTCAATGCGTGTGAATCTCAATGGGCTTGATTTGAGAATGAAGCCGAGCTACTTGCAAAGAAGTCCTGGAGTGGTTACACCATCGTGGACCCCCCTTCCGACGATTAAGTTAGTTGGGGTATTTTGGCAGAGTAATGGCCTATTGGGGGTAAAAATTGCCTTACCTGAGTCGTCTGATGAAGGGTTTATATAGTGGCAGCCATGGGCTGGCGGGCGCGAGATTCACGCCGGCCGTTACGCCTCTGGCATTGCGTCTGCATGAAAGACGGGATCCTCCATTAATGACGAGATATGCTCATTAATGGGGGAACGCGATGGCGTGGAACGCGGGATCGTGGACGGCTGATATCTTGCGTCTGGAGAGATTCGTGGAGCCGTGGCGGAGACACCTGTGATCTGTGCTGTGGGTCGGTCGATGAGACCGGGGAAGCTAAGCTCTGTGGGTGGCTCGGAAACGAGCGGGAGGCCGAGGGAGCTAGTTTCAGTGATAGCTCGGAGGTGAGCTAGGAGGGCTGAGGGAACTCAGCGTGCGGGTGGGCTCAGAGGCGAGCCAATGGTTGTTTGTAGGGCAGGCACAGGAGTGGCCTAAGAGGCCACCGAAGGTCAGGACCATTCTCGGGTCAAAGGCCCGGGGCAATGCTTCCAATGTACCTTTCTTGCTTCTTTCTCATGAGCTTTGGGACACGTCATCTGCCACGTGTCATGATCTGGGGAGTCCTCAGCACCGAGCATTATCATTAGCCCTTCACTCTCGGACCGACCTATTCATGGGTCGGGTCGAGAGTGGTCTGATCGGTCTCCTGGGCCAAGTTCTTATTTGAAGACCTCATTGGCGCGGATTCCCAGGCAATTAGTCATATTTTTTCCGATGACGTCAGTGGATCAGGGGATAGATCTTCCATTAAAGAGGAAGCGCCGATACGGGTGTACGTTTGCCGAAATGCTAGGCCACGTGTCCGGCGTTGGTTGGCTGACGTGATGGGCCGCTGGTGTTCTTCGCGTTTGACGGGACACGCCCAATGCGTGCGCGACAGGTGGAACACTGACGGCCGTTGAATGCGAAGTGTTGTTTTGGCGGGAGACGATTGGCGCCGTAGGATGTGTTCGCCGACTGCTATAAATAGAGGCGGGATCCCCCGATTGAATCGTTTTCGATGTCGTGTTTGGAAAAGTGTAAAGATCACAACCAAAGAAATTTGTAAACCGCAATATATAACGGTGTCTTTTGTAGGTTCGTCGGCGAATGCGGATCGTCCACAGGGAAAGTGAGATTTGATCGATCTTGTTTTGGTTGAGTTGAAAATTAAAAGATAAAAGGAAATTGATTCAAGATTTATGAAATTTTAGTTTCAAGAATTATCGGAAACTAGATCTAAAATCAAGAATTAATAAAGTTCAAGATGATATCCAAATCGAATGAATTATCAAGATTTGTAAAGAGGCTTGTAGGAATCGATCCAATCGATAATGATCATGAAGAATTATGATTACGAATTCTTATCTATTGATGATTTGTTGCTAGATCGATGACGATAAACGAGGTTTAGGGATCTATTGAAGAAACTAGGGTTTCTCCTGTAAGTGCACGGTAGCGCCCCAGCCATCTAACAGACGCCAAATGCGGAACAAAAACTTTTTACAAACTGGCGCTATCGCGTACTATAACCCGGATCCGCCATTAAAGCTAAACTAACAAAATACAAAGTGGGTAGAAATGTTATACCGAACGATCCTAGTCCTTCGTGTAAGTCCATATTGCGACCCCCGGTTTTTACGGGGAGGCGGAAACGGTATAAAAAACAAATTTTTATCGCAAGAGGCAACATGGACTAAGCAAAGTCGGGATCTTTAACTAAACTAAAACTAGCATACTTTGCTAAAGAGAGTTAGCTACTCGGATGGAGATGGTTATACCTAAACTTGAACTCCTTCTTCTCCAAACTTTGTAGAGGTTGATGGTTCTCTTTCTTGTCGCCTTCTTCCGTCGAAGATGGATCCACCTCGAGAGTTCAACCTTTGGGCTCTTCCTCGTGCTTTGAGTGAACTAGGGTTTCCGGCTTGCTAAACCTTGAACCTAGAATGAGTAGAGAGTGTCTAAGGGGTGGTTTTCTTTTTAAAGAGAAGGATTCTCAACACATGAGAAGGGTTCTCTTTAGCTAGAGGAAGAAGAAGATGAAGTGAGGAGAGAGAATGGATATGAAAGAATGAGCTCTCTTTTTCCTTTTTGCAACCATATCAAAAGAAAAAGAATTATCTAAATAACAATAATAATTCAAATGAGAATAGTTGATGGTTGTTTTGGAATGACCACTATCATACTTCATTAAATGAATGTTGGCAAGAATCAAGGAGCATCCTTGCTCAATAATGATGATGGTCAAAAATTCAACCATGGTCAACAAGTCAACCATGGTCAACAAGTCAACAAAACCAACCATAACATATTTTCATTTAATTACTATTATTAATAGATATCTCACTAATTCATTAGGGTTTGGAAAAAAGACGACTGTCAACTGTGCATGCGCACCCGTTCCGAAACCCTAATGAAAAATCTCTTCTTCCGCCTCAAACAACTGTGCATACACACCTGCATTCTTGTTCCGAGGAACATGAATACTGAGAGATAAAAGCAACCCCAAAACATATACCGGTATCTGACTCAAACCAGAGCCAGCCAGTAATATCCGTCCGGACTCCAAACGTGCACAAGTGCGCGGATGAGAACGATCCCTGTCGCAAAACCATGCGACCTCTACTCAGTTTTGCCCAGAGGCGAATACCCTCTGTGTGGAACTCTAAAGACTCGACACTACGCTGGCAGTGGGTTTAACCACAGACCGCAAGCGGCACTAGCTGTGCGTAACGGTCCCCAGGTAGATGTCGACAAGAAGGCCGACGAGGTGAAACGCCATCTGTACTCCTACTGAGTCTGAATGTGACAGTCTCCGTACAGTCCGGTCTGTTCGTCTGATACATCGCATGTCGGGCCTAGGGGGCGGTAAAACGTCAGTCCCCCAATAGCGGTACAAGTCGTGTCGGAGTGAAGCCCAAAACACCCTGAGATAACACTGGAACCTACCAGTATATCTCGCTTGCCCTAGCCAGGGACTACTCGTGTAATGGCTCTCCTAGACACAGCGCGGTGTCAACCCCCAATACCGGGAGAGACGAATCCTGTCTAACCGGCACTGCCTCCAAGTGCTTCGGGACTGCACCCAACCACCACCTGTTTGCACGACTCCTTTGAGCCGTGGTAGGGTAGTGATCAAAGTGCAGTGGGAACACACTCGAGGCGAAGTGCCAGTGTCAAGTCAGCGGACTAAGCTGTACTCATGTCACCTGGGAACTGATGACTGACGATAGGTATAATACCAACCTGTCAGTTCCCGACGAGTCCTGTCCAGTGTACTCGTAACCTAACGAGCACCCGTATACTATCTCCAGTACAACGTACTGATGGCTGTGGGACAGACCATCTCCCACACTGGGATGAGAAGCGCATACGCTAGTCTACTCCGGAGTATCGATGCCCTGTCTCGATAGTCCTGCGACTAGGGACCTGTATAAGGATGTGCTTATAGATTACCCAGCCCCCACTAGTGTGACTGCCATCACAACGCTGGTAATCAAGCAAAGATCCTAAGGGCTCCACTAATGCGTATAAGTGATATAGTAAAATAAACACAAGTACACATTGAAGTAGAAACAAACCAAGTAGCATACTACTATATTGAGCAAGATTGTTTATACAAGGTGAATATCCCAAGCTTCCATTAAGTAATATACAAACTAGTATGATACAGTAATGGCCTCTAGGGCATATACACTAACAATCTCCCACTTGCACTAAGGCCATGTACTGGCGTATCGAAGACCTATCATCTCGATCAGCCGCTCGAACTGAGTCTGGGGTAGGGCCTTGGTGAATGGATCTGCAGTGTTCTCTTCTGAAGCAACCCTCCGAACCTCGATCTCCTTGCGATCCACGATCTCCCTGATCAGGTGATACCGCCTCAAGATGTGCCTGGATCTCTGATGGGACCTGGGTTCCTTCGCTAAAGCTATAGCCCCGTTGTTGTCGCAATACAGAGGTATTGGGTCAACAATGGATGGAACCACCTGAAGTTCTTTTACGAACTTCCTCATCCAGACAGCTTCTTTTGCGGCATCAGATGCAGCAATGTATTCCGCTTCCATAGTCGAGTCTGCAACGGTTTCCTGTTTGGAGCTCTTCCAACACACCGCCCCTCCATTGAGGGTAAAGATAAAACCCGACATGGACTTGGAATCATCCTTGTCACTCTGGAAGCTGGAGTCAGCAAAGGCCTCGATCTGGAGGTCTTTTCCGCCATATACCAAGAACATCTCCTTAGTCCTTCTCAGGTACTTGAGAATGTTCTTTACCGCTATCCAGTGTTTCTCCCCAGGGTTTGACTGATACCGGCTTACCACACTCAGTGCATAAGCTACATCCGGTCTGGTACACAACATCGCATACATTATAGAGACTACCGCAGAAGCGTAGGGTATAATAGACATGCGATCCCTCTCCAAATCAGTCTTGGGAGACATCTCTTTAGAGAGGGTGATCCCGTGACAAGCCGGTAGGTTACCGCGCTTGGAATCTTCCATACTGAATCTCTTCACTATGGTGTCGATGTACCTGGACTGAGAAAGTCCTAATATTCTCGTGGATCTATCACGATGGATCCGGATCCCCAGGATGTATGAGGCATCACCCAGGTCTTTCATGGAGAACCTGTGTGACAAGAACCCCTTGACAGATTGTAGCATAGGAATGTCATTTCCTATTAAGAGAATGTCATCCACGTATAAAACGAGGAATACTACAGTTCTCGCTACAAATCTACTATAGATGCATGGTTCATCTGGATTTTTGATAAAGCCAAATTCCTTGACCGTCTCATCAAAACAGATGTTCCAACTCCGCGATGCCTGCTTTAGTCCATAGATGGACTTAACCAACTTGCACACCTTTCCGCTGCTCCCACTCTGAATGAAACCCTCTGGCTGATCCATATAGACACACTCCTCTAAATTTCCATTTAGAAAAGCGGTCTTTACGTCCATCTGCCAAATCTCATAATCGTGGAAGGCAGCAATGGCAAGAAGGATCCGAATGGATTTCAGCATAGCCACTGGAGAAAAGGTTTCGTCATAGTCCAAGCCAGG
Organism: Agapanthus africanus; assembly: GCA_030015575.1. Classification (NCBI taxonomy): domain Eukaryota; kingdom Viridiplantae; phylum Streptophyta; class Magnoliopsida; order Asparagales; family Amaryllidaceae; genus Agapanthus; species Agapanthus africanus. Next base: position 486,553,838 of record CM057339.1, on the reverse strand, counting down.
TCTTTGACGGAAACCCTTTGCTACAAGTCTAGCTTTATAGGTCTCAACCTGTCCATCTACACCAATCTTCCTTTTGAAGATCCACTTGAATCCTATGGGTTTTACCCCGTCTGGAGCAATGTCCAACGTCCATACTTTGTTGGTGTACATGGACTCCATTTCGGTCCGCATTGCATCCAGCCATTTTACCGAGTCAACGCTCTGAACGGCCTGCTGGAAGCTAGTAGGCTCATCATAATCTATGATGCAATCCTCTCTATCCCCGTCTATGAGAAAACCGTAGTATCTCTCGGGCGGATGAGACCGCCTACTACTTCTGCGGAGCGGCATAGGAATGTCCTGTTCTTTTGAACTTACTGGCTCTTCCAAGCTCTCAGTAACAGCTTGTGGTTCTGGAATTTCTTCCAGTTCTATTGCGTTCCCACTTATCTGGGTTTCCAAAAACTCAGTTTCCAAGAAGCGGGCATGTTGAGAAACAAGAACTTTTTGTTCCTCTGCGGAATAGAACAGATACCCCCTGGAGTTCTTTGGGTATCCCACAAACTTACACTGTACTGAACGTGCCTCGAGCTTGTCCGCATGCTGCTTTTTTACAAAAGCTGGACATCCCCATATCTTAAGGTACTTAAGACAGGGTTTCTTCCCACTCCACATCTGATATGGAGTGGTAGGCACAGTCTTGGTGGGAGCCTTGTTCAAGAGATATGCAGCTGCTTCTAGTGCATAGCCCCAGAAAGATCGCGGTAACTCAGCCTTACTCATCATGGAACGAACCATATCCAATAGGGTTCGATTCCTCCTTTCCGATACACCGTTATGTTGCGGAGTGTATGGAGGAGTACGCTGAGAGAGAATTCCATTCTCTTTTAAATAGTCCAGGAACTCGGCACTCAAGTATTCTCCACCTCGATCCGATCTTAGAATCTTAATACTTTTGCCTGTTTGTTTTTCAACTTCATTCTTGTAATCCCGAAATTTCTCAAAGGCCTCAGATTTGTGCTTCATTAAGAAGACATGTCCATACCTAGAGAAATCGTCTGTGAAAGTAATGAAGTATGAATAACCGCTTCGCGCATGTGTAGACATTGGACCACACACGTCACTGTGTATGAGTCCCAAGAGCTCACTCGCTCTTTCCCCGTGTCCAGTGAACGGAGTCTTTGTCATCTTTCCCATGATACAAGATTCACAAGTGGCATAAGACTGATACTCGAACGGATCCAAGTATCCTTCTTTATGTAACTTAGTCAACCGTGTCTCATTGATGTGACCCAGTCTACAATGCCATAAGAAAGCCTGATTGATATCTGGAGACTTTCTTTTGTGTGTATTCTGGACATTGAAAATCTGTGGTTGGTTTAATACGTATATACCATTGCTCAAAGTACCTGACCCAATCAGAACTTGATTAAGGTGAATGTTTACAACATTACTTACAAACGCAAATTCATAACCTTCTTTAGAAACCAAAGATACAGAAATGATATTACAAGTTGCGTTGGGTACAAAAAAGCAATTACGCAAAACCAAAACATGCCCATCTGACATTCCCAGGTGATAGTCCCCCACGGCTTTAGCATCCATGCTAGCTCCGTTCGCAACTCTGAGGGTCATGTCACCTGCCTTCAAAAACCTACGGTTTCTCAACGCCTGCAAAGAATTACAGATATGAGATCCTGATCCGGTATCCAATACCCAGGAAGTAGAGTTTACTGTCCAACGTGGTCCCAAGTTCCGCGAGCTCCTCAGTGTAGCCAATCATCTTAAGCACGTGGTCCGCTACCGATGATCCGACGGCCAACTTTGTCGAAAACAACTTCTTCGACACTTCGTATCTTGCGATACGAGACTGCTCTCCATACAGTTCTTTTGTATGGAGAAATATGGATTCCAAATCCATATTCTCGTGCCTCCTCTGATGATCGTTGTCCATCGAGGCAAGTACGAGGCACCTGGCCTTCGCGCTGTCAATCTCCCAAGTCTTACGGATTTCCTTATCCGCGACGCTGGAGGTGGGACCTGGGACGGGGGGAGCTTTGGTGGTAAGAAGATACCCCAGCTTGTCGTAAGTGATTGCCAACTTGACATTCCTGAGCCAATCTTTGTAGTTTGGCCCTGTCAATATGTTTTTATCTAGAAGTAACTTAAGTCCAGTCATTTCGATTTGGTCGCTGCAGGGGGGAGAGAAGAAACACTTTAGCACGATGCTCTTGCAAGTTTAGAATGGTTTTTAATTTGTCTAAACAGGATGGCTCCCACTGTCTCTCGAATCCCTCCTCAAACCATAAAGGAAGAATTAGTCAGGATCAATCCCACCGCACAATACTTGCTTAACCGTTCAGCCAGGCCAGTGTCGGTACTTCGAGGGAGGTTTTCCAACGCTTTCGCGAAGTTCCTTAATTAAATAACCTCTTTTCCCTGGGGGCGTAGCCCCGCTAACACCTTTCTAGGCACCTACTAGGTTTATAGCATTGATCGTTTAGTGAAAAATTTCCCGAGGAGCAGCATATACTCACAGTAGGATCGGGATCCAAATATCATCGTGTGACGAAACTGAAGGAATCCTACCAGAATCACCACACTCCAAATGGTATGCAAATCTAGCAAGTTTCAGTACTTATGAAACTCCCGATGTGGATTTTTGCCCCATGCTCTTATGACCTTGACGAAGGTCAACAAATCATAAGTCACATGTCAAGTTCTGCCCGTCATTATCCAGGTTAATTTGAACCCACCCATATATACCCTTGACGAAGGTCAACAAGGAAACACGACTGTCCCAAACCAACGCATCTATCTATGCTACATATGAACACCCAACAGCTACCAAACTCTATGCCTTGACGAAGGTCAACAAACATAGCTTGAATACTATTGAATATTCATACGAAACGACGGAGGGCTACGAATGATTTTGGCGAAACCGTGAACGTAGTGAACTTGATATAATCGATGGAACGAGATAGCTTTTAGAAGGAGTGGCTCGAGCTCCGCATTTAAAAGTTAGTTTTGAAAAGAACCGAGTGGTTTTTCGAAAGTGTTCCAACGACTTTAACTTGGTTTATTATCTTGCATTAGTTCTTTTAATGCGTGATATTCTTGCATTAGTTCTTTTAATGCGTCCCATCATTTAATCCTACCATTGCAGAAAACAACCAAAATATTACGTACGCTTATGCCATATGCATTCGCCACGGGGCCCCGTCATCACCCGTTAGGTTACTTAACTAACGACAGAGCGGGGGCTGGGCTAGCGCGGCTGTAAAACATAAGCAACGCCTAAATAGAAAGCAATGATAGACATTACAGATCACAGATGAATACATTGGATATACTAGCAATCCGCAATCCTTTCGAGCCTGGAACGAAAAGCGGATAACACGGTCGCGGTGAATAGCCAAATACCCCACCCAAGACCCCTACGGGTGCGGCAAACTACCCGCCAAGTACTCGGCAGTTTGTGCACCCCCTCCATGGGTCTATCATAGGAGCAAAAACAGTAAAAAGAATTATACAATGACGGCTACAACCCCGACCCGGTTGTGCGGCCAAACAAATAATAATTATTACATCAATTTACATTTACAATGAATGAAAGAAAAACAAAAGCTCATCTCACATCCACCCCGGCTATTCACCCGCGACAGTCCAACACATTCATATACACATTCCAATATCAAACACAGATCATGTATAACCCCGACTAATCGTCTTATAGCGATTAGCCGACGTTCAATACATGCAAGCATCACAGATATAACCATCATAGTCAAAGTGCAGTGAAGTTCGGAAAAAATACGGAATTATAGGACCCCAAAAGTAAATTTCTGTTCTGAAAAATCTGGGCACATATAATATATTTTAAAAATCCCAAAACCAACACAGACACACACTGCACGAAAAACGATGCAGAGAAGACGACAAACGGCGGCGCTTCCGCGGCACATGCCTACCTCGTGCCGCGGGAGGGCGGCGGTTTGAACGAATCACTGTACCGTTTTTCATGGGTGTTCATACAAAACCCTGAGCCGAATTTTCAAGTATAAAGTTTTTCATTTAGAGCAGAAAAAATTTCAACAGAAACTTAGGGTTTTGTTTTTCCGGTTTTGTGATTTTTTCGGTTCCGAACTTCGTTACACTTCACTACCAAGCTAGTTTAAGTTTAGTTAGGCTCTGATACCACTGTAAGTCCATATTGCGACCCCCGGTTCTTACGGGGAGGCGGAAACGGTATAAAAAACAAATTTTTATCGCAAGAGGCAACATGGACTAAGCAAAGTCGGGATCTTTAACTAAACTAAAACTAGCATACTTTGCTAAAGAGAGTTAGCTACTCGGATGGAGATGGTTATACCTAAACTTGAACTCCTTCTTCTCCAAACTTTGTAGAGGTTGATGGTTCTCTTTCTTGTCGCCTTCTTCCGTCGAAGATGGATCCACCTTGAGAGTTCAACCTTTGGGCTCTTCCTCGTGCTTTGAGTGAACTATGGTTTCCGGCTTGCTAAACCTTGAACCTAGAATGAGTAGAGAGTGTCTAAGGGGTGCTTTTCTTTTTAAAGAGAAGGATTCTCAACACATGAGAATGGTTCTCTTTAGCTAGAGGAAGAAGAAGATGAAGTCAGGAGAGAGAATGGATATGAAAGAATGAGCTCTCTTTTTCCTTTTTGCAACCATATCAAAAGAAAAAGAATTATCTAAATAACAATAATAATTCAAATGAGAATAGTTGATGGTTGTTTTGGAATGACCACTATCATACTTCATTAAATGAATGTTGGCAAGAATCAAGGAGCATCCTTGCTCAATAATGATGATGGTCAAAAATTCAACCATGGTCAACAAGTCAATCATGGTCAACAAGTCAACAAAACCAACCATAACATATTTTCATTTAATTACTATTATTAATAGATATCTCACTAATTCATTAGGGTTTGGAAAAAAGACGACTGTCAACTGTGGATGCGCACCCGTTCCGAAACCCTAATGAAAAGTCTCTTCTTCCGCCTCAAACAACTGTGCATACACACCTGCATTCTTGTTCCGAGGAACATGAATACTGAAAGATAAAAGCAACCCCAAAACATATACCGGTATCTGACTCAAACCAGAGCCAGCCAGTAATATCCGTCCGGACTCCAAACGTGCACAAGTGCGCGGATGAGAACGATCCCTGTCGCAAAACCATGCGACCTCTACTCAGTTTTGCCCAGAGGCGAATACCCTCTGTGTGGGACTCTAAAGACTCGACACTACGCTGGCAGTGGGTTTAACCACAGACCGCAAGCGGCACTAGCTGTGCGTAACGGTCCCCAGGTAGATGTCGACAAGAAGGCTGACGAGGTGAAACCCCATCTGTACTCCTACTGAGTCTGAATGTGGCAGTCTCCGTACAGTCCGGTCTGTTCGTCTGATACATCGCATGTCGGGCCTAGGGGGCGGTAAAACGTCAGTCCCCCAATAGCGGTACAAGTCGTGTCGGAGTGAAGCCCAAAACACCCTGAGATAACACTGGAACCTACCAGTATATCTCGCTTGCCCTGGCCAGGGACTACTCGTGTAATGGCTCTCCTAGACACAGCGCGATGTCAACCCCCAATACCGGGAGAGACGAATCCTGTCTAACCGGCACTGCCTCCAAGTGCTTCGGGACTGCACCCAACCACCACCTGTTTGCACGACTCCTTTGAGCCGTGGTAGGGTAGTGATCAAAGTGCAGTGGGAACACACTCGAGGCGAAGTGCCAGTGTCAAATCAGCGGACTAAGCTGTACTCATGTCACCTGGGAACTGATGACTGACGATAGGTATAATACCAACCTGTCAGTTCCCGACGAGTCCTGTCCAGTGTACTCGTAACCTAACGAGCACCCGTATACTATCTCCAGTACGACGTACTGATGGCTGTGGGACAGACCATCTCCCACACTGGGATGAGAAGCGCATACGCTAGTCTACTCCGGAGTATCGATGCCCTGTCTCGATAGTCCTGCGACTAGGGACCTGTATAAGGATGTGCTTATAGATTACCCAGCCCCCACTAGTGTGACTGCCATCACAACGCTGGTAATCAAGCAAAGATCCTAAGGGCTCCACTAATGCGTATAAGTGATATAGTAAAATAAACACAAGTACACATTGAAGTAGAAACAAACCAAGTAGCATACTACTATATTGAGCAAGATTGTTTATACAAGGTGAATATCCCAAGCTTCCATTAAGTAATATACAAACTAGTATGATACAGTAATGGCCTTTAGGGCATATACACTAACACTTCGGTCTTCAACCATCATCCCACGCTTTGTTGCGGCTGCTCCGATCTCCTGAATCTCCAGTCTTCTCGTCCAGGTGGCACCACGTCGACGGATCTTTAAACAGGCTCCCTCCTCTGAACCGAGGCAACTCGATCATCAAGTTTGCTAAAAGAGATGACCAAGATTGATGTAGAGAATGAGTAGAATACTTTGTCTCGTTACGTTCAAAGCTATGGACGAACGATTAATGAAGTTGCCTTTTGAATCTTGTGAAATGAGAAATGAGCTATGAAATTTCCATACACTAAAACTATCATCTTTTTCTCTCAAGCAACCATAATCCTTTTCCCATCCACGATCAACCCAAATGAAAGGGGCCGACCACTTATAGAAGCAAGAGAGGTGAGTGTAGGAGCTAGGAGGTGACCACAACCATAAATGAGAATGAGTCATATAAACCTAGTCACCAAAAACCATTAATGAACTAATGAATCATGTAATCTAGTCATGCTACATTAATTGCACAATTAATGCACAAATGAGTCACTAGCCACCTCACCATCCTAGTCACCATCTAGATGCTTCTAGAACCTTCCACACTCATCAAGAAAAGATAAATCCGTCTTTAACCGAATGATAAAGACGGGTGATAGAAAACTGGAAACTGGCAACTTCCAAAAGTGATCCTGAAACGAATTTCAGGATAACCCCGTATCAATATAAACATACCCGCATTTGTATTACGACCGAATACAAATGCAACTGAGACAAAGATATTATATCTACACAGTATAATACTCGGATCCGGCTTAAACCAAAGCCCACCAGTATTATCTGCCCGAAATATGACACGTGCGTAAACGCACGTGCATTTTTCGAACCCTACCATAAAACCATACGGCCTCTACAACGTTTCGCCCGAACTTAGGAAACGGTCTGTGGGGGACTCTAATGACTCATCAACACACTGGCACTGGGTATAACCACTAGCACGTCAGAGGTACAAGCTGTAAGTAACGTTTGCCTATGTATTGATTGGAAGGGAAGCTGACGAGCGAACTCATCCAGAAACCCTACTGAGCCTGACAGTGACAATATCCGTACAGTCCGGTCCGTTCGTCTAAGAGTATCGCATTTCGAGTCTAGGGGGGTGGATAAAGTCAGACCCCTAATAACGCGATAATTCGTGTCGGTATGAAGCCCATCACCACCTGAGAAACTACTGATCCAAATTAGTAATTCTCCACTAGCTCGGCCGAGGATTTCTAGTGATGGCCACCCGTGCACTGTACGAAATCAACCCCCAATACCGGGAGAGATGAATCCCTAACGATCCGCTCACTGCCTCCATGTAGCTCGGGACTGTACCCAAAAAATACCTGTTTGCACGTCTCCTTTGAGCGTGGTAGGGTAGAAATCAAAGCACAGTAGGAACTCACACGAGACAAATGACGATCTCAGGTCGACAAACTAACATGTACACATGTCACCACGGAACTGCTATCTGACGATATATATAATACCAACTAGCATGTTCCCGGCGAGTCCTGTCCGGTGTACTTATAATACAATGAGCACGTGTATACATCTTAGGTGAACCAACTGACACCAATGGCTTGTGAGATCGGCCATCGCCCCTCGTCGGGGTCTCGACTGTATACACTAGTCTACTCTAGAGTATCGATACCCTGTCTCGAAACTCCTACGACTAGGGACACTTTAAGGATGTGCTTACAGACCCCAGCTCCTACGTATATGATCGCCATCATACTGCTGACAGTCAAGCAAGAATCCTATTGGCTCTATCAACGTGTAATAGAGAACTAAAGCATGAAAACGATGATAAAGTCAAACCAGATAGCATACTATCATCTCGAGCAAGACTTTCATATCGGTATAGGTCCTCCCTCAATCGTTGTAATCACGTATCTGTGATCCAATAATTGACTTAGAGGGCACTATATCCAACAATCTCCCACTTGCACTTAAGGCTATTATTGCGATGTCACATACTCATAGCCTCAGTGAGTGGATCCGCCATGATGTTTCTTTCTATGTCTATCTTAATCTCAAGTTCGCGGAGAAAGCCATCTCTCGAATCGAGTAATACCTGTCTTAGAATTTTTTTGGATATATGATGGGACCTAGTTTATAAATGAACTCCAAATCCAAACTTCTTAGACTGTATCGATAACTGAACCTAATCAGTATCGCGCATTACGCCTCCCACAGTATCCTCTTGGACCACCTGTCCATAATACTGTCCTTCGTCAGAGGGAAAACTATAACTCTGACAATCACTCTGTCATCCATGTCACCTTTGAAGCCTGGAATGATAACTGTCTCCCGAAGGAGGCTGCCGTCATCAAATCCGTAAAACATACACTTATGTTCTAAAACTGATTCCTTATGTTTCTTCAGGATTGGATTAATATAAACTTATTGCATCTAGTGCATAAACAACATCTAGTATGGTACTTGACATTTCACGATTGACTAAGCAAGTGATCTGCCAATCATGCTTATCCCTCTCTCCTTTAGTCTGTAAGACACCTTTAGAGAGGGCGACTCCATCATCTGCAGGTACACCACCATGACAGGAATCATCTATTCTAAAATACTATTAGAATACTGTCAAAGTACCCATATTGGGAAACTACCCAAATCTAGATCTATTTCCATAGATCTAGTAACCAGAATGTCAGATATTATATCCATATCCTTTGTGAAGAAACAACTGTGTGACGACTGTTAGTGTATATGCCCTAGAGGCCATTACTGTATCATACTAGTATGTATATTACTTAATGGAAGCTTGGGATATTCATCTTGTATATACAATCTTGCTCAAAATAGTAGTATGCTACTTGGTTTATTTCTACTTCAATGTGTACATGTGTTTATCTTTGTATATTGCTTATACACATTAGTGGAGCCCTTAGGATCTTTGCTTGATTACCAGCGATGTGATGGCCGTCACACTAGTGGGGCTGGGTAATCTAGAAGCACATCCTTATGCAGGTCCCTGGTCGCAGGACTATCGAGACAGGGCATCGATACTCCGGAGTAGACCAGCGCATGCGCTTCTCATCCCAGTGTGGGAGACGGTCTGTCCCACAGCCGTCAGTACGTCGTACTTGAGATAGTATGCGGGTGCCCGTTAGGTTACGGGTACACTGGACAGGACTCGTAGGGAACTGACCAGTTGGTATTATACCTATCGTCAGTTATCAGTTCCCAGGTGACATGAGTACAGCTTAGTCCGCTGACTTGACACTGTCACTTCGCCTCGGGTGTGTTCCCACTGTACTTTGATCACTACCCTACCACGGCTCAAAGGAGTCGTGCAAACAGGTGGTGGTTGGGTGCAGTCCCGAAGCACTTGGAGGCAGTGACGGTTAGACAGGATTCGTCTCTCCCGGTATTGGGGGTTGACATCGCGCTGTGTCTAGGAGAGCCATTACACGAGTAGTCCCTGGCCAGGGCAAACGAGATATACTGGTAGGTTTCCAGTGTTATCTCAGGGTGTTTTGGGCTTCGCTCCGGCACGACTTGTACCGCTATTGGGGGACTGACGTTTACCGCCCCCTAGGCCCGCCATGCGATGTATCAGACGAACAGACCGGACTGTACGGAGAATGTCACACTCAGGCTCAGTAGGAGTTCAGATGGGTTTCGCCTCGTCGGTCTTCTTGTCGGCATTACCTGGGGACCGTTACGCACAGCTAGTGCCGCTTGCGGTCTGTGGTTAAACCCACTGCCAGCGTAGTGTCGAGTCTTTAGAGTCCCACACAGAAAGCTTTTCGCCTTTAGGCAAAAGAGTAGAGGTCGCATGGTATTGCGACAGGTCGCATGGTTTTGCGACAGGGTTCGGTCACATCCGTGCACTTGTGCACGTACAGTGTCCGGACAGTTTACACTAGCGGGCTTTGGTTTAAGCCAGATCCTAGTGTACCTTATGGGATTGAATTTATCCAGTTTGCATTCGTGTTCCTCGGAACGTGGATGCGGGTGTGTATGCACAGTTGACAGGGAGGCACAGACAGCGGATTCTCATTAGGGTTGTTGACAGTTGACCGTTGACTTTTTGACTTTTTGCTCAACCCTAATGAGAATTTGATATGTGATTAACTATTATATTAATTAAGTATTATGGTGACTTGGTTGTTGACTTTGTTGACTTGTTGACTTTTGTTGACTTGTTGACTTTGTTGACCGGTTGACTAGGCTTGACTAGTTGACCATCATGATAACCATGGCTATCATTTCATGCCAAAGACTTTTACTTGCTTGTTCATTTAAGTAAAATGAGTGCATGACATGATAAGCTTATGGTTGCTTCTACCATCACATAAGACTTTTGTTAATATGATGAGTTATGATTACTTTGGATTATGAGAGGGTGAGAGACAAAAGAGTTGCTCATTCTTTCTTGCTCATTCTCTCTCTTGTTCTTGAGCTCTCACCCTCATCCTCTTGCTCCCTCTCTTTGATCTATGGTTCTCTTGTCTCATGAGTTGAGAATCAAGAACCATAGATAAAATCCCATTCTATTTCTTCTCTACTCATTCTAGTTCACTAGGTTTAGCAAACCAAGTGAACTAGTTTCTTCAAAGAACGAAGAAGGAGCTAAAGGTTGGAGCTTTCAAGTGGATTTATCTTCGGCGTACGGAGACGACGAGAAGGAGCCATCGGACCACCATCGGAGCTTGAAGAGAAGGAGTTCAAGACAAGCTAGGTTTAACCATCTTCATCCGAGTAGCTAAATATCTTTAGCTTAGTATGCTAGTTTTAGTTTAGGTAAAGATCCCGACCCAGTTTAGTCCATGTTGCCTCTTGCGATAAAAATTTGATTTTATACCGTTTCCGCCTCCCCGTAAGCACCGGGGGTCACAACGTGGACTTACATTGGTATCAGAGCCTAACTAAACTTAAACTAGTTTGATAGTGAAGTGTAACGAAGTTCGGAACCGGAAATAATCCAAAAACCAAACTTTTACAAAAACTGAGTTTCTGTTGAAATTTTTTCTGGTCAAAATGAAAAACTTTATACTCCTAAATTCGGCTCAGGGTTTTGTTAGAACACCCATGAAAAACGGCCCACTAATTCGTTCAAACCGCCGCGCTTCCGCCGCACGAGGTAGGCATGTGCCGCGGAAGCGCCGCGGTTTGTCGTCTTCTGTGCGTCATTTTTCGTGCAGTGTGTGTCTGTGTTGGTTTTGGGATTTTTGAGATATATTATATGTGCCCAGATTTTCCAGAAAAGAAATTTCCTTTTGGGGTCCTATAATTCCGTATTTTTCCGAACTTCACTGCACTTTGACTATGATGGTTATATCTGTGTTGTTTGCATGTATTGAACGTCGGCTAATCGCTATAAGTCGATTAGTCGGGGTTATACATGATCTGTAATGTGCTGGAATGTGTATATAAATATGTTGGATTGTCGCGGGTGAATAGCCGGGGGTTGTGAGACGAGAGTTTTCTTTTCTTGCAATTCATGTAAATTTGTAAATTGATGTAATAATTATTTGTATGGCCGCACAACCGGGTCGGGGTTGTAGCCGTCATTGTATAATTTCTTTTTACTGTTTTTGCTCCTAGGATAGACCCATGGAGGGGTGCACAAACTACCGGGTATGCCGAAGTGTCGAGTGGCCTACTCATGGTGATGAGGGAGGTTGCTACGCTTCGGGTACTTGGCGGGTAGTTTGCCGCACCCGTAGGGGTCTTGGGTGGGGTATTAGCTATTCACCGTGACCGTGTAATCTGTTTTTGTTACAGGCTCGTACAAATTACAGATTCCTAGTATATCCAATGTATTTATCTGTGATCTGAAATGTCTATCATTGCTTTCTATTTAGGCGTTGCTTATGTTTTACAGACGCGCTAGCCCAGCCCCCGCTCTGTCGTTAGTTAAGTAACCTAACGGGTAATGACGGGGCCCAGTGGCGAATGCGAATGGCATAAGCGTACGTCATATTTTGGTTGTTTTCTGCAATGGTAGGATTAAATGATGGGACGCATTAAAAGAACTAATGCAAGAATATCACGCATTAAAAGAACTAATGCAAGATAATAAACCAAGTTAAAGTCGTTGGAACACTTTCAAAAACCACTCGGTTCTTTTCAAAACAAACTTTTAAAATACGGAGTTTGAGCCACTCCATTTAAAAGCTATCTCGTTCCATCGACTAAATCAAGTTCACTGCGTTCACGGTTTTGCCAAAACCATTCGTAGCCCTCCGTCGTTTCGTATGAATATTCAATAGTATTCAAGCTGTGTTTGTTGACCTTCGTCAAGGCATAGTGATTGGTAGCTGTTGGGTATTCATATGTAGCATAGATAGATGCGTTGGTTTGGGACATTCGCATTACCTTGTTGACCTTCGTCAAGGGTATATACGGGTGGATTCAAATTGACCTGGATAATGACGGGCAGAACTTGACATGTGGCTTATGATTTGTTGACCTTCGTCAAGGTCATAAGAACATGGGGCAAAAATCCACATCGGGAGTTTCATAAGTACTGAAACTTGCTAGATTTGCATACCATTTGGAGTGTGATGATTCTGGTAGGATTCCTTCAGTTTATCACATGATGATATTTGGATCCCGATCCTACTGTGAGTATATGCTACTCCTCGGGAAATTTCTCACTTAACGATCAATGCTATAAACCTAGTAGGTGCCTAGAAAGGTGTTAGCGGGGCTATGCCCCCAGGGAAAAGAGGTTCTCTAATTAAGGAACTTCGCGAAAGCGTTGGAAAACCTCCCTCGAAGTACCAACACCAGCCTGGCCGAACGGTTAAGCAAGTATTGTACGGTGGGATTGATCCTGACTAATTCTTCCTTTATGGTTTGAGGAGGGATTCGAGAAACAGTGGGAGCCATCCTGTTTAGACAAACTAAAAACCACTCTAAACTTGCAAGAGCATCATGCTGAGTGTTTTCCTCTTCTCTCCAAATTGCAGCGACCAATCAACATGACTGGACTTAAGTTACTCCTAGATAAAAACAAACTGACAGGGCCAAACTACAAAGATTGGCTCAGGAATGTCAAGATAGCAATCACTTATGACAAGCTGGGGTATCTTCTTACCACCAAAGCTCCCCCTGTCCCTGGTCCAACTTCCAGTGTCGCGGATAAGGAAATCCGCAAGACTTGGGAGATTGATAGCGCGAAGGCCAAGTGCCTCTTGCTTGCCTCGATGGACAACGAACATCAGAGGAGGCATGAGAATATGGACATGGAATCCATATTGCTCCATACAAAAGAACTGTATGGAGAGCAATCACGTATCGCAAGATACGAAGCGTCGAAAAAGTTATTCTCGACAAGAATGGCCGTCGGATCATCAGTAGCCGAGCACGTGCTAAAGATGATCGGCTACATTGAGGAGCTCGCTGACCTAGGGATCACATTGGAGAGTGAGCTATATACGGATATAGTTCTCCAGTCCCTTCCTTCCACTTACGCTCAGTTTATACTGAACTTCAACCTACAAGAAAAAGAGGTTGAACTATCAGAGCTCCTCAACATGCTGAGGAGCGCAGAGGGCACCCTACAGAAAGGTAGGGATACATCCACTTTGTTTGTAGGAGGATCATCTTCTTCTAGGTCCAAGGCGAAAGCCAAGGGAAAGAAGAAGAAGGCCCCCGCCAAACCAAGGGGCGGTGTTAGTAAGATGGATACGAAGGGAAAAGGTAAAGCAACGAAAATAGCGGGGAAGCTTGTGGATAAGGAAGAATGCTTCTATTGTCATAAGAAAGGACACTGGAAGAATGATTGTAGGGCCTGGAAGGCCAGAACACAGGAATTGAAGCAGGTTGCAGCTTCAGCTTCAGGTGTGTATGTTATTGAAAACTGTCTTTCAATAAACTCTACTTCCTGGGTATTGGATACCGGATCAGGATCTCATATCTGTAATTCTTTGCAGGCATTGAGAAACCGTAGGGTTTTGAAGGCAGGTGACATGACCCTCAGAGTTGCGAACGGAGCTAGCATGGATGCTAAAGCCGTGGGGGACTATCACCTGGGAATGTCAGATGGACATGTTTTGGTTTTGCGTAATTGCTTTTTTGTACCCAACGCAACTTGTAATATCATTTCTGTATCTTTAGTTTCTAAAGAAGGTTATGAATTTGCGTTTGTAAGTAATGTTGTGAACATTCACCTTAATCAAGCTTTGATTGGGTCAGGTACTTTGAGTAATGGTATATACGTGTTAAACCAACCACAGATTTTTAATGTCCAGAATACACACAAAAGAAAGTCTCCATAAATAAATCAGACTTTCTTGTGGCATTGTAGACTGGGTCACATCAATGAGAGAAGATTGACTAAGTTACATACAGAAGGGTATTTGAATACGTTCGAATATCAGTCGTATGCCACTTGTCAATCCTGTCTCAAAGGAAAGATGACAAAGACTCCGTTTACTGGACATGGAGTAAGAGCGAGCGAGCTCTTGGGACTCGTACACAGTGACGTGTGCGGTCCAATGTCTACACATGCCCGAAGCGGACATTCTTACTTCATTACTTTTACGGATGACTTCTCAAGGTACGGTTATGTCTTCTTAATGAAACATAAGTCCGAGGCCTTTGGAAAATTCCAGGAGTATAAGAATGAAGTAGAGAAACAGACCGGCAAAAGTATTAAGATTCTAAGATCGGATCGAGGTGGAGAATACTTAAGTGCCGAATTCCTGAATTACTTAAAAGAGAATGGTATTCTCTCTCAGCTTACTTCTCCATACACTCCGCAACATAATGGTGTATCGGAGAGACGGAACCGAACCCTTTTGGATATGGTTCGGTCCATGATGAGTAACGCTGAGTTACCGCGATCATTCTGGGGATATGCAATAGAAGCAGCTGCGTATCTCTTGAACAAGGCTCCCACCAAGACTGTGCCTACCACCCCATATGAGATGTGGACTGGGAAGAAACCCTGTCTTAAGTATCTTAAAGTATGGGGATGTCCAGCTTTTGTAAAAAAGCAGCATGCGGACAAGCTTGAGGCACGTTCAGTACAGTGTAAGTTTGTGGGATACCCAAGGAACTCCAGGGTGTATCTTTTCTATTCCGCTGAGGAACAAAAGGTTTTTGTTTCTCAGCATGCCCGCTTCTTGGAAACTGAGTTTTTGGAAACCCAGATAAGTGGGAGCATAATAGAACTGGAAGAAGTTCCAGAACCACAGACTGTTACTGAAAGCTTAGTGGAACCAGAGGGTTCAACAGGACAGGACATTCCTACGCCGCTCCGCAGGAGTAGTAGGCAGACTCATCCGCCCGAGAGATACTGCGGTTTTCTCGTAGACGGGGATAGAGAGGATTGCATCATAGATTATGATGAGCCTACTAGCTTCCAGCAGGCCGTTCAGAGCGTTGACTCAGTGAAATGGCTGGATGCAATGCGGACCGAAATGGAGTCCATGTACACCAACAAGGTTTGGACGTTGGACATTGCACCAGACGGGGTAAAACCCGTAGGATGCAAGTGGATCTTCAAAAGGAAGATTGGTGTAGATGGACAGGTTGAGACCTATAAAGCAAGGCTGGTAGCGAAGGGTTTTCGTCAAAGACCTGGCTTGGACTATGACGAAACCTTCTCTCCAGTAGCCATGCTGAAATCCATTCGGATCCTTCTTGCCATTGCTGCTTTCCACGATTATGAGATTTGGCAAATGGACGTAAAGACAGCTTTTCTAAATGGAAATTTAGAGGAGTGTGTCTATATGGACCAGCCAGAGGGTTTCATTCAGAGTGGGAGCAGCGGAAAGGTGTGCAAGTTGCTTAAGTCTATCTATGGACTAAAGCAGGCATCGCGGAGTTGGAACATCTGCTTTGATGAGACGGTCAAAGAATTTGGCTTTATCAAAAATCCAGATGAACCATGCATCTATAGTAGATTTGTAGCGAGAACTGCAGTATTCCTCGTTTTATACGTGGATGACATTCTCTTAATAGGAAATGACATTCCTATGCTACAATCTGTCAAGGGGTTCTTGTCACACAGGTTCTCCATGAAAGACCTGGGTGATGCCTCATACATTCTGGGTATCCGGATCTACCGTGACAGATCCAAGAGGATATTAGGACTTTCACAGTCCAGGTACATCGACACCATACTGAAGAGATTCAGTATGGAAGATTCCAAGCGCGGTAACCTACCGGCTTGTCACGGGATCACCCTCTCTAAAGAGATGTCTCCTAAGACTGATTTAGAGAGGGATCGCATGTCTATTATACCCTACGCTTCTGCGGTAGGTTCTATAATGTATGCGATGTTGTGTACCAGACCGGATGTAGCTTATGCACTGAGTGTGGTAAGCCGGTATCAGTCAAACCCTGGGGAGAAACATTGGATAGCGGTAAAGAACATTCTCAAGTACCTGAGAAGGACTAAGGAGATGTTCTTGGTGTATGGCGGAAAGGACCTCCAGATCGAGGCCTTTGCTGACTCCAGCTTCCAGAGTGACAAGGATGATTCCAAGTCCATGTCGGGTTTTGTCTTCACCCTCAATGGAGGGGCGGTGTGTTGGAAGAGTTCCAAACAGGAAACCGTTGCAGACTCGACGATGGAAGCGGAATACATCGCTGCATCTGATGCCGCAAAAGAAGCTGTCTGGATAAGGAAGTTCTTGAAAGAACTTCAGGTGGTTCCGTCCATTGTTGATCCAATACCTCTGTATTGCGACAACAACGGGGCTATAGCTTTAGCGAAGGAACCCAGGTCCCATCAGAGATCCAGGCACATCTTGAGGCGGTATCACCTGATCAGGGAGATCGTGGATCGCCAGGAGATCGAGGTTCGGAGAGTCGCTTCGGAAGACAACACTGCAGATCCATTCACCAAGGCCCTACCCCAGACTCAGTTCGAGCGGCTGATCGAGATGATAGGTCTTCGATACGCCAGTACATGGCCTTAGTGCAAGTGGGAGATTGTTAGTGTATATGCCCTAGAGGCCATTACTGTATCATACTAGTATGTATATTACTTAATGGAAGCTTGGGATATTCACCTTGTATATACAATCTTGCTCAAAATAGTAGTATGCTACTTGGTTTATTTCTACTTCAATGTGTACATGTGTTTATCTTTGTATATTGCTTATACACATTAGTGGAGCCCTTAGGATCTTTGCTTGATTACCAGCGATGTGATGGCCGTCACACTAGTGGGGCTGGGTAATCTAGAAGCACATCCTTATGCAGGTCCCTGGTCGCAGGACTATCGAGACAGGGCATCGATACTCCGGAGTAGACCAGCGCATGCGCTTCTCATCCCAGTGTGGGAGACGGTCTGTCCCACAGCCGTCAGTACGTCGTACTTGAGATAGTATGCGGGTGCCCGTTAGGTTACGGGTACACTGGACAGGACTCGTAGGGAACTGACCAGTTGGTATTATACCTATCGTCAGTTATCAGTTCCCAGGTGACATGAGTACAGCTTAGTCCGCTGACTTGACACTGTCACTTCGCCTCGGGTGTGTTCCCACTGTACTTTGATCACTACCCTACCACGGCTCAAAGGAGTCGTGCAAACAGGTGGTGGTTGGGTGCAGTCCCGAAGCACTTGGAGGCAGTGACGGTTAGACAGGATTCGTCTCTCCCGGTATTGGGGGTTGACATCGCGCTGTGTCTAGGAGAGCCATTACACGAGTAGTCCCTGGCCAGGGCAAACGAGATATACTGGTAGGTTTCCAGTGTTATCTCAGGGTGTTTTGGGCTTCGCTCCGGCACGACTTGTACCGCTATTGGGGGACTGACGTTTACCGCCCCCTAGGCCCGCCATGCGATGTATCAGACGAACAGACCGGACTGTACGGAGAATGTCACACTCAGGCTCAGTAGGAGTTCAGATGGGTTTCGCCTCGTCGGTCTTCTTGTCGGCATTACCTGGGGACCGTTACGCACAGCTAGTGCCGCTTGCGGTCTGTGGTTAAACCCACTGCCAGCGTAGTGTCGAGTCTTTAGAGTCCCACACAGAAAGCTTTTCGCCTTTAGGCAAAAGAGTAGAGGTCGCATGGTATTGCGACAGGTCGCATGGTTTTGCGACAGGGTTCGGTCACATCCGTGCACTTGTGCACGTACAGTGTCCGGACAGTTTACACTAGCGGGCTTTGGTTTAAGCCAGATCCTAGTGTACCTTATGGGATTGAATTTATCCAGTTTGCATTCGTGTTCCTCGGAACGCGGATGCGGGTGTGTATGCACAGTTGACAGGGAGGCACAGACAGCGGATTCTCATTAGGGTTGTTGACAGTTGACCGTTGACTTTTTGACTTTTTGCTCAACCCTAATGAGAATTTGATATGTGATTAACTATTATATTAATTAAGTATTATGGTGACTTGGTTGTTGACTTTGTTGACTTGTTGACTTTTGTTGACTTGTTGACTTTGTTGACCGGTTGACTAGGCTTGACTAGTTGACCATCATGATAACCATGGCTATCATTTCATGCCAAAGACTTTTACTTGCTTGTTCATTTAAGTAAAATGAGTGCATGACATGATAAGCTTATGGTTGCTTCTACCATCACATAAGACTTTTGTTAATATGATGAGTTATGATTACTTTGGATTATGAGAGGGTGAGAGACAAAAGAGTTGCTCATTCTTTCTTGCTCATTCTCTCTCTTGTTCTTGAGCTCTCACCCTCATCCTCTTGCTCCCTCTCTTTGATCTATGGTTCTCTTGTCTCATGAGTTGAGAATCAAGAACCATAGATAAAATCCCATTCTATTTCTTCTCTACTCATTCTAGTTCACTAGGTTTAGCAAACCAAGTGAACTAGTTTCTTCAAAGAACGAAGAAGGAGCTAAAGGTTGGAGCTTTCAAGTGGATCTATCTTCGGCGTACGGAGACGACGAGAAGGAGCCATCGGACCACCACCGGAGCTTGAAGAGAAGGAGTTCAAGACAAGCTAGGTATAACCATCTTCATCCGAGTAGCTAAATATCTTTAGCTTAGTATGCTAGTTTTAGTTTAGGTAAAGATCCCGACCCAGTTTAGTCCATGTTGCCTCTTGCGATAAAAATTTGATTTTATACCGTTTCCGCCTCCCCGTAAGCACCGGGGGTCGCAACGTGGACTTACAACGACCATAGTAAAACCGATCGTAGTATAGAAATTTTACTTCCTACTGTGTGTATGTCATCCAAATACCAGGACATCACATCGTACTACTTTCTTTAACAGGCCCATCCCCTATTCTGATGAAATCAAAGCCATGACTGTCACATCAAAATTAGATGATCTATCTCTGCTTTAACTGCTCTAGTCTATAAATAGACATAAGCTACTTGCCCACTATGCTTCCGCTGCTCCCACTGACTACGACAAACCTCTGGCAGAATAATATATACGTACACTTCTAAAGCTATTTTAGAACGACGTTATTCTTATCCTCCTGCCGGGTCTCATAGTCGGGAACAACAGTAGTGTCAAGTCTGGGTAAACAAGAACCTCCCTGTCACCGTCCTTGAGGCTACCGGAGTACCTCTCGGGTGTCTGAGGTTACCCACCATATCTGCGGAGTGGTTAATGGAATGTCAAATCTGATTGAATATATAGGTTCTATTAAATTTTCCGTAATCGTTTGCGGTTCTGGAATCACTTCCAGTTCTACCATACTCCCACTGCTGTTTTCTGAAAAAATCCATTTTACTAAAACTGTGGCGAGTCAAGAACAATATCACAATTGTTCTTCCAGATGGTAGAAAATCAACCCTCGTCAAAGCCAGGGTCAACCCACAAACTGCCATTACAGAAACGTGCCTTGAGTTATCCAGTGTCTGGTTTGAAGCATAAGCTGGACAACTCCCCGTATCTTAACATCGTTAAGATATGAATCATTCTATATTCAATATAGAAACTTTGGCACTTATTTAATTGGAACCAGATTCAAATCCTGCAGCTGTCTCCAGTGCATATCATGTTAATGGAGAGAGGCTAGTCAGCATTACTCAACTTAGGAATCCATCCAATTATGAGTAACCTGAAAGAGAAACAAGTTTCTCAAAACCATTACTATCATCTGAATACGAATCACAAGAATCTACATCTTCGATCTCTTTGAAGAATCCCGATACTTGTGACACTAGGTTCTCTACTTTATTCTTATACCCACAACTTCTCAAAACTTAGACCTTGTTTTTCTACGAAACACTTGTCTAAAAACTAGAGAAGTCATAAGTAAACAAAATATAGTACGAGGACCTACCCCTTTGTCCTGATGGACACTGGACAACATACAATACTCTGTATAAGTCCGCTGAGTTGAATAACTCAAAACCTGCGCATTGTAGCTTGAAAACTGTACTTATGGTTTAAGAACTACTCCGTTGTTTAATGCTCCTTACCCAATCGTCAACTGATATAGGTAAATGTCACGGACATAATTTCAAAAAGTTATATCTCACTTTATAAAAATAAATGTACAGATATATCATTTTGAAATTGGTGCACAACAACTGATACCCAAAACCAAATACATGCCGTCCGGCAAAAACTGAGGCGACTTCCTCAAATATCACCAATTACAACGAATTCCGATATATTGAGGATGATCACCTTTATTCCCAATAAGCTACTCCCACTCATCATCTGTAAAACCATACAGA
Source organism: Agapanthus africanus (assembly GCA_030015575.1). Lineage (NCBI taxonomy): Eukaryota > Viridiplantae > Streptophyta > Magnoliopsida > Asparagales > Amaryllidaceae > Agapanthus > Agapanthus africanus. The sequence goes on along the minus strand of CM057339.1, from coordinate 486,532,947 downwards.
TGTGAGAATAATACCTGGTAAATACATACCCTGGAGTAAGTATGTAATCGGAAAATCAGTTTTCTTTTAACAATGCACTGAAACATGAAAATGTTTCGTAGGGGAATCCTGGTATTCCTAGTAATGCTTCTTTCATAATCCAATTCATGACTTTAACCGTATATTTCATTTGCCATCTCTCCAAATCCCTTTATTTGTCTTTAGTCGTTACTTTCTGTACACCATCGTTAGGCTAAATGGTTTTCTTCCTTCTCTACCGTTCGGTACCAGACTATGGTTTGGAAGAAGACTATCTAGTAAGCATAATAGGTGTACTCTCCTAATCCTAGGAGTACTCGTAACTTGTGAGAAGGTGATGATAAAACAAAACTGAATAATACCATATTCTATTTCTCCCGAACTGGGGAAAAAAGCAAAGGTGAAATAGGAGTGGCAATGAAGTACGCGGTTTGGTCGTGAATGATAACAGTCGCAATTTACTTTGCCTTCTTTCTAATCTATTTATTTTGTCTTTAGTTATTTCCTTCTGTACACCCTACTCAGGCTAATTGGTTTTCTTCATTCCCTACCTTTCGGCACCTGCCTATGGTATGGAATAAGACTATCCAATAAGCGTAATAGGTGTACTCTCCTAAACTAAGGAGCCCTCGCAACCTGAGAGAAGGTGATAATAAAAGACAACTGAATAATCAATTCAATTTCTCCTGAACCTGTATCCATCCTCGAAGTAGTACCTTCGAGTTCGTATATAACTATACGATGGATCTATCCAATGGAAGTGGATGTCCGTAGTAATACGGGGTGTTCTGATAAATACAAAGGGTAAAAGAAGAAGCCGCAATGACTTATGCAAATTTAGACAATCCAAAAACCAGTATTTTAAGAAGGTTCGGTCAACTTGGTCACTGAGTCAAAGTCTAAGGTCGGTCAATGGCCGCTGCCAAAGAGAGAGAGAGAAAAGAAACACTCTGTGTGCACTCTAACCTAGATCAGAATGGTTATCACTTTATCTAATCAGGATACCCCCCACTGTAAGCTCAAATTCTCCTCCAAACCTGAAAGAAGAATTAGTCGGGATCACCCGAAGAGTAAACCAACTCATCAGTGAGAATCGGGATCCAAATATCATCGCATGATAACTTGATGGAAGCCACTCAAGTTATCACACTCCAGAAGGTATGCGCATGCCTGGCAAGTTTGCTGTTTGTTTGAAACTCCCGATGTAATTTTTGCCTCACGCTCTTATGACCTTGACGAAGGACAAAATATCATAAGTCACGTGTCAAGTTCTACCCGTCATTATCCAGGTCAATTTGAACCCACTCATACAAGCCCTTGACGAAGGCCAAAATAGCTATATGACTGTCCCAAACCAACATATCTATCTATGCAACAAATGAATACCCCAGCAGCTACCAAACACTATGCCTTAACGAAGGCCAACATACATAGCTTGAATACTACTGAATCCCCAAAAGAAATGACAGAGGGCTACGGCTGGTTTTTGGCGAAAAACCTTTAACGTAATGAACTAGATCTCGTTGAAGGAACCTGATAGCTTTTTATAAATATATAGTGGCAAAAACCTTTTGCTAAAGAGATCACTCCCGGTGAAGGGATCTCGGCTCTTTCCTCGTGGAATGAGGTGCAGGATATTCCAACTGAATACCGCGATGCAAAGCAACTTGTAATCGACTATAATTAAGTTATTACCCTGACACAAACTTCTGCCCAAGGGGTCTCTCCCGGTGAAAGGATATCAGCCTTTGCCTCGTCGAATGAGGTGCAGGATATTCTAACTGAATACCGCTATGCAAAACAAAAGGAAATATCTTTGTAATAACACCTTTTAAAATTTGTTCCAACAACATCAAATATAGGTTTGTTTTATCCTTGCATTGATAAGAATCAATGCGGTCCCATCAATCAATCACATCAGAAAATATGCCATCCGCATTCGCCACTGGGTCCCGTCATCACCCGTTAGGTTACTTAATTAACGACAGAGCGGGGACTGAACTAGCACGGGTGTAAAACATATACAATATCTAATAATATATATACCAATATACAATAATCGCTCCAGGCGTGATAATATGCAACATTACAGAAAAGTAATAAGCATCACAGAACAATACAGATAATCTGGGATCCCCGGGTTTCACAGAGCCGCTACTGAAACCCGATGTTCCCCTGGTCGCATGGATAGCCTGTGCAATGAAACATAGACCCCTATGGGTGCGGCAAGTTACCCGCCAAAACCTGAAGCGAGGCAGCACCCTACAGCAAAATGAATGGACTACCCGGCACTTCACGGAATCCGGTAACTTGAGCACCCATCCTTGGGTCAACCTGTACCCCCTACGTGTGCGGCGAATAGTCTACCAATTCTAGAGTGAGGCCCCTCTGCCTCTCAAAGCCATGAGATACGGACCCGTTGCCCTCCAGAACCCGGCTATCCGTGCACTCCGTCGCGGGGTAACCCTAGTATAGAAATAAAAATATGTACAACAGGAACATCGACCTCAACCCGGTCGTGCCCCATAAGAATATTATACAACAGGCAGTGACGGCAGTCCACATGTTGGACGCTCGCCCCGCAATATCAAATGTACAAATAAATCCAAACTGCACTACCATTGCACACTGCTATCCACCACGACATATCCGCAACATTACAGCACAACACAAAACATCAACGCGAATGTCACGTTCGCAAATCCGTCTAAAAGAATTATAGCAATTAGACGCAATTTACCGCTCGAATGACATTCCCGGTGGGAGATATAATATAAGTACTGCATACTAACAAGTTTAAAATTTCGATCGACAAAACTTCCCGAAGTGGGACCCACGTACATATGCTGTACAGTAATAAAATCTGGGCCTAAAAGAACAGTCCCAAAAACCACAATTCATTGTGTAGAACATACAGTACAAAATTGGAGTACCACACTCACAAAACGGCGGCAGATCCGCGACCAAACCCTTGTTTGGGCCGCGGATCCGCGGTGTTACTGTTGATTTGGGCCACCGAATTTCACCAGTATTCTTATTAAAGCCTGCTTTTTTTTTTCTGTGATTCTCAAAATAATTTTTAGACCCAGCTTAAAATCGACAGAAACTTTAATACCGAAAAAAGTAGTTTCGGAAATTCCGTTCGATCGATCTTTTAAACGCGTTAGCACAAGTTAGTAAAGCTTAATGGTGAGGCTCTGATACCACTGTAAGTGCACGGCAGCGCCCCAGCCGTCTAACAGACGCCAAATGCGGAACAAAAACTTTTTACAAATTGGTGCTATCGCGTACTAACCCATATCTGCTATTAAAGCTAAACTAACAAACTACAAAGTGGGTAGAAATGTTATACCGAACGATCCGAGTCCTTCGGTCTTCAACCATCATCCCACGCTTTGTCGCGGCTGCTCCGATCTCCTGAATCTCCAGTTTTCTCGTCCAGGTGGCACCACGTCGACAGATCTTTAAACGGGCTCCCGCCTCTGAACCGAGGCAACTCGATCATCAAGTTTGCTAAAAGAGATGACCAAGATTGATGTAGAGAATGAGTAGAACACTTTGTCTCATTACGTCCAAAGCTATGGACGAACGGTTAATGAAGTTGCCTTTTGAATCGGGTGAAATGAGAAATGAGCTATGAAATTTCCATACACTAAAACTATCATCTTTTTCTCTCAAGCAACCATAATCCTTTTCCCATCCATGATCAACCCAAATGAAAGGGGTCGGCCACTTATAGAAGCAAGGGAGGTGAGTGTAGGAGCTAGGAGGTGACCACAACCATAAATGAAAGAATGAGTCATATAAACCTAGTCACCAAAAACCATTAATGAACTAATGAATCATGTAATCTAGTCATGCTACATTAATTGCACAATTAATGCACAAATGAGACAATAGCCACCTCACCATCCTAGTCACCATCTAGATGCTTCTAGAACCTTCCACACTCATCAAGAAAAGATAAATCCGTCTTTAACCGAATGATAAAGACGGGTGATAGAAAACTGAAAACTGGCAACTTCCAAAAGTGATTCTGAAACGAATTTCAGGATAACCCCGTATCAATATAAACATACCCGCATTTGTATTACGACCGAATACAAATTCAACTGAGACAAAGATATTATATCTACACAGTATAATACTCGGATCCGGCTTAAACCAAAGCCCATCAGTATTATCTGCCCGAAATATGACACGTGCGTAAACGCACGTGTATTTTCCGAACCCTGCCATAAAACCATACGGCCTCTACAATGTTTCGTCCGAACTTGGGAAACGGTCTGTGGGGGACTCTAATGACTCATCAACACACTGGCACTGGGTATAACCACTAGCACGTCAGAGGTACAAGCTGTAAGTAACGTTTGCCTATGTATTGATTAAAAGGGAAGCTGACGAGCGAACTCATCCAGAAACCCTACTGAGCCTGACAGTGACAATATCCGTACAGTCCGGTCCGTTCATCTAAGAGTATCGCATATCGAGTCTAGGGGGGTGGATAAAGTCAGACCCCTACTTACGCGATAATTCGTGTCGGTATGAAGCCCATCACCACCTGAGAAACTGTTGGAGATAGTGCCCTCAGAGTCTATTATTGGATCACAAGCACGTGATTGCAATGATTGAGGGAGGACCTGTCCCGGTAGGACAGTCTTACTCGAGATGATAGTATGCTATCTGGTTTACCTTTATCATCGTGTACTGCTTCAGGTGACCTTACAGGTCGCTATTACACGCTGATAGAGCCCCTAGGATTCTTGCTTGACTGCCAGCAGTATGATGGCGATCATATACGTGAGAGCTGGTGGTCTATAAGCACATCCTTAAAAGGTCCCTAGTCGTGGGAGTTTCGAGTCAGGGCATCGATTCTCCAGAGTAGACTAGTGTATACAGTCGAGACCCCGACGAGGGGCTGTGGCCGGTCTCACAAGCCACTGGTGTCAGTTGTTTCACCTAAGATGTATACAAGTGCTCATTGGGTTATGAGTACACCGGACAGGACTCGCCGGGAACATGCTAGTTGGTCTTATACTTGACGTCAGATAGCAGTTCCCTGGTGACATGTGTACAGGTTAGTTCATCGACCTGAGATCGTCATTTGTCTCGTGTGAGTTCCCACTGTACTTTGATTACTACCCAACCACGGCTCAAAGGATTCGTGCAAACAGGTTTTAGTTGGGTACAGTCCCGAGCCACATGGAGGCAGTGAGAGGATCTGCAGGGGTTCGTCTCTCCCGGTATTGGGGGTGAGGTCGCGCTGTGTCTAGGAGAGCCATTACACAAAGCCCTCGGCCGAGGCAGGAGATTTACTGGTAGGTATTCCAGTAGTATCTTAGGGTGTTCTGGGCTACACTCCGACACGACTTGTACCGCTTTTGGGGGTCTGACTTTTACCAACCCCTTAGGCCCGCCATGCGATACTCATAGACGAACGGACCGGACTGTATGGATATTGTCACTGACAGGCTCAGTAGGGTGTCAGGGTAAGTTTGCTCATCGACGTCCCTTTTGCTCAATAGTTGGTGGCCCGTCACGTATTGGCTTATACCTCTGACGTGCTAGTGGTTAAATCCACAGCCATAGTATTAACGAGTCTTTAGAGTCCACCACAGTTTCAGTTACTCAAGCTTTCGGGCGAAACGCTGTAGAGGCCGTATGGAGATATGGCAGGGTCCGATCGGATACGTGCGGTATTGCACGGATCAGGATCGGACGGTTTGTACTAGAGGCCGTATAGATATATGGCAAGGTTCGATCAGATACGTGCGGTATTGCACGCATCAGGATCGAACGGATTTTACTAGCCGGCTTTGGTTTAAGCCGGATCCTAGTTTAGTACAGTGTAGATTTTGTCTCATTGCATTTGTATCCGGTCGGAATACAGATGCGGATGTGTATGCACAGTATCGGGGTTTTCCTGTAATTTATTACGGGACCAGTTTTCTGGAGTTGCCAGTTTGCATTCCGTTCCGGCCGGTTTTCCTTTGTTCTTTCCCGGCCGGACATTTCCGATGGAGGGGGTTATTTGCAAGTTTGTAAATAACATTTTGTGGAGGGGTTTTCTTGCATTATGTGGCATCATGATGAGATTCTTTTTCCATCCATTCTTTGCTTTATTTATGATTAGAAATGAGATGAAGGTTGATTTGATTTAGTTATTATTTCTTTTTGGATGTGGTCACCCATTGCTTTTACTACACTCACCTCCCTCTTGTATTTTGTTTTTCCACTCCACCACCATTTCTAATTAGAGGGGCCGGCCACTTCATTAGGGAGAGAGAGAGAGAGATTCATTTTGAATGTGGCATTTTTCCTTCATCTCACTTTGGCTAGGAAAAATGAAAGCACCATTTTTCCTTTTCTTCATTCCTCCACATCCATGGCAACTTCACCCCAAAAGAGACAATAGATTCTACACTACATCTACAGCAAATCTTAGGCACGTCGACTTGCCAGCTTCGTGCCCGAGTTGCCTCGTTATAGAGGCGGGAGCCCGTAAAAGATGCAGACGATGTGGTGCCCTTCCGGCAAGGTTGCGACGACCGGAGTTTCTGCGGGAGATCGGGACGACGACGAGAAGACCGGAGGACTCGGATCAGTCGGTATACTTCTCTACCCTTTTCTTGTTTGCTAGTATAAGTTAATGGTTACGATCCGGGTTTATTGTCCGCGGTAGCGCCAGTTTGAAAGTTAAGAAAATTTTTGATTCCGCATTTTGGCCTCGGATAAAGGGCCGGGGCGCTGCCGTGGCGCAACATGGTATCAGAGACACGCCATTAACCTAGTCTGGCTTTGTCTATTGTGTTTTACAATTCCGATCGAACAAAAATCCCAAAACCGCATTTTTCACCACATCAGTTTTCTGTTGAATTTTTTTGGAGTCGAAAATTTTTTCAGGTTGTAAAAAACTAATGTACTGGAAGTTCTAAGACTACTGGAGAAATTTGACAAATTGATCATTCAAGGGGAGCGCGGAACCGCGGCAAAACCCCTCCTTGGGCCGCGGTTCCGCCGCAGTTTGGAAAGTTCAATTGGTCAAACTTTTTCAGTGGGCTTCTGGGGTGATTTTAGGGGTTTTGGAACATTAATATTGGGCCCATAATTTCTTGATGTGCTACAGTAGTACTTGGGGCCCACTTGTTATAATTTGATCGATTGGAAAATTTTAAACACATTGGTTCACAGTATTTACATTATATCTGCGACCGTGAATGTCACTTGATCGGTAAATCCTGTCTAACTGCTATAGCCCGGTTGGAAGAATTTGCGAACGTGACATTCACGTTGATGTCTTGTGATTTTGCTGTGATGTTGCGGATCGGTCGTGGGGGATAGCCTGGATGCAATGTTAGTACAATTTTGTTTTATATGTACATTTGATATTGCGGGACGAGCGTCCGACATGTGGACTGCTGTCACTGCCTGTTTGTATTATTCTTTTGGGGCACGACCTGGTTGCGGTCGATGTACCCGTTGTATGTATATTTTACTTTCTGTAGTAGGATTACCCCGCGGAGGGGTGCACGGATAGCCCGGTTCTAGAGGGAAACGGGCCCGCATCTCTTGGCATTGAGACGGAGGGGGCTTCACTCTAGGATTGGCGGGCTATTCGCCGCACTCGTAGGGGTTACAGGTTGACCCAGGAGGGGTGCCCAAGTTACCGGATTCCATGAAGTGCTGGGTGGTCCATTCACGGTGCTGAAGGGGGCTGCCTCGCTTCAGGTTTTGGCGGGTGACTTGCCGCGCCCGTAGGGGTCTAGGATTTCATTGCACAGGCTATCCACACGACCAGGGGAACGTCGGGTTTCAGCAGCGGCTCTGTGAAACCCGGGGATCCCAGATATCTGTATTGTTCTGTGATGCTGCACATTTCTGTGATGTTGCATTTTATCACGCCTTGAGCGAATATGATATATTGGTATATATATTAGTAGATGTTGTATATGTTTTACATCCGCGCTATTCCAGTCCCTGCTCTGTCGTTAGTTAGCTAACCTAACGGGTAATGACGGGATCCAGTGGCGAATGCGGATGGCATATACGTACATCAGTATATTTTCGTTCTTTGTGGTGTGATCAATTGATGGGACTGCGTTGATTCGGATCAATGCAAGCTAAATAAACCTATTCTGATGTTGTTGGAACATTTTTCAAAAAGCTGTTATTGCAAGGACGTTCACTTTTGTTTTGCATCGTGGTATTCAGTTGGAATATCCTGCTCCTCAGTCGACGAGGCAAGGGCCGAGATCCCTGTAAGTGCACGGCGGCGCCCTGGCCGTCAATCCGACGGCCAAATGCGGAAACGGTGATAAACTTTAATTTTTGCGGACTTAGCAAACCGGCACCACCGCGCACTAAACACCCGGATCGAACCATTAACAAGTCTAAGCTACTAACAAGAAAGGGAAGAGATGTACCGACTGATCCGAGTCCTCCGGTCTTCATCTCCACTCCATTCTCCTCGCGGGATCTCCGTCTGTCTCCTCCTCGTCGGAAAGGGCACCACATCGCCTGCATCTTTTACTGGCTCCCACCTCAATACCGAGGCAACTCGGGCGCGAAGTAGGCTAGCCGACGCGTCCAAGATTTGCTGTAGAATGTGTAGGGTTAAAGCTGTGTCTCATTTGGGGTTTGTTGCCATTTGAAGATGATGGAGGAAACAAGATAAGAAAAATGGTGCTTGCATTTTTCTTAACATGAAAAATGAGATCAAGAATGCTACTCTTTCAAAGATGAAGCTCTCATCTTCTTCTTTTTCAACCATGGAAAAAACTTATCAACTTAGAAAAATGGTGGAGGAAAGATTATGAAGCATGAAGGGAGGTGATGGTAGGAGCACAAGTGGTGACCACATCCAAACCATCATGATAACAATCTCACATCAACTACTAATCACCTCAAATCCTTTCTTATCAACAAAAAGCAAATGATGAGAATGGTATCAAAAAGATGCTATCATAATAAAAACATATGCAAGAAAATCCTCCACTAAGTGTTATTTGCAAACTTGCAAATAACCCCCTCCATCGGAAAAGTCCGGCCGGGAAAGAACAAAGGAAAACCGGCCGGAACGGAATGCAAACTGGCAACTCCAGAAAACTGGTCCCGTAATAAATTACAGGAAAACCCCGATACTGTGCATACACACCCGCATCTGTATTCCGTCCGGATACAAATGCAATGAGACAAAATCTACACTGTACTATACTAGGATCCGGCTTAAACCAAAGCCGGCTAGTAATATCCGTCCGATCCTGATCCGTGCAATACCGCACGTATCTGATCGAACCCTACCATATAACCATACGGTCACTAGTACAAACCGTCCGATCCTGATCCGTGCAATACCGCACGTATCTGATCGGACCCTGCCATATCTCCATACGGCCTCTACAGCGTTTCGCCCGAAAACTTGAGTAACTGAAAGTGTGGTGGACTCTAAAGACTCGTCAATACTATGGCTGTGGATTTAACCACTAGCACGTCAGAGGTATAAGCCAATACGTGACGGGCCACCAGCTATTGACCAAAAGGGACGTCGATGAGCGAACTCATCCTGACACCCTACTGAGCCTGTCAGTGACAATATCCGTACAGTCCGGTCCGTTCGTCTGTGAGCATCGCCTGGCGGGCCTAGGGGGTTGGTAAAAGTCAGACCCCCAAAAGCGGTACAAGTCGTGTCGGAGTGCATCCCAGAATACCCTGAGATACTACTGGAATACCTACCAGTAAATCTCCTGCCTTGGCCAAGGACTTTTCAAGTTCTGGCTCTCCTAGACACAGCGCGACCTCACCCCCAATACCGGGAGAGACGAACCCGTGAAGATCCGCTCACTGCCTCCATGTGGCTCGGGACTGTACCCAACTAAAACCTGTTTGCACGACTCCTTTGAGCCATGGTAGGGTAGTAATCAAAGCACAGTGGGAACTCACACGAGACAAATGACGATCCCCAGGTCGATGAACTAACCTGTACACATGTCACCTGGGAACTGCTATCTGACGTCAGGTATATGACCAACTAGCATGTTCCCGGCGAGTCCTGTCCGGTGTACTCATAACCCAATGAGCACCTGTATACATCTTAGGTGAACCAACTGACACCAATGGCTTGTGAGACCGGCCACCGCCCCTCGTCGGGGTCTCGACTGTATACACTAGTCTACTCTGGAGTATCGATGCCCTGTCTCGAAACTCCTACGACTAGGGACCTTTTAAGGATGTGCTTATAGACTACCAGCTCCCACGTATATGATCGCCCTCATACTGCCGGTAGTCAAGCAAGAATCCTAGGGGCTCTATCAACGTGCAATAGCGACATGTCAGGTCACTTAAAGCAGTGCACGATGATAAAGGTAAACCAGATAGCATACTATCATCTCGAGTAAGACTGTCCTACCGGGATAGGTCCTCCCTCAATCATTGCAATCACGTGCCTGTGATCCAATAATCGACTCTGAGGGCACTATCTCCAACAATCTCCCACTTGCACTCAAGGCTAATTATTGCGATGTCGCATACTCACAGCCCGTGTGATACCGAACACCCAACTCCTCTACTAGTCAGTCTCACAAAGCTCGTTTGCGAAACTATTGCGTTCGAGGAATAGCCTCAGTGAGTGGATCCGCTCTGATGTTTCTTTCTATGTCTCTCTATATCTCATGTTCGCGGAGAAAACTATCTCCCAAAATGAGCAATACCTGTCTTAGAATGTCTAGATGTCTGATGGGACCTAGCTCATAAATGAACTCCAAATCCAAACTTCTTAGACTGTATCGTCAACTGAACTTAATCAGTATCTTGCGCCATGCCTCCCTCAGTATCACCTTGGACCAACTGTCCAAAATACTGCCCCTCGTCAGAAGGATAACTACAACTCTGACAACCTCCTTGTCGTCCATGTCACCTTGGAAGCCTGGAATGATAACTGCCTCCCGACTGTTCCTCCAGGATTGGATCAATATCAACTTATTGCATCTAGTGCAAGAACAACATCTGGTGTGGTACTTGACATCTCATGATTGACTCAATTGCCTAAGCAAGTGATCTGCCAATCATGTACATCCCTCTCTACTTTAGTCTATAAGACACCTTTAGAGAGGGTGACTCCATTACCTGCAGGTACACTACCGTGCCAGGAGTCGTCCATTCTAAATACTCTTAGAATGCTGTCAAAGTACCCTGATTGGGAAACCACCCAAATCTAGATCTAAAACCATAGATCTAGTAACCAGTATGTCTGATATAATGTCCAAGTCCTTTGTGGAGAAACCACTGTGTGACGACCAAAGTATAACCGATCGTAGTATAGGAATATCACTTCCTACTACCTTCTCAACAGATCCATCCCCTATTCTGATGACGTCAAACCTATGACTGTCACATCAGAAATGGATGATCTATCTCCGCTACATCTGCTTTAGTCTGTAAATAGACATAAGCCTGATGTCCACCAATGCTTCCGCTGCTCCCACTGACTACGACAACCCTCTGGCAGAGTCATACAGACGTGCACTTCTAAAGCAAGTTTAGAACGACGCTATACTCATCCTCCTGCCGGGTCTCGCAGCCTGGAACAACAACAATGGCAAGTGTGGGTATACAAGAACTTCCCTGTCACCGTCCTTGAGGCTACCGAAGTACCTCTCGGGTGCCTGAAGTTACCCACCTTATCTGCGGAGTGGCCAATGGAATGTCAAATCAGATTGAATCTTTATGTTCCTTATCAAATCTTCAGTAATCGTTTGCGGTTCTGGAATCACTTCCAGTTCTACCATACTCCCACTGCTGTTTTTGAAAAAATCCATTTTTAATAAAACTTTGGCGAGTCTTGAACAATATTTCTATTGATCTCCCAGATGGTAGAAAGTCAACCCTTGTCATAGCCTGGGTCAACCCACAAACAGCCATTACAGAAACGTGCCTTGAGTTATCCAGAGTCTGGTTTTAATCATAAGCCGGACAACTCCCCGTACCTTAACAATGTTAAGATATGAACTGTACTATATCCAATATAGAACCAGAGGCACTGATTTAATTGAACCAGATTCAAATCATGCAGCTATCTCCAGTGCATGTCAACTAAATGGAGAGAGGCCGATCAGCGTTACTCAACTTAGGAATACTTCCAATTATGAGTAACCCAAAAGAGAAGCAAGTTCTCTTAATCATTACTATCAACTGAATACCATGTACAAGTATCTACATCTTCGATCACTTTGAAGAATCCCGATACTTGCAACACCTGGTTCTCTACTTTATTCTTATACCTATAACTTCTCAAAACTTCGACCCTGTGTTTCAACGAAACACTTGTCTAAGAACTAGAGAAGTCATAAGTAAACAGAATACAGTACGAGGACCAACCCCTCTGTCCTAATGGACACTGGACAATATACAATACTCTGTATAAGTCTCCTGAGTCTTGCGGCTCAATCACTGTGTGTCGTAGGTTGAAAACTGTACTTTTGGTTAAGAAGAATTACACCGCTGTTCAATGCTCCTTACCTAACCATCCACTGATATAGGTAAATGTCATCGACATAATATCAAAAGGTATATCTCATTCTATAAAAATAGACGTACAGATATTTCAATTTGAAATTGGTGCACAACAGCGGATATTCAAAACCAAATATTTGCCGACCGGCAAACAACCCAGATTATCTCCTTAAATATCACCGATTACAACGAATCCCGATATAATGAGGATGATCACCTAATTCCCAATAACTTACTCCCACTCATCATCTGTAAAACCATACAGATGTGAGAATCATACCTGGTAAATACATACCCTGGAGTAAGTGTCTAATCGGGAAATCAGTTTTCTTTTAACAGTACACAGCTGAACTGAAACATTAAAATGTTTCGATGGGGTATCCTGGTATTCCTAGTAATGCCTCTTCCATTATCCAGATTCACAACTATAACCGTATAATTCTTTGCCACCTCTCCAAATCCCTTTATATGTCTTTAGTCATTACCTTCTGTACACCCCTTTAGGCCAAATGGTTTTCTTCCTTCCCTACCATTCGGCACCAGCCTATGGTTTGGAAAAAGACTATCCAAAAAGCATAAAGGGTGTACTGTTCTAATCCTAGGAGCACTCGCAACACGAGAGAAGGTGAAGATAAAAGACACCTGAATGTACTTTATTCCTATTTCTCCTGAACCAGGATCCATCCCCGAACTGGAAAAAGTTCCTTTCGAGTTCGTATATAACCATACGATGGATTATCCAATAAAATGGGATCTTCGTAGTGATACGGAGTGTCCTGGAGAAATACAAAGGTGATTTAGGATTGGCGAAGAAATACTTGGTTTAGTCGTGAATAGCGGTCGCAATTTACTTTGCCCTCTTACTAATCCCATGCTTTGTCTGAACTTAATACCTTCTGTACACCGTTTAGGCTAACTGGTTTTCTTCATTCCCTACCGGTCGGCACCAGCCTATGGTTTGGAAGAAGACTATCCAATTTGCGTAATAGGTGTACTACTCCTAAACCAAGGAGTACTCGCAACCTGAGAGAAGGTGAAAAGAAAAGAGAACTGAATAATCCTATCCGTTTTCTCCAGAACCAGAAACCATCCTCGAAGTCCTTCGAGTTCGTATATAACCATACGATGGTTTTGTCCAATAGAAGTGGACGTTCGTAGTAATAAGGGGTGTCCTGGAGAAAAGGGTAAAAGTAGGAGTGGCAATGAGGTCTGCAACTCTGACAATCCAAAAGCCAGTGTTAAGAAGGTTCGGTCAACTTGGTCACTGAGTCATAGTCTAGGGTCGGGTCAATGGTCGCTGCCAAAGAGAGAGAGAAAAGAAACACTCAGCGTGCACTCTATCCTAGATCAGAATGGTTATCACTTTTTCTAATCAGGAAACCTCCCACTGTACCTCAAATTCTCCTCCAAACCTGAAAGAAGAATTAGTCGGGGTCACCCGAGGAGTAAACCAACTCATCAGTGGGAATCGAGATCCAACTCTCATCGCACGATAACGTGACGGAATCCGCTCACGGTATCACACTCCAGAAGGTATGCGCATATCTGGCAAGTTTCAGTTCTTTTGAAACTCCCGATGTGGATTTTTGCCCCATGCTCTTATGACCTTGACTAAGGCCAACAAATCATAAGTCACATGTCAAGTTCTACCCGTCATTGTCCAGGTTGATTTGAACCCACCCGTACAAGCCCTTGACTGAGGCCAACAAGGCTATACGACTGTCCCAAACCAACATATCTATCTATGCAGCATATGAATACCCAATAGCTACCAAACACTGTGCCTTGACTAAGGCCAACAAACACAGCTTGAATACTATTGACTACCCATATGAAACGACGGAGGGCTACGAATGGTTTCTGGCGAAAACCTTTAACGTAGTGAACTTGATATCGTTGAAGGAACGGATAGCTTTTTAGAAAATATAGTGACGAAAACCTTTACTAAAGAGGTCACTCCCGGTGAAGGGATCTCGGCTCTTTCCCCGTAGAATGGGGTGCAGGATATTCCAACTGAATACCACGGTGCAAAGCAAAAGTAATCGGCTATAGTGAAGTTAATGCCCTGATGCAAACTTCTGTCCAAGGGGTCACTCTCGGTGAAGGGATCTCGGCCCTTGCCTCGTCGACTGAGGAGCAGGATATTCCAAATGAATACCACGATGCAAAACAAAAGTGAACGTCCTTGCAATAACAGCTTTTTGAAAAGTGTTCCAACAACATCAGAATAGGTTTGTTTATCTTGCATTGATCCGAATCAACGCAGTCCCATCAATTAATCACACCACAAAGAACGAAAATATACTGACGTACGTATATGCCATCCGCATTCGCCATTGGGTCCCGTCATCACCCGTTAGGTTAGCTAACTAACGACAGAGCGGGGACTGGACTAGCGCGGATGTAAAACATATACAACATCTACTAATATATATACCAATATATTATATTTCGCTCAAGGCGTGATAAAAATTCAACATCACAGAAATGTACAGCATCACAGAACAATACAGATATCTGGGATCCCCGGGTTTCACAGAGCCACAACTGAAACCCGACGTTCCCCTGGTCGTGTGGTTAGCCTGTGCAATGAAATCCTAGACCCCTACGGGCGCGGCAAGTTACCCGCCAAAACCTGAAGCGAGGCAGCCCCCTTCAGCGCCGTGAATGGACCACCCAGCACTCCACGGAATCCGGCAACTTGGGCACCCCTCCTGGGTCAACCTGTACCCTCTACGAGTGCGGCGAATAGCCCGCCAATTCTAGAGTGAAGCCCCCTCCGTCCCAATGCCATGAGATGCGGGCTTGTTGCCTTCCAGAACCCGGCTATCCGTGCACTCCTCCGCGGGGTAATCCTAGTACAGAAAGTAAAATATACATACACCGGGTACATCGACCGCAACCAGGTCGTGCCCCAAAAGAATAATACAATCAGGCAGTGACGGCAGTCCACATGTCGGACGCTCGCCCCGCAATATCAAATGTACATAATACAACAAAAACTGTACTAGCATTGCATCCAGGCTATCCTCCACGATTGATCCGCAACATCACAGCATAAACACAGAACATCAACGTGAAAGTCACGTTCGCAAATCCGTCTAACCGGGCTATAGCAGTTAGACCGGATTTACCGATTGAGTGACATTCACGGTCGCAGATATAATGTAAATACTGTGAAAAATGTGTTTAAAAATTTCCGATTGACCAAAAATTAACAAGTGGGCCCCCAAGCAATACTGTAGCACTCACAGAAATAATTGGCCCAATTTTAATATTCCAAAACCCCTAATTATTCCCCTGAAGCCCACTGGAAAAAGTTGGCCCATTGACCTCCTCAGACTGCGGCGGAACCGCGGCCCAATAGGGGCTGTGGCCGCGGTTCCGCTCTCTGGATGAGAGATCACTGTGTCGAATTTTCCCAGAGTTCTTAGAACTCCCTGCACATCATTCTGAGACCACCTGAAAAATTTTTAGACTTCAAAAAATTTCAACAGAAACTGATGTGAAG
This sequence comes from Agapanthus africanus, assembly GCA_030015575.1. Lineage (NCBI taxonomy): Eukaryota > Viridiplantae > Streptophyta > Magnoliopsida > Asparagales > Amaryllidaceae > Agapanthus > Agapanthus africanus. The sequence continues at coordinate 486,516,911 of CM057339.1, read as the reverse complement.
GAAAAATACGGTTTTTGGAAATTTTGGTCGATCGGAAATGCAAACACATCAAACGAAGCTAGACGAAGTTAATGGCGAGGCTCTGATACCACTGTAAGTGCACGGCGGTGCCCCGGCCGTCAATCCGACGGCCAAATGCGGAAACGGTGATAAACTTTAATTTTTGCGGACTTAGCAAACCGGCACCACCGCGCACTAAATACCCGGATCGAACCATTAACAAGTCTAAGCTACTAACAAGAAAGGGAAGAGATATACCGACTGATCCGAGTCCTCCGGTCTTCATCTCCACTCCATTCTCCTCGCGGGATCTCCGTCTGTCTCCTCCTCGTCGGAAAGGGCACCACATCGCCTGCATCTTTTACGGGCTCCCACCTCAATACCGAGGCAACTCGGGCGCGAAGTAGGCTAGCCGACGCGTCCAAGATTTGCTGTAGAATGTGTAGGGTTGAAACTATGTCTCATTTGGGGTTTGTTGCCATTTGAAGATGATGGAGGAAACAAGATAAGAAAAATGGTGCTTGCATTTTTCTTAACATGAAAAATGAGATCAAGAATGCTACTCTCTCAAAGATGAAGCTCTCATCTTCTTCTTTTTCAACCATGGAAAAAACTTATCAACATAGAAAAATGGTGGAGGAAAGATTATGAAGCATGAAGGGAGGTTATGGTAGGAGCACAAGTGGTGACCACATCCAAACCATCATTATAACAATCTCACATCAACTACTAATCACCTCAAATCCTTTCTTATCAACAAAAAGCAAATGATGAGAATGGTATAAAAAAGATGCTATCATAATAAAAACATATGCAAGAAAATCCTCCACTAAGTGTTATTTGCAAACTTGCAAATAACCCCCTCCATCGGAAAAGTCCGGCCGGGAAAGAACAAAGGAAAACCGGCCGGAACGGAATGCAAAATGGAAACTCTAGAAAACTGGTCCCGTAATAAATTACAGGAAAACCCCGATACTGTGCATACACACCCGCATCTGTATTCCGTCCGGATACAAATACAATGAGACAAAATCTACACTTTACTATACTAGGATCCGACTTAAACCAAAGCCGGCTAGTAATATCCGTCCAATCCTGATCCGTGCAATACCGCACGTATCTGATCGAACCCTGCCATATAACCATACGGCCACTAGTACAAACCGTCCGATCCTGATCCGTGCAATGCCACACGTATCTGATCGGACCCTGCCATATCTCCATACGGCCTCTACAGCGTTTCGCCCGAAAACTTGAGTAACTGAAAGTGTGGTGGACTCTAAAGACTCGTCAATACTATGGCTGTGGATTTAACCACTAGCACGTCAGAGGTATAAGCCAATACGTGACGGGCCACCAGCTATTGACCAAAAGGGACGTCGATGAGCGAACTCATCCTGACACCCTACTGAGCCTGTCAGTGACAATATCCGTACAGTCCGGTCCGTTCGTCTGTGAGCATCGCATGGCGGGCCTAGGGGGTTGGTAAAAGTCAGACCCCCAAAAGCGGTACAAGTCGTGTCGGAGTGCAGCCCAGAACACCCTGAGATACTACTGGAATACCTACCAGTAAATCTCCTGCCTTGGCCAAGGACTTTTCAAGTTCTGGCTCTCCTAGACACAGCGCGACCTCATCCCCAATACCGGGAGAGACGAACCCCTGAAGATCCGCTCACTGCCTCCATGTGGCTCGGGACTATACCCAACTAAAACCTGTTTGCACGACTCCTTTGAGCCGTGGTAGGGTAGTAATCAAAGCACAGTGGGAACTCACACGAGACAAATGACGATCCCCAGGTCGATGAACTAACCTGTACACATGTCACCTGGGAACTGCTATCTGACGTCAGGTATAAGACCAACTAGCATGTTCCCGGCGAGTCCTATCCGGTATACTCATAACCCAATGAGCACCTGTATACATCTTAGGTGAACCAACTGACACCAATGGCTTGTGAGACCGGCCACCGCCCCTCGTCGGGGTCTCGACTGTATACACTAGTCTACTCTGGAGTATCGATGCCCTGTCTCGAAACTCCTACGACTAGGGAACTTTTAAGGATGTGCTTATAGACTACCAGCTCCCACGTATATGATCGCCTTCATACTGCCGGTAGTCAAGCAAGAATCCTAGGGGCTCTATCAACGTGCAATAGCGACATGTCAGGTCACTTAAAGCAGTGCACGATGATAAAGGTAAACCAGATAGCATACTATCATCTCGAGTAAGACTGTCCTACCGGGACAGGTCCTCCCTCAATCATTGCAATCACGTGCCTGTGATCCAATAATCGACTCTGAGGGCACTATCTCCAACAATCCCTTCACCGGGAGTGACCCCTTGGACAGAAGTTTGCGTCAGGGCAATAAATTCACTATAGCCGATTGCCTTTTGCTTTGCATCGTGGTAGTAAGTTGGAATATCCTGCACCTCATTCTACGGGGAAAGAGCCGAGATCCCTTCACCGGGAGTGACCTCTTTAGCAAAGGTTTTCGTCACTATATTTTTATAAAAAGTTATGCAGTTCCTTCAACGATATCAAGTTCATTACGTTAAAGGTTTTTCGCCAAAAACCAGCCGTAGCCCTCCGTCATTTCCTACAGGTATTATTTAGTATTCGTGCTGCGTTTGTTGACCTAGTCAAGACGTAGTGTTCGGTAGATAAGTGGTACTTGTTTGTTGCATAAGTGGGATTGGTTAAGACGGTTGTGCGGCCTTGTTGACCTAGTCAAGGGCACGTACGGGTGGGTTTAATGCAATCCAGAATAATGACGGGTTGAACTTGACTGGCGGTTTATGGTTTGTTGACCTAGTCAAGGTCATAAACCGCTTGGGGTAAAAACACACATCGGGAGTTTCTAAAGAAACTGAAACTTGCCAGGCATGCGCATACCTTCTGGAGTGTGGTGACTTGAGTGGATTCCGTCAAGTTATCATGCGATGATAGTTGGATCCCGATTCCCACTGATGAGTTGGTTTACTCCTCGGGTGATCCCGGCTAATTCTACTTTCACGTTTGGGGAAGAATTTGACGTTACAGTGGGAGGTTTCCTGATTAGATAAAGTGATAACCATTCTGATCTAGGTTAGAGTGCACGCTGAGTGTTTCTTTTCTCTCTCTCTTTGGCAGCGACCATTGACCCGACCCTGGACTATGACTCAGTGACCAAGTTGACCGAACCTTCTTAACACTGGCTTTTGGATTGTCAGAATCGCTAACCTCATTGCCACTCCTACTTTTACCCTTTTCTCCAGGACACCCCGTATTACTACGAACGTCCACTTCCATTGGACAAAACCATCGTATGGTTAGATACGAACTCGAAGGAATTTATTCGAGGATGGTTTCCGGTTCTGGAGAAAACGAATAGGACTATTCAGTTGTCTTTTCCTTTTACCTTCTCTCTCAGATTGCGAGTACTCCTTGGCTTAGGAGATAGTACACCTATTACGCAAATTGGATAGTCTTCTTCCAAACCTTAGGCTAGTGCCGAATGGTGGGGAATGAAGAATACCAATTAGCCTAAACGGTGTACAGAAGGTATTAAGTAAGACGAAGAAAGGGATTAGTAAGAGGGCAAAGTAAATTGCGACTGCTATTCACGACCATACCAAATATTTCTTTGCCAATCCTAAATCACCTTTGTATTTCTCCAGGACACTCCGTATCACTACGAAGATCCCAAGTTTATTGGATAATCCATCGTATGGTTATATACGAACTCGAAAGGAACTTGTTCCAGTTCGGGGATGGATTCTGGTTCAGGGGAAATAGGAATAAGGTTTACTCCGTTGTCTTTTATCTTCACCTTCTCTCGCATTGCGAGTGCTCCTAGGATTAGGACAGTACATCCATTATGCTTATTGGATAGTCTTCTTCCAAACCATAGGCTGGTGCCGAACGGTAGGGAAGGAAGAAAACCATTTGGCCTAAAGGGGTGTGCAGACGGTAAAGACTAAAGACATATAAAGGGATTTGGACAGATGGCAAAGAGATATACGGTTACAGTTGTGAATCTGGATAATGGTAGAAGCATTACTAGGAATACCAGGATACCCCATCGAAACATTTCAATGTTTCAGTTCAACTGTGTACTGTTAAAAGAAAACTGATTTCCCGATTAGACACTTGCTCCAGGGTATGTATTTACCAGGTTGGATTCTCACATCTGTATGGTTTTACAGATGATGAGTGGGAGTAAGTTATTGGGAATTAGGTGACCATCCTCATTATATCGGGATTCGTTGTAATTGGTGATATTTGAGGAAGCCACCTGGGTTGTTTGCCGGTCGGCAAATATTTGGTTTTGAATATCCGTTGTTATGCGCCAATTTCAAATTGATATATCTGTACGTCTATTTTTATAGAGTGAGAGATACCTTTTTGAAATTATGTCTATGACATTTACCTATATCAGTGGATGGTTAGGTAAGGAGTATTGAACAACGGTGTAATTCTTCTTAACCATAAGTACAGTTTTCAACCTACGACACACAGTGAATGAGTTATTAGACTCAGCGGACTTATACAGAGTATTGTATATTGTCCAGTGTCCATTAGGACAGTGGGGTTGGTTCTCGTATTATATTCGGTTTACTTATGACTTCTCTAGTTTTTAGACAGGTGATTCGTTGAAACACAGGGTTCGAATTTTGAGAAGTTATAGGTATATGAATAAAGTAGAGAACCAGGTATTGCAAGTATCGGGATTCTTCAAGTTGATCGAAGATGTAGATACTTGTATATGGTATTCAGTTGATAGTAATGATTAAGAGAACTTGCTTCTCTTTCAGGTTACTCATAATTAGAAGCATTCCTAAGTTGAATAACGCTGATCGACCTCCTTCTATTTAGTTGACATGCACTGGAGACAGCTGCATGATTTGAATCTGGTTTCAATTAAATTAGTACCTCTGGTTCTATATTGGATATAGAACAGTTCATACCTTAACGATATTAAGGTACGGGGAGTTGTCCGGCTTATGCTTAAAACCAGACTCCGGATAACTCAAGGCACGTTTCTGTAATGGCTGTTTGTGGGTTGACCCAGGCTATGACGAGGGTTGATTTTCTACCATCTGGAAGATCAATAGTGATATTGTTCTTCACTCGCCACAATTTTAAAAGAAATGGATTTTTCAGAAAACAGCAGTGGGAGTATGGTAGAACTGGAAGTGATTCCAGAACCGCAAACGATTACTGAAAATTTGATAGGAACCTGAAGATTCAATCTGGCTTGACATTCCATTAGCCACTCCGCAGATATGGTGGGTAACCTCAGGCACTCGAGAGGTACTTCGGTATGTTCAAGGACGGTGGCAGGGAGGTTCTTGTTTACCCAGACTTGCCATTGCTGTTGTTCCAGACTGTGAAACCCGGCATGAGGATGAGTATAGCGTCATTCTAAACTGGCTTTAGAAGTGTACGTCTATATGACTCTGCCAGAGGGTTGTGGTAGTCAGTGGGAGCAGCGGAAGCATTGGTGGACAGCTGGCTTATGTCTATTTATAGACTGAAGCAGATATAGCGGAGATAGATCATCTATTTCTGATGTGAAGTCTTAGGTTTGACTTCATCAGAATAGGGGATGGATCTGTTAAGAAGGTAGTAGGGTGTGATGTCCTGGTATTTGATGACATACACAGAGTAGGAAGTGATATTCCTATACTACGATCGGTTATACTTTGGTTTTCATACAGTGGTTTCTCCACACAGGACTTGGATATTATATCAGACATTCTGGTTACTAGATCTATGGTTTTAGATCTAGATTTAGGTAGTTTCCCAATCTGGGTACCTTGACAGCATTCTATGAGTAGTTAGAATGGACGACTCCTGGCACGGTAGTATACCTGCAGGTAATGGAGTCACCCTCTCTAAAGGTGTCTTACAGACTAAAGGGGAGAGGGATACGCATGATTGACAGATCACTTGCTTAGGCAATTGAGTCAATCATGAGATGTCAAGTACCACACCAGATGTTGTTCTTGTAGTAGGTGCAATAAGTTGATATTGATCCAATCCTGGAGAAACAGTCGGAAGCAGTTTTAGAACATAAGTTGATGTTCTAGGGATATGATAGCAGCTTTCTCTTTCGGGAGACAGTTATCATTCCAGGCTTCCAAGGTGACATGGACGACAAGGAGGTTGTCAGAGTTATAGTTTCTCCTTCTGACGAGGGGCAGTATTTTGGACAGGTGGTCCAAGGCAATACTGAGGGAGGCATGGCGCTGGATACTGATTAAGTTCAGTTATCGATACAGTCTAAGAAGTTTGGATTTGGAGTTCATTTATGAGCTAGGTCCCATCAGATATCCAGACATACTCTAAGACAGGTATTGCTCATTTCGGGAGATGGCTTTCTCTGCAAACTTGAGATATAGAGAGACATAGAAAGAAACATCACAGCGGATCCACTCACTGAGGCTATTCCTCGAACGCAATAGTTTCGCAAACGAGCTTTGTGAGACTGACTAGTAGAGGAGTTGGGTGTTCGGTATCACACGGGCTGTGAGTATGCGACATCGCAATAATTAGCCTTGAGTGCAAGTGGGAGATTGTTGGAGATAGTGCCCTCAGAGTCAATTATTGGATCGCAGGCACGTGATTGCAATGATTGAGGGAGGACCTGTCCCGGTAGGACAGTCTTACTCGAGATGATAGTATGCTATCTGGTTTACCTTTATCATCGTGCACTGCTTTAAGTGACCTGACTTGTTGCTATTGCACGTTGATAGAGCCCCTAGGATTCTTGCTTGACTACCGGCAGTATGAGGGCGATCATATACGTGGGAGCAGGTGGTCTATAAGCACATCCTTAAAAGGTCCCTAGTCGTGGGAGTTTCGAGACAGGGCATCGATTCTCCAGAGTAGACTAGTGTATACAGTCGAGACCCCGACGAGGGGCGGTGGCCGGTCTCACAAGCCACTGATGTCAGTTGGTTCACCTAAGATGTATACAGGTGCTCATTGGGTTATGAGTACACCGGACAGGACTCGCCGGGAACATGCTAGTTGGTCTTATACTTGACATCAGATAGCAGTTCCGTGGTGACATGTGTACAGGTTAGTTCATCGACATGAGATCATCATTTGTCTCGTGTGAGTTCCCACTGTACTTTGATTACTACCCTACCACGGCTCAAAGGAGTCATGCAAACATGTTTTAGTTGGGTACAGTCCCGAGCCACATGGAGGCAGTGAGCGGATCTGCAGGGGTTCGTCTCTCCCGGTATTGGGGTTGAGGTCGCGCTGTGTCTAGGAGAGCCATTACACAAAGCCCTCGGCCGAGGCAGGAGATTTACTGGTAGGTATTCCAGTAGTATCTCAGGGTGTTCTGGGCTACACTCCGACACGACTTGTACCGCTTTTGGGGGTCTGACTTTTACCAACCCCCTAGGCCCGCCATGCGATACTCATAGACGAACGGACCGGACTGTACGGATATTGTCACTGACAGGCTCAGTAGGGTGTCAGGGTGAGTTCGCTCATCGACGTCCCTTTTGCTCAATAGCTGGTGGCCCGTCACCTATTGGCTTATACCTCTGACGTGCTAGTGGTTAAATCCACAGCCATAGTATTGACGAGTCTTTCGAGTCCACCACACTTTCAGTTACTTAAGTTTTCGGGCGAAACGCTGTAGAGGCCGTATGGAGATATGGCAAGGTCCGATCAGATACGTGCGGTATTGCACGGATCAGGATCGGACGGTTTGTACTAGAGGCCGTATAGATATATGGCAAGGTTCGATCAGATACGTGCGGTATTGCACGCATCAGGATCGAACGGATTTTACTAGCCGGCTTTGGTTTAAGCTGGATCCTAGTTTAGTACAGTGTAGATTTTGTCTCATTGCATTTGTATCCGGTCGGAATACAGATGCGGGTGTGTATGCACAGTATCGGGGTTTTCCTGTAATTTATTACGGGACCAGTTTTCTGGAGTTGCCAGTTTGCATTCCGTTCCGGCCGGTTTTCCTTTGTTCTTTCCCGGCCGGACTTTTCCGATGGAGGGGGTTATTTGCAAGTTTGCAAATAACATTTTGTGGAGGGGTTTTCTTGCATTATGTGGCATCATGATGAGATTCTTTTTCCATCCATTCTTTGCTTTATTTGTGATTAGAAATGAGATGAAGGTTGATTTGATTAAGTTATCATTTCTTTTTGGATGTGGTCACCCATTGCTTTTACTACACTCACCTCCCTCTTGTATTTTGTTTTTCCACTCCACCACCATTTCTAATTAGAGGGGCCGGCCACTTCATTAGGGAGAGAGAGTGATTCATTTTGAATGTGGCATTTTTCCTTCATCTCACTTTGGCTAGGAAAAATGAAAGCACCATTTTTCCTTTTCTTCATTCCTCCACATCCATGGCAACTTCACCCCAAAAGAGACAATAGATTCTACACTAAATCTACAGCAAATCTTGGGCACGTCGACTTGCCTGCTTCGTGCCCGAGTTGCCTCGTTATAGAGGCGGGAGCCCGTAAAAGATGCAGACGATGTGGTGCCCTTTCGGCAAGGATGCGACGACCGGAGTTTCCGCGGGAGATCGGGACGACGATGAGAAGACCGGAGGACTCGGATCAGTCGGTATACTTCTCTACCCTTCTCTTGTTTGCTAGTATAAGTTAATGGTTACGATCCGGGTTTATTGTCCGCGATAGCGCCAGTTTGAAAGTTAAGAAAATTTTTGATTCCGCATTTTGGCCTCGGATAGACGGCCGGGGCGCTGCCGTGGCGCAACAGAAAATACTGATCCAAATCAGTAATTCTCCACTAGCTCGGCCGAGGATTTCTAGTGATGGCCACCCGTGCACTGTGCGACATCAACCCCCAATACCGGGAGAGACGAATCCCCGACGATCCGCTCACTGCCTCCATGTGGCTCGGGACTGTACCCAAAAAATACTTGTTTGCACGTCTCCTTTGAGCGTGGTTGGGTAGAAATCAAAGCACAGTAGGAACTCACACGAGACAAATGATGATCTCAGGTCGACAAACTAACCTGTACACATGTCACCAGGGAACTGCTATCTGACGATATATATAATACCAACTAGCATGTTCCCGACGAGTCCTGTCCGGTGTACTCATAATGCAATGAGCACCTGTATACATCTTAGGTGAACCAACTGACACCAATGGCTTGTGAGATCGGCCATCGCCCCTCGTCGGGGTCTCCACTGTATACACTAGTCTACTCTAGAGTATCGATACCCTGTCTCGAAACTCCTACGACTAGGGACACTTTAAGGATGTGCTTACAGACCCCAGCTCCCACGTATATGATCGCCATCATACTGCTGGCAGTCAAGCAAGAATCCTATGGGCTCTATCAATATGAAATAGAGAACTAAAGCATGCAAACGATGATAAAGTCAAACCAGATAGCATACTATCATCTCGAGCAAGACTTTCATATCGGTATAGGTCCTCCCTCAATCATTGCAATCACGTATCTGCGATCCAATAATTGACTTAGAGGGCACTATATCCAACAATCTCCCACTTGCACTTAAGGCTATTATTGCGATGTCGCATACTCATAGCCTCAGTGAGTGGATCCGTCCTGATGTTTCTTTCTATGTCTCTCTTAATCTCAAGTTCGCGGAGAAAGCCATCTCCCGAATCGAGTAATACCTGTCTTAGAATATATCTGGATATATGATGGGACCTAGTTCATAAATGAACTCAAAATCCAAACTTCTTAGACTGTATCGATAACTGAACCTAATCAGTATCGCGCACCATGCCTCCCACAGTATCCTCTTGGACCACCTGTCCATAATACTGTCCCTCGTCAGAGGGAAAACTATAACTCTAACAATCACTCTGTCATCCATGTCACCTTTGAAGCCTGGAGTGATAACTGTCTCCCGAAGGAGGCTGCCGTCATCAAATCCGTAGAACATGCACTTATGTTCTAAAACTGCTTCCTTATGTTTCTTCAGGATTGGATTAATATAAACTTATTGCATCTAGTGCAAAAACAACATCTGGTGTGGTACTTGACATCTCACGATTGACTAAGCAAGTGATCTGCCAATCATGCTTATCCCTCTCTCCTTTAGTCTGTAAGACACCTTTAGAGAGGGTGACTCCATCATCTGTAGGTACACCACCATGCCAGGAATCATCTATTCTAAAATACTATTAGAATACTGTCAAAGTACCCATATTAGGAAACTACCCAAATCTAGATCTTTTACCATAGATCTAGTAACCAGAATGTCAGATATTATATCCATATCCTTTGTGAAGAAACAACTGTGTGACGACCAAAGTAAAACCGATCGTAGTATAGGAATTTTACTTCCTACTGTGTCTGTGTCATCCAAATACCAGGACATTACACCCTACCACCTTCTTTATCAGATCCATCCCCTATTCTGATGAAGTCAAAGTCATGACTGTCACATCAAAATTAGATGATCTATCTCTTCTATAACTGCTCTAGTCTATAAATAGACATAAGCTACTTGCCCGCTATGCTTCCGCTGCTCCCACTGACTACGACAACCCTCTGGCAGAATAATATATACGTACACTTCTAAAGCTAGTTTAAAACGACGCTATTCTTATCCTCCTGCCGGGTCTCATAGTCGGGAACAACAGTAGTGTCAAGTCTGGGTAAACAAGAACCTCCCTGTCACCGTCCTTGAGGCTACCGGAGTACCTCTCGGGTGTCTGAGGTTACCCACCATATCTGCGGAGTGGTTAATGGAATGCCAAACCTGATTGAATATATAGGTCCTATTAAATTTTCCGTAATCGTTTGCGGTTCTGGAATCACTTCCAGTTCTACCATACTCCCACTGCTGTTTTCTGAAAAAATCCATTTTACTAAAACTGTGGCGAGTCAAGACCAATATCATAATTGATCTTCCAGATGGTAGAAAATCAACCCTCGTCAAAGCCAGGGTCAACCCACAAACTGCCATTACAGAAACGTACCTTGAGTTATCCAGTGTCTGGTTTTAAGCATAAGCTGGACAACTTCCCGTATTTTAACATCGTTAAGATATGAACCATTCTATATTCAATATAGAAACTTTGGCACTTATTTAATTGGAACCAGATTCAAATCCTGCAGCTGTCTCCAGTGCTTATCATGTTAATAGAAAGAGGCTAATCAGCATTACTCAACTTAGGAATCCATCCAATTATGAGTAATCTGAAAGAGAACCAAGTTTCTCAAAACCATTACTATCATCTGAATACGAATCACAAGAATCTACATCTTCGATCTCTTTGAAGAATCCCGATACTTGTGACACTTGGTTTTCTACTTTATTCTTATACCCACAACTTCTCAAAACTTAAACCTTGTTTTTCTACGAAACACTTGTCTAAAAACTAGAGAAGTCATAAGTAAACAGAACATAGTAGGAGGACCTACCCATTTATCCTGATGGACACTGGACAACATACAATACTCTGTATAAGTCCGCTGAGTTGAATAACTCAAAACCTGCGCATTGTAGCTTGAAAACTGTACTTATGGTTTATGAACTACTCCGTTGTTTAATGCTCCTTACCCAATCGTCAACTGATATAGGTAAATGTCACGGACATAATTTCAAAAGGTTATATCTCACTTTATAAAAATAAACGTACAGATATATCATTTTGAAATTGGTGCACAACAACGGATACTCAAAACCAAATACATGCCGTCCGGCAAAAACTCAGGCGACTTCTTCAAATATCACCAATTACAATGAATTCCGATATAATGAGGATGATCACCTTTATTCCCAATAACCTACTACCACTCATCATCTGTAAAACCATACAGATGTGAGAATCATACCTGGTAAATACATACCCTGGAGTAAGTATGTAATCGGGAAATCAGTTTTCTTTTAACAATGCACTCAAACATGAAAATGTTTCGTAGGGGTATCCTGGTATTCCTAGCAATGCCTCTTTCATAAACCAATTCATGACTTTAACCGTATATTTCATTTTCCATCTCTCCAAATCTCTTTATTTGTCTTTAGTCGTTACCTTCTGTACACCATCGTTAGGCTAAATGGTTTTCTTCCTTCCCTACCGTTCGGCACCAGCCTATGGTTTGGAAGAAGACTATCTAGTAAGCATAATAGGTGTACTCTCCTAATCCTAGGAGTACTCGTAACTTGTGAGAAGGTGATGATAAAAAAAAACTGAATAATACCTTATTCTATTTCTTCCGAACTGGGGAAAAAAGCAAAGGTGAAATAGGAGTGGCAATGAAGTACGCGATTTGGTCGTGAATGATAACAGTCGCAATTTACTTTGCCCTCTTTCTAATCTATTTATTTTGTCTTTAGTTATTTCCTTCTGTACACCCTACTCAGGCTAATTGGTTTTCTTCATTCCCTACCTTTCGGCACCTGCCTATGGTATGGAATAAGACTATCCAATAAGCGTAATAGGTGTACTCTCCTAAACTAAGGAGCCCTCGCAACCTGAGAGAAGGTGATAATAAAAGACAACTGAATAATCAATTCAATTTCTCCTGAACCTGGATCCATCCTCGAAGTAGTACCTTCGAGTTCGTATATAACCATACGATGGATCTATCCAATGGAAGTGGATGTCCGTAGTAATACGGGGTGTTCTGAGAAATACAAAGGGTAAAAGAAGAAGCGACAATGATTTATGCAACTTTAGACAATCCAAAAGCCAGTATTTTAAGAAGGTTCGGTCAACTTGGTCACTGAGTCAAAGTCTAGGGTCGGTCTATGGTCGCTGTCAAAGAGAGAGAGAGAAAAGAAACACTCTGCGTGCACTCTTACCTAGATCAGAATGGTTATCACTTTATCTAATCAGGATACCTCTCACTGTAAGCTCAAATTCTCTTCCAAACCTGAAAGAAGAATTAGTCGGGATCACCCGAAGAGTAAACCATCTCATCAGTTAGAATCGGGATCCAAATATCATCGCATGATAACTTGATGGAAGCCACTCAAGTTATCACACTCCAGAAGGTATGCGCATGCCTGGCAAGTTTGCTGTTTGTTTGAAACTCCCGATGTAATTTTTGCTTCATGCTCTTATGACCTAGACGAAGGCCAAAATATCATAAGTCACATGTCAAGTTCTACCCGTCATTGTCCAGGTCAATTTGAACCCCCCGTACAAGCCCTTGACGAAGGCCAAAATAGCTATACGACTATCCCAAACCAACACATCTATCTATGCAACAAATGAATACCCCAGCAACTACCAAACACTATGCCTTGACGAAGGCCAACATACATAGCTTGAATACTACTGAATACCCAAAAGAAATGACGGAGGGCTACGGCTGGCTTTTGGCGAAAAACCTTTAACGTAATGAACTTGATCTCGTTGAAGGAACCTGATAGCTTTTTTTAAATATATAGTGGCGAAAACCTTTTGCTAAAGAGATCACTCCCGGTGAAGGGATCTCGGCTCTTTCCTCGTGGAATGAGGTGCAGGATATTCCAACTGAATACCGCGATGCAAAGCAACTTGTAATCGACTATAATGAAGTTATTACCCTGACACAAACTTCTGCCCAAGGGGTCTCTCCCGGTGAAAGGATATCAGCCCTTGCCTCGTCGAATGAGGTGCAGGATATTCCAACTGAATACCGCTATGCAAAACAAAAGGAAATATCTTTGTAATAACACCTTTTAAAATTTGTTCCAACAACATCAAATATAGGTTTGTTTTATCCTTGCATTGATAAGAATCAATGCAGTCCCATCAATCAATCACACTAGAAAAGAACGAAAATAAAATGTACGTATATGCCATCCGCATTCGCCACTGGGTCCCGTCATCACCCGCTAGGTTACTTAATTAACGACAGAGCGGGGACTGAACTAGCGCGGGTGTAAAACATATACAACATCTAATAGTATATATACCAATATACAATAATCGCTCCAGGCGTGATAATATGCAACATTATAGAAAAGTAATAAGCATCACCGAACAATACAGATAATCTGGGATCCCCGGGTTTCACAGAGCCACTACTGAAACCCGACGTTTCCCTGGTCGCGTGGATAGCCTGTGCAATGAAACCTAGACCCCTATGGGTGCGGCAAGTTACCCGCCAAAACCTGAAGCGAGGCAGCCCCTTACAGCAAAATGAATGGACCACCCGGCACTTCACGGAATCTGGTAACTTGAGCACCCATCTTTGGGTCAACCTATACCCCTTACGAGTGCGGCGAATAGTCTGCCAATTCTAGAGTGAGGCCCCTCTGCCTCTCAAAGCCATGAGATACGGACCCGTTGCCCTCCAGAACCCGGCTATCCGTGCACTCCGTCGCGGGGTAAACCTAGTACAGAAATAAAAATATATACAACGGGTACATCGACCTCAACCCGGTCGTGCCCCAAAAGAATATTATACAACAGGCAGTGACGGCAGTCCACATGTTGGACGCTCACCCCGCAATATCAAATGTACAAATAAATCCAAACTGCACTACCACTGCACACTGCTATCCACCACGACATATCCGCAACATTACAGCACAACACAGAACATCAACGTGAATGTCACGTTCGCAAATCCGTCTAAAAGAACTATAGCAATTAGATGCAATTTACCGCTCGAATGACATTCCCGGTCGGAGATATAATATAAGTACTGCATACTAACAAGTTTAAAATTTCGATCGACAAAACTTCCCGAAGTGGGCCCCACGTACATCTGTTGTACAGTAATAAAATCTGGGCCCAAAAGAACAGTACCAAAAACCACAATTCACTGTGTAGAACATACTGTAGAAAATTGGAGTACCACACTCACAAAACGGCGGCGGATCCGCGGCCAAACTCTTGTTTGGGCCGCGGATCCGCGGCGTTACTGTTGATTTGGGCCACCAAATTTCACCAGTATTCTTATAAAAGCCTGCTTGTTTTTCTGTGATTCTCAAAATAATTTTTAGACCCAGTTTAAAATCGACAGAAACTTTTTTACAGAAAAAAGTAGTTTCGGAAATTCCGTTCGATCGATCTTTTAAATGCGTTAGAACAAGTTAGTAAAGCTTAATGGTGAGGCTCTGATACCACTGTAAGTGCACGGCAGCGCCCGGGCCGTCTAACAGACGCCAAATGTGGAACAAAAACTTTTTACAAACTGGCGCTATCGTGTACTATAACCCGGATCTGCCATTAAAGCTAAACTAACAAACTACAAAGTGGGTAGAAATGTTATACCGAACGATCTGAGTCCTTCGGTCTTCAACCATCATCCCATACTTTGTTGCGGCTGCTCCGATCTCCTGAATCTCCAGTCTTCTCATCCAGGTCGCACCACATCGACGGATCTTTAAACGGGCTCCCGCCTTTGAACCGAGGCAACTCGATCATCAAGTTTGCTAAAAGAGATGACCAAGATTGATGTAGAGAATGAGTAGAACACTTTGCCTCGTTACGTCCAAAGCTATGGACGAACGGTTAATGGAGTTGCCTTTTGAATCGGGTGAAATGAGAAATGAGCTATGAAATTTCCATACACTAAAACTATCATTTTTTTCTCTCAAGCAACCATAATCTTTTTCCCATCCATGATCAACCCAAATGAAAGGGGCCGGCCACTTATAGAAGCAAGGGAGGTGAGTGTAGGAGCTAGGAGGTGACCACAACCATAAATGAAAGAATGAGTCATATAAACCTAGTCACCAAAAACCATTAATGAACTAATGAATCATGTAATCTAGTCATGCTACATTAATTGCACAATTAATGCACAAATGAGTCACTAGCCACGTCACAATCCTAGTCACCATCTAGATGCTTCTAGAACCTTCCACACTCATCAAGAAAAGATAAATCCGTCTTTAACCGAATGATAAAGACGGGTGATAGAAAATTGTAAATTGGCAACTTCCAAAAGTGATCCTGAAACGAATTTCAGGATAACCCCGTATCAGTATAAACATACCCGCATTTGTATTACGACCGAATACAAATGCAACTGAGAAAAAGATATTATATCTACACAATATAATACTCGGATCCGGCTTAAACCAAAGCCCACCAGTATTATCTGCCCGAAATTTGACACGTGCGTAAACGCACGTGCATTTTCCGAACCCTGCCATAAAACCATACGGCCTCTACAACGTTTCGCCCGAACTTGAGAAACGGTATGTAGGGGACTCTAATGACTCATCAACACACTGGCACTGGGTATAACTGTAGCGCCTTGAAATGTCGTTATGGTGTTTTCCCGAAAATCGGTGAAAATGTGGTATTTTTCCGTAAATCGTCTTTTTTGTTATTTTGCAATTTAGGACTAATTATAAATAATTTGGATAGGTAATTGCTAGTTTTTAGTAGCAAATGAGTTACTTATGAAATTCTGGTCGTTTAAAAATTTTCCCTAATTTTTCAATGTTTAATATTATTTTAAGCCGGTAAGAAAATACATTAAATTAGCGATAAATACAAATTTAAATGGGCTAAATTTAAGATTTAAAATCATGTTAATTAAAATCTAGTTGTAACATAAATTTTTAGTATTTAATTTCAAGTTTTAACTAATTTTTATTATGGAAAACGAAATTTATTGAATTTAAGCTAAAACTTGCAATTTTGGACTTGTGGGGGGTCTTTTTGCATAAAAGTTTTTGTGCACTCTCTCACACACATCCTCACATCTCCTTGGCTGGCCCCACCTGCAGCAGCCCAACTTTTTCCCCCTCCAATTGTCTTCACTCATTTGAACAAAATGAGATGAAAAGGATTAAAAATATATTAATTTGAGTATGTTGTACTTGGGAATGGTTGTCTTTGATTTTGGACATAATTTCACAACCCACTCACACCTCTCCCCACTCCCCTTCTCTGGCCAAAACCACTCCCTACTGCTGTTCCCAATTTCCCTTCTCTTTTCCTTCCAAAAAAATTCATAAAAATCCATTAAAATCCATCAAAAATCAACAAATCCTTCTCTAATTCAACACAAAACCTTAATCCATCTCTTCTCACACCCACTTTGGTTCAAATCTTGAAGAAAGGAGGCTTCTTTAGAGGCAAATCACCATGCTAGATCCATAGAAATTGGGGTATAATCCTTACCCATTTAAATACTTATGGTTAATTCCTTTAATTTAGTTGTTTTAGTGTTAATTTTAGTGCTATTTTCATACTAGTTTTTTTTAAAGTTTATGGGTTGAAATTAAACTAGGGTTTTAGAAATCTTTAGTAGGTTAATTAAATCTATTTTGTTATCTAGTTATTTTGTTAGCTTAATCTAAGTGGTTAACATTCTAATTGGGCTAAAATCTAGTGTTAATTTAGAGTTTTACATGTATAGTTGGATTAAGATTGCTAATTACAAAAATCAAGAAAGGGTTGGTTGTGGAAAATAGGTTTTGAAGTATAGTTAATGGTTTAAAATTAGTTCAGTGGCTATCTAGTGGGTTAGTTTGGATGTTTGTTTTGGATGGTAAGCACTTTATCGCATAACGACGACGTTGCGTCGTTTTTTTGGAATGTTTGTGCTTACTAGTTTTGTTATAAAATTATGTGATGAATTATTTTTGATATCTTGATGATTGTATTGGCTTATCCTATGACATTTAGGATGTGTGAGTGTGGATTTTTGAGTGGTCAGGTTTTAGTTTAGCCGGGCGACCAATCGACGTTTTAGTTAGTTTTTGCGATTTTCGCGTGTGTTCCGCGCACCTTGTGCACGTTGTACCTAGCTTGTGAACGTTAGTATTTTCGTTTGGGTTTTGCGTCGTTCTTGATATGTAACCTTATGTTTGGTATTGATGTAAATTTCAGGTTCGGTCGCGGAGACGTCAGACGCGGCACGAAAGGGGAAAGCGGTGATTGGACATGACTAGCTAGGGATTCCGGTGAGTAGATGTAACATCTACGGGGGACTATCGTTGGATGGCGCAAGTCGCCCGATAGTTTTAGTAGCTTAAAAGGATTCTTAGTAATGTTAGTAATTAGGGGTGTAATACTTGTATGATTATTTGCTACATTCATGCCTTATATTGACATACATATGCGAACCCATTCTACAGGACACCTGCACCATTACCAGGGTTTTTATATGCAGCACGAGCACTATTCATGCTTACACACACACCCTGGTAATTGCCATGCCACCACACTAGATAACCTTTAAATTGAAACCTTTTACTATAATTGATACTTAAACTTGTGCTATTGCCTTTAATTCCTTAAAATGAAATCGTAGGATTGCTATTCATGTGCATGTACCTCATCATATTATTTGTTCATGCCTAGTCTATTAATCACACATCGCAACTTGATTATTGATACCATATGCATTCATTATTATTGACATATGCACTTATGAGGATTTCTTGAGATTTTATGATATTCTGGATTTCGGGGGAAAGCCGCAAAATTTCTAAACTTACTATTTTTTTTAAAATATGTAAATTGCGGTTTTCTAGTGATGTAAGTGTCGTCCACTATGAGTTTGCTGTGGTTTTCGAGACCCGTTTCGAGGAGTTGGATGAACCGTCTCGGGTACATGGTGGGCCCGGTAAGGTACCCCGGGGCAAGAAGCTCGTGTTG
This sequence comes from Agapanthus africanus, assembly GCA_030015575.1. NCBI lineage: Eukaryota > Viridiplantae > Streptophyta > Magnoliopsida > Asparagales > Amaryllidaceae > Agapanthus > Agapanthus africanus. The sequence continues at coordinate 486,498,369 of CM057339.1, read as the reverse complement.
CTGACGGTGGATATCCATAGGATACCGACTGTGGCCGCGAGATGAGGAGATATTGATATTGATATGGGTCAGTCGGATGGCTGAGGCCAGAGATACTATGACATGGATATATAAGATTTGTGATAGTTTTGAGGTGTCGTTGCTGGACACAGGTTCTTGTTGATTCTATTGGTATTGTGCTGGTATTTCAAATGAGATTCCTAAAGGAAAAACATGATTCTTATACTTTCACATTCGGATCATGAGTTGATTCGCATTGCATTCATACCTGCTAGTATATTCATATTGCATACATACTTGCTATTATGTCCTGCCTTACCTGTATTTTAGATGCTAGGATGCTTGTGTGCATGCTTTCGATAGCCTGTGTAGATGTTATTTATTACTCACGAGTTGGAAACTCACCCCCGTTGTGCCACAGCCTTTTGCAGGTCCGCTCCGTCAGTACAGTAGCGGCGGGCGCACTTGTTTCTTTTGCCTCCTTTGCCTGGACTCGAGGTTTTGCTCTTAGGTGGGTTATATTATTATTTTTGTACCACCTTGTATATTCTTTGTATCTAGTGTACTCCATGTACTGTATCTACCAGTATTGTTGTATATTGACCTAGAGATGAGACTGTGAGATTTGTGGACTCTTTTGCTGTATTTTGGGGTCGAGCTCACTTGAGTCGACATGCTGTTTTTCTCATGCTTCTTTATGATTATTTTGCATGTTGTTGTTTATTGTGTGGGATTTGTGACCGTCTTGTGGCGAAGAGCTAGCTCCCGCTTGGGGATGCCATATTTGTTGGATTTATATATATTCTTGTTGTACCCATTTTGGGGGAATGTATTTACAAAGGAGACTCTGCCGAAATTTTCGGAAAAATTGATATTGTTTTTAAAAAGGTTTTATATGACTTATTTAATAAACTCGCTTTCAATTGATTGGTTTTTCTTCACTCTTTTTCTTATTTGGTTTTGGTTTTCTAGGGTTTGGCTTACTTATTTTACGAACGTCTTGAGACGTTTCGTAAACTTAAGTGCCAGTCACATTCCGTACCCTGCGGGTCGTGACAAAGTTGGTATCAGAGCGATAGGTTTTACCTTTTAGAGTGTAGGATGACCCTTGGTAGATGGAGTAAGTGACTTAAGTAGGGTAACGTAGCGTGTGTATGTCCGCGGCATACTTGCGCTACGGTACTCCGCCTAAGTGACTTTAGGATATACTTGCTTGAAAATTCCTTCTTCAATTCCGTGTATCCTGTGATCCTATTGCACTGTTCTTATTATCCGTTTTCCTGTAACAGCCACTATGCCGCCGAAGGCTACGAGGGCACAGAGGGCTGCCGCTCGAGACGAGATTCGAGCTGGCTCGTCCGAGACTAGGACTGAGCAGGGTGGTATGCCTACGCCTCAGGGACAGACCGATCCACCTTCCCCAGGCCGTATGGATAGGCTTGAGACTGGTATGGAGGAGTTGCGACAAATGATGGGGAGTATGCAGGAGCTACGTCAGATGGTAGGATCCCTAGTTGCAGCCAGTCGTACACCGAGGCCGAATGACGCACCTACTATATCCCAGACTGCTATGATACCTGCTCCTACTACTACCGCCGTGACCATCCCAGTTTCACTACAGGATTTCATGAGGCTGAGACCTCCAGTATTCACCGGCACCGAGGCAGCGGAGGACCTACAGACGTTCCTTGACAGTTTAGCTAGGATCTGCCATTCGCTGAGATGTTCGGATGATCGATGTGTAGAGCTTGCGAGTTTCCGACTAGAGGGTCTCGCGCGGACATGGTGGGAGCCAGTCTTGAGAGGTCGAGCTGCAGGTCTACCGCCTATGACTTGGGCCGAGTTTACAGCGGTCTTTCTAGCTCGTTTCCTCCCAGAGAGCGTTCGTGACGCTAGAGCTCATTGCTTCGAGGCCTTAGTCAAGACACCTGGGATGACGGTGTCTGAGTATGACATCCAGTTTACACAGTTATCCTGATATGCTCCGTATTTGGTGGATACCGGAGAGAAGATGGTGAAGAGGTTCGTACAGGGACTTGATGCCCAGCTATATCTTGCCATTGGCGTCCAGCACTACGACACTTATTCAGCTGGTATGGATACGACATTACGGATGGAGGCACGCATATCACAGACTTCGGCCGTTTCTGGGCCGAAGAGGATTCGTACCGATGTACCGTCTCAGAGGCAGCGCGCCAGATTCTTTTCGAGAGATAGGCCTGGCAGAGGATTTGGACGGGGACAGTTATATGGTTCTTATCCCCAGGGACAGCAGCCGTCGCCAGGGTGTTTTGGGTGCGGGAGTCCGCACCATCTTGTCAGAGACTGTCCGGCGAGACGACAGGGAGCAGCAACAGTTCCGCATGTGACCCTACCACCATCACCACCCCTTCCTCAGAGAGCCCTACTTCCTACCACAGGCGATGCTCTACGCCAGATAGGTGCACCCTGAGGCCGTGGACGCGGCGGTCCTGTTCAGAGAGGACGAGGAGGCAGAGGCCGAGGTCGAGGTCAGCCCGCTATCGGTGGAGGACAGGCCCGAGTTTTTTCTTTGACACCACAGGATGCGCAGGCATCCAATGCCGTTGTGACAGGTACCTTATCCGTATGTTCTTTCGACGCATGGGTATTATTCGACCCAGGTTCCACACATTCGTACATCTCTACACACTTTGCACCAATGTTGGGCCGTGAGTCGTCGTCGTTAGATCATCCGCTTGTTGTTAGTACTCCGGTAGGCGAGTCGTTTGTCGCTCGTTTTGTATTTCGATTGTGTTCCGTTCGTATCGGGGAGAGGGATTCATCAGTTGATTTGATTCTCCTCGATATGTTGGACTTTGTTGTGCTTCTGGGCATGGATTGGCTTGCCACTTGTTATGCTTCGGTGGACTGCCGTGAGAATGCAGACAGATTTAGCTTTCCGGGAGAGCCCGTCCTTGTTATTCAGGGAGACCGCAGCGTCACCCTTCCCAGCTTGATTTCTTCTCTTCGCGCTGGTCAGCTCTTGAGGAAGGGATGTCAGGGATTCTTAGCGTATATTTGTGATACTCAAGCTGCAGAGGTTCCGTTGGACCGGGTCCCAGTTGTTTGTGAGTTCCCTGATGTTTTCCCTGATGAGCTACCTGGGCTACCACCTGAGCGCGATGTTGAGTTCTGCATTGATTTGATTCCCGGCTCGGGGCCTATTTCTATACCGCCTTATCGGATGGCCCCGGCAGAGCTTCGAGAGCTGAAGGATCAGTTGCATGATTTGCTAGATAAGGGGCTTATTCGACCTAGTGTTTCTCCGTGGGGTGCTCCGGTCCTGTTTGTCAAGAAGAAGGATGGAAGTTTGCGCTTATGTATCGACTACCGCCAGCTGAACAAGGTTACTGTGCGGAACAGATACCCGTTGCCACGCATTGATGATTTGTTCGACCAGCTTCAGGGTACGGGGTATTTTTCGAGGATCGACTTGCGATCAGGATACCATCAGCTGCGAGTTCGACAGGAGGATATACCGAGGACAGCTTTTCGCACGCGCTACGGCCACTATGAGTTTTTGGTGATGTCGTTCGGACTCACCAACGCCCCAGCAGCATTCATGGATTTGATGAACCGTACATTCAGGCCGTATCTTGACTTGTTCATCATCGTGTTTATCGACGATATCTTGGTGTACTCCCGGAGCAGAGAGGAGCACGAGCAGCACTTGCAGATTACGTTACAGACTCTAAGGGAGCATCAGCTGTTCGCAAAGTTCTCCAAGTGTGTATTCTGGCTGGACAGCATCGGATTCTTGGGTCACGTGGTTATGAGAGACGGCATATGTGTGGATCCGAAGAAGATTGAGGCTGTTCAGCAGTGGCCCCGACCTACATCGGTTACTGAGATCCGTAGTTTTCTAGGCCTGGCAGGCTACTACAGGCGTTTTGTTCAGGACTTTTCCCGTATAGCTGCATCTTTGACCGGTTTGACCCGGAAGGGAGTTCCTTTCGTTTGGACAGAGGAGTGCGAACGCAGTTTTCAGCATCTACGGACTTGTTTGACTATGGCGCCGGTATTATCTTTGCCTTCGGGATCAGGTGGATTTGCGGTCTACTGTGATGCTTCACGAGTGGGGTTAGGATGCGTATTGATGCAGCATGGCCGGGTGATCGCATATGCTTCTCGGCAGTTGAAGAAGCATGAACAGAACTACCCCACTCACGATTTGGAGATGGCTGCAGTGGTCTTTGCACTGAAGATTTGGCGACATTACCTATACGGCGAGTCGTGTCAGATATTCACTGATCACAAGAGCTTAAAGTACATATTTCAGCAGTGAGACCTGAACCTCAGACATCATCGTTGGATGGAGTTGGTGAAAGACTACGACTGCGAGATCTTATATCACCCGGGCAAGGCTAATGTAGTGGCGGATACGTTGAGTAGGAGGCCCGGGTGTAGTCTATCCTTTTTGCACGCAGTGCAGAGGCAGTCTTCAGCAGATTGGCAGATTTTATGCAACAGCCGAGTTGAGTTCGAGTTCACTCAGACAGGGGGACAGCTCGCGCATGTTCATGCACGCCCACAGTTGCTTGATCGTATATATGAGGCACAGCGCAGTGACAACCGTTGCTCAGAGATCATGGCACAGATAGGACAGGGCAGGTTTTCCGAGTTCGTGATTGACGATCAGGGGATTTTACGCTATGGATCTAGACTGTGCGTACCAGATGCTGATGGATTGCGGCGCGACATTCTTGAGGAGGCACACCGATCAGTGTATAGTGTCCACCCCGGTTCCACCAAGATGTACCATGATATGAGAGAGACCTACTGGTGAGATGGGATGAAGAGGGACATTACGGAGTTTGTATCGAGATGCCTGACTTGTCAGCAAGTCAAGGCCGAGCACCAGAGGCCCGCGGGAGAGCTACAGCCGTTACCCATTCTGGAGTGGAAATGGGAGCAGATTTTGATGGATTTCGTTGTGGGTCTACCAAGGACCAGTCGAGGGTACGACTCCATCTGGGTGATCGTAGATCGATTGACGAAAGCGGCTCACTTCCTGCCAGTGAAGACCACTTTCAGCTTCGCTCAGTATGCCCAGCTTTACATCGACGAGATCGTGCGGTTGCATGGCGTACCGACTTGTATCGTGTCAGATCGAGGCACCCAGTTCACCAGCCGACTTTGGCAGAGACTTCAGGACGCTTTGGGCACTCGTTTGAGCTTCAGCACAGCGTTTCATCCGCAGACTGACGGACAGTCAGAGCGGACCATTCAGACTCTCGAGGACATGCTCAGAGCGTGCGTTTTAGACTTCGGCGGTAGCTGGGATCGTCATTTACCTCTAGTGGAGTTATCCTACAACAATAGCTTCCAGGATACTATTCAGATGGCACCTTTCGAGGCATTGTATGGGAGGAGATGCAGATCGCCCGTTTGTTGGACAGAGCTTAGCGAGAGCAGTATTTTGGGGCCGCAGCTTGTTGAGGAGACGACAGCGAAGATACTGTTGATCCGAGACCGGATGAGAGCGGCTTAGAGCAGGCAGAAATCGTATGCAGACAGGCGCCGTCGTAGACTAGAGTTCGCAGTTGGCGATCATGTTTTTCTGAGGGTCTCTCTGATGAAGGGCGTGATGCGATTTGGGCGAAAAGGGAAGCCTAGTCCCAGATTTGTGGGTCCCTTCGAGATTCTCGAGCGTGTCGGCGCAGTTGCATATTGTTTGGCTCTTCCACCCAGCTTTCCCGATGTTCACCCCGTCTTCCATGTTTCGATACTCCGCAAGTACCTTCACGACCCTTTGCATGCGATTTAGCACCCGACAGTCTAGCTAGAGCACGACCTTTCTTTTGCAGAGCAGCCGGTGGCCATCCTGGATCGGCAGGTGAAGAAGTTGAGATCGAAAGTTATACCGACCGTCAAGGTCCTTTGGCGTGGCCCGAGCAGTGAGGAGGTCACCTGGGAGACGGAGGGCGAGATGAGGAAGAAGTATCCCCATCTCTTTGAAGGTACGCATAGTTATATTTTTAAATTCGGGGACCGAATTTCTTTAAGGGGGGAAGATTGTAGCGCCTTGAAATGTCGTTTTGGTGTTTTCCCGAAAATCGGTGAAAATGTGGTATTTTTCCGTAAATCGTCTTTTTTGTTATTTTGCAGTTTAGGACTAATTATAACTAATTTGGATAGGTAATTGCTAGTTTTTAGTAGCAAATGAGTTACTTATGAAATTCCGGTCGGTTAAAATTTTCCCTAATTTTTCAATTTTTAATATTATTTTATGCCGGTAAGAAAATACATTAAATTAGCGATAAATACAAATTTAAATGGGCTAAATTTAAACTTTAAAATCATGTTAATTAAAATCTAGTTGTAACATAAATTTTTAGTATTTTATTTCAAATTTTAACTAATTTTTATTATGGAAAACGAAATTTATTGAATTTAAGATAAAACTTGCAATTTTGGACTTGTGGGGGTTCTTTTTGCATAAAAGTTTTTGTGCACTCTCTCACATACATCCTCACATCTTCTTGGCCATCCCCACCTGCAGCAGCCCAACTTTTCCCCCTTCCAATTGTCTTCACTCATTTGAACAAAATGAGATGAAAAGGATTAAAAATATATTAATTTGAGTATGTTGTACTTGGGAATGGTTGGCTTTGACTTTGGACAAAATTTCACAACCCACTCACACCTCTCCCCACTCCCCTTCACTGGCCAAAACCACTCCCTACTGCTGTTCCCAATTTCCCTTCTCTTTTCCTTCCAAAAAAATTCATAAAAATCCATTAAAATCCATCAAAAATCAACAAATCCTTCTCTAATTCAACACAAAACCTTAATCCATCTCTTCTCACACCCACTTTGGTTCAAATCTTAGAGAAAGGAGGCATCTTTAGAGGCAAATCACCATGCTAGATCCATAGAAATTGGGGTATAATCCTTACCCATTTAAATACTTATGGTTAATTCCTTTAATTTAGTTGTTTGTGTTAATTTTAGTGCTATTTGCATACTAGTTTTTTTAAAGTTTATGGGTTGAAATTAAACTAGGGTTTTAGAAATCTTTAGTAGGTTAATTAAATCTATTTTGTTAGCTTAATCTAAGTGGTTAACTTGCTAATTAGGCTAAAATCGAGTGTTAATTTAGAGTTTTACATCTATAGTTGGATTAAGATTGCTAATTACAAAAATCATGAAAGGATTGGTTGTGAAAAATAGGTTTTGAAGCATAGTTAATGGTTTAAAGTTAGTGTAGTGGCTATCTAGTGGGTTAGTTTGGATGTTTGTGTTGGATGGTGAGCACTTTATCGCATAACGGCGATGTTGCGTCGTTTTTTTGGAATGTTTGTGCTTACTAGTTTTGTTATAAAATTATGTGATGAATTATTTTTGATAACTTGATGATTGTATTGGCTTATCCTATGAAATTTAGGATGTGTGAGTGTGGATTTTTGAGTGGTCAGGTTTTAGTTTTGCCGGGCGACCAATCGACGTTTTAGTTAGTTTTTGCGATTTTCGTGTGTGTTCCGCGCACCTTATGCACGTTGTACCTACCTTGTGAACGTTAGTATTTTCGTTTGGGTTTTGCGTCGTTCTTGATATGTAACCTTATGTTTGGTATTGATGTAAATTCCAGGTTCGGTCGCGGAGACGTCAGACGCGGCACGAAAGGGGAAAGCGGTGATTGGACGTGACTAGCTAGGGATTCCGGTGAGTAGATGTAACATCTACGGGGGACTATCGTTGGATGGCGCAAGTCGCCGTAGCTTAAAAATATTCTTAGTAATGTTAGTAATTAGGGGTGTAATACTTGTATGATTATTTGCTACATTCATGCCTTATATTGACATACATATGCGAACCCATTCTATAGGACACCTGCACCATTGCCAGGGTTTTTATATGCATCACGAGCACTATTCTTGCTTACACACACACCCTGGTAATTGCCATGCCACCACACTAGATAACCTTTAAATTGAAACCTTTTACTATAATTGATACTTAAACTTGTGCTATTGCCTTTAATTCCTTAAAATGAAATCGTAGGATTGCTATTCATGTGCATGTACCTCATCATATTATTTGTTCATGCCTAGTCTATTAATCACACATCACAACTTGATTATTGATACCATATGCATTCATTATTATTGACATATGCACTTATGAGGATTTCTTGAGATTTTATGATATTCTGGATTTCGGGGGAAAGCCGCAAAATTTCTAAACTTATTATATTTTTTAAAATATGTAAATTGCGGTTTTCTAGTGATGTAAGTGTCGTCCACCATGAGTTTGCTGTGGTTTTCGAGACCCGTTTCGAGGAGTTGGATGAACCGTCTCGGGTACATGGTGGGCCCGGTAAGGTACCCCGGGGCAAGAAGCTCGTGTTGTTGACGATGAGCCTGGCAGGGGACGGATTACCTACCGGTGACTGTTTGGGACGGCGGATATCCAGAGGATACCGACCGTGGCCGCGAGATGATGAGATATTGATATTGAGATGGGTCAGCCGGATGGCTGAGGCCAGAGATACTATGACATGGATATATGAGATTTGTGATAGTTTTGAGGTGTCGTTGCTGGACACAGGTTCTTGTTGATTCTATTGGTATTGTGCTGGTATTTCAAATGAGATTCCTAAAGGAAAAACATGATTCTTATACTTTCACATTCGGATCATGAGTTGATTCGCATTGCATTCATACCTGCTAGTATATTCATATTGCATACATACTTGCTATTATGTCCTGCCTTACCTGTATTTTAGATGCTAGGATGCTTGTGTGCATGCTTTCGATAGCCTGTGTAGATGTTATTTATTACTCACGAGTTGGAAACTCACCCCCGTTGTGCCACAGCCTTTTGCAGGTCCGCTCCGTTAGTACAGTAGCGGCTGGCGCACTTGTTTCTTTTGCCTCCTTTGCCTGGACTCGAGGTTTTGCTCTTAGGTGGGTTATATTATTATTTTTGTACCACCTTGTATATTCTTTGTATCTAGTGTACTCCATGTACTGTATCTACCAGTATTGTTGTATATTGACCTAGAGATGAGACTGTGAGATTTGTGGACTCTTTTGCTGTATTTTGGGGTCGAGCTCACATGAGTCGACATGCTGTTTTTCTCATGCTTCTTTATGATTATTTTGCATGTTGTTGTTTTATATTGCGTGGGATTTGTGACCGCCTTGTGGCGAAGTGCTAGCTCCCGCTTGGGGATGCCATATTTGTTGGATTTATATATATTCTTGTTGTACCCATCTTGGGGGCATGTATTTACAAAGGAGTCTCTGCCGAAATTTTCGGAAAAATTGATATTATTTTTAAAAAGGTTTTATATGACTTATTTAATAAACTCGTTTTCAATTGATTGGTTTTTCTTCACTCTTTTGCTTATTTGGTTTTGGTTTTCTGGGGTTTGGCTTACTTATTTTACGGACGTCTTGAGACGTTTCGTAAACTTAAGTGCCAGTCACGTTCCGTACCCTGCGGGTCGTGAAAAAGTTGGTATCAGAGCGATCGGTTTTACCTTTTAGAGTGTAGGATGACCCTTGGTAGATGGAGTGAGTGACTTAAGTAGGGTAACGTAGCGTGTGTATGTCCGTGGCATACTTGCGCTACGGTACTCCGCCTAAGTGACTTTAGTATACACTTGCTTGAAAATTCCTTCTTCAATTCCGTGTATCCTGTGATCCTATTGCACTGTTCTTATTATCCGTTTTCCTGTAACAGCCACTATGCCGCCGAAGGCTATGAGGGCACAGAGGGCTGCCGCCCGAGACGAGATTCGAGTTCGCTCGTCTGAGACTAGGACTGAGCAGGGTGGTATGCCTACGCCGTAGGGACAGACCGATCCGCCTACGTCCGAGACTAGGACTGAGCTGGCTCTTTTTCCTGGAATTTACTACACACAATCTCGAGACAAGTGTTGCTCTATACAAATATCATGCGTGCAATAATAAACACACAATTTCCCTCAAAATGCCGGTTATAATGTATAACACATGTTATTTGATATTTTACAGGCAAATTGCTAATATGTGCTATATTCATACCGAACACCTTTAGATGATTGCAAAGAGTAAGGAAATTGATGTGTTAAAAATGCAATATTTTCGACTGATCAAATTCCCCCAAACTTAATTTTGGTCATCTCGAGCAAACTTATTTTATTAGAAAGAGAAGGAGAAAATAAAGAAAAAGAAAAACTAACCTTCACACTTTCGTAAGCAACACGATTGCACTGAGCACGTGCAACAAGCCTTTAAACCTCTAGGTGTCCCTAGTAGGAGGAGTGTTGTCTCCTGAGGGTTTTCAGCGGATTGCACCCACAAAATCCAATAATAAAAGGAAGACCGTGAAAGTTACATGTAAAGATAAGAATTATAAAAGAAAAACTTTGAAAATTAGAGTTTCCAACTAATACTAGCTTTTCAGTTGTCATGAGCCCTATCTTAATAGTCATGAAAAGATGTTAGAAATCACGTCACCCCTCAATAAAATATCGTCTTTATTCTTCATTCATACTTTTCTTCCAAACATCGATCATATACCCCTACGTGTGTGTAAAGACATCCCTACACTCGGAGAATTCAATTCAAGCTATCATACTCTTGTCCATCACCTCAGTACTTTTTAATCAATGAATATTTAGATGGATTTGCTCACACATTTTTCATGCGACCGTTAATACTTCTTGAGGTACTAACCGACCGATTACTCATGTGCTTGCTTATTAAGCGTATTAGTATTTTCCTCGTCTTGCACCACCTAAGGCTTAGCAGTGACTCCCAAACCAGTTGGTCTAAGGCACTAGGTGATGAAGCACCCTTGCTATATTTTTTTTATTGCTGCCTTGGCGATAACAAAACCAGTGTTCATTTTTCTTCACCATTTTATCTTTTATTCATTTATTATTTCCTTCATACTTTGGCTTTTAGACAAGAGCATTTCAAGGTATCCTCTACTATCCCGAGCTTCAAGATGTGTGTAAGTGCATATAGTAGGGTATAAACGTTCAAATGTTTGGCTTCCAGAATAGAAACTATTTTTCAGACTTATTTTTATCCTCAGATTAGTGACTTCTTTCATCTTACTAACCCTTGGGACAACGGCTCATAACTAATTATTACTAGTTTCGTTTAAGAAAACTTCTAATTTTCTTGGTTTTCTTAAACTTTTCCAATCTTTTGGATGTAATTTTTCACTATCTAATCTTTTATTATTAAATTAAATATTAAATATTTTTATCTTTGAATTTTTTTTAAATTTTTATATGTTTGTATATGCTTTGTGCTTATGTAACGTATGATGCAAAAAGATGCGAAAATAAGCACAAACCTCCCCCAAACTTGTTTTCAACAGTGTCCTCACTGTTGCTAACCGCTAGATCACAAAAAACCTGTAAGCTTGGGAGGAATTTATTAATGGAGGCAATAAATATGATCGTGAAAATCCTCCCCCAAACTTATTCTTTGTACAAATTTTTTTATTGTTTTGTTTACATATTTATTATTATTATTATTTTTTTTTTTATAAAATGTATGTACAAGTTGACTCACTTCCATTCTAAAGATGCGACAAAATTACCAAGTCATGGAGGTGAGGTGGAGGAAAATCAGTCATTATAAAGCGGCTCCTGTAAAAACAGGAGCTCCTTCGACGGGTCAGTGGAAAAATACGGTTTTAATCTATGTCCATTTACTTTAAAAATTGTACCGTTTTCAACATTTTCAACCTCTACTGCCCCGTGTGGGTATACATACCGCACAACAAAAGGTCCTTTCCACCGAGATCGTAGCTTACCCGCATGAAGATGGAGTCGTGAATCATAAAGAAGGACTTTTTGACTAGGTGTAAAAGTTTTTCTCAAAATATTTTTATCGTGAAATACCTTACTCCGGTTCTTTACAATTACAGCATTATCATAAGCTTCATCGCGGAGTTCGCTTAGCTCGTTTAGTTGCAGCTTCCGAAAGTTGCAGGCTTGATTTAAGTCAAAGTTAATTTCTCTAATGGCCCACATTGCTTTGTGCTCAATTTCGACCGGAAGGTGACAAGCCTTTCCAAACACTAGTCTGTAAGGAGACATACCTAGATCGGTTTTAAATGCAGTTCTGAATGTTCAAAGAGCATCTGTCAATTTGGTTTCCAATCTTTTCGATTTTTAGCAACAGTCTTCTCCAAAATTTGTTTAATCTGTCTGTTTGAAACCTTAGCTTGCCCGCTCGTTTGGGGATGATAGGGTGTGGAAAGTTTGTGGTTGATTGCATATTTCCGCATCAAAGTCTCGAAAGACCGATTGCAGAAATGCGTCCCGTTATCACTAATGATAGCACGCGGGTGTCCAAATCGCGAAAAGATGTTTTCTTTTAAGAACTTAATGACAACCTTTTTGTCATTAGCGTGATAAGGAATAGCTTCAACCCACTTCGAGACGTAATCAACCGCAAGCAATATGTACAAATTCCCAAAGGAGTTGGGAAAAGGACCCATAAAGTCAATACCCCAAACGTCAAAAATTTCAACCGCCAAGATGGGTTGAAGTGGCATTTCATTTCTCCGGGAAATCCTACTCGTGTGTTGACACTGTGCACAGGTTTTGCAATGATCAAATGCATCTTTGAACAAAGTCGGCCAATAAAAACCGTATTGCAAAACCTTCTCCGCCGTCTTACGAGGACCAAAGTGACCCCCACATGCCTGATCATGACAAAAAGATAGAATACTCTTGAATTCATCATTAGGAACACACCCGCGAATGATCTGATCAGGACAATACTTAAACAGATAGGGTTCATCCCAGTAAAAATGTTTTACTTGGGATAGAAATCGATGTTTGTCCTGTTTTGACCATTCGCGGGGAATAAGTCCCGTGGCAAGATAATTCATAATATCCCTGAACCAAGGTTCGTCATTTACATTCAAGAGTTGTTCGTCCGGAAAAGAATCATTGATCGACAGGGTCATAGGTGAAGAAGAGATGCGCGAAAGATGGTCGGCTACAACATTTTCACATCCTTTCTTATCTTTAATAACAAGATCAAATTCTTGTAATAGAAGGATCCAACGTATTAGCCTATCTTTAGCATCCTTCTTCGCTAAAACATGTTTCAAGGCGGAGTGGTCAGTATACACAACAATTGGTGAGTCAATCAAGTAAGGCCTGAATTTTTCTAATGCGAATACAACTGCCAAAAGTTCTTTTTCAGTAGTTGTATAATTAATTTGAGAATCGTTCAGGGTCTTGCTTGCATAATAGATCACGTATGGCATCTTTTCAATGTGATGTCCTAAGACTGTACCAACTGCAAAATCTGATGCATCACACATAAGCTCAAAAGGGTGGTTCCAATCTGGAGATGATAAAACGGGGGCTATAGTGAGAGAGTGTTTGAGTGAGTCGAATGCTGTCTCACAATCCGAGTCAAAATGAAAGGTTGTGTTCTTGGCCAAGAGAAGAGTTAAAGGTCTAGCAATTTTGCTAAAATCCTTAATGAATCTCCTGTAAAAGCCTGCATGGCTAAGAAAAGATCGTATATCCTTGACACATTTCGGATGAGGAAGGTTTTGAATGACATCTATTTAGCTTTGTCAACCTCAATGCCTTTCCGTGAAATCACATGTCCAAGCACAATTCCCTCTTGGACCATGAATGGCATTTTTCCCAATTCAAGGTTAAGTTCTTCTCTTTACAACGAGTAAGAACTGCGTCAAGATGTGATAGGCAGTCAGCAAAAGAATCTCCGAATATCAAGAAATCGTCCATGAAAATCTCCAAAAAATTCTCGACCATGTCCGAGAATATCCCCATCATACACCGCTGAAATGTAGCGGGAGCATTGCATAACCCAAAGGGCACGCGTCTATAAGCAAAAGTACCAAAAGGACAAGTAATTGTGGTTTTATCTTGATCCTTTTTGGCAATAGGGACCTGGTTATAGCCAGAGTATCCGTCCATGAAGCAGTAATATTCACGTCCAGCTAAGCGTTCTAGCATCTGGTCAATGAAAGGTAGAGGAAAGTGGTCTTTCCTCGTTGCAGCATTGAGTTTTCTATAATCAATACATACACGCCACCCAGTTTGAGCGCGTGTCTGGATTAACTCATTTGCCTCATTTGTAATGACCGTGAAGCCAGATTTCTTAAGGAAAACATGAATTGGACTTACCCATTGGCTATCGGAGATTGGGTAAATGATACCATTGTTAAGGCATTTGACGATTTCTTTCTTAACCGCATCCTTCATAACGGGGTTTAACCATCTCTGTGGTTCTCGGGTTGGCTTGGCTTCATCCATCAGATGTATATGATGTTCTACAATCAAAGGACTAATCCCTTTGATGTCAGCCATAGTCCAACCAAACGCCTGCCTATTAGATCTCAATACCGTCAAAAGCGCATTCTCTTGCTCTGATGTTAGAGAAGCGGATATGATCACAGATAAAGACTCATTCTCACCTAAATATGCATATTTAAGATGAGAAGGTAAAAGTTTGAGATCTAATACTGGCGGAGAAACTATAGAAGGTGGGGTCATCGAATGATATTCAGAGTCACAAAGAAGCTCGTAGCCTACATATGATACAGACTCGGAAGGTGATGAGTCAAGAGTTTCAGACTCAAGCGTGAAAAATGCGTCCTCATTAAGATGTGACAGATCAAACATTGATGTGCTAGTGTCGTCGAGATCTTCAAAGCAAAGTTCATCAACTTCACAACTTTCGGGAGCAATCTCGTGGATAGAACAGACATCAAGTATGTGAGCAGAGGGTTCAGATGGATGACTTCCAATTTTATAGATGTTCAGTTCAATTGTCATTTTTCCAAAAGATAGGTTCATTGAACCGTTTCGATAGTTAATGACAGCATTGGAAGTGGCAAGGAATGGTCGACCCAAAATCACCGAAATTTGGTTCCGTGGGTTTGCTACAGGTTGTGTATCGAGAACAATAAAGCCCACAGGGAATACAAATTCCCCGACTTTTATCAACACATGCTCCAGTTCACCCCTAGGTTTGGTGATTGAACGGTCTTCCATTTGGAGAGTGCAATAAGCTGGTTTCAACTCTCCAATCCCTAACTGCTCATAGACAGAATATGGAAGCAGGTTAACACTTGCGCCCAGGTCAAGTAAAGCACGGTTAATGTTTTTACCCCCAATAGAAATCGATATCGTGGGACATCTTGGGTCCTTACGTTTCTTTGGTAACTGTTAGTGTATATGCCCTAGAGGCCATTACTGTATCATACTAGTATGTATATTACTTGATGGAAGCTTGGGATATTCACAGTTGTATATACAATCTTGCTCGAAATGGTAGTATGCCACTTGGTTTGTCTCTTCTTTAATATGTACATGTGTTTCTTTTATTATATCACCTATACATATTAGTAGAGCCCTTAGGATCTTTGCTTGATTACCAGTGTTGTGATGGCGTTCACACTCGTGGGGGCTGGGTAATCCATAAGCACATCCTTATACAGGTCCCTAGTCGTAGGACTATCGAGACAGGGCATCGATACTCCGGAGTAGACTAGCGTATGCGCTTCTCATCCAAGCGTGGGAGACGGTCTGTCCCACAGCCGTCAGTACGTCGTACTTGAGATAGTATATGGGTGCCCGTTAGGTTACGAGTACACTAGACAGGACTCGTCGGGAACTGTTGGTTGGTATTATACCTATCGTCAGTTATCAGTTCCCAGGTGACATGAGTACAGCTTAGTCCGCTGACTTAACACAGTCACTTCGCCTCGAGTGTGTTCCCACTATACTTTGATTACTACCCTACCACGGCTCAAAGGAGTCGTGCAAACAGGTAGTAGTTGGGTGCAGTCCCGAAGCACTTGGAGGCAGTGACGGTTAGACAGGATTCGTCTCTCCCGGTATTGGGGGTTGACATCGCGCTGTGTCTAGGAGAGCCATTACACAAGTAGTCCCTGGCCAGGGCAAGCGAGATATACTGGTAGGTTTCCAGTGTTATCTCAGGGTGTTCTAGGCTACACTCCGACACGAATTGTACCGCTATTAGGGGACTGACGTTTACCGCCCCTAGGCCCACCATGCGATGTATCAGACGAACAGACCGGACTGTACGGAGACTGTCACATTCAGGCTCAGTAGGAGTTCAGATGGGTTCACTTCGTCAGTCTTCTTATCGGCATCTACCTGGGGACCGTTACGTACAGCTAGTGCTGCTTGCGGTCTGTGGTTAAACTCACTTCCAGCGTAGTGTCGAGTCTTTAGAGTCCCACACAGAGAGTTATTCGCCTTTAGGCAAAATGAGTAGAGGTCGCATGGTTTTGCGACAGGGTTCGTTCACATCCGCACACTTGTGCACGTTTGCTGCCCGGACAGCTTATACTAGCGGGCTTTGGTTTAAGCCAGATCCTAGTATATGATTTGGTATTGGTTTTATCTCTTTGTATTCGTGTTCCTCGGATCACGAATACGGGTGCGTATGCACAGTTCACTGAGATGGTGGGAGAGGACTTTGATTAGGGTTGATGACCATTGTCATTTTCTTAACCCTAATGCTTATGTGTATTATGATTAATTTATATTAGTTAAATATAATTGTGCATGGTTAGGGTTGTTGACCATTTGACTATCTTGACTTGTTGACTTAGGTTGACATGTTGACCATCATCATTCCATATAAAAGATGCTCTTTGATCCTTGCAATTTGCATTTAATGTGAAATGATAATGGTCAAGTCTTGATTAACCATGACAATTATCTTGCTAATTATCTATTTTCATAATTCACCCATATACGAGAGAATGGTTCTTTATCTTATTCATTCTATCATATAGATTCTCTCTCCTCCTCTTCCTCTCTCTCTAGCTCTTCCCTCTCATGAGTTGAGAAACACTTGAGCTTGAGATAAACCTCTCTAAAATAATCTCTACTCTCTTCTAAGGTTCTAGGATTAGCACTTCTAGCATCTTAGTTACTTCTAGCTTGAAGTTGAAGCCAAAGGTTGAGGCTCTCGGGTGGATCCTTCTTCGACTAGAGAAGGCGATAAGAAGATCACATCTTTCACTCCAAAGAGCAAGGAGAGAAGGACATAAAGCCCTAGGTATAACCTTTCTTCCATATAGCTAAAACTAGTTATCTTGTAGTTAGTTTTTGTTTAGTAAAGATCCTCCTTTTGATAGTCCATGTTGCCTAGTTCGATAAAAATCCGATTTTTATACCGTTTCCGCCTCCCCTCAAGCACCGAGGTGGGCAACGTGGACTTACAGTGGTATCAGAGCCTAACTAAACATAAACTAGCTAGTTAGTAAAGTGTATAGAAGTTCGATCGGTAAAAATCGCAAAACTAAAATTTCAAAACCCTAAGTTTCTGTTGATTTTTTTTCTGCTCTAAAAATAATAAATCATACTTCAAAAATCGGCTCAGGGTTTTGTTAAGAAACTCACCAAAGACGATCCAGTGAACCGTTCCAAGAGCCGTGTTTCCGCGGCTAGAACATGCTTCTTGCCGCGGAACCGCGGCCGAGTTGACTCGGTTCTGGACCGAGTTTGGTGCAGTGTTCTTCTATTAAGGTTTTGGGATTTTTAAGATATTTTATTTCTGCCCAGATTTTTCAGAATAGAAATTTCTATTTGGGGTGGCTATAAATCCGTATTTTTGATCGAACTTCACTATACTTTGACTATTGGGTTATATCTATGATGTTTATATGTATTTAACGTCTGCGAATCGCTATACGTCGATTAGTGGGGGTTATACATATCTGTGATCTGTAATGCTTATTGGTTTGTGTATATGAACTACGTGGATTGTCGCGGATGAATTGCCGGGGTGGATGTGAGATGTGGGTTTCTTTTTTCTTTCATTCATGTAATATGTAAATTTATGTAATATTATTTATTTGGCCGCACAACCGGGTCGGGGTTGTAGCCGTCATTGTATAATTTATTTTTACTGTTTTTGCTCCTAGGATAGACCCATGGTGGGGTGCACAAACTACCGGGTCTCTCGAAGTGCCGAGTGGCCTACTCACGTCGTTGAGGGAGGTTGCTTCGCTTCGGATACTTGGCGGGTAGTTTGCCGCACCCGTAGGGGTCTTGGGTGGGGTATTGGCTATTCATCACGACCGTGTAATCCTCTTTTCGTTGCAGGCTCGAACGAATCGCGGATTCCTAGTATATCAAAAGTGTTCATCTGTGATCTGGATTGACTATCATTGCTATATATTTATATATGATAACTATTTAGGCGTTGCTTATGTTTTGCATCCACGCTAGTCCAGCCCCCGCTCTGTCGTTAGTTAAGTAACCTAACGGGTGATGACGGGGCCCCGTGGCGAATGTGGATGGCATAAGTGTATACCATATTCTGGTTGTTTTCTGCAATGGTAAGATTAAAAGATGGGAAGCATTAAAAGTAATGAAAGAAAATAAACCAAGTAAAATTCGATTGGAACACTTTGAAAACCACTCGGTTCTTTTCAAAACTAAACTTTTAAATGCGGAGCTTGAACCACTCCTTTTAAAAGCTATCTCGTTCCATCGATTATATCAAGTTCACTACGTTCACGGTTTCGCCAAAACCATTCGTAGCCCTCCGTCATTCCACATGAATGGTCAAAAAGTATTCAAGCTATGTATGTTGGCCAAAGTCAAAGCATAGTGATTGGTAGCTATTGGTTATTCATGTGCAGCATAGGTTGATGCGTTGGTTTGGGACAGTCGTGCTGCCATTTTGGCCAAAGTCAAGGGTAGGTACGGGTGGGTCCAAATTAACCAGGAGAATGACGGGTAGAACATGACATGTGACTTATGATATTTTGGCCAAAGTCAAGGTCATAAGAGCATGGGGGAAAAAATCCACATCGGGAGTTTCATAGGTACTGAAACTTGCTAGCGCTGCATACCATTTGGAGTGTGATGATTCTGGTAGGATTCCTTCAGTTTTATCACGCGATGATATTTGGATCCCGATCCTACTGTGAGTATATGCTACTCCTCGGGAAATCTCTCACTTAACGATCAATGCTATAAACCTAGTAGGTGTCTAGAAAGGTGTTATCGGGGCTACGCCCACAGGGAAAAGAGGTTACTTAATTAAGGAACTTCGCGAAAGCGTTGGAAAACCTCCTTCGAAATACCGACACTGGCCTGCCTGAACGGTTAAGTAAGTATTGTACGGTGAGATTGATCCCGACTAATTCTTCCTTTATGGTTTGAGGAAGGATTCGAGAGACAGTGGGAGCCATCCTGTTTAGACAAACTAAAAACCACTCTAAACTTGCAAGAGCATCATGCTAAAGTGTTTCTTTTCTCTCTCCTAATTGCAGTGACCATTCAACATGACCGGACTTAAGTTATTACTAGATAAAAACATGCTGACAGGGCCAAACTACAAAGATTGGCTCAGGAATGTCAAGATGGCAATCACTTACGACAAGTTAGGGCATGTCCTTACCACCAAAGCTCCCCCCGTTTTGGTCCCACCTCTAGCGTCGCGGATGTAGAAATCCGTAAGACATAGGAGATCGATTGCGCGAAGGCCAAATGCCTCGTGCTTGCCTCTATGGACAACGAACATCAGAGGAGGCACGAGAATATAGACCTAGAGTCGATATTTCTTCATACAAAAGAACTGTGTGGAGAGCAGTCTCGTATCGCAAGATACGAAGTGTCGAAGAAGCTATTTTCGGCAAGATTAGCCGTCGGATCATCGGTAGCGGAACACGTGCTTAAGATGATTGGCTACATAGAGGAGCTTGCGGACCTTGGAACCACGTTGGAGAATGAACTCTACACTGACTTGATTCTCCAGTCCCTTCCTTCCACTTACGCCCATTTTGTCCTAAACTTCAACATGCATGGAAAGGAGGTTGAACTTTCCGAACTTCTGAACATGTTGAGGAGTGCTGAGGGCACCCTACAGAAAGGTAAGGAGACATCCACTTTGTTTGTAGGAGGATCTTCCTCTTCTAGGTCCAGGGCGAAAGCCAAGGGAAAGAAGAAGAAAGCCCCCGCCAAACCAAGGGGCGGTGTCAGTAAAGTGGATACGAAGGGAAAGGGAAAGGCAACAAAGGTAGCGGGAAAGCTGGTGGGAAAGGAAGAATACTTCTACTGTCATAAAAGTAGACACTGGAAACAGGATTGCAAGGCTTGGAAGGCCAGAACCCAGGATCTGAATCGAGTTGCGGCTTCAGCTTCAGGTGTGTATGTTTTTGAAAACTGTCTATCAATAAACTCTACTTCCTGGGTATTGGATATCAGATCAGGATCTCATATCTGTAATTCTTTGCAGGCGTTGAGAAAGCGTAGGGTTTTGAAGGCAGGTGATATGACCCTCAGAATTGCAAACGGAGCTAGCATGGATGCTGAGGCCGTGGGGGACTATCACCTGGGATTGTCAGATGGACACTTTTTGGTTTTGCGTAGTTGTTATTTTGTACCAAATGCAACTTATAATATCATTTCTGTATCTTTATTGTCTAAAGAAGGTTATGAATTTGCATTTGTAAGTAATGTTGTGAACATTCACCTTAATCAAGTTTTGATTGGGTCAGGTACATTAAACAACGGTATATACGTATTAAACCAACCACAGATTTTCAATGTCCAGAATACACACAAAAGAAAGTCTCCAGAAATCAATAAAACTTTCTTATGGCATTGTAGACTCGGTCACATTAATGAGAGAAGGTTGACGAAGTTACATACAGAAGGATATTTGGATCCGTTCGAATATCAATCGTATGCAACTTGTCAATCCTGTCTCAAAGGAATGATGACAAAGACTCCGTTCAGTGGACACGGAGTAAGAGAGAGCGAGCTCTTAGGACTCGTACACAACGACGTGTGCGGTCCAATGTCTACGCATGCACGAGCGGTTATTCTTACTTCATTACTTTTACGGATGACTTTTCAAGGTACGGATATGTCTTCTTAATGAAACATAAATCCGAGGCCTTTGAAAAATTCCAGAAAAACAAGAATAAAGTAGAAAAACAAACAGGAAAAAGTATCAAGGCACTGAGATCTGATCGAGGTGGTGAATACTTGAGTGCCGAGTTCCTGGGTTACATAAAAGAGAATGGAGTTCTCTCTCAGCTTACTCCTCCATACACTCCGCAACATAACGGTATATCGGAGAGACGAAACCGAACCCTATTGGATATGGTACGGTCCATGATGAGTAACGCTGAGTTACCGCGATCATTCTGGGGATATGCGCTAGAATCAGCTGCATACCTTTTGAACCGAGTTCCAACTAAGACTGTGCCTACTACACCATATCAGATGTGGTGTGGGAAGAGACTCTATCTTAATCACATTAAGACATGGGGATATCCAACTTTTGTCAAAAAGCAGCATGCGGACAAACTCGAGGCATGCTCAGTACAGTGCAAGTTTGTGGGATATCCAAAGAACTCCAAGGGATATTTCTTCTATTGCGAAGAGGAACAAAAGGCTTTTGTTTCTCGTCATGCCCACTTTCTAGAACACCAGTTCTTGGAAAAGAAAATTAGTAGGAGCGCAATAGAACTGGAAGAAATTCCAGAACCACGAGCTATTACTGAAAGCTTAGTAGAACCAGAGGGTTCGAAAGATCAGGACATTCCCACGCCACTCCGCAGGAGTAGTAGGCAGTCTCATCCGCCCGAGAGATACTATGGTTTTCTTATAGACGGGGATAGGGAGGATTGCATCATAGATTGTGATGAGCCTACAAGCTTCTTGCAAGCCATTCAGAGCGTTGACTCGGTAAAATGGATGGATGCAATGCAGACCGAAATGGAGTCCATGTACACCAACAAAGTATGGACGTTGGACATTGCTCCAGATAGGGTAAAACCCGTAGGATGCAAGTGGATCTTCAAAAGGAAGATTGGTGTAGATGGACAGGTAGAGACCTATAAAGCTAGACTGGTTGCAAAGGGTTTTCGTCAGCGACCTGGTTTGGACTATGACGAAACCTTTTCTCCAGTAGCTATGCTGAAATCCATTCGGATCCTTCTTGCCATTGCTGCTTTCCACGATTATGAAATTTGGCAGATGGACGTAAAGACCGTTTTTCTAAATGGAAATTTAGAGGAGTGTGTCTATATGGACCAGCCAGAGGGTTTCATTCAGAGTGGGAGCAGCGGAAAGGTATGCAAGTTGCTTAAGTCCATTTATGGACTAAAGCAAGCATCGCGGAGTTGGAACATCTGTTTTGATGAGACTGTCAAGGAATTTGGCTTTATCAAAAATCCAGATGAACCATGCATCTATAGTAGATTCGTAGTGAGAACTATAGTATTCCTCGTTTTATACGTGGATGACATTCTCTTAATAGGAAATGACATTCCTATGCTACAATCTGTCAAAGGGTTCTTGTCACACAGGTTCTCCATGAAAGACCTGAGTGATGCCTCATACATTCTGGGGATCCGGATCTACCGTGACAGATCCAAGAGGATTTTAGGACTCTCACGGTCCAGGTACATCGACACCATACTGAAAAGATTCAGTATGGAAGATTCCAAGCGCGGTAATCTACCGGTTTGTCACGGGATCACCCTCTCTAAAGAGATGTCTCCCAAGACTGATTTGGAGATGGATCGCATGTCTATTATACCCTACGCTTCTGCGGTAGGCTCTATAATGTATGCGATGTTGTGTACCAGACCAGATGTGGCTTATGCACTGAGTGTGGTAAGCAGGTATCAGTCAAACCTTGGGGAGAAACAATGGATAGCGGTATAGAACATTCTCAAGTACCTGAGAAGGACTAAGGAGATGTTCTTGGTGTATGGCGGAAAAGACCTCCAGATTGAGGCCTTTACTGACTCCAGCTTCCAGAGTGACAAGGATGATTCCAAGTCCATGTCGGGTTTTGTTTTTACCCTCAATGGAGGGGCGGTGTGTTGGAAAAGTTCTAAACAGGAAACCGTTGCTGACTCGACTATGGAAGCGGAATACATCGCTGCATCTGATGCCGCAAAAGAAGCTATCTGGATGAGGAAGTTCTTGAAAGAACTTCAGGTGGTTCCGTCCATTGTTGATCCAATACCTCTGTTTTGCGACAACAACGGGGCTATAGCTTTAGCGAAGGAACCCAGGTCCCATTAGAAATCAAGACACATCTTGAGGCGGTATCACCTGATCAGGGAGATCATGGATCGCCAGGAGATCGAGGTTCGGAGGGTTGCTTCAGAAGATAATACTGCAGATCCATTCACGAAGGCCTTACCCCAGACTCAGTTCGAGCGGCTGATCGAGATGATAGGTCTTCGATACGCCAGTACATGGCCTTAGTGCAAGTGGGAGATTGTTAGTGTATATGCCTTAGAGGCCATTACAGTATCATACTAGTATGTATATTACTTGATGGAAGCTTGGGATATTCATAGTTGTATATACAATCTTGCTCGAAATGGTAGTATGATACTTGGTTTGTCTCTGCTTTAATTTGTACATGTGTTTCTTTTATTATATCACCTATACATATTAGTAGAGCCCTTAGGATCTTTGCTTGATTACCAGCGTTGTGATGGCGCTCACACCCGTGGGGGCTGGGTAATCCATAAGCACATCCTTATACAGGTCCCTAGTCGTAGGATTATCGAGACAGGGCATCGATAGTCCGGAGTAGACTGGCGTATGCGCTTCTCATCCCAGCGTGGGAGATGGTCTATCCTACAGCCGTCAGTACGTCGTACTTGAGTTAGTATATGGGTGCTCGTTAGGTTACGAGTACACTGGACAGGACTCGTCGGGAACTGTTGGTTGGTATTATACCTATTGTCAGTATCAGTTCCCAGGTGACATGAGTACAGCTTAGTCCGCTGACTTGACACTGTCACTTCGCCTCGAGTGTGTTCCCACTGTACTTTGATTACTACCCTACCATGGCTTAAAGGAGTCGTGCAAACAGGTAGTAGTTGGGTGCAGTCCCGAAGCACTTGGAGGCATCGACGGTTAGACAGGATTCGTCTCTCCCGGTATTGGGGGTTGACATCGCGCTGTGTCTAGGAGAGCCATTACACAAGTAGTCCCTGGCTAGGGCAAGCGAGATATACTGGTAGGTTTCCAGTGTTATCTCAGGGTGTTCTGGGCTACACTCCGACACGACTTGTACCGCTTTTAGGGGACTGACGTTTACCGCCCCTCTAGGCCCGCCATGCGATGTATTAGACGAACAGACCGGACTGTACGGAGACTGTCGCATTTAGGCTCAGTAGGAGTTCAGATGGGTTCACCTCGTCTGTCTTCTTATCGGCATCTACCTGGGGACCGTTACGTACAGCTAGTGCTGCTTGCGGTCTGTGGTTAAACCCACTACCAGCGTAGTGTCGAGTCTTCAGAGACCCACACAGAGAGTTATTCGCCTTTAGGCAAAATGAGTAGAGGTCGCATGGTTTTGTGACTGGGTTCGTTCACATCCGCGCACTTGTGCACGTTTTCTGTCCGGACAGCTTATAATAGCGGGCTTTGGTTTAAGCCAAATCCTATTATATGATTTGGTATTGGTTTTATCTCTTTGTATTCGTGTTCCTCGGATCACGAATACGGGTGCGTATGCACAGTTCACTGAGACAGAGGGAGAGGACTTTGATTAGGGTTGATGACCATTGTCATTTTCTTAACCCTAATGCTTATGTGTGTATTATGATTAATTGATATTAGTTAAATATAATTGTGCATGGTTAGGGTTGTTTACCATTTGACTATCTTGACTTGTTGACTTAGGTTGACATGTTGACCATCATCATTCCATATAAAAGATGCTCTTTGATCCTTGCAATTTGCATTTAATATGAAATGATAATGGTCAAGTCTTGATTAACCATGACAATTATCTTGCTAATTATCTATTTTCATAATTCACCCATATATGAGAGAATGGTTCTTTATCTTATTCATTCTATCATATAGATTCTCTCCCCTCCTTTTCCTCTCTCTAGCTCTGCCCTCTCATGAGTTGAGAAACACTTGAGCTTGAGATAAAACTCTCTAAAATAATCTCTACTCTCTTCTAAGGTTCTAGGATTAGCACTTCTAGCATCTTAGTTACTTCTAGCTTGAAGTTGAAGCCAAAGGTTGAGGCTCTCGGGTGGATCCTTTTTCGACTAGAGAAGGCGACAAGAAGATCACATCTTTCACTCCAAGGAGCAAGGAGAGAAGGACATAAAGCCCTAGGTATAACCTTTCTTCCATATAGCTAAAACTAGTTAGCTTGTAGTTAGTTTTTGTTTAGCAAAGATCCTCCTTTTGATAGTCCATGTTGCCTAGTTCGATAAAAATCCGATTTTTATACCGTTTCCGCCTCCCTACAAGCACCGGGGTGGGCAACGTGGACTTACAGTAACTGTGGGGTAAAAGCAGTGCTAACATTATTAGTCATGAAGACCTTCTTTGGTACTTGAGTCTTCCTCTTCCTAGTGCACAAGTCTTTGAGAATTTTCGCATAAGCGGGGTCTTGTTGAATAGCATCTAGGAGAGGGATGTTGATGTTAACCTGTTTAAACAATTCCATAATCTTCTCCATATGTGGATTCGATTTGTTTCCCTTTAACCGATTCGAATAAGGAGCATTAGCAATAAGAGCTCGGTCCAACATTGGAGAAGGTGATGTGTGTGAAAGTGATCCCAAAATAGGAGTGGGGATCGTCTTTGGTGGACTAGAAGAGGTTTGCTGAGGTGTCGAGCCTTGAGGAAAACGGAGAATAGGCTCGCAAGAAAATGGTGGGGTAGAAGAACAAGGATCAGAAGTAAAGTGTGTGTGGAGGGAAAAGTCTCAGCCGGGGTATTATTGATAGATTTTTCATTATCATCAATTTCTTCCCCAACGTGATTATTCAGCACTCTTCCTGATCTCAACGTTGTGATGGTATTCACATTGTTGTGTTGTGAATGGCCAGGATTCGGTAAGGGTTGAGACGGAAGTTTCCCTTTCTCTCTTGCACTCATTTCGGCTTTTAATAGGCCAATTTGGGTTTCCAACGATTTTAAACTCTCAGCTTGGAGGTCAGAGTTTTTCTCAAATTTATCGAGGGAAGACCTAAATTCAGCCGACATTCGTTTCATGTACATTTCGAAAGTCCGTTCGAGTGAAAAGGAAAGATTAGTACCGGTCAACTGTGAAGGATTATACGGTGCAGGTGTGTTGACTGGATTTTGAAAGTTTTGTGATTGATAGGGGTGCTGAGTTAGTTGAAATGGCTGCTGTTGTGGTGGAGGGGCCCTTTGGAAATTTTTTGATTTGGAACCGTGTTTTGATTTTGTTGTTGGTTCCAAGCAAAGTTAGGGTGATTCCTTCTACCCTGATTATAAGTGAAAGAATACGGATCGTTTCTAGGTCTTTGTTGGAAAGCAGCATTGGTATACTCTTGACCTTGAAACGGAAAATTTAAAGGACATTCTTCGATAAGATGAGATGGATCAGAACAGCATCCACAGACAGTTTTGGAGAGTGACATCTGATTTAGGGAGGCTGATAAAAATTTATGTTCCATAGCTTCGAGTTTCGTTTGCATTGCTGCCATTTCAGCTCTAACTCTTATGGAAACATCAATTTGGTGAATGCCACCCCTAGATGATGACTGGTTTACACTCTTTCACTGTAAAGATTTTTCAGCGAAATCTTCTAAAAATCTCTAGGCTTCACCATCATCTTTAGTCATGAAAGTTCCTTGACACATGGATTCAAGGTTCTGTTTTGTTGTAGGAACAATGCCCTCATATATAATTCTGCACAGATCCCATCTAGGGATTCCATGATGTGGACATTGGACTAACAGATCCTTGAAGCGTTCAAAACACTTCGAGAATGGTTCATTTGGAAGCTGGGTAAATTGATATATTTCGCTACGGACTCGAGCTGTTTTATGATTGGGGTAGAATTTCTTAAGGAATGCAGTTACGAATTCTCCCCAGTTTGAAATAGAATGTGCGGCTGTGTTATAAAGCCACTTCTCGGCTATATCGCACAAAGTGAATGGGAGAAGACGTAGACGCATAGCATCCACATAAACCTGTGAAGTACCCATCATAGCGCATACATTTTCTGTTAGTGTATATGCCCTAGAGGCCATTACTGTATCATACTAGTTTGTATATTACTTGATGGAAGCTTGGGATATTCACAGTTGTATATACAATCTTGCTCGAAATGGTAGTATGCTACTTGGTTTGTCTCTGCTTTAATATGTGCATGTGTTTCTTTTAGCATATCGCTGATATACATATTAGTAGAGCCCTTAGAATCTTTGCTTGATTACCAACGTTGTGATGGCGCTCACACTCGTGGGGGATGGGTAATCTATAATCACATCCTTATACAGGTCCCTAGTCGTTGGACTATCGAGACAGGGCATCAATACTCCGGAGTAGACTAGCGTATGCGCTTCTCATCTCAGCGTGGGAGACGGTCTGTCCCACAGCCGTCAGTACTTCGTACTTGAGATAGTATGCGGGTGCTCGTTAGGTTACGAGTACACTGGACAGGACTCGTCGGGAACTGCTGGTTGGTATTATACCTATCGTCAGTTATCAGTTCCCAGGTGACATGAGAAAAGCTTAGTCCGCTGACTTGACACTGTCACTTCGCCTCGAGTGTGTTCCCACTGCACTTTGATTACTACCCTACCACGGCTCAAAGGAGTCGTGCAAACAGGTAGTTTTTGGGTGTAGTCCCAAAGCACTTGGAGGCAGTGACGGTTAGACAGGATTCGTCTCTCCCGGTATTGGGGGTTGACATCGCGCTGTGTCCAGGAGAGCCATTACACAAATAGTCCCTGGCCAGGGCAAGCGAGATATACTGGTAGGTTTCCAGTGTTATCTCAGGGTGTTCTGGGCTACACTCCGACACGACTTGTACCGCTATTAGGGGACTGACGTTCACCGCCCCCTAGGCCCGCCATATGATGTATCAGACGAACAGACCGGACTGTACGGAGACTGTTACATACAGGCTCAGTAGGAGTTCAGATGGGGTCACCTCGTCAGTCTTCTTATCGGCATCTACCTGGGGACCGTTACGTACAGCTAGTGCCGCTTCTGGTCTATGGTTAAACCCACTGCCAGCATAGTGTCGAGTCTTTAGAGTCCCATACAGAGAGCTATTCGCCTTTAGGTAAAATGAGTAGAGGTCGTATGGTTTTGCGACATGGTTCGTTCACATCCGCGCACTTGTGAACGTTTGCTGTCCGGACAGCTTATACTAGCGGGCTTTGGTTTAAGCCGGATCCTAGTATATGATTTGGGATTGGTTTTATCTCTTTGTATTCGTGTTCCCCGGATCACGAATACGGGTGCGTATGCACAGTTGCTTGAGACAGAGGGAGAGGACTTTGATTAGGGTTAATGACCACTGTCATTTTATTAACCCTAATGCTTATGTGTGTATTATGGTTAATTGATATTAGTTTAATATAATTGTGCATGGTTATGGTTGTTGACCATTTGACATTCTTGACTTGTTGACCTAGGTTGACACTTTGACCATCATCATTTCATTTGGAAGATGCAATTTGATCCTTGCAATTTGCATTAAAAATGAAATGATAATGGTCATGTCTTGATTAAGCCATGACAATTATCTCACTAATTATCTATTTACAATAATTCACACATATATGTGAGAATGCTTCATAATTCTCTCATTCTATCATTTTTACTTTCTCTCTCTTGCTCTTTCCTCTTCCTCAAGCTCTCCCCTCTCATGTGTTGAGAAACACTTGAGCTTGAGAAAAACCATTCCATAGTAATCTCTACTCTCATCTAGGGTTCTAGGATTAGCACTTCTAGCACCCTAGTTACTTCTAGCTTGGAGTTGAAGCCAAAGGTTGAGGCTTTCGGGTGGATCCTTCTTCGACGTGAGAAGACAACAAAGGTGATACCTTTCTACTACTCCAAGGAGCAAGGAGAGAAGGACATAAATCCCTAGGTATAACCATTCTACCCTTTAGCTAGTTTCTAGTTAGCTTTAGCTTATTTTTGTTTAGCAAAGATCCTCCTTTGTCTAGTCCATGTTGCCTAGAGTAGTAAAAATCCGATTTTTATTCCGTTTCCCGCCTCCCCGTAAGCACCGGGGTGGGCAACATGGACTTACATTTTCAAATTTGGTAATAAAGACGTATGCGTCTTCAGACTTGAGACCGTGATATTTGGGTAGAAGATGGATGTATTGGGGTTTTATTCCAAAATTGTCCCCATTGGCTGGTGGAATGGTGAGACAGGTCGAAAGAGGACCTCGCATAGGATAGCATCTCTCTTGGAGTCAGGTACATTAAACAATGGTATATACGTATTAAACCATCCACAGATTTTCAATGTCCAGAATACACACAAAAGAAAGTCTCCAGAAATCAATAAAACTTTCTTATGGCATTGTAGACTGGGTCACATCAATGAGAGAAGGTTGACGAAGTTGCACACAGAAGGATATTTGGATCCGTTTGAATATCAATCATATGCAACTTGTCAATCCTGTCTCAGAGGAAAGATGACAAAGACTCCGTTCACTGGACACGGAGTAAGAGCGAGCGAGCTCTTGGGACTCGAACACAGCGACGTGTGCGGTCCAATGTCTACACATGCACGAAGCGGTTATTCTTACTTCATTACTTTTACGGATGACTTTTCAAGGTACGGATATGTCTTCTTAATGAAACATAAATCCGAGGCTTTTGAAAAATTCCAGGAATATAAGAATGAAGTAGAAAAACAAACAGGCAAAAGAATCAAGGCACTGAGATCTGATCGAGGTCGTGAATACTTGAGTGCCGAGTTCCTGGGTTACTTAAAAGAGAATGGAATTCTCTCTCAGCTTACTCCTCCATACACTCCGCAACATAACGGTATATCGGAGAGACGGAACCGAACCCTATTGGATATGGTACGGTCCATGATGAGTAACGCTGAGTTGCCGCGATCGTTCTGGGGATATGCGCTAGAATCAGCTGCAAACCTTTTGAACCGAGTTCCAACTAAGACTGTGCCTACTACACCATATCAGATGTGGTGTGGGAAGAGACCCTATCTTAATCACATTAAGACATGGGGATGTCTAGCTTTTGTAAAAAAGCAGCATGCGGACAAGCTCGAGGCACGCTCAGTACAGTGCAAGTTTGTGGGATATCCAAAGAACTCCAAGGGATATTTCTTCTATTGCGAAGAGGAACAAAAGGTTTTTGTTTCTCGCCATGCCCACTTTCTAGAACACCAGTTCATAGAAAAAGAAATAAGTGGGAGCGCAATAGAATTGGAAGAAATTCCAGAACCACGAGCTATTACTGAAAGCTTAGTAGAACCAGAGGGTTCGAAAGATCAGGACATTACCACGCCACTCCGCAGGAGTAGTAGGCAGTCTCATCCGCCCGAGAGATACTACGGTTTTCTCATAGACGGAGATAGAGAGGATTGCATCATAGATTGTGATGAGCCTACTAGCTTCCAGCAAGCCTTTCAGAGCGTCGACTCGGTAAAATGGCTGGATGCAATGCGGACCGAAATGGAGTCCATGTACACCTACAAAGTATGGACGTTGGACATTGCTCCAGATGGGGTAAAACCCGTAGGATGCAAGTGGATCTTCAAAAGGAAGATTGGTGTAGATGGATAGGTTGAGACCTATAAAGCTAGACTGGTTGGAAAGGGTTTTCGTCAGCGACCTGGTTTGGATTATGACGAAATCTTTTCTCCAGTAGCTATGCTGAAATCCATTCGGATCCTTCTTGCCATTGCTGCCTTCCACGATTATGAGATTTGGCAGATGGACGTAAAGACAGCTTTTCTAAATGGACATTTAGAGGAGTGTGTCTATATCGACCAGCCAGAGGGTTTCATTCAGAGTGGGAGCAGCGGAAAGGTGTGCAAGTTGCTTAAGTCCATTTATGGACTAAAGCAGGCATCGCGGAGTTGGAACATCTGTTTTGATGAGACGGTCAAGGAATTTGGCTTTATCAAAAATCCAGATGAACCATGCATCTATTGTAGATTTGTAGTGAGAACTGTAGTATTCCTCGTTTTATACGTAGATGACATTCTCTTAATCGGAAATGACATTCCTATGCTACAATCTGTCAAGGGGTTCTTATCACACAGGTTCTCCATGAAAGACCTGGGTGATGCCTTATACATTCTGGGTATCCGGATCTACCGTGACAGATCCAAGAAGATATTAGGACTTTCACAGTCCAGGTACATCGACACCATACTGAAGAGATTCAGTATGGATGATTCCAAGCGCGGTAATCTACCAGCTTGTCACGGGATCACCCTCTCCAAAGAGATGTTTCCCAAGACTGATTTGGAGAGGGATCGCATGTCTATTATACCCTACGCTTCTACGGTAGGCCCTATAATATATGCGATGTTGTGTACCAGACCAGATGTGGCTTATGCACTGAGTGTGGTAAGCAGGTATCAGTCAAACCCTGGAGAGAAACATTGGTTAGCGGTAAAGAACATTCTCAAGTACCTGGGAAGGGCTAAGGAGATGTTCTTGGTGCTTGGCGGAAAAGACCTCCAGATTGAGGCCTTTGCTTACTCCAGCTTCCAGAGTGACAAGGATGATTCCAAGTCCATGTCGGGTTTTGTCTTTACCCTCAATGGAGGGGCGGTGTGTTGGAAGAGCTCCAAACAGGGAACCGTTGCTGACTCGACTATGGAAGTGGAATACATCGCTGCATCTGATGCCGCAAAAGAAGCTGTCTGGATGAGGAAGTTCTTGAAAGAACTTCAGGTGGTTCCATCCATTGTTGACCCAATACCTCTGTATTGCGACAACAATGGGGCTATAGCTTTAGCGAAGGAACCCAGGTCCCATCAGAAATCCAGACACATCTTGAGGCGGTATCACCTGATCAGGGAGATCGTAGATCGCCAGGAGATCTGTAACACTTTGATTTTCCCGTTTGTTTGGTGTTGGTGATAATTAGAAGTCGTGCATGTTTTTATGTTTGTGTGTGCGTAGGATTTATAGTTGTTATTGGTGGTGTGTGCATATTGGGATAGGTCTTGTGCTTGTGTACACCTTGCATACTTAGACTTTTCTTGCAACTTGTTAACCCCTCATATAAATGGTTGCAAACTCTTTTCCCACCATTTAATCTTTCCTAAAACCCATTATATAATTCAAAGTCCAAATAAAACAAGGAAGCATGGAGGGTAGGTAAAGGGTGGACTTTCTTGACCATTTCCCTCTCTTCTCTCTCTCTCTTCCTCATTCTGAATTCCTGCAACTCTCCAGCAGAAAACCCTCCCCATTCTTCATCATTTCTTTCCCTTTTCTTTACCCTTGATTCCCAAACCAAACCCTACCCAAAACAATACTTTTTCCTTCATTAAAACATGAAAAATTGAGGTTTTTGGGGTGTTCTAGGGCCAATCTGCGCAACTGAGGGAAAAGCTGAAAACTTTGGTGTCTCTAAGGTCATTTGAAGGTATAAATCTTAATCCTAGCACCCAATTTCCATAACTTGCATGTTTAGTTTAGAAATATCACATTTTTGTACCATTTTAGTGCTTTTGGAGGGGGTTTAGTGTATCATGCTAAAACTTATGTTGTTGTGGCTTGATTAGCTTATTAACAAGTTATTGGTGAGTGATTAGACCTAGGTTTGTTTCAGATTTCATCAAAATACCATAAAGTTCCATTTTTGTCGGATGTGTGTTTTGAACTGATTTTAGGCACTGTAGGAATCTGCTGCTATCCGAGACTTTTCAGAACGAAACTAGTGATTGCTGTAGCATGTATGTATGGTATGGAGTGCGCCGACCAAACCTGGGGACCCAATTCCCAAGTCTGGCCGCCAAAAATGGCATTCTGGCCGCAAATTGCGGCCAGACTGTGGAGATTTGGGTTGGGGTTTGGGGTGTGGGTCTCTGCTTATATGTAGGTTATTTTGGTATTTATATTTTTGCATTTTCTTTCCTGTATCAAAATCTGGAGCTGAATACCTATTTTCCCGTATTTTCAACCTTTCGCGACACGCGTGTTACGTGTGTGTGGGTTTTGGGTTTTTGCGTATCGCGACGCGTCGGAGTGATTTCAGACGCGTAACCACACGTTTTAGCATATCGCGCACACGCGCGCTGGGTTCGCGACATGAGTTATTAGTTCGGCTTTATTGTCGCGTTTGTGTGATTTCGAGCTTACATATGATATATTGTGTAATTCTAGGTTCGCAGGCGAGTACGGCGGACGCAGTGAAGAAAGGGAAGCAGGTTGTTGGCTACACCTAGCGAGAGACTACGGTGAGTAGATTTCACATCTACGGGGATATCGCCCGCATGGCGTTCTACGTCAGGGCAGATAGGACCTTATAGCGTTCCATATATATATTGCATGTTCATGGTTACTAGCTAGTGCATTGCATACCTGCTACACATATACCACATCGGATCATTGCATTGTAGTTCATCTATTTGTGACATAACCATATATTCATACTTGATGCCTATACCACATCGGATCATTGCATTGTAGTTCATCTACTTGTGACATGACCATATATTCATACTTGATGCCTATACCACATCGGATCATTGCATTGTAGTTCATCTATTTGTGACATAACCATATATTCATACTTGATGCCTATACCACATCGGATCATTGCATTGTAGTTCATCTACTTGTGACATGACCATATATTCATACTTGATGTCTATACCACATCGGATCATTGCATTGTAGTTCATCTATTTGTGACATAACCATATATTCATACTTGATGCCTATACCACATCGGATCATTGCATTGTAGTTCATCTATTTGTGACATAACCATATATTCATACTTGATGCCTATACCACATCGGATCATTGCATTGTAGTTCATCTATTTGTGACATAACCATATATTCATACTTGATGTCTATACCACATCGGATCATTGCATTCTAGTTCATTTATTTGTGACATGACTTGATATTCATACCTGCTACACATATCACATCGGATCATTGCATAGTAGCACATTATATGTGACATAATTTGATATTCATACCTGATGCATATGTCACTTCGGATTATTATCTTGTAACTTATCTATATGTAACTTGACCGGATATTTACATTTGACGCACATATCATATCGGATCATTGACTTGTATTTGTTTGGATTATATGTGATTTCTGGATTTGGGAACCGTGGCTATTTCAAATATGTAATCATTTAAAAACCCGGTTCCCTTGATATGATATTTCGGTGCGTCCACCATGTGTTTTCTCGGTGCTAGAGTGATATATGGAAACCCGAATCGAGGAGGCGGTTGAGGCCGATTACGGGTACATGGTGGACCCGGTATGGTACCCCGGGGCGAGAACGGTTTCGCTGTGCAGTAGACGGTGAGCCTGGCAGAGGGACCACTACCTACCGGTGATTGGTTGGACCTGATAGTTATCCGGAGTATACTGATCAGAGTCTATAGATGGATGTGGGTGACCCGGACTGACGGGGCCCGATGGATGAGGATTTGCGTGTCGATGCTGGACACGAGTATTTATGATATTTGGGTGCCGATGTTGGGCACTCGGGACTCTCAGAGGTGTACAGGATTCGAGGGCCGATGGGGGTGCCGGCGCCTGAGCTATTTGGGGGATCTGGGTGCATTGATGACACCGATATACATATATCCCACGTTGACATTCCGTGTAGATACTATATTTCCCCTGCTCAGCATTTATTATTTGTACCTCATCCTGTAGTTACATTACCTGATAAAGCATTTGTACCTCATCCTGTAGTTACATTACCTGATAGAGCATTTGTACCTCACCCAGTAGTACAGTACCTGATAGAGAACTTGCATGATTATTGCACATACTGCGTATCACATATTGATATCATCTGTTGGCATATGATAGAGTAGCGTAGAACGTGCATGCTCGCGATTACCTTTATATGTTATCTCTATTCACGAGTTGGCAACTCACCCCCGTTGTGCCACAGTGTTTGCAGGTTGCCCTTCGGAGTAGTCGCGGCAGGCTGCGGTTGCATCTTTTGACACAGATACCCCCATAGTTGGTGTACTAGCTCTTTTGCTGATAGGTGGGTTTTGTGCGGTATCTGTTTATCTTTCTGTATGTACATTGTTGTATCTAGTATTCTCCATCTACCATGTATGTATTTGACTTAGAGACAGTGTGAGGACGATGTTATACTTTATCTGTGTTCTGGTGTCGTGCTCGTTGTGAGCCGACTTTTCTTATACAGTTTTTATGCTATCTGTGATATTCCCACTCGTGGATCTTGAGCTTCGCTACGGCGTCGTATATTGTTATCTTGGGATTGTATACTTAGATTTCTTATCATGTTAGTTGGTGTTTTTCATTTAATTCTTATCACACTCTATACTTTCACTGGTTTGTTTTCTGGGTTTCCGGTTCCCTTAGTCACGTTACGCCTGTAGACGTTACGTGGTTAAGTGTCGGTCACGGGCCAAACTTTGGGTCGTGACAAGATCGAGGTACGGAGGGTTGCTTCAGAAGATAACACTGCAGATCCATTCACCAAGGCCTTGCCCCAGACTCAGTTCGAGCGGCTGATCGAGATGATAGGTCTTCGATACGCCAGTACACGGCCTTAGTGCAAGTGGGAGATTGTTAGTGTATATGCCCTAGAGGCCATTACTGTATCATACTAGTTTGTATATTACTTGATGGAAGCTTAGGATATTCACAGTTGTATATACAATCTTGCTCGAAATGGTAGTATGCTACTTGGTTTGTCTCTGCTTTAATATGTGCATGTGTTTCTTTTAGCATATCGCTTATATACATATTAGTAGAGCCCTTAGGATCTTTGCTTGATTACCAGCGTTGTGTGGCGCTCACACTCGTGGGGGCTGGGTAATCCATAAGCACATCCTTATACAGGTCCCTAGTCGTTGGACTATCGAGACAGGGCATCGATACTCCGGATTAGACTAGCGTATGCGCTTCTCATCCCAGCATGGGAGACGGTCTGTCCCACAGCCGTCAGTACGTCGTACTTGAGATAGTATGCGGGTGCTCGTTAGGTTACGAGTACACTGGACAGGACTCGTCGGGAACTGTTGGTTGGTATTATACCTATCGTCAGTTATCAGTTCCCAGGTGGCATGCGTACAGCTTAGTCCGCTGACTTGACACTGTCACTTTGCCTCGAGTGTGTTCCCACTGCACTTTGATTACTACCCTACCACGGCTCAAAGGAGTCGTGCAAACAGGTATTTTTTGGGTGCAGTCCCGAAGCACTTGGAGGCAGTGACGGTTAGACATGATTCGTCTCTCCCGGTATTGGGGGTTGACATCGCGCTGTGTCCAGGAGAGCCATTACACAAGTAGTCCCTGGTCACGGCAAGCGAGATATACTGGTAGGTTTCCAGTGTTATCTCAGGGTGTTCTGGGCTACACTCCGACACGACTTGTACCGCTATTAGGGGACTGACGTTCACCGCCCCCTAGGCCCGCAATGCGATGTATCAGACGAACAGACCGGACTGTACGGAGACTGTCACATACATGCTCAGTAGGGGTTCAGATAGGGTCACCTCGTCAGTCTTCTTATCAACATCTACCTGGGGACCGTTACGTACAGCTAGTGCTGCTTGCGGTCTGTGGTTAAACCCACTGCCAGTGTAGTGTCGAGTCTTTAGAGTCCCACACAGAGAGCTATTCGCCTTTAGGCAAAATGAGTAGAGGTCGCATGGTTTTGCGACAGGGTTCGTTCACATCCGCGCACTTGTGCACGTTTGCTGTCCGATCAGCTTATACTAGCGGGCTTTTGTTTAAGCCTGATCCTAGTATATGATTTAGGATTGGTTTTATCTCTTTGTATTCGTGATCCCCGGATCACGAATACGGTTGCGAATGCACAGTTGCTTGAGACAGAGGGAGAGGACTTTGATTAGGGTTAATGACCATTGTCATTTTATTAACCCTAATGCTTATGTGTGTATTATGGTTAATTGATATTAGTTTAATATAATTGTGCATGGTTATGGTTGTTGACCATTTGACATTCTTGACTTGTTGACCTAGGTTAACACTTTGACCATCATCATTTCATTTGGAAGATACTCTTTGATCCTTGCAATTTGCATTAAAAATAAAATGATAATGGTCATGTCTTGATTAAGCCATGACAATTATCTCACTAATTATCTATTTACAATAATTCACACATATATGTGAGAATGCTTCATAATTCTCTTATTCTATCATTTTTACTTTCTCTCTCTTGCTCTTTCCTCTTCCTCAAGTTCTCCCCTCTCATGTGTTGAGAAACACTTGAGCTTGAGAAAAACCATTCCATAGTAATCTCTACTCTCATCTAGGGTTCTAGGATTAGCACTTCTAGCACCCTAGTTACTTCTAACTTGGAGTTGAAGCCAAAGGTTGAGGCTTTCGGGTGGATCCTTCTTCGACGTGAGAAGACGACAAAGGTGATCCCTTTCTACTACTCCAAGGAGCAAGGAGAGAAGGACATAAAGCCCTAGGTATAACCATTCTACCCTTTAGCTAGTTTCTAGTTAGATTTAGCTTGTTTTTGTTTAGCAAAGATCCTCTTTTGTCTAGTCCATGTTGCCTAGAGTAGTAAAAATCCGATTTTTATTCCGTTTTCCGCCTCCCCGTAAGCACCGGGGTGGGCAACGTGGACTTATATTTTCAAATTTGGTAATAAAGACGTATGCGTCTTCAGACTCGAGACCGTGATATTTGGGTAGAAGATTGATGTATTGGGCTTTTATTTCAAAATTGTCCCCATTCGCTGGTGGAATGGTGAGATAGGTCGAAAGAGGACCTCGCATAGGATAGCATCTCTCTTGGAGAGAGATGTGGGGTGGATTCTGTGCACCTGCGGACGGTGGCAGAGTAGTGTTAAAGAAGTTCGATGGAGAATTGTCCATCGAAGTGGGTGTGGTAGGGGATAATGAAAAAGTAGACGTAGAAATACCGACTTTGGAGTCGATAGGAGGAACGCGGACAAGACGAGCACTAGAATCCTGTGTCCAGCCGAGCATGCACTAAATGGTTTAGCTTAATTGGCAGCGTTATGATAATTAAGAAAAAGATGAGTTGGTGTTTGTTTTGAAAAAGATACAGATTTTTTGAAGAATCAAATCACAAACAATGCACAAGCAACCCTAAGTCTAGTAGTCACCTAGGTCAAGTCTGTAGACCGCTCCTAGACTTCTAGAAGACAAGTCGCAAGATAAATCCTCTACTGCCTCTTTGCCCCTCCTGTGGCCAGGTAAGTGCCAGGTAAGTGGGAGGTTCTCCACTACGTAAGTAGTGGGCCTAATTAAGTAACCACTTGCCTTAGACACACTTGCCTTAGACACTACAAAAGAAACGCGGATAAGCAATAGATTACCCACGACCTTCTTCTGTCTTAAGTGAGCGTGACGGTCCTTAGAGTCATGTCTAGATATTTTTTAGTTAATGAGGGTAATGCGGATGCAATTTTGTGATTTTTGGGGCTTAGGAAGGGTAAAGAACTCCCCACCTAATCTGAATTTGGTCTTTGCCCCTTAATTTCTGTATTAAGAATGCAAACAACCAAGATCAAACACGTAACAATTTTTATTTTTGCGGCGCTGCGAATTTTTGCAAAGAATCCTGCAGAAATTGGTTAATGGACAGAGCAGGGAGGAGATAAGAAAGTCAGAAGTGGACCTAGGAATTTTGGTACAGCGAAACCATAGGAGCGCCACGGAACCGCTACAAGAAGCTCTATATTACCGCGGAAACACGGTCTGAAAGGGAGATCTCTGCACAAAATTTCTTGCAGATGCTCCTGTTCACTTACTGAACTCTCTGGAATATTCAGAAATTTTTTCCACTTGCTCCACAGATTCCAGATTTCCTTGCAACAAATCACAACAAATCGTTAAGCGCTTGTTACGAATTTTGATCTAAAAACTGATGGAATAATAAAATTTTCATCTCAAATTACAAAAACGAACTAATTAGCACACGATCCCCGGCAACGACGCCATTTGATTGAATCGTTTTCGATGTCGTGTTTGGAAAAGTGTAAAGATCACAACCAAAGAAATTTGTAAACCGCAATCAATAACAGTGTCTTTTGTAGGTTCGTCGGCGAATGCGGATCGTCCATAGGGAAAGTGAGATTTGATCGATCTTGTTTTGGTTGAGATGAAAATTAAAAGATAAAAGGAAATTGATTCAAGATTTATGAAATTTTAGTTTCAAGAATCATCGGAAACTAGATTTAAAATCAAGAATTAATAAAGTTCAAGATGATATCCAAATCGAATGAATTATCAAGATTTGTAAAGAGGCTTGTAGGAATCGATCCAATCGATAGTGATCATGAAGAATTATGATTACGAATTCTTATCTATTGATGATTTATTGCTAGATCGATGACGATCAACGAGGTTTAGGGATCTATTGAAGAAACTAGGGTTTCTCCATCATCATACCTTGTCCTTTCGTTGATTAGCATTCAAATTCTAGCATCTAGGAAATTCAATTATCGATCGTTGATCTCTAATTTGGAGCAAAAACATTCAAGAAAGCATCTCGCTCAAATTAGGTTGTCGATGATTTAATTTCCTAGAGTTTACAAAACTCATAAGACTTAAGAATCGTTCAAGAATTTAATCATCATCATCTATCTATTTTCTTGATTCCTCCACAAGCGGAGTTTTCACTCAAACATCCTGAAAAAGAAAACAATCAAGAATTGACAACTCATCATAATGCTCAAATGTAAAGAAAAGCAAGATCAAGAATTTTCCCCTTTTATTATTCGATGTTTCATTACAATACACTCAAAGACTACAAGAATTGAGGAGAGAACTCGATCGTCGAACTAGCTTCGCATCGTCTTCTTGAGTCGCGGATCATCGTGGATCACTTGCTAGGATGAAGATTGGCGTTTCTTCAAAAAGGCTTGTTGGATGCTTGCTTGATTTGGTACTCGATGATCTTGATTTGGATAAAATTGTGTCACTCAATTTGTGTGGAATTTGATTTTGATCTCACTAGAATTTTTACCCTCAAAATGATGAACAACCTTTGTAATGAAGCCTTGGGTCCCCTTTTATAGTCTTCTCCTTTAGCTTCCCATAGAAGGTTGATCTAGCTTCCTTTAGAAGCTAAGCTAGGTTTGGCTACCCTTTTAAGCTTGGTAGTTAAGAAGAAACTTCTAGATTGAGTTAGTTATTTAGCTTACAAGAGAAGCTTGGTTGTTATGAGGCTTGCATAGAAAGCTAGGTAGTTATAGGAAGTTTCTAGATTAAGGTAGTTAACTAGCTTGCATGAGAAGCTGGGCTGTTGGATGGAAACATCTGGAGATTTGAAGCATCTTGAATGAGTTTTGTAGTTGAGAAGAGAAGCCTCGGGAAGAATGCTGCCGCCAACGAGTCGGATTGGCCGCGGATCCGCGGCGGATCGGCCGCGGATCCATGGCTGTTTGAGGAGCTTGGTGCATGGAACTTCCAGGTTGATTTCATGTTGGCTTTATGGCACTTTTCTGATGTCTGGAATATTTTTATACTTTCTTGTTCACTGCCAGATCACAAATCTTGGACTTGGTGTATTTTAACAGCACTTTTAGCAGTTCCTGTTTTTTTTTCCTGGAATTTCCTACACACAATCTCGGGACAAGTGTTGCTATATACAAAGATCATGCGTGCAATAATAAACACACAATTTCCCTAAAAATGCCGGTTATAATGTATAACACATGTTATTTGATATTTTACAGAAAAATTGCTAATATGTGCTATATTCATACCGAACACCTTTAGATGATTGCAAAGAGTAGGGAAATTGATGTGTTAAAAATGCAATATTTTCGACTGATTATCTCCCCCAAAGTCCACACTTCGCTATAATTTCCTCAGCCCTTCGTGTGTTAGCTCGGTGCTCTTCCCCTTAGGTCGGATTTCTTGCGTTCTTTCCTCAG
The DNA here is from genome assembly GCA_030015575.1 of Agapanthus africanus. Lineage (NCBI taxonomy): Eukaryota > Viridiplantae > Streptophyta > Magnoliopsida > Asparagales > Amaryllidaceae > Agapanthus > Agapanthus africanus. The sequence continues at coordinate 486,457,503 of CM057339.1, read as the reverse complement.
AAGACTCCTTCCTTTGCTCTGGTTAGATGTCTTCCTCTGGGGAGTCCGTAGAAATAGTTCGGGTAGAGTTTAGGGAGTCTTCTGCAGCTTCCTCTTCTGCTTCTTCCTCTTCCTCGCCCGAGTCGAGATCCCCCCGGGAAGTTAGGGTTTGTCACGCTTCCTGGGGTCGTGCGACGGGGACAGTCCCCAGAGCGGGTGTCAGGAGTGTTCATGACATGCCTTCCCTCCTGAGGCATGCGGACGAGCTCTCCACAATCCGGGCTCGCTTCCACATTCCCCCCGGCTACTCGCTTCGCTTGGCCGGGGAAGGAGAGAGAGCAAACCAGGTACGAGGCAAGGAGATTGCTTTGTACTTGGAGGCCTTTTGGGTCGGCATGCGTCTGCCCTTCTCTCTCTAGGTGAGTGCGGCGTTACGTTGCTTTCAACTAGCCCCGGGCCAGTTAGTGCCGAACTTGTGGAGGATTCTCCTCGGGTTCTTGGTTCGGTTGAGACTGCAGGAGATCCCTTTCAGCCGGAACGTTTTCATTTCCTCCCTCTGCTATAAAAATCACCCCGGCACTCGTAGGGATGAGCTTATCTGGGTATATATTTCTTTTAGAAAATACAGAGGAGGGGCGACCGGGTTGGGGTTCGTAGCAGTGCCTTCTTCCATTCATGAATGTAACACCTTAGAATGCGATTAGTGTTAATTAAGCGATAATACGGGTTTTCTGTAAAAAAGTTTACCAATTCGGTTTTCTCACATTTTATAACATTTAATTAATAATTTATTGTTATTTGTTATGGCTTGCACACACTTGTGCATGTTAATTGAGGGTTTGTTTGTGTTAACCTTGTTTAGTGGCATGACAACCTTAAGCTAATCCTTTCCTTGTTTAACCTTAACCTTAAACCTTAGATATTTGTAGTGAGATATTTTCCTTGTTTTGGATGGTGGGGAGGTGGCAAGATGACTCATGGTAGGAGTCATTGCTAGCATTTATGATGGAGAGGGAGAGAGTAAGTGTATGGGTGCACTTACCCTACACTCACCCTCTCATCTCTATCTCATCCTTCTATCACTTTTTCTTATCTTACTATCTCTTTCTCTTTTATCTTTCATCTCCTCTTCACCCTCAACTGAAACCTTCATTAATCCGTCACTAAACCTACACCAAATTTCATTAAACCTCACCCAAATCACTTCACATGTCTTGTTTTGCCTCTAAGATCACTTGGAGCTTGGAAAGCTACGATCTTTTAGCTTGTGTGGTCAGGTAATGAGCTCTATCTGTTAAGTAGGTGTTTTTAGTGTTATGTAGCTTGTTAGTTGTTGTTTAGAACACTTAAAGTTTAGTTTCGTGCATATATCGTATTTTTAGTGTCATATTATGATATCTGTGATCTGCTGTGACCCCGAGTGTGTATTAGAAAATCTAGCAGTGTAGTTGTGTTGTACCAGTGACCATAAGCTTTCACCTGAAGCACGAACCCCTTTTGCTCGGATTTCGCCGGCGACTTGTAAAGGAAATCCGGCGACCTCGGTTTTTGTGGGGAGATAGGGTTTGGGTTTTTCACGGTAGCTGTCTGCTATGGTTTTAGTGTGTTTTGTACTGCTTGATTTTTATGTTTTGACAGTATAAAAAATCTGGGATCACTTTTCTTGTTTCTAGTTTTACGACTACGTGCGTTACATTATCCGACACGGTACGTGTACTTTGTGTAGCTTTGCTCTTGGGTTGGTTTCATAGTGTCGCTACACACGTTAGCCACTAGACGAACACTTGAGTGTATGTTTGGAGTTGGTGCGTCGGTCAAACGTAGTTTGTACGTATTATTGGTCGATTGCTAATATGAACTTGTTATATTGTTGTATGATCTTAGGGTCGCAGGCGGGGACTTCGGACGCTGCGAAGAAGGGAAAGCAAGTGGTTGGCTTTACTTAGCCTAAGATCATCAATGAGTAGATTTAAATGCTACAGGGGAATCGCCCGTATGGCGTTATGCGTCTGGGCTAAATTAAATGACATAGTTATTAGTTACAAGTATATGGACATTGAGTGTGCATGTGTACCATTGTTGCATATCTCATTTCCTATTGTATATGGACATAGTATTAATGAGACACAACACCATTATTGATGGTTCATGTTACACGAGCACTAATTGTATGCTACACACACTCCGTTGATAATTACCATGACACGCACAACCCTATACATATGTGATATTGTATTGATTAAGGACATTGAGACATGATCCTTATTTCTATTGTGCATATGAGATATAGCTGACACCTATATATACGTGATATTGTATTGGTTAGAGACATTGAGACTTGACCCTTATTTCCAATGTGTATAAGAAATATAGCATACACATATACCTACATGCTTACATATATGCCATGCTATACCTACATGCTTACACGCATACCTATAGGGTATTGTATCATTATTGACAGGTATAGACACATATCTTGCTATAGCTACATATATACCTATAGGGTATTGTATGATTATTGACAGGTATATACACATATGAGATATAGCTACATGTACATCTTGCATATATACTTACATGTACACACATATACCTTGCTATAGCTACATGTTCACCCTTATATGATGTTGCGTTGGATTTTGGAGAAATTAGGAACCGTATGATATATTTAATAACTTGTTGCATTTAAATAGAGGATTTTCCTTTATATGCTCATATTACTGTTTTATGTTGCATATATTATATTTCATGGATTTACGCATTGAGATATGGATTTCATATGATGATTTCAGGATGTTTTACTCCTGATGATATATATCAGTGGTATGGGACGCTGTTATATATGTATATATATATCAGTGGTATATGACGCTGTTATATATGTACATATATATAATATATATCATCAAAACGATCTATGCAAGTATTCTTATTCATTACTTGATGATATATGGATTTGAGAACCATGGGCCGATCCGGACTGATGGAGCCCGAGATATTGATATGGGCCGATCTGGACTGACGGAGCCCATGGGCTGATCCGGACTGACGGAGCCCGAGATATTGATATGGGCCGATCCGGACCGACGGAGCCTGAGATATTGATATGGGCCGATCCGAACTGATGGAGCCCGAAAGCCGATCCGGATTGACGGAGCCCGATATATGAGGATTTACTTGTTGATACTGGACACTAGTTTTCATGATGTTTTTGGATGTCGATGTTGGACACTCAGGTTCCATATGACTTACAGGATATGTTTTATCCCATACTCAGCATTTATTTGATATGCATTGCATCATGTATTAGTAGTACCTGATAGAGTACCTTTCATGAATGTTGCAAATACATATTGCCATATTATACTATCTCCACCCATTTATTATCAGAACACCTCAACGAATGGCAAATCCTAGCCATCCTATCGAGAAATGCCTGCGGGTCCTCTGTCGCATCTATGCCGGTAAAGACGGGAGGTCTCATCCTCATCAACTCCTGCAATGATACATGAATAGTCATAGTAGTAGTAGGAATAACTGCCTGGGTAGCAGGTACAATCATGGTCTGTGCAGTGGAAGGAACATCCTCAGATCTCTGTGCCCGACTGGCCTCAACTATAGATCCCACCATCTGTCGTAACTCCTGCATACCGGCCTCTAGCCTAGCAATACGGCCTAGGGAAGATGGATCAATCTGTCCCTGAGGGGTAGGCGTACCGCCCTGATCGGCTCTCGTCTCAGACGAGCCTGCTCGAATTTCATCTCTGGCGGCAGCCCTCTGCGCCCTCGTAGCCTTCGGCGGCATAGAAGCTGGAATAAGAAACAAGATTGATAAGGACATTGTAATTGAATCAAAGGATGCATGGAATCAAGAAAGGAAATACAAGCAATTATGTCCTAAGGTCACTTAGGCGGAGTACCGTATCATAAGTATGCCGCAGATCATACACACGCTACGCCACTCTGCTTAAGTCACCTACTCCATCTACTAAGGGTCGTCTTACACTCAGAAAGGTAAAACCTATAGCTCTGATACCAACTTTGTCATGACCCGAAGGTACGGATGGTGACTGGTGTAGGGTTACCTAGGACGGCAGCAAGGTTTCGGGAGGAATCATCCATGCCGTTTTTAAATTTTTGCCGTTCTAAATAACTCAAACCTAGAATCTTTAACTAGAAATTTAAACAAGCAAGCAATGTTAACAACTTAATATCTATGTGAATGAGGAATACAACCTTTGTAGACCGGTCCTTCACTTCAATAGCTCCGTGTAGCAGTCCCTTCGCTGCGAGTAAATGATCTTGCGGACTCTTGAATGGCTCTATAAGAAGAAAGCAACGATCTTGCTTGAAGTCTTCGAGGCCGAAGATGATATACGTCGAGGAGACACTAACCTAAGCTACCCTCTTCTCTAATGTAGGATTAGTGAAGCTAACACCCTATACTGAAGTGCTAATCTAGTAGAGGATGATGAAGTAGGACTTTTGCTCACTTTGGAATTAATTTTCTCACTAGGGTTTCTCACTTGATCAAGAGCTAGAGAGCTCTTGAGCTTTGAAGAGGAAGATGAAGAGACATAATGTTGTGAGTGAGAATGAAAACCATGAGTGAGAAAATATCTAATATATCTCATGTAGAGACTTAACCATGAGTTAAGATAATGGTTGGGTTAACAAAATATCTAGTATAAAATAAAACTAGTGGACTAGTCAATGGGTCTCCAAGCTTCTCAAACCTTCATGCCATGTGACCATTATCCTACTAATAATTGATTTAACCTAAATAAATAAACCCTACATTATCTTTATCATGGTGTAAGTCTCATACACCCATGTAGCTTGTATCATCAACCATGACACAAAACAAAACACAATTAATATATATCACATATATATTAAGTGTGCACATGTGAGAAAAATAAATGTTTAAGTGAGCTAATATTAGTTAATGTAAATTAATATATCAAATATAGAATTATACATTAAATCAATAAATCAACACTTGATTTAATAATCCGGTTATATCTCATATGACCGACTAATATTATTTGTATCATCATATCGAATCAACACTTGATTCGATAATCCAACTATATCGCATATAACAGAGCGATACAGTATCGACTTATCGAATCTACATTTGATTCGATAACCCGGCTATATCATATATAACCGATCGATACTTTATATCGCGAGAATAGAATGCAGTATCACATACTCCTATTAATCTCGGTCCCGCACATATCACATATGTGCTCCTACTTCATTTTGCTTGAGCCAGTGAAACCTCTGTGTAGGACTCTAAAGACTCATCAATACACCGGCAGTAGGTGATGATCACATCAAGCATCCATAAGCTGTCAGCGGTACTAGCTGGACGTAACGACTACCCGGGTATTGAACGATCAGAAGATCAGCAAGCTAGCCCGCTCCAACTCCAGCAAAAGCTTGTCAGCAACACTACCGTACAGTCTCGTCTCTTCGTCTGATATGTCGCATATCATCGCCTGGGGGTGGTAAAACATCAGACCCCAATAGCCTGATAAGTCATACCGATGCAAGGTGCATAACGGTTCGAGAAAGTACTGATAACACTTACCAGTAAATCTCAGCAACCGTGGCCTGGGATTTCATGTTATGGCCAATCGAGCATAGCGCAACATCAACTCCCAAAACTGGGAGAGACGAATCCCCTCCTATCACTCATTGCCTCCATGTGACTCAGGACTGTACCCAAAAAACACCGTTTTGCACGATCTCTTGACCGTGGTAAGGTGAAAATCAAAGCATAGTGGGAATCATACGAGAATCTATGACGATCTCGGGTCCATAGACTAATCTGTACAAGTGTCACCAGAGAACTACTATCTAACGATAGGTATAATACCATCTAGAAGTTCTTGGCGATTCCGTTCAGTGTACCCAGTCTCCACTGAGCACCAGTACACCATCTTTGATGTCAATCACCAATGGATGTGGGATCATCCATCGCCCATCATATGGGTCAAGATCCGTATACGCTAGTCTAATCTGGAGCATCGATGGCCTGTCTCGATACTCCCTCGACTAGGAACAATTATAGGGTATACTTATTGACTATCCTTGGCCCCACTAGTATGATCTCCATCATAGTCCTGGGTGTCAAGTACACATCCTAAAGGGCTTTGTCAACATGTGAGAGCAAGACAGCATCACGTATACAAGTCAACATGTTAAGACAAAGAGCAACCAGATAGCATACTATCATATCGAGCAAGAAAGTCCTCCCTATATATGTCTAAGCATCTACTACAACATACATCCCATGTACAGTAATGGCCTCTAGGGCATACATATAACTAACAATCTCCCACTTGCACTAAAGCCATTTGTCGCATACTTCACAATATCGCAGTGATTGTAGTATCCCTTACTCAACCATCCCAAATTCTCTCAAATTGTATTTGGGAAAGCAGGCCTTGGTGAGTGGATCCGCCGTGTTAACCTCAAAATCTACTCTTCTTACCTAGATCCGTTGGAGATCAACCATCTCCCTGATCAGGTGATACTAGTCTCAGAATATGTTTGGATCGCTGATGGGAACGGTGTTCCTAGGCGAAAGCCACAACTCCATTGTTGTCACAATAATAGTTATTGGACGCTCAATGGTAGGAACCTTGCTCATCTCATGAACAAGTAATGTCCAGACAACCTCTTTGGTAACATCGTTGGCAGCAATGTATTCAGCCTTTATCTTCTAGTATGCCACGATATCTAGCTTGGAACTCTTCCAATCATACCGTCCCTTCACTGAGGGTAAAGACAATGCCTGTGACTGACTTTCAGTCGAACTTATCACTCTGGAAGCTAGAACCAAGAACTTTTTTTTAGTGCTTCTCAAGTACTTAAGAATGTCCTCCACAGCTGTCTAGTTATTCTTCCAAGATCCGATTGATTCTGTATCACTACACCTAGCGAGTCATCTACATCTGGTCTGGTACATAACATCACATACATGATAGAGCCTACTGCCGAAGCATAGGGTATCCCTTGCACGTGAATGATCCATGAGTAAGTGGGTGAACCACTACGCTTAGAATCCTCCATACTAAACCCCTTTAGTATGGTTTCAATGTACCTGGATTTGGGACACTCCCAACATCCACTTAGATCTATCACTATAGATCATAATCCACAAGATGTAGTAGGTATCATCCAGATCTTATATTGAGAATCCTCATGATAAGAGAGCTTGACCGAGTGTAGCATAGGAAAAACTTTCCTATCAAGAGTATGTCATCTACGTACAATACGTGGAAAACAACATCACTCTCTACAGCCTTCTTGTATATACAAGGTGTTGGAGATAGTGCCCTCAGAGTCAATTATTGGATCACAGGCACGTGATTGCAATGATTGAGGGAGGACCTATCCCGGTAGGACAGTCTTACTCGAGATGATAGTATGCTATCTGGTTCACCTTTATCATCGTGTACTTCTTTAGGTGACATGACAGGTCGCTATTGCACATTGATAGAGCCCGTAGGATTCTTGCTTGACTGCCAGCAGTATGAGGGCGATCATATAAGTGAGAGCTGGAGTCTATAAGCACATCCTTAAAAGGTCCCTAGTCGTGGGAGTTTCGAGACAGGGCATCGATTCTCCAGAGTAGACTAGTGTATACAGTCGAGACCCCGACGAGGGGCGGTGGCCGGTCTCACAAGCCACTGGTGTCAGTTGGTTCACCTAAGATGTATCCAGGTGCTCATTGGGTTATGAGTACACCGGACAGGACTCGCCGGGAACATGCTAGTTGGTCTTATACCTGACGTTAGATAGCAGTTCCTAGGTGACATGTGTACATGTTAGTTCATCGACCTGGGGATCGTCATTTGTCTCGTGTGAGTTCCCACTGTGCTTTGATTACTACCCTACCACGGCTCAAAGGAGTCGTGCAAACAGGTTTTAGTTGGGTATAGTCCCGAGCCACATGGAGGCAGTGAGCGGATCTTCAGAGGTTCGTCTCTCCCGGTATTGGGGGTGTGGTCGCGCTGTGTCTAGGAGAGCCATTACATGAAGTCCTTGGCCAAGGCAGGAGATTTACTGGTAGGTATTCCAGTAGTATCTCAGGGTGTTCTGGGCTACACTCCGACACGACTTGTACCTCTTTTAGGGGTCTGACTTTTACCAACCCCTAGGCCCGACATGCAATGCTCATAGACGAACGGACCGGACTGTACGGATATTGTCACTGACAGGCTCAGTAGGGTGTCAGGATGAGTTCGCTCATCGATGTCCCTTTTGGTCAATAGCTGGTGGCCCATCACGTATTGGCTTATACCTCTGACGTGCTGGTGGTTAAATCCACAACCATAGTATTGACGAGTCTTTAGAGTCCACCACACTTTCAGTTACTTAAGCTTTCGGGCGAAACGCTGTAGAGGCCGTATGGAGATATGGCAGGGTCCAATCAGATACGTGCGGTATTGCACGGATCAGGATCGGACGGTTAGTACTAGAGACCGTATGGATATATGGCTGGGTTCGATCAGATACGTGCGGTATTGCACGGATCAGGATCGAACGGATTTTACTAGCCGGCTTTGTTTTAAGCCGGGTCCTAGTATAGTACTGTGTAGATTTTGTCTCATTGCATTTGTATCCGGTCGGAATACAGATGCGGGTGTGTATGCACTGTATCGGGGTTTTCCTGTAATTTATTACGGGACCAGTTTTCTGGAGTTGCCAGTTTGCATTCCGTTCCGGCCGGTTTTCCTTTGTTCTTTCCCGGCCGGACTTTTCCGATGGAGGGGGTTATTTGCAAGTTTGCAAATAACACCTTGTGGAGGGGTTTATTGCAAATGCTTTGATTATGATGTCATCTTTTCTTTTCCACCATCATTTGATTCTCTTTACATCACTCACTTGCATTAATTGAGATAAGAAAGGATTTGAGGTTGATTTGAGTTTTGTTATCATAATGTTTTGGTTGTGGTCACCCTCCACCTTTTACTACACTCACCTCCCTCTTGCATTATGTTTTCACTCCACCACCATTCCTCATTAGAGCATGGCCGGCCACTTCATTGAGGGAGAATGAGAGAGTTTCATTTTGGAGTGTGGCATTTTTGATCTCATTTCATGCTAGGAAAAATGCAAGCACCATTTTTCTTACCTTGATTCCTCCATCATCTTCAAAGGCAACAAAACCCCAAATGAGACACAACTCTACACATTCTACAGCAAATCTTGGGCATGTCGACTTGCCAGCTTCATGCCCGAGTTGCCTCGGTATTGAGGTGGGAGCCCGTAAAAGATGCAGGCGATGTGGTGCCCTTCCGGCAAGGAGGCGACGACCGGAGTTTCCGCAGGAGATCGGGACGACGACGAGAAGACCGGAGGACTCGGATCACTCGGTATATCTCTTCCCCATCTTGTAGTTAGCTAGAACTAGTTTAATGGTCCGATCCGGGTGTTTAGTGCGCGGTGGTGCCGGTTTGCTAAGTTCGCAGAATTAAAGTTTATCACCGCTTCCGCATTTGGCCGTCGGATTGACGGCCGGGGCGCCGCCGTGCACTTATAGTGGTATCAGAGCCTCGCCATTAACATAGTCTAGCTTTGTTTAATGTGTTTGCATTTCCGATCGACCAAAATTCCAAAAAACCACATTTTCCTCACATCAGTTTTCTGTCGAAATTTTTTGAAGTCCAAAAATTTTTCAGGTTGTAAAAAACTAATGTACTGGAAGTTCTAAGAATTATGGAGAAATTCGAGACACTGATCTCTCAAGGGGAGCGCGGAACCGCGGCAAAACCCCTCTTGTTGCCGCGGTTCCGCCGCAGTATTGGTTGATCAGTGTGTCTAATTTCTCCAGTAGGCTTCTGGGCTGATTTTGGGGTTTTTGGAATATTAATATTGGGCCCAGAATTTCTTGATGTGCTACAGTAGTACTTGGGGGCCCACTTGTTAAAATTTGATCGATCAGATATTTTAAACACATTATTTCACAGTATTTACATTATATCTGCGACCGTGAATGTCACTTGATCGGTAAATCCTGTCTAACTGCTATAGTCCGGTTAGACGGATTTGCGAACGTGACTTTCACGTTGATGTTTTGTGATTTTGCTGTGATGTTGCGGATCGTTCGTGGAGGATAGCCTGGATGCAATGCTAGTACAGTTTCTGTTGTATTATGTACATTTGATATTGCGGGGCGAGCGTCCGACATGTGGACTGCCGTCACTGCCTGTTTGTATTATTATTTTGGGGCACGGCCAGGTTGTGGTCGATGTACCCGTTGTATGTATATTTTATTTTCTGTACTAGGATTACCCCGCGGTGGGGTGCACGGATAGCCGGGTTCTGGAGGGCAACAAGCCCGCATCCCATGGCATTGGGACGGAGGGGGCTTCACTCTAGAATTGGCAGGCTATTCGCCGCACTCGTAGGGGGTACAGGTTGATCCAGGAGGGGTGCCCAAGTTACCGGATTCCGTGAAGTGCTGGGTGGTCCATTCACGGCGCTGAAGGGGGCTGCCTCGCTTCAGGTTTTGGCGGGTAATTTGCCGCGCCCGTAGGGGTCTAGGATTTCATTGCACAGGCTATCCACACGACCAGGGGAACGTCGGGTTTCAGTAGTGGCTCTTTGAAACCCGGGGATCCCAGATATCTGTATTGTTCTGTGATGTTGTACATTTCTGTGATGTTGCTTTTTATCACGCCTTGAGCGAATATAATATATTGGTATATATATTAGTAGATGTTGTATATGTTTTACATCCGCGCTAGTCCAGTCCCCGCTCTGTCGTTAGTTAGCTAACCTAACGGGTAATGACGGGACCCAGTGGCGAATGCGGATGGCATATACGTACATCAGTATATTTTCGTTCTTTGTGGTGTGATCAATTGATGGGACTGCGTTGATTCGGATCAATGCAAGTTAAAACAAACCTATTCTGATGTTGTTGGAACACTTTTCAAAAGGCTGTTATTGCAAGGACGTTCACTTTTGTTTTGCATCGTGGTATTCATTTGGAATATCCTGCTCCTCAGTCGACGAGGCAAGGGCCGAGATCCCTTCACCGGGAGTGACCCCTTGGACAAAAGTTTGCGTCAGGGCATTAACTTCACTATAGCTGATTACTTTTGCTTTGCATCGTGGTATTCAGTTGGAATATCCTGCACCTCATTCTACAGGGAAAGAGCCGAGATCCCTTCACCGGGAGTGACCTCTTTAGCAGAAGTTTTCGTCACTATATTTTCTAAAAGCTATCCGTTCCTTCAACGATATCAAGTTCATTACGTTAAAGGTTTTCGCCAGAAACCATTCGTAGCCCTCCGTCGTTTCAGACAGGTAGCACGCAGTATTCATGCTATGTTTGTTGACCTTCGTCAAGGCATAGTGCATGGTAGCTGCTTGTTGCCTTTCTGCTGCATAGATAGATGTGTTGGTTTGGGACAGTCGTATAGCCTTGTTGACCTTCGTCAAGGGCTTGTACAGGTGGGTTCAAATTAACCTGGACAATGACGGGTGGAACTTGACATGTGACTTATGATTTGTTGACCTTCGTCAAGGTCATAAGAGCATGGGGCAGAAATCTCATCGGGAGTTTCAAAAGAACTGAAACTTACCAGATATGCGCATACCTTCTGGAGTGTGATAGCGTGAGCGGATTCCGTCACGTTATCATGCGATGATAGTTGGATTCCGATTCCCATTGATGAGTTGGTTTACTCCTCGGGTGACCCCGACTAATTCTTCTTTCAGGTTTGGAGGAGAATTTGAGGTACAGTGGGAGGTTTCCAGATTAGATAAATTGGTAACCATTCTGATCTAGGTTAGAGTGCACGCTGAGTGTTTCTTTTCTCTCTCTCTTTGGCAGCGACCACTGACCCGACCCTAAGACTATGACTCAGTGACCAAGTTGACCGAACCTTCTTAACACTGGCTTTTGGATTGTCAGAGTTGCAGACCTCATTGCCACTCCTACTTTTACCCTTTTCTCCAGGACACCCCGTATTACTACGAACGTCCACTTCCATTGGACAAAACCATCGTATGGTTAGATACGAACTCGAAGGAATTTATTCGATGATGGTTTCCGGTTCTGGAGGAAACGGATAGGATTATTCAGTTGTCTTTTCCTTTTACCTTCTCTCAAGTTGTGAGTACTTTTTGGTTTAGGAGATAGTACACCTATTACGCAAATTGGATAGTCTTCTTCCAAACCTTAGGCTGGTGCCGAACGGTGGGGAATGAAGAAAACCAATTAGCCTAACGGTGGTGTGCAGAAGGTATTAAGTTAAGACGAAGCAAGGGATTAGTAAGAGGGCAAAGTAAATTGCGACTGATATTCACAACCAAACCAAGTATTTCTTCGCCAATCCTAAATCACATTTGTATTTCTCCAAGACACTCCGTATCACTACGAAGATCCACAGTTTATTGGATACTCCATCGTATGGTTATATACGAACTCGAAAGGAACTTGTTCCAGCTCGGGGACGGATTGTGGTCCAGGAGAAATAGGAATAAGGTTTATTCGGTTGTCTTTTATCTTCACCTTCTCTCGCATTGCGAGTGCTCCTAGGATTAGGACAGTACACCCATTATGCTTATTGGATAGTTTTCTTCCAAACCATAGGCTGGTGCCGAACGGTAGGAAAGGAAGAAAACCAATTGGCCTAAAGGGGTGTGCAGAAGGTAATGACTAAAGACATATAAAGGGATTTGGAGAGGTGGCAAAGAATTATACGGTTATAGTTGTGAATCTGGATAATGGTAGAGGCATTACTAGGAATACCAGGATACCCCATCGAAACATTTAAATGTTTCAGTTTCACTGTGTACTGTTAAAAGAAAACTGATTTCCCGATTGGACACTTTCTCCAGGGTATGTATTTACCAAGTTTGATTCTCACATCTGTATGGTTTTACAGATGATGAGTGGGAGTAAGTTATTGGGAATAGGGTGATCATCCTCATTATATCGGGATTCGTTGTAATCGGTGATATTTGAGGAGATCATCTGGGCTGTTTGCCGGTCGGCAAATATTTGGTTTTGAATATTCGCTGTTGTGCACCAATTTCAAATTGATATATCTGTACGTCTATTTTCATAGAGTGAGATATACCTTTTGATATTATGTCGATGACATTTACCTACATCAGTGGATGGTTAGGTAAGGAGCATTAAACAGCGGTGTAATTCTTCTTAACCATAAGTACAGTTTTCAACCTACGACACATAGTGAAAGAGTTGTTAGACTCAGCGGACTTATACAGAGTATTGTATGTTGTCCAGTGTCCATTAGGACAGAGGGGTTGGTCCTCATACTATATTCTGTTTACTTTTAACTTCTCTAGTTCTTAGACATGTGTTTCGTAGAAGCACAGGGTCTAAGTTTTGAGGAGTTATAGGTATTTGAATAGAGTAGAGAACCAGGTGTAGCAAGTATCGGGATTCTTCAAAGTGATCGAAGATGTAGATACTTGTGAATGGTATTCAGTTGATAGTAATGATAAAGAGAAATTGCTTCTCTTACAGGTTACTCATAATTGGAAGTATTCCTAAGTTGAGTAACGCTGATCGGCCTCTTTCCATTTAGTTGACATGCACTGGAGACAGCTGCATGATTTGAATCTGGTTCAATTAAATCAGTGCCTCTGGTTCTATATTGGATATAGAACAGTTCATATCTTAACGATGTTAAGGTACGGGGAGTTGTCTGGCTTATGATTAAAACCAGACACTGGACAACTCAAGGCACGTTTCTGTAATGGCTGTTTGTGGGTTGACCCAGGCTATGACGAGGGTTGATTTTCTACCATCTGGCAGATCAATAGAAATATTGTTCTAGACTCGCCACAGTTTTATTAAAAATGGATTTTTCCAAAAACAATAGTGGGAGTATGGTAGAACTGGAAGTGATTCCAGAACCGCAAACGATTACTGAAGATTTGATACCTAAAGATTCAATCTGATTTGACATTCCATTGGCCACTCCGCAGATACGGTGGGTAACTTCAGGCACCCGAGAGGTGCTCCGGTAGCCTCAAGGACGGTGATAAGGAAGTTCTTGTTTACCCACACTTGCCATTGCTGTTGTTCCAGGCTGCGAGACCCGGTGGGAGGATGAGTATAGCGTCGTTCTAAACTAGCTTTAGAAGTGCACATCTATATGACTCTGCAAGAAGGTTGTCGTAGTCAGTGGGAGCAGCGGAAGCATTGGTGGACATCAGGCTTATGTCTATTTATAGACTAAAGCAGATATAGCGGAGACAGATCATCTATTTCTGATGTGACAGTCATAGGTTTGACGTCATCAGAATAGGGGATGGATCTGTTGAGAAGGTAGTAGGGTGTGATATCCGGGTTTTGGATGACATACACAAAGTAGGAAGTGATATTCCTATACTACGATCGGTTATACTTTGGTCGTCACATAGTGGTTTCTCCACACAGAACTTAGACACTATATCATACATACTGGTTACTAGATCTATGGTTTTAGATCTAGATTTGGGTGGTTTCCCAATCAGGGTACTTTGACAGCGTTCTAAGAGTATTTAGAATGGACGACTCCTGGCACGGTAGTATACCTGCAGGTGATGGAGTCACCCTCTCTAAAGGTGTCTTACAGACTAAAGGGGAGAGGGATGTGCATGATTGGCAGATCACTTGCTTAGGCAATTGAGTCAATCATGAGATGTCAAGTACCACACCAGATGTTGTTCTTGCACTAGATGCAATAAGTTGATATTGATCCAATCCTGGAGAAACAGTCGGGAGCAACTTTAGAACATAAGTAGATGTTCTAGGGAAATGATAACGACAGCCTCATTAAGGAGACAGTTATCATTCCAGGCTTCCAAGGTGACATGGACGACAGGGTGATTGTCAGAGTTATAGTTTTCCCTCTGACGAGGGGCAGTATTCTGGACAGGTGATCCAGGCAGATACTGAGGGAGGCATGGCGCAGGATACTGATTAAGTTCAGTTGACGATACAGTCTAAGAAGTTTGGATTTGGAGTTCATTTATGAGCTAGGTCCCATCAGACATCCAGACATTCTAAGACAGGTATTGCTCTTTTCGGGAGATGGCTTTCTCCGCGAACTTGAGATAGAGAGAGACATAGAAAGAAACATCAAGGCGGATCCACTCACTGAGGCTATTCCTCGAACGCAATAGTTTCGCAAACGGGTTTTGTGAGACTGACTAGTAGAGGAGTTGGGTGTTCGGTATCACACGGGCTGTGAGTATGCGACATCGCAATAATTAGCCTTGAGTGCAAGTGGGAGATTGTTGGAGATAGTGCCCTCAGAGTCAATTATTGGATCACAGGCACGTGATTGCAATGATTGAGGGAGGACCTATCCCGGTAGGACAGTCTTACTCGAGATGATAGTATGCTATCTGGTTTACCTTTATCATCGTGTACTGCTTTAGGTGACCTCACAGGTCGCTATTGCACGTTGATAGAGCCCCTAGGATTCTTGCTTGACTGCCAGCAGTATGAGGGCGATCATATAAGTGAGAGCTGGAGTCTATAAGCACATCCTTAAAAGGTCCCTAGTCGTGGGAGTTTCGAGACAGGGCATCGATTCTCCAGAGTAGACTAGTGTATACAGTTGAGACCCCGACGAGGGGCGGTG
This sequence comes from Agapanthus africanus, assembly GCA_030015575.1. Classification (NCBI taxonomy): domain Eukaryota; kingdom Viridiplantae; phylum Streptophyta; class Magnoliopsida; order Asparagales; family Amaryllidaceae; genus Agapanthus; species Agapanthus africanus. Next base: position 486,441,883 of record CM057339.1, on the reverse strand, counting down.
GCCGGTCTCACAAGCCACTGGTGTCAGTTGGTTCACCTAAGATGTATACAGGTGCTCATTGGGTTATGAGTACACCGGACAGGACTCGCCGGGAACATGCTAGTTGGTCTTATACCTGACGTCAGATAGCAGTTCCCAGGTGACATGTGTACAGGTTAGTTCATCGACCTGGGGATCGTCATTTATCTCGTGTGAGTTCCCACTGTGCTTTGATTACTACCCTACCACGGCTCAAAGGAGTCGTGCAAACAGGTTTTAGTTGGGTACAGTCCCGAGCCACTTGGAGGCAGTGAGCGGATCTTCAGGGGTTCGTCTCTCCCGGTATTGGGGGTGAGGTCGCTCTGTGTCTAGGAGAGCCATTATACGAAGTCCTTGGCCAAGGCAGGAGATTTACTGGTAGGTATTCCAGTAGTATCTCAGGGTGTTCTGGGCTACACTCCGACACGACTTGTACCGCTTTTGGGGGTCTGACTTTTACCAACCCCTAGGCTCGACATGCGATGCTCATAGACGAACGGACCGGACTGTACGGATATTGTCACTGACAGGCTCAGTAGGGTGTCAGGATGAGTTCGCTCATCGACGTCCCTTTTGGTCAACAGCTGGTGGCCCGTCATGTATTGGCTTATACCTCTGACGTGCTGGTGGTTAAATCCACAACCATAGTATTGACGAGTCTTTAGAGTCCACCACACTTTCAGTTACTCAAGCTTTCGGGCGAAACGCTGTAGAGGCCGTATGGAGATATGGCAGGGTCCGATCAGATACGTGCGGTATTGCACGGATCAGGATCAGACGGTTAGTACTAGAGACCGTATGGATATATGGCAGGGTTCGATCAGATACGTGCGGTATTGCATGAATCAGGATCGAACGGATTTTACTAGCCGGCTTTGTTTTAAGCCGGGTCCTAGTATAGTACTGTGTAGATTTGTCTCATTGCATTTGTATCCGGTCGGAATACAGATGCGGGTGTGTATGCACAGTATCGGGGTTTTCCTGTAATTTATTACGGGACCAGTTTTCTGGAGTTGCCAGTTTGCATTCCGTTCCGGCCGGTTTTCCTTTGTTCTTTCCCGGCCGGACTTTTCCGATGGAGGGGGTTATTTGCAAGTTTGCAAATAACACCTTGTGGAGGGGTTTATTGCAAATGCTTTGATTATGATGGCATCTTTTCTTTTCCACCATCATTTGATTCTCTTTACATCACTCACTTGCATTAATTGAGATAAGAAAGGATTTGAGGTTGATTTGAGTTTTGTTATCATAATGTTTTGGTTGTGGTCACCCTCCACCTTTTACTACACTCACCTCCCTCTTGCATTATGTTTTCACTACACCACCATTCCTCATTAGAGCATGGCCGGCCACTTCATTGAGGGAGAATGAGAGAGTTTCATTTTGGAGTGTGGCATTTTTTATCTCATTTCATGCTAGGAAAAATGCAAGCACCATTTTTCTTATCTTGATTCCTCCATCATCTTCAAAGGCAACAAAACCCCAAATGAGACACAACTCTACACATTCTACAGCAAATCTTGGGCATGTCGACTTGCCAGCTTCATGCCCGAGTTGCCTCGGTATTGAGGTGGGAGCCCGTAAAAGATGCAGGCGATGTGGTGCCCTTCCGGCAAGGAGGCGACGACCGGAGTTTCCGCAGGTGATCGGGATGACGATGAGAAGACCGGAGGACTCGGATCACTCGGTATATCTCTTCCTCATCTTGTAGTTAGCTAGAACTAGTTTAATGGTCCGATCCGGGTGTTTAGTGCGCGGTGGTGCCGGTTTGCTAAGTTCGCAGAATTAAAGTTTATCACCGCTTCCGCATTTGGCCGTCGGATTGACGGCCGGGGCATCGCCGTGCACTTACACAAGGTTCATCTACCTTTTTGATGAAGTCAAACACTTTGACTGCCACATCAAAACAGATGTTATAACTCCGCGATACTTGCATTGATCCTGATGGACTTAAGCATAGCTTTGAAAGACTCAACTTTTCCATTTACACCAAGAATCTTCTCAAGATCCATTTGCTCCTAATGGGTTTTACCCCTTCAGGTGCAACATGCAAAGTCATACTTCGTTGGTGTACATGGATTCCATCTTTGATCACATAGCATCCAGCCATTTCACAAAGTCCCCACTCATGGCGGCCTGCATGAACCTAGTTGGGCCATCATCAACCATGATGCAATCCTCGCTCCCACTTTCACCGAGAAGACTGTAGTATCTCTCAAGTGGATGGGAACCCTACCAGATTCACAGAGAGGCCGAGGTTCGTTGGAGACTATTGAATCCTTTGGTTTCACCAAATCATCAGCTGTTAGTTTGTGTACCTGGAACTCCTTCTAGTTCTACCTCATGACCACTAATTTCTTCATAAGAAATTCCTTTTCTAAAACGGTGGTATGCTGAGAAACAAAACACCTTTTGCTCCTCAGAGTGGTAGAAGATATTCCCTCACAAATGTTTGGGATATCCTAACAAACTTATACAGAACCGACCTTGCTTTGAGCTTGTCCGGATTTTTCTTTTCAATATAGGCCGGACAACCTCATATCTTAACTCGTTTAAGACATGGTCTCTTCCAATACCATATCTCATATGGAGTGGTAGGCACTAATTTGGATGGAACCCCATTCAATAGGTATGCGGCTTCTCAAGTGCATAACCCCAAAAGGAAATAGGTAACTCAGCAGTACTCATCATAGAGCACGCCATATCTCATAGGGTGCGATATCTCCACCCCGATACTGTAAGTCCACGTTGCCCATCCCAGTGCTTGCGGGGAGGCGGAAACGTTATGAAAAATCTGATTTTTACAACACCAGGCAACATGGACTATATAAAGGAGGGATCTTTGCTAAATAAAACTAACTACCAAGCTAAAAAGAGTTAGCTACTCGGAAAAGGGGTTATACCTAGGTTTTCAAGTCCTTCTCTTCTTGCTCCTTGGAGTGAAAGAAGGGGTTCTCCTTGTTGCCTTCTCTTGCCGAAGAAAGATCCACCCGAGGGCCTCTACCTTTGGCTCCAACCTCAAACTAGAAGTAACTAAGGTGCTTGGTGTGCTAAACCTAGGACCTTAGAAAGAGTAGAGAGTATTTTTGAGGGTTTTATCTCAAGCTCAAATGGTTCTCAACTCATGAGAGGGGAGAGCTAGAGAGAGAGGAAGAGGAGGAGAGAGAATGAAAATGATAAACTGAGAAGAATAATCCAACCTTCTCACATATATGTGAATTATGAAAAATAGATAATTAGCTAAAGATAATTGTGATGGTTAATCAAGAAATGACCATTATCATTTCACATTAAATGCTTTTGCAAGGATCAAAGAGCATCTTTCATATGGAATGATGATGGTCAACTTGTCAACCTAGGTCAACAAGTCAAGTATAGTCAAATGGTCAACAACCCTAACCATGCACAATTATAATTAACTAATATTAATAAATCATATTTCACACATAAACATTAGGGTTAAGAAAATGACAATAGTCATCAACCCTAATGAAAGTCCTCTGCCTCTGTCTCAGTCAACTGTGCATACACACCCGTACCCGTGTTCCGAGGAACACAAATACAATGAGATAAAAACAATCCCAAAACATATACTAGGATCTGGCTTAAACCAAAGCCCGCTAGTATAAACTATCCGGATACCAACTGTGCACAAGTGCGCGGATGTGAACGAACCCTGTCGCAAAACCATGCGACCTCTACTCATTTTGCCTAAAGGCGAATAACCCTCCGTGTGGGACTCTAAAGACTCGACACTACGCTGGCAGTGGGTTTAACCACAGACCGCAAGCGGCACTAGCTGTACGTAACGGTCCCCAGGTGGATGCCGATAAGAAGACCGATGAGGTAAAACCCATCTGAACTCCTACTGAGCCTGAATGTGACAGTCTCCGTACAGTCCGGTCTGTTCATCTAAGAACATCACATGGCAGGCCTAGGAGGGCGGTAAACGTCAGTCCTCTACTAGCTATACAAGTCGTGTCGGAGTGTAGCCCAGAACACCTGAGATAACACTGGAAACCTACCAGTCTATCTCGCTTGCCCTGGCCAGGGACTTTGTGTAATGGCTCTCCTAGACACAGTGCGATATCAACCCCCATTACCGGGAGAGACGAATCCTGTCTAACCGTCACTGCCACCAAGTGCTTCGGGAATGCACCCAAAAACTACCTATTTGCACGACTCCTTTGAGCCATGGTAGGGTAGTAATCAAAGTACAGTGGGAACACACTCGAGGCGAAGTGACAGTGTCAAGTCAACGGACTAAGCTGTACTCATGTCACCTGGGAACTGATAACTGACGATAGGTATAATACCAACCTACAGTTTCCGACGAGTCCTGTCCAGTGTACTCGTAACCTAACGAGCACCGGCATACTATCTCAAGTACGACGTACTGACGGCTGTGGGACAGACCGTCTCCTAAGCTGGGATAAGAAGCGCATACGCAAGTCTACTCCGGAGTATCGATGCCCTGTCTCGATAGTCCTGCGACTAGGGACCTGCATAAGGATGTGCTTATGGATTACCCAGCCCCCACGAGTGTGACTGCCATCACAACGCTGGTAATCAAGCAAAGATCCTAAGGGCTCCACTAATGTGTAAAGGCGATATGATAAAAAAAACACATGCACACATTAAAGCAGAAACAAACCAAGTAGCATACTACTATTTTGAGCAAGATTGTCAATACAAGGTGAATATCCCAAGCTTCCATCAAGTAATATACATACTAGTATGATACAGTAATGGCCTCTAGGGCATATACATTAACAATCTCCCACTTGCACTAAGGCCATGTACTGGCGTATCGAAGACCTATCATCTCGATCAGCCGCTCGAACTGAGTCTGGGGTAAGGCCTTCGTGAATGGATCAACAGAGTTATCTTCCGTAGCAACTCTCCGAACCTCGATCTCGTGGCGACCCACGATCTCCCTGATCAGGTGATACCGCCTCAAGATGTGTCTGGACTTCTAATGGGACCTGGGTTCCTTCGCTAAAGCTATAGCCCCGTTGTCGTCGCAATACAGAGGTATTGGATCAACAATGGACGAAATCACCTGAAGTTCTGTCAAGAACTTTTTTATCCAGACGGCTTCTTTTGCGACATCTGCAGCAGCGATATATTCCGCTTCCATCGTCGAGTCAGCAACAGTTTCCTGTTTGGAACTCTTCCAACACACCGCCCCTCCATAGAGGGTAAAGACATAACCCGACATGGACTTGGAATCTTCTTTGTCACTCCAGAAGCTGGATTCATCAAAGGCCTCGATCTGGAGGTCTTTTTCGCCATACACCAAGAACATCTCCTTAGTCCTTCTCATGTACTTGAGAATGTTCTTTACCGCTATCCAGTGTTTCTCCCCAGGGTTTGACTGATACCGGCTTACCACACTCAGTGCATAAGCTACATCTGGTTTGGTACACAACATTGCATATATTATAGAACCTACCGCAGAAGCGTAGGGTATAATAGACATGCGATCCCTTTCCAAATTAGTCTTGGGAGACATCTCTTTGGAGAGGGTGATCCCGTGACAAGCCGGTAGATTACCGCGCTTGGAATCTTCCATACTGAATCTTTTCAGTATGGTGTTGATGTACCTGGACTGTGAGAGTCCTAATATCCTCTTGGATCTGTCATGATAGATCCGGATCCCCAGAATGTATGAGGCATCACCCAGGTCTTTCATGGAGAACCTGTGTAACAAGAACCCTTTGACAGATTGTAGCATAGGAATGTCATTTCCTATCAAGAGAATGTCATCCATGTATAATACGAGGAATACAACAGTTCTTGCTACAAATCTACTATAGATGCATGGTTCATCTGGATTTTTGATAAAGCCAAATTCTTTGACCGTCTCATCAAAACAGATGTTCCAACTCCGCGATGCCTGCTTTAGTCCATAGATGGACTTAAGCAACTTGCACACCTTTCCGCTGCTCCCACTCTGAATGAAACCCTCTGGCTGGTCCATATAGACACACTCTTCTAAATTTCCATTTAGAAAAGCGGTCTTTACGTCCATTTGCCAAATCTCATAATCGTGGAAGGCAGCAATGGCAAGAAGGATCCGAATGGATTTCAGCCTAGCCACTGGAGAAAAGGTTTCGTCATAGTCCAAGCCAGGTCTTTGACGGAAACCCTTTGCAACAAGTCTAGCTTTATAGGTCTCAACCTGTCCATCTACACCAATCTTCCTTTTGAAGATCCACTCGCATCCTACGGGTTTTACCCCATCTGGAGCAATGTCCAACGTCCATACTTTGTTGGTGTACATGGACTCCATTTCGGTCCGCATTGCATCCAGCCATTTTACCGAGTCAACGCTCTGAATGGCCTGCTGGAAGCTAGTCGGCTCATCACTATCAATGATGCAATCCTCTCTATCCTCGTCTATGAGAAAACCGTAGTATCTCTCGGGCAGATAAGACTGCCTACTACTTCTGCGGAGCGGCGCAGGAATGTCCTGATCTTTCGAACCCTCTGGTTCTACTAAGCTTTCAGTAATAGCTCGTGGTTGTGGAATTTCTTCCAGTTCTACTGCGCTCCCACTTATCTGATTTTCCAAAAACTCAGTTTCCAAGAAGTGGGCATGACGAGAAAAAAAACCTTTTGTTCCTCTTCGCAATAGAAGAAATATCCCTTGGAGTTCTTTGGATATCCCACAAACTTGCACTGTACTGAGCGTGCCTCGAGCTTGTCCGCATGCTGCTTTTTGACAAAAGCTGGACATCCCCATGTCTTAATGTGATTAAGATAGGGTCTCTTCCCACACCACATCTGATATGGTGTAGTAGGCACAGTCTAAGTTGGAACTCGGTTCAAAAGGTATGCAGCTGATTCTAGTGCATATCCCCAGAATGATCGCGGTAACTCAGCGTTACTCATCATGGACCGTACCATATCCAATAGGGTTCGGTTCCGTCTCTCCAATACACCGTTATTTTGCGGATTGTATGGAGGAGTAAGCTGAGAGAGAATTCTATTCTCTTTTAAGTAATCCAGGAACTCGGCACTCAAGTATTCACCACCTCGATCCGATCTCAGTGTCTTGATACTTTTGCCTGTTTGTTTTTCTACTTCATTCTTATATTCCTGGAATTTTCCAAAGGCTTCGGATTTATGTTTCATTAAGAAGACATATCCATACCGTGAAAAGTCATCCGTAAAAGTAATGAAGTAAGAATAACCGCTTCGTGCATGCGTAGACATTGGACCGCACACGTCGCTATGTATGAGTCCCAAGAGCTCGCTCGCTCTCACTCCGTGTCCAGTGAACGGAGTCTTTGTCATCTTTCCTTTGAGACAGGATTGACAAGTTGCATATGATTGATATTAGAACGGATCCAAATATTGTTCCGTATGTAACTTCGTCAACCTTCTCTCATTGATGTGACCCAGTCTACAATGCCATAAGAAAGCCTGATTTGTTTCCGGAGACTTTCTTTTGTGTGTATTCTGGACATTGAAAATCTGTGGTTGGTTTAATACGTATATACCATTGCTCAATGTACCTGACCCATTCAGAACTTGATTAAGGTGAATGTTTACAACATTACTTACAAACTCAAATTCATAACCTTCTTTAGAAATTAAAGATACAGAAATGATATTACAAGTTGCATTGGGTACATAAAAGCAATTACGTAAAACCAAAACATGTCCATCTGACATTCCCAGGTGATAGTCCCCCACGGCCTCAGCATCCATGCTAGCTCCGTTTGCAACTTTGAGGGTCATGTCACCTGCTTTCAAAAACCTACGCTTTCTCAATACCTGCAAAGAATTACAGATATGAGATCCTGACCCGGTATCCAATACCCAGGACGTAGGGTTTATTGATAGACAGTTTTCAATAACATACAAAGCTGAAGCTGAAGCCGCAACCTGCTTCAGATCCTGTGTTCTGGCCTTCCAACCCCTGCAATCTTTCTTCCAGTGTCCACTCTTGTGACAGTAAAAGCACTCTTCCTTATCCAAAAGGTTTCCCTCTACCTTTGTTGCTTTTGCCTTTCCCTTCGTATCCACTTTACTAAAACCGCCCCTTGGTTTGGCGGGGGTTTTCTTCTTCTTTCCCTTGGCTTTCGCCTTGGACCTAGAAGAGGAAGATCCTCCTACAAACAAAGTGGATGTTTCCCTACCTTTCTGTAGGGTGCCCTCTGTACTCCTCAGCATGTTGAGGAGCTCTGAAAGTTCAACTTCCTTTTCCTGCAAGTTGAAGTTCAGGATGAACCAGGCGTAAGTGGAAGGAAGGGACTGGAGAATCAAGTCCGTATAGAGCTCATTCTCCAACGTGGTCCTAAGGTCCGCGAGCTCCTCTATATAGCCAATCATCTTAAGCACGTGTTCCGCTACCGATGATCCGATGGCCAATCTCGCCGAAAACAATTTCTTCGACACTGTGCATCTGGCAATACGGGATTGCTCTCCATACAGTTCTTTTGTATGGAGAAATATGGATTCAAGGTCCATATTCTCGTGCCTCTTCTGATGTTCATTGTCCATAGAGGCAAGCACGAGGCACTTGGCCTTCACGCAGTCGATTTCCCAGGTCTTGCGGATTTCCCTATCCACGACGCTGGTTTTGGGACCTGGGACAGAGGGAGCTTTGGTGGTAAGAAGATACCCCAACTTGTCATAAGTGATTGCCATTTTGACATTCCTGAGCCAATCTTTGTAGTTTGGCCCTGTCAGTATGTTTTTATCTAGAAGTAACTTATGCCCAGTCATGATAAATGGTCGCTGCAATTAGGAGAGAGAGAAGAAACACTTAGCATGATGCTCTTGCAAGTTTAGAGTGGTTTTAATTTGTCTAAACAGTATGGCTCCCACTGTCTCTCGAATCCCTCCTCAAACCATAAAGGAAGAACTAGTCGGGATCAATCTCACTGTACAATACTTGCTTAACCGTTCAACCAGGCCAGTGTCGGTATTTCGAGGGAGGTTTTCCAACGCTTTCGCGAAGTTCCTTAATTAAATAACCTCTTTTCCCTGTGGGCATAGCCCCGCTAACACCTTTCTAGACACCTACTTGGTTTATAGCATTGATCGTTAAGTGAGAAAGTTCCGGAGGAGTAGCATATACTCACAGTAGGATCATGATCCAAATATCATCGCGTGACAAAACTGAAGGAATCCTACCAGAATCATCACACTCCAAATGTTATGCAGCGCTAGCAAGTTTCAGTTTCTTTTGAAACTCCCGATGTGGATTTTTGCCCCATGCACTTATGACCTTGACTTTGCCAACAAATCATAAGTCACATGTCAAGTTCTACCCATCATTCTCCAGGTTAATTTGAGCCCACCCACACATACCCTTGACTTTGGCCAACAAGGTAGAACGACTGCCCCAAACCAACACATCTATCTATGCTGCACATGAATACCCAATAGCTACCAATCACTATGCCTTGACTTTGGCCAACAAACATAGCTTGAATACTTATTGATCATTCATGTGAAACGACGGAAGGCTACGAATGGTTTTGGCGAAACCGTGAACGTAGTGAACTTGATATAATCGATGGAACGAGATAGCTTTCAAAAGGAGTGGCTCAAGCTCCGTATTTAAAATTTGGTTTTGAAAAGAACCGAGTGGTTTTGAAAGTGTTCCAATGACTTTTACTTGGTTTAATTTTCTTGCATTAATTCCAATGCGTCCCATCATTTAATCCTACCATTGCAGAAAACAACGAAAATATGACGTACGCTTATGCCATCCGCATTCGCCACGGGGTCCCGTCATCACCCGTTAGGTTACTTAACTAACGACAGAGCGGGGGCTGGAGTAGCGCGGATGCAAAACATAAGCAACGCCTAAATAGATATCATATAGATATATATAAACATTCGTCACATGCAATGATAGCCATTCCAGATCACAGATGAATACATTGGATATACTAGGAATCCGTAATTCGTACGAGCCTGTAACGAAGAACGGATTACACGGTCGCGATGAATATCCAAACCCCACCCAAGACCCCTACGGGTGCAGCAAACTACCCGCCAAGTACCCGAAGCGAAGCAACCTCCCTCAACATCGTGAGTAGGCTACTTGGCACTTCGAGATACCCGGTAGTTTGTGCACCCATCCTCGGGTCTATCCTAGGAGCAAAAACAGTAAAAAGAAATTATACAATGACGGCTACAACCCCGACCCGGTTGTGCGGCCATACAAATAATATTACATCAATTTACATATTACAAGAATTGAAAGAATAAGAAAACTCTCATCTCACAACCCCCCGGCTATTCATCCGCGACAATCCAACGAATTCATATACACAAACCATCAACATTACAGATCACAGATATGTATAACCCCCACTAATCGACGTATAGCGATTAGCAGACGTTCAATACATATATCACATCACAGATATAACCCATTAGCCAAAGTGTAAAGAAGCTCGATCAAAAATACGGATTTGTGACCACCCTAAAAACCAACTTGTTCTCTGGAAAATCTGGGCAGAAACAAACCATCCTAAAAATCCCAAAACAACAACAGAAGAACACTGCAGGAAAAACAACCCACGGCCGAGTCAACTCAGCCGCGGATCCGCGGCAGGAGCAAGCTCTTGCCGCGGAACCGCGGTGAGTTGGTCGACTCACTGGTTCGTTTTTCTTGGGTATTCTGTAAAAACCATGAGCCGATTTTTAGTGTATGATTTATTATTTTTAAAGCAGAAATAAAAATCGGCAGAAACTTAGGGTTTTTAAAAAATGTTTTGCGATTTTTTCCGATCGAAGTTCTAGATACTTTGCTAACTAGTTAGTTTGTGTTCAGCTAGGCTCTGATACCACTGTAAGTCCATGTTGCCCACCCCGGTGCTTGCGGGGAGGCGGAAACGTTATGAAAAATCGGATTTTTACAACACTAGGCAACATGGACTATGTAAAGGAGGGATCTTTCCTAAACAAAATTAACTACCGAGCTAAAAAGAGTTAGATACTCGGAAAGGGGGTTATACCTTGGTCTTCAAGTCCTTCTCTTCTTTCTTCTTGGAGTGAAAGAACGGGTTCTCCTTGTCGCCTTCTCTTGCCGAAGAAAGATCCACCCGAGGGCCTCTACCTTTGGCTCCAACCTCAAACTAGAAGTAACTAAGGTGCTTGGTGTGCTAAACCTAGGACCTTAGAAAGAGTAGAGAGTATTTTTGAGGGTTTTATATCAAGCTCAAATGGTTCTCAACACATGAGAGGGGAGAGCTAGAGAGAGAGGAAGAGGAGGAGAGAGAATGAAAATGATAAAGTGAGAAGAATAATCCAACCTTCTCACATATATGTGAATTATGAAAATAGATAATTAGATAAAGATAATTGTGATGGTTAATCAAGAAATGACCATTATCATTTCACATTAAATTCTTTTGCAAGGATCAAAGAGCATCTTTCATATGGAATGATGATGGTCAACTTGTCAACCTAGGTCAACAAGTCAAGTATAGTCAAATGGTCAACAACCCTAATCATGCACAATTATAATTAACTAATATTAATAAATCATTTTTCACACATAAACATTAGGGTTAAGAAAATGACAATAGTCATCAACCCTAATGAAAGTCCTCTGCCTCTGTCTCAGTCAACTGTGCATACACACCCGTACCCGTGTTTCGAGGAACACAAATACAATGAGATAAAAACAATCCCAAAACATATACTAGGATCTGGATTAAACCATGTAGGGTTGCTAGGCACACGCACAAGGGTCTACGAGGCATCAACCATGCCCGATTAAAAAATTAGCCATGCCGAACAACCCGAATACGGATTTTTAAACTAGAGATTAGGCGAAAACTAACATGCTAAACACTTTAACACTAAGTGAGAGGGATTACAACCTTTGTAGATCCGGTCCTTCACTTCATATGCTCCGTGTTGTGGTCCCTTCGCTGCGATCATCGGGTTCCGGACTCTCGAGAGGTTCCACGAAGAGAAAGATGCAACCTTTGCTTCCGATCTTCTATACAAAGATGATCTACCTTGAAGTTTCGTTAACACAAGCTAACACTCATGAAATGATGTGAACACCCTCATCTAAATGGCAAGGGAAGATGAGGATGATGAAGTAGGATTTTTGCTCTCTTTATTTATCTTTTTCTCACATTTATTCATCACTTTGGAAAAACTAGTAAGCTTTTTCATGAAAGAATGAAGGAAGAAGAAGATGAATAATAATTGAATTCCTTTTGTGATGAATAGAAAGAATAATATGATGAATAATGCAACCATGGTTGACTAAACCCATGTAGAGAATTAACTAGGGTTAAGGTTTGGGTTGGGTTAAAGCATGAGTCACTTGAAAATATCTTTCACAAAACAAAACCAAAACCTTCTAGAATCATCTAGAAAGCTTAACCCTAATCCAAACCCTAATCATGTTTAAACTCCACTAAACATGTTGCATTATTTATCATATCATGTTACAATATTATATATCATATATATAATAATTATCGTAACAAAATAAAATAATACATTTAACATATATCGCATATATATCAATGTATTACCCGAGTGAGAAAAAGAAACTTTTAGTGAGCAAATATTAGTTAATGTAATTTAATATATCATATATATTATTATACATTAAATTATCGAATCAACACTTGATCCGACAATCCGGCTATATCGCATATAACCGACTAATATTTATCCGTACCGATTCATCGAATGAACACTTGATCCGATGACCCGGCTGATATCATATATCGCGAGAATAGAATACGGTATCTCATATCGCATTATCCTCGGTCCCGCACGTATCACATATGTGCCCCTACTCCGTTTTGCCTGAGTCAAGAAACCTCTGTGTAGGACTCTAAAGAATCGTCAATACGCCGGCAGTGGGTGATGATCATATCAAACACCCACAAGCTGCAAGCGGTCAGCTAAATGTAACAGCTACCCAGGTATTGAGCGCTCAGAAGATCAACAAGCAAGCCTGTACATTCTCCTATGAATCCAAACAGTAACACTCCCGTACAGTCCGGTCTCGTCGTCTGATATGTCGCATATCTCGCCTAGGGGTGGTAAACGTCAGACCCCAGTAGCTCGATAAGTCGTGTCGATATGAGGTCTATAACAGTTCGAGAAACTACTGATAACACTTACCAGTAAATCTCAGCAATCCTGGCCAGGGATTTCCGGTTATAGCCAATCGAACACAGCACAACATCAACTCCCTATACCGGGAGAGACGAATCCCCTCCTATCGCTCATTGCCTCCATGTGATTCGGGACTGTACCCAAAAGCCACCTTTTTTCACGCCCTCTTGGATGTGGTATGATGGAAATCAAAGCACAGTGGGAATCACACAAGACTCTATGACGATCTCGGGTCAACAGACTACTCTGTACCAGTGTCACCGGAGAACTGCCATCTGACGTGAGGTATAATACCATCTGGGAGTTCTCGACGAGTCCGTCCAGTGTACCCAGTCTCCACTGAGCACCCATACACCATCCTTGATGTCAAACACCGATGGATATAGGATCATCCATCGCCCATCATATGGGTCAAGATGCGTATACGCTAGTCTACTCTGGTGCATCGATGCCCTGTCTCGATACACCCTCGACTAGGAACAGTTATAGGATGTACTCGTCGACTACCGTGGCCCCACTAGTATGATCTCATCATAGTCCCAGTAGTCGAGTACATATCCTAAGGGTTTTATCAACATGTAACATAGAGACAATCAGAGTACATGTTAAGATAAAGTACAACCAGATAGCATACTATCATGTCGAGCAAGAAAGTCCTCCCTATATATGTCCTAGCATCCACTACAATATACATTGTATGTACAGTAATGGCCTCTAGGGCATACATATAACTAACAATCTCCCACTTGCACTAGGGCCATCTGTTATGGTATCGCATACCCAACAATTAGCTGCGGTTGAAGTATCTCATACTCAACCATCCCATAAAAGTCTCTACTGGGAAAAATGCCTTCGTGAGTGGATTCGCGCTGTTGTCCTCTGTGTCTACTCTCCTAACCTCGATCTCCATGGAGATCAACCATCTCCATGATCTGGTGATACTGCCTAAGAATTATATCTAGATTTCTGATGGGACGGGGGTTCCTTGGCATAAAGCCACAACTCCATTGTCACACAATGGTAGGAACGAAGTTCATCTCATGAACTTATATATATCCAGACTGCCTCTTTGGCAGCATCCTTGGTAATGATGTATCATGCCTTTAATCGTCTAGTATGTCACGGTATCTAGCTTGGAACTCTTCCAACATACCGTCCCTCCACTGAGGGTATAGACAAGCCTGCGACTGACATTCAGTCGTCCTTATCACCCTGGAACCATTCCAGTGATTCTCCCCAGGATCGATTGATACCATCTCACTACAACTAGTGAGTATCCTAACATCCAATTAGATCTATCTCATAGATCCAAAACCCCGGATTTAGGAGGTATCACTTTGATCCTATATGGAGAATCCTTGTGATAAGCGGAGATTGACCGAGCGTAGCATAGGAAACTCCTTCCCTATCAAGAGTATGTCATCCACGTACTCTACGAGGATCACCACCATACTCCCTACTACCTTTTTATATATACAAGGTTCATCTACCATTTTGATGAAGTCAAACTCTTTCACTACCACATCGAAACAGATGTTCCAACTCCGCGATGCCTATTTTATCATATTATACATCTTGCACACGTTTTCGCTGCTCCCACTGTCTACGAAGCCCTCTGGCTGTGTACTTATAGACGCTCTTCTAAAACATCATTTAGAAAAGTAGTCATGACACCCAACCGCCAGATATCGTAGTCAAGGTATGTAGCCGTGGCAAGTAGGATCTGGATGGACTTAAGCATAGCTTTGAAAGTCTCAACTTTTCCATGTACACCAAGTAATCTTCTCAAGATATACTCGCTCCTGATGGGGTTTTAACCCTTCAGATAAAGCAACCAAAGTCCATACTTTGTTGGTGTATAAGGATTCCATCTCAGATCGATAAGCATACAACCATTCTTACAGAGTCCCACTCCTGATGGCCAGCTCGAAACTAGTTGGGTCATCATCTCATGATTCAATCCTCGCTCCCACTGTCATAGAGGAACCGAAGTATCTCTCAGGTGGGTGTGGAATCCTACTAGATCGGCGGAGAGGCTGAGGTTCGTTGATAACTATTGAATCCTTTGGTTTTATCAAATCATCTGCTGTAGTTTGTACAGCTGGAACATTTCCGGTTCTACATAACAGAACTTGCCTCGAGCTTGTCCGGATTTTGCTTTTTAGACATAGGCAGGACAACCCCAAATCTTAACAAACTTAAAATATGGGCTCTTCCCTTTCCATATCACATATGAAGTGGTAGGCAACTAATTTGATTTGAACCCTATTCAATAGGTATGCAGCTTCTCAAGCGCATAACACCCAAAAGGAAATAGGAAACTCAGTAGTACTCATCATAGAGCACACCATATCAAATAGGGTGCTATTACTCCGCCCCGATACACCGACGTGCTGTGGTATATATGAAGGAGTAATGCTGAGAGAGAATCTCATTCTCCTTTAGAATAGTCCAGGAATTCCGTGCTCAAGTATTCTCCTCCTTGATCACATCAATGGACATAATACTTTTACCCGTATTTTGGTTCTCTACTTCTAACTTATATTCTGTGAATATCTCTAAAGCTTCGGACTTGTGTTTCAACAGGAACATATGACTGAATCTTAAAAGATAATCAGAGAATGTAATGAAGTACAAAGAACCGGTCATGGCATATGTAGAAAGGGGACTTTCATACATCAGCATGTATCAATCCTAAGAGTTCACTAACTCTTTCTCTGTTTCCAATAAACAGAGCTATGGTCATCTTATCTCTGTGACATGACCGGCAAGTTTCACAAGATGTAAATTCAAACTAATTTAAATATGCATCTATATGTAACTTCAGCTAGTCGGGTCGCATTGATATGACCTAGTCTACAACACCTCAAGAAGGATTCGTTTATTTCTGAACTCTTCCTCTTGTGTGTGTTGTGTATACTAAGAACTGTAGTTTGATTTAGAACGTTAATGCTTTTAGATAACGTGCCTGAACCGATCAACTCTTGATATAGGAAATGTTCAAAACATTATCCAACAATACAAAATTATATCCTTTCTTTACTAATAAAGAGACTGATATGATTTTGTATATCAGGTTCGGTATCTAATAACATTCGTTCAGAATCAATGTATTCTGATAATACAGGGTGATAGTGACCAACAGACTTGGCTGCAACACTTGCACCGTTTTCTGTCTCATGCAACTTATCACTCGTTCTCAGTTCTCTACCTTTCTGTAGCCCATGTAACATATTACATATGCGGGATCCTGATGCGGTATCACATACCCAGGACGTAAAGGATACCGAGAAACAGTTCTCTGTAATGAACACACCCGAAGATGATGCATCAGTATGCACTTTCTTCGTTTGGGCGGCACGGGAATTCTGGTAATCCCCAATTTCCTGCTCTGTCCTATAACAATTATAAGTTGGAGCAGGACCAACGTTCCCCGCTCGGTATAACAAGCGGGTTCGGTCAATGTATCCGTATTATTATCTTGATTAAGGCGTGATATGGTC
Source organism: Agapanthus africanus (assembly GCA_030015575.1). Classification (NCBI taxonomy): domain Eukaryota; kingdom Viridiplantae; phylum Streptophyta; class Magnoliopsida; order Asparagales; family Amaryllidaceae; genus Agapanthus; species Agapanthus africanus. The sequence continues at coordinate 486,425,237 of CM057339.1, read as the reverse complement.
GCTACCTGGAGAAAGAGAGAAGAAAACACTCAGCGTATGCTCTTGCAAGATTAGATTGGTTATCTAATATATCTAATCAGGATGTCTCCCACTGTTTTAATCAAATCTTCCTTCAAACCCTAAAAGGAAAGACTAGCCGGGATTAATTACACGCTACAAGTTCGCCAATCTTTCAGCCAGGCCAGTGTCGTTACTTTGAGGGAGGTCCCCCGTGCTTTCGCACGAACCTAATTAAAGTAAACCTCGTTTTCCCAGAGGCGTAACCCCGTTAACACCTTTCTAGACACCTACTTGATCGGCTAATTGTAATGTGTAAAACTCTCCCAGGAGTAACTCTTACTCGCAGCGGGTATCGGGATCCAACTATCTCATAGAAGGTATGCAATCTCATTGCAAATTTCAACACTTGAAATTCCCAATAATATTTTGCCCCTAGCATCTTATGACCTTGGCTAAGGTCAACAAATCATAAGTGCTAGCCAAGTTCAACCCGTCATTTCCCGATTGAATTAAACCCACTCGCACGACCCTTGGCTAAGGTCAACAAAGTCGCACGACTACCCTAACTCAATCGCATCATATGCTTATACAGATAAGCACTAATCAGCTACCGCACACTATGCCTTGGCTAAGGTCAACAAACGTAGCACGAATACTAACCCGTACTTATCTGAAATGACGGAGGGCTACGACGGGTTTTTCAGAAAACCCTTTGCGTAATGAACTTGATATCGTTGTAGAATCGAGTGATTTTAAATGGAATGTTTTTGAGGCTTTTCTAGTTTTGCTAAAGGGGTCACTCCCGGTGAAGGGATCGTCGGCCCTTTCCTCATCGAATAAGGTGCATGATATTTCACAAATACCACTATGCAAAGTAAGAACTATAGAAGCAATCAAAAGACCGACCGAGTTTGTAGCATCTGCCAGTTATTGCTAAAGGAGTCACTCCCGGTGAAGGGATCTCAGTCCTTTCCTTATCGAATAAGGTGCAGGATGTTCTACAAAGAACACCGCGATGCAAAGCAAGAACTAGAGCTACCAGTTTTTAATTTAAACAAGTTTCTACAACATCTTAGGTTTCTTTTATTTCATTAATCTCATTAATGAAGTCCCATTTTAATTATGCTTCGCAAGCATCTCTTTCTGAAACGAAATCTGCAATATAACATATATCTCATATATAATATAAACATTCATCTCAGGCAGTAATATGATCTCATCACAGAACATTGCAGCAGAAGAACATATATGAAATATTGGATATACTAGGACGTCCGTGTTTTTAATACGAGCCTGTATAAAACACGGATTCCACGGTCGCGATGAATAGCCAAACCCACATCCCTAGACCCCTACGAGAGCGGCAAGCAACACTGCCAATTCTAGGGTTAGAAGACCCGGTCTCGACTCCTCGAGATGGTCTCCCACTGGACCCTAGAACCCGGTTACTTGTGCTCCCCGCCTTGGGTCTACCTAATGCGGAAAAGTAAATAATATACAACGGTGACATCTTCCGCAACCAGGAAGTGCCCCAATAAAAGAATATTACATACAAATTGAATTTTACATAAATGAAAAAGAAAAACTCTTTTCTCACATAAAACCCCCGGCTATTCAGAACGCGACGATCCAATAGAACATATCACAGCAACACATAATATCCCATATCATCAACGTATGCAAGTATGCGTATCCCGATTGTCGTTGATGTATAGCAACGAAGCCGGCGATACACCACATACTATGCTTACGGTCACAGAAAAGAAAGTGTAAAACTACAACAGTTGGAATCCGCAACCTTCTTAGACATCGCATGCCTAACCAAACGAATTCCTTAGACATCGCATGCCTAACAATTATAAACCCCGCATTTTAGTCTCATTTATCGAAAACTCTTTTCAATGTCAAGTCGGGGAATTCAACCAGATTCCCGACGTCCTGATTGAATGCTCGTCGCTAACTTTAGTAGACGGCCGCACCCCTAGATACCGTCGACGAAGTGCACTAAGGCGGAACACCGCTGCCGCGAGCACCCGAACGGATGCTTTCGGCGACGGGGTTCTCCTACAGTCACTTGGTCGGGGCTATGGGGCGTAGTTGTCTATTAAGTTTACCCGGCGAGTATCCGCGTACGCTACGTGATTGCGATGGATTTTTGATCACATCAAAATTCCGTAGCAACCGATCATCGAGACTAAACTGCTATGTTTATAACATTCAAATTAGTTATCTCATAACTACCTGTGGATTCCAAATATTGTATCACATTCCAGATAAATAGACAAAGTTAAACATTCCGATCGAATAATCAAACATCCAAGATTTCCCCAATGTATCTCAACACTTGAAATCAGTTTAAAAACATCCATCACATGCCTCAGTACCAATGGTCCAGCCATAGAAGGGTCAAGCCAACACCTCACATGTGGCACGCCGTACTGCCCCAAACCCTAAGGTTCAAAAGGTAGTTCAAGACGGTCACATAATCGAGTTAAGGTTTGTTGTCTTTTAGAGGGTCCACCGCGTTACTTGCATGACTTAGAACATTCTTAAACACGAGAAAAAATCCAACTTTTGAAAAATTTTCCGACAGGGGAAAAAGTGAGTTATTGATATCCGTTCGAATTTTTTAACAGTTTCTAAAAATTATCCGGACAAACTAAACAAAGTTAAATTATCCGATCAAATCAACGATTCCCTAATACAACCCTTGAAAACTCAACACTTGAGTGGAATTAAAATATTCCCAGAAAAAATTAACAAGAAAGGGCCTAAAAATAATTACATGAAATTTCAGGGACTAAGTCAAATTTTGGCCGCGGAACCGCCGCAAAACCCTTGGTTTCGCCGCGGTTCCGCGGTCAAATTTTCGAGTTAGAGGTCCGTAATTCACAGTAATTCTTAATTTTTCCTGATTAATTTTCTGAGAATTTTTAATTCAGAAAAAACCACATTTTTGAAAAATGTACAAAGAGGGTTCCGTGTCGGGGTTTCGGCGTTCGATCGGACTTTAAACTTCGTCTAGACTTCGCCTAAAGCTCTACCTTGGATTTGATACCACTGTAGGGTTGCTAGGCATGCGCACAAGGGTCTACGAGGCATCAACCATGCCCGATTAAAAAATTAGCCGTGCCGAACAAGGGTCTACGAGGCATCGACCACGGCAGCGCCCCGGCCGTCTATCCGAGGCCAAAATGCGGAATCAAAATTTTCTTAACTTTCAAACTGGCGCTACCGCGGACAATATACCCGGATCGTAACCATTAACCGATACTAGCTAACAAGAGAAAGGGTGAGAGATATACCGAGTGATCCGAGTCCTCCGGTCTTCTCGTCGTCGTCCCGATCTCCCGCGGAAACTCCGGTCGTCGCATCCTTGCCGGGAGGGCACCACATCGTCTGCATCTTTTACGGTCTCCCACCTCAATACCGAGGCAACTCGGGCACGAAGCTGGCAAGTCGACGTGCCCAAGATTTGCTGTAGAATGTGTAGTGCTATGTCTCTTTGGGGTTATGTTGCCTTGATGGAGGAATGAGGTTGAGAAATGAACTTTTCAAGTGGAGCAAGAATGTTTGTAGCAAGAAGTGTGATATGAACAAAATATCCTCATAAAAAATGAAACCCTCTCATTTTTCCCCTCTCCAAAAAATTGTGGCCGGCCTTGCTCCTTTGGAAATGGTGGAGGGAATGAAACATAATACAAAGGGAGGTGAGTGTAGGAAAAGGTGGAGGGTGACCACATCCAAAGTAAACCTCACATCATTAACCAAATCAATCTCTTCACAATAACCATCATGAATAAAGCAAGTGATGTAAAGAGAATAAAATGATGATGGTCATATCATAATCCCACATATGCAAGAAACCCCCTCCCCAAATGTAATTTGCAAAACTGCAAATTACCCCCTCCATCGGAAAAGTCCGGCCTGGAAAGAACAAAGGAAAACCGGCCGGAACGGAATGCAAACTGGCAACTCCAGAAAACTGGTCCCGTAATAAATTACAGGAAAAACCCCGATACTGTGCATACACACCCGCATCTGTATTCCAACCGAATACAAATGCAATGAGACAAAATCTACACTGTACTAAACTAGGATCCGGCTTAAACCAAAGCCGGCTAGTAATATCCGTCCGATCCTGATCCGTGCAATACCGCACGTATCGGATCGAACCCTTCCATATAAACATACGGCCACTAGTACAAACCGTCCGATCCTGATCCGTGCAATACCGCACGTATCTGATCGGACCCTGCCATATCTCCATACGGCCTCTATAGCGTTTCGCCCGAAAGCTTGAGTAACTGAAAGTGTGGTGGACTCTAAAAACTCGTCAATACTATGGCTGTGGATTTAACCACTAGCACGTCAGAGGTATAAGCCAATACGTGACGGGCCACCAGCTATTGACCAAAAGGGACGTCGATGAGCGAACTCATCCTGACACCCTACTGAGCTTGTCAGTGACAATATCCATACAGTCCGGTCCGTTCGTCTATGAGCATCGCATGTCGGGCCTAGGGGGTTGGTAAAAGTCAGACCCCCAAAAGCGGTACAAGTCGTGTCGGAGTGTAGCCCAGAACACCCTGAGATACTACTGGAATACCTACCAGTAAATCTCCTGCCTCGGCCGAGGGCTTTGCGTAATGGCTCTCCTAGACACAGCGCGACCTTACCCCCAATACCGGGAGAGACGGACCCCTGAAGATCCGCTCACTGCCTCCATGTGGCTCGGGACTGTACCCAACTAAAACCTGTTTCCACGACTTCTTTGAGCCGTGGTAGGGTAGTAATCAAAGTGCAGTGGGAACTCACACGAGACAAATGACGATCCCCAGGTTGATGAACTAACATGTACACATGTCACCAGGGAACTGCTATCTGACGTCAGGTATAAGACCAACTAGCATGTTCCCGGTGAGTCCTGTCCGGTGTACTCATAACCCAATGAGCACCTGTATACATCTTAGGTGAACCAACTGACACCAGTGGCTTGTGAGACGGGCCACCACCCCTCGTCGGGGTCTCGACTGTATACACTAGTCTACTCTGGAGAATCGATGCCCTGTCTCGAAACTCCCACGACTAGGGACCTTTTAAGGATGTGCTTATAGACCACCAGCTCTCACGTACATGATCGCCATCATACTGCCGGCAGTCAAGCAAGAATCCTAGGGGCTCTATCAGCGTGTAATAGCGACCTGTAAGGTCACCTGAAGCAGTACACGATGATAAAGGTAAACCAGATAGCATACTATCATCTTGAGCAAGACTGTCCTCCTGGGATAGGTCCTTCCTCAATCATTGCAATCACGTGCCTGTGATCCAATAATTGACTCTGAGGGCACTATCTCCAACATATACAATACTGGCCTTTAGGGCATATACATCCAACAATCTCCCACTTGCACTAAAGGCCAGTGATGGGCGTACCGAATACCCAACGTCTGCTCTAAGGCCAGCTGCTGGTGTACCGCATACCCAACATCCCAAAAAGTCGCTCGAACTGTGCTTGAGGGAGGGCCTTCGTAAATGGATCCGCCGTGTTGTCTTTCGTATCCACTTTCCGGACCTCGATCTCCTGGCGATCTACGATCTCCCTGATAAGGTGATACCTCCTTAAGATGTGCCTGGATTTCTGATTGGACCGTGGTTCCTTCGTTAAATCTATAGCCCCATTGTTATCGCAATACACAGGTATCAGATTAACAATGGACGAAACTACCTGAAGTTCAGCTATGAACTTCTTCATCTAGACCGCCTCTTTTGCGGCATCGCTTGCAGCAATGTATTCTGCCTCCATCTTCGAGTCTGCGATGGTATCCTGTTAGGAACTCTTCCAACATACCGCCCCTCCGTTAAGGGTAAACACAAAACCCGAGAAGGACTTGCTGTCATCCTTGTCACTCTGGAAGCTTGAGTCGGTAAAGGACTCGACCCTGAGGTCTCCATTACCGAAAATCAGGAACATTTCCTTAGTCCTTCTTAGATACTTGAGGATGTACTTTACTGCCGTCCAGTGGTTCTCACCTGGGTCGGATTGATACCGGCTCACCACGCTTAGCGCATAAGCTACATCTGGTCTTGTATATAGCATCACATACATTATAGATCCTACCGCTGAAGCGTAGGGTATAGTGCTCATGCGAACCATCTCCTCGTCAGTCTTGGGAGACATCTCCTTGGAGAGGGTGATTCCGTGCAATGCGGGTATGTTACCGCGCTTGGAATCTTCCATACCAAATCTCTTTAGTACGGTCTCTATGTACCTGTACTACGAAAGTCCTAGTAATCTCTTGGATCTATCTCTATTGATCTTGATCCCCAGAATGTACGAGGCATCACCTAGGTCTTTCATAGAGAACCTTTGTGATAAGAATAGCTTGACCGATTGTAGCATAGGAATGTCATTTCCTATCAAAAGAATGTCGTCCACGTACAAGACTAGGAACAAGACAGTTCGTCCTACAATCTTCTTATAAATACAAAGCTCATCTTCGTTCTTGATGAAGTCAAAGTCCTTGACTGTCTCATCAAAACAGATGTTCCATCTCCACGATGCTTGCTTCAATCCATAAATGGATTTGAGCAGCTTGCACACCTTCCCACTGCTCCCACTGTCTACAAAACCTTCTGGCCGATCCATGTAAACGCACTCTTCTAAACTTCCATTTAGAAAAGCCGTTTCTACGTCCATCTGCCAGATCTCATAGTCATGAAAAGCAGCAATGGAAAGCAGGATCCTAATGGATTTGAGCATAGCCACTGGAGAAAAGGTTTCTTCATAGTCCACTCCTGGCCTTTGACGAAAACCTTTTGCAACGAGTCTAGCCTTATAGGTTTCCACCTGCCCATCTACACCAAGTTTCTTCTTGTAGATCCATTTGCATCCAACGGGTTTTACCCTAGATGGAGCAACTTCCAGGGTCCACACTTTATTGGTGTACATGGACTCCATTTCAGATTGCATAGCATCCAGCCACTTATCAGAGTGTTTACTGATAATGGCCTGTCTGAAACTAGTAGAATTATCTTCTTCCAAGATGCAATCCTCTCGATCCCCATCTATGAGAAAACCGTAGTATCTCTCGGGCGGATGAGAAATCCTACTAGATCTGCAGAGTGGCTGAGGTTCGTCTGGGGTTATTGAATCCTGAGGTTCCACCAAATCTTCGGTTACAGTTTGTCCTTCTGGAATTTCTTCCAATTCTACCGTGTTCCCACTAATTTCTTTTGCAAGAAACTATGTTTCCAAGCAAACAGCATGTTGAGCAACAAACACCTTCTGTTCCTCAGTATGGTAGAACAGATATCCATAACTATTCTTTGGATATCGCACAAACTTACATAAAACTGACCGTGCCTCTAGTTTATCTAGTTTATGCTTTTTAACATAAGCCGGACAACCCCATATCTTAAATCTTTTAAGATATGGCCTTTTTCCATTCCATATCTTGAACGGTGTCTTAGGCACTGATTTGGACGGAACATCATTCAATAGATATGCTGCCGTCTCAAGCGCATGCCCCCAAAAAGAAAGAAGTAACTTAGCACTACTCATCATGGAGCGAACCATATCTAATAAGGTACGATTCCTCCGCTCTGATACACCGTTGTGCTGTGGTGTATAAGGAGGAGTAAGTTGAGAGAGAATTCCATTCTCTTTTAAGTATTCTAGGAATTCCATGCTTAAGTACCCCCCTCCTCTATCCGATCGGAGGATCTTAATACTTTTCCCAATCTGGTTCTCTACTTCGTTCCTGAATTCTTTGAATTTCTCAAAAGCTTCATATTTGTGTTTCATAAGATACACATATCTGAATCTAGAGAGATCGTCCGTGAATGTAATGAAGTATGAGAACCCACCCCTTGCATGTATAGACATCGGACCACATACATCACTGGGTATAAGTCCCAAGAGCTCTGCTGCTCTTTCTCCATGCCCGGTGAACAGAGATTTGGTCATCTTTCCTTTGAGACAAGACTGAAAAGTTTCATAAGATGAAAATTTGAACGTATTCAAGAGTCCATCTTTATGTAACTTACTCAGTATTTTCTCTCCGATATGACCAAGTCTACAATGCCACAAGTAGGATTCGTTCGTGTCTGAACTCTTCCTCTTGCGTGTGTTTTGTATATTGAGAACTGTATTTTGATTTAGAACATAGATACCATTACACAGTGTATCTTCTACAACCAGTACCTTATCAAGGTAAATGTTCATGATATTTCTATTAAGAACAAAGTTATATCCATCTTTATTAAGTAAAGAAACTGATATTATGTTGCAAAGTATGGAAGGTACATAGTAGCAATTGTTCAAAATCATAGTATTGCCATTTGGCAACACTAGGTGATATTTACCGACGGCCGCAGCATTAACTTGTGCTCCGTTCCCTACTCTGAGGGACATATCACCAGGTGCAACTATCCTACTTTTTCTCAGTCCCTGCAATAAATTACAGATATGAGATCCTGATCCGGTATCGAGTACCCAGGAGGTAGGATTGACTGAAAAGCAGTTCTCAATAACAAGAACACCTGAAGAAGACGCAACAGTGTGTTTCTTCTTCGATGGGGTCTTTAAGGAATTCAAACTTTCCTCTTTCCCTTGCTCATACTTATGACAGTTGTCGTAAGTTAGAGCCGAACCGACGTTCCCCAGCCCCGAATAAGAATTCGGATCGGTCAAGCGATACATTTTATTATCTTGATTAGGGCGTGAAATGGTTGCTACCTGGAGAGAGAGAGGGAAAACACTCAGCGTGCGCTCTTGCAAGATTAGATTAGTTTATTAATTTATCTAATCAGGATGGCTCCCACTGTTTTCTCAAATTCTTCTTCAAACCCTAAAAGAAGAACTAGTCAGGATTAATCGCACGTCACAATACTTGCTTAACCTTTCCGCCAGGCTGGTGTTGGTACTTCGAGGGAGGTTTTCCAACGCTTTCGTGAAGTTCCTTAATTACATAACCTCTTTTCCCTGGAGGCGTAGCCCCGCTAACACCGTTCTAGACACCTACTTGGTTTATAGCATTGATTGTTAAGTGAAAAAATCTCCCAAGAGTAATCCTACTCATCAGTGGGATCGGGATCCAACTATCATTGTGTGATGCACTAGATGGAATCCACTCTAGTCACCACACTCCAGAAGGTATGCTAAATCTGCAAGTTTCCTGTATGTTTGAAACTCCTGATGTGGTTTTTGCCCCTAATGATTTATGACCTTGACTAGGTCAACAAACCATAAACCGCTAGTTAAGTTCTACCCATCATTTTCTTGATTACATTAAACCCACCCATACGAGCCCTTGACTAGGTCAACAAGGCCGCATGACTGTCCTAACCAATCGCATTTACAATGCACAGAAAAATACTACTTAGCTACCGTACACTACGCCTTGACTAAGTCAATAAACGCAGCACGAATACTAAATATTACTATTCTGAAATGAAGGAGGCTACGGCTGAGTTTTTGGCGAAAAACCCGTTAACGTAATGAACTTGATATTGTTGAAGGATCCTGAGTGGTTTTATAAATATATAGTGGCGAAAACCTTTGCTAAAGAGGTCACTCCCTGTGAAGGGATCTCGGCTCTTTCCTCGTCGAATGAGCTGCAGGATATTCCAAAATGAATACCATGATGCAAAGCAAAAAATAATCGAATATAGTGAAGTTATTACCCTGACGCAAACTTTTACTCAAGGGGTCACTCCCGGTGAAGGGATCTCGGCCCTTGCCTCGTCGAATGAAGTGCAGGATATTCCAAACTGAATACCACTGTGCAAAGCAAAAGAGAACGTCTGTAATGTTAGTTTTTAAAGCTTAGTTTAAACAACATCTTTTAGGTTTATTATCTTTCATTAATCAAAATTAATGCGGTCCTATCAATTTGTAACCTATCACACCAGAAAAGAACGAAAATAAAATGTACGTATATGCCATCCGCATTCGCCACGGGTCCCCGTCATCACCCGTTAGGTTACTTAAATAACGACAGAGCGGGGGCTGGACTAGCGCGGGTGCAAAACATATACAACATATAATAGTATATATATAAGTATATATAACATTCGTCCAAGGCATGATAATAAACAACATCACAGATAACAATACATAATGGTGGATAATCTTGGAGCCCCGGGTTTCATTTGAGCCGCAAATAAAACACGACGTTCCCTGTCGTGTGGATAGCCTGTGCAATGTAAACCTGTACCCCCTACGAGTGCGGTGAATAGCCCTGCCAATTCTAGAATGAAGCCCCCTCTGTCTCGACGCCATGAGAATGAAACCCCCTCAGCCTTTACGCTATGAGATGCGGGCTTGTTGCCTTCTAGAATCTGGCTATTCGTGCACTCCACCGCGGGGTAATCCTAGTACTGAATAAGAAAATAATATATACAAGCGGTGACATCGACCTCAACCCGGTCGTGCACCAAAATAATATACAACCCGGCAAAGACGGCAGTCCACATGTCGGACGCTCGCCCCGTAATAACAAATGTACAAATGGATTTAAACAGTACCAACAACATTGCAACACTTGCTATCCATCACGACTATCCAACCACAATCACAGAACAAGCACACAACATCAACGTGAATGTCACGTTCGCAAAACCCGTCTAAAAGAACATATAGTCGTCAGACGAGTTTTACCGATCGAGTGACATTCCCGGTCGCAGATAAAAGTGAAGGTACTAAAAATAAAATACGTATTTTAAAATTACGTTCGACTAAACTTTCTAAGTGGGCCCCAAGTATTAAACCAACACTGTAATAAATCTGGGCCCAAAAAGTAATTATTCCAGAAACAACAATTTCCAAAAATAAGAGGCCTAGAAGAAATTTTGTTCACGTGGGCCCCGAAACGGCCGCGGAACCGCCGCCAATAGGGGGTTTGCGCGTCGGATCCACGACGGTTTGGAGGGATCACGTGACAAAATTGTTAGTCCATGGTAGCGCCCCGGCCTTCTAACAGACGCCAAATGCGGAACAAAAACTTTTACAACTGGCGCTATCGCGTACTTTAACCCGGATCTGCCATTAAAGCTAAACTAACAAACTAAAAAGTGGGTTGGAATGTTATACCGAATGATCCGAGTCCTTCGGTTTTCAACCATCATCCCAAGCTTTGTTGCGGCTGTTCCGATCTCCTGAATCTCCAGTCTTCTCGTCCAGGTGGCACCACGTCGACGGATCTTTAAACAGGCTCCCGCCTCTGAACCGAGGCAACTCGGTCGTTAAGTTTGCTAGAAGAGACGACCAAGATGATATAGAGAATGAGTAGAATACTTTGTCTCGTTACGTCCAAAACTATGTACGAACGGTTAATGAAGTTGCCTTTTGGAATCGGGTGAAATGAGAAATGAGGCTATCTAATTTCCATGATTCCAAAATAATATCAATCTTTTTTCTCTCAAGCAACCCTCTCTCACAAGAGGGGAGGGGCCGGCCTATTTGAAGAGGGGAGAGGTGAGTGTAGGAGGGGGGGGGGGAGTGACCATAAGATCAATGAAGAGGATGAGTCACATAACACCTTGTATGAACACATTTAATAAAACAATGAATCACTAACCTTGTCATCTAAAACATTAAATGAACATTTAAAGCACTAATGACTCACTAGCCTAGTCACCATCCTAGTCACCATCTAGAAGCTTCCACACTCATCTCAAGAAAAGATAAATCCGCATTTAACCGAATGTTAAATACGGCTGATAGAAAACTGAAAACTGGCAACTTCCAAAAGTGATCCTGAAACGAATTTCAGGATAACCACGTATCAGTATAAACATACCCGCATTTGTATTACGACCGAATACAAATGCAACCGAGACAAAGATATTATATCTATACAGCTATAATACTGGGATCCGGCTTAAACCAAAGCCTACCAGTATTATCTGCCCGAAAAACGACACGTGCAAAAACGCACGTGCATTTTCCGAACCTGCCATAAAACCATACGGCCTCTACAACGTTTCGCCCGAACTTGGGAAACGGTTTGTGGGGGACTCTAATGACTCATCAACACACTGGCACTGGGTATAACCACTAGCACGTCAGAGGTACTAGCTGTATGTAACGGTTGCCTATGTATTGAATGGATGGGAGGCTGACGAGTGAACTCATCCATAAACCCTACTGAGCCTAACAGTGACAATATACATACAGTCCGGCCCGTTCGTCTAAAGAGTATCGCATATCGAGTCTGGGGGGGGAGGTGGATAAAGTCAGAACCCTAATAACGCGATAAATCTTATCGGCATGAAGCCCATCACTATCTGAGAAACTACTGATCCAAATCAGTAATTCTCCACTACCTCGGCCGAGGATTTCACGTGATGGCCACCCGTGCACTGTGCGACATCAACCCCCGATACCGGGAGAGACAAATCCCCGACGATCCGCTCACTGCCTCCATGTGGCTCGGGACTGTACCCAAAAAATACCTGTTTGCACGACTCCTTTGAGCCGTGGTAGGGTAGGAATCAAAGCACGGTGGGAACTCACACGAGAAAAATGACGATCTCAGGTCGACAAACTAACCTGTCCACATGTCACCTGGGAACTGCTATCTGACGATATGTATAATACCAACTAGCATGTTCCCGGCGAGTCCTGTCCGGTGTACTCATAACCCAATGAGCACCTGTGTACATCTTAGGTGAACCAACTGACACCAATGGCTTGTGAGACCGGCCACCGCCCCTCGTCGGCGTCTCGACTGTATACACTAGTCTACTTTGGAGTATCGATGCCCTGTCTCGAAACTCCCACGACTAGGGACACTTTAAGGATGTACTTATAGACCCCAGCTCCCACGTATATGATCACCATCATACTGCTGGCTGTCAAGAAGAATCCTATGGGCTCTATTATCATGCAATATTGAACTAAAGCATGTATACGATGATAAAGACAAACCAGATAGCATACACTCATCTCGAGCAAGACTGTCATATCGGTATAGGTCCTGCCTCAATCATTGCAATCACGTACCTGCGATCCAATAATTGACTTTGAGGGCACTATCTCCAAAAATCTCCTACTTGCACTTAAGGCTAATTATTATGATGTCGCATACTCACAGCCCGTGTGATACCGAACATCCAACTCCTCTACTAATCAGTTTTCACAAAACTAGTTTGTAAAACTCTTGTGTTCGAGAAATAACCTTAGTGAGTGGATCCGCCCTGATGTTTCTTTCTATGTCTCTCTTAATCTCAAGTTCGCGGAGAAAGGAATCTCCCGAATCGAGTGATACCTGTCTTAGAATATGTCTGAATATCTGATGGGACCTAGTTCATAAATGAACTCCAAATCCAAACTTCTTAGACTTTATTGATAACTGAACCTAATCAGTATCCAGCACCATGCCTCCCACAGTATCCTCTTGGACCACCTGTCCATCATACTGTCCCTCGTCAGAGGGAAAACTATAACTCTGACATTCACTTTGTCATCCATGTCACCTTGGAAGCTTGGAATGATAACCGTTTCCCGAAGGAGGCTGTTGTCATCAAATCCGTATAACATTCACTTATGTTCTAAAACTACTTCCTTATGTTTCTCCAGGATTGGGTTAATATTAACTTATCGCATCTAGGGCAAAAACAACATCTGGTGTGGTACTTGACATCTTATGATTGACTCAATTGCCTAAGCAAGTGATCTGCCAATCATGCACATCCCTCTCTCCTTTAGTCTCTAAGACACCTTTAGAGAGGGTGACTCCATCACCTGCAGGTACACCACCATGCCAGGAGTCATCTATTCTAAAATACCATTAGAATACTGTCAAAGTACCCAAATTGGGAAACTACCCAAATCTAGATCTAAAACCATAGATCTAGTGACCAGAATGTCTGATATTATATTCATATCCTTTGTGGAGAAACAACTGTGTGACGACCAAAGTACAACCGATCGTAGTTTATGAATTTTACTTCCTACTCTGTGTATGTTATCCAAATACCAGGACATCACACCCTACTACCTTCTTAACAGATCCATCCCCTATTCTGATGAAGTCAAAGCCATGACTGTTGCATCAAAATTAGATGATCTTATCTCCGATATATCTGCTCAAGCCTATAAATTGACATAAGCTACTTGCCCACTATGCTTCCGCTGCTCCCACTGACTACGATAACCCTCTGGCAAAATAATATATACGTACACTTCTAAAGCTAGTTTAGAACGATGCTATACTTATCCTCCTGCCGGGTCTCCTAGCCTGGAACAACCGTAGTGTCAAGTCTGGGTAAACAAGAACCTCCCTGTCACCGTCCTTGAGGCTACCGGAGTACATCTCGGGTTTCTGAGGTTACCCACCATATCTGCGGAGTGGCTATTGGAATGTCAAACCTGATTGAATATATAGGTCCTATTAAATTTTCCGTAATCATTTACGGTTCTGGAATCACTTCCAGTTCTACCATACTTCCACTACCGTTTTCTGAAAAAATCCATTTTACTAAAACCGTGGCGAGTCAAGAACAATATCACTATTGATCTTCCAGATGGTAGAAATGTCAACCCTCGTCAAAGCAAGGGTCAACCCACAAACTGCCATTACAGCAACGTGCCTTGAGTATCCAGTGTCTCGTTTTAAGCATAAGCTGGACAACTCCCCGTACCTTAACATCGTTAAGATATGAACCATTCTATATACAATATAGAAATAGAGTCACTAATTTAACTGGAACCAGATTCAAACCATGCAGCTGTCTCCAGTGCATATCAACTTAATGGAGAGAGGCTAATCAGCATTACTCAACTTAGGAATACATCCAATTATGAGTAACCCAAAAGAGAAACAAGTTTCTCAAAAACCATTACTATCAACTGAATACCAATCACAAGTATCTATATCTTCGATCTCTTTGAAGAATCCCGATACTTCCGATACCTGGTTCTCTACTTTATTCTTTTACCCACAACTTCTCAAAACTTAGATATTGTATTTCTACGAAACACTTGTCTAAAAAACTAGAGAAGTCATAAGTAAACAGAACATAGTACGAGGACCTACCCCTTTGTCTTGACGGACACTGGACAACATACAATACTGTGTATAAGTCCACTGAGTTTGAATAACTCAAAACCTGTGCATCGTAGGTTGAAAACTGTACCCAGGCGATTTCCTCAAATATCACTAATTACAACGAATTCCGATATAATGAGGATGATCACCTTATTTCCAATAACTTACTCCCACTCATCATCTATAAAATCATATAGATATGAGAATGAAACCTGGTAAATACATACCCTGGACTAAGTATCTAATCGGGAAATCAGTTTTCTTTTAACAATGCACTGAAACATAAAAATGTTTCGTAGGGTTATTCTGGTATTCCTAGTAATGCCTTTTCTATAATCCATTTCATGACTTTGACCGTATATCTCTTTGCCATCTCTCCGAATCCCTTTATTTGTCTTTAGTCATTACCTTCTGTACACCATCGTTTGGCTAAATGGTTTTCTTCCTTCCCTACCATTTGACACCATCCTATGGTTTGGAAGAAGACTATCCAGTAAGCATAATAGGTGTACTCTCCTAATCCTAGGAGTACTCGCAACTTGAGAGAAGGTGATGATAAAAGACAACTGAATAATACCTTATTCTATTTCTCCCGAACTGGGGAAAAAAGCAAAGGTCAAATAGGAGTGACGATGAAGTACGTGGTTTAGGTCGTGAATGATAACAGTCGCAATTTACTTTGCCCTCTTTCTAATCCTTTTATTTTGTCTTTAGTTATTACCTTCTGTACACCCTACTTAGGCTAATTGGTTTTCTTCATTCCCTACCTTTCGGCACCTGTCTATGGTTTGGAATAAGACTATCCAATAAGCGTAATAGGTGTACCCTCCTAAAATAAGGAGCCCTCGCAACCTCAGAGAAGGTGATAATAAAAGACAACTGAATAAACCATTTCTATTTCTCCTGAACCTGGATCCATCCTCGAAGAAGTCCTTCGGGTTCGTATATAACCATACGATGGATCTATCCAATGGAAGTGGATATCCGTAGTAATACGGGGTGTTCTGAGAAATTCAAAGGGTAAAAGAAGGAGCGGCAATGACTTATGCAACTCGGACAATCCAAAAACCAGTATTTTAAGAAGGTTCGGTCAACTTGGTCACTGAGTCATAGTCTAAGGTCGGTCAAAGGTCGCTGTCAAAGAGAGAGAGAAAAGAAACATTCTACGTGCACTCTAACCTAGATCAGAATAGTTATCACTTTATCTAATCAGGAAACCTCCCACTGTAATCTCAAATTCTCCTCCAAACCTGAAAGAAGAATTAGTCGGGATCACCCGAAGAGTAAACCAACTCATCAGTGAGAATCGGGATCCAACTATCATCGCATGATAACTTGATGGAAGCCACTCAAGTTATCACACTCCAGAAGGTATGCGCATGCCTGGCAAGTTTCCTGTATGTTTGAAACTCCCGATGTGATTTTTTCCCCATGCACTTATGACCTTGGCGTTAGGTCAAAATATTATAAATCACATGTCAAGTTCTAGCCGTCATTATTCAGGTTAATTTAAACCCACCCGCACATGCCCTTGGCGTTAGGTCAAAATGGCAGAGCGACTGTCCCAAACCAACTCATCTATCCATGCAACAATTGAATATCCAGCAGCTACCAAACACTATGCCTTGGTGTTAGGTCAAAATACATAGCTTGAATACTACTGAATACCCAAAAGAAATGACGGAAGGCTACGGCTGGTTTTTGGCGAAAAACCTTTAACGTAATGAACTTGATATCGATGAAGGAACTTGATAGCTTTTTATAAAAAATATAGTGGCGAAAAACCTTTTGCTAAAGAGGTCACTCCCGGTGAAGGGATCTCGGCTCTTTCCTCGTGGAATGAGGTGCAGGATATTCCAACTGAATACCTCGATGCAAAGCAACTTGTAATCTACTATATTGAAGTTACTACCCTGACGTAAACTTCTTCCCAAGGGGTCACTCCCGGTGAAGGGATCTCGGCCCTTGCCTCGTAGAATGAGGTGCAGGATATTCCAACTGAATACTGCTATGCAAAACAAAAGGAAACATCTTTGTAATAACATCATTTTAAAATTTGTTCCAACAACATAAAATATATGTTTGTTTTATCCTTGCATTGATAAGAATCAATGCAGTCCCATCAATCAATCACACCAGAAAAGAACGAAAATAAAATGTACTTATATGCCATCCACATTCGTCACTGGGTCCCGTCATCACCCGTTAGGTTACTTAACTAACGACAGAGCGGGGACTGAACTAGCGCGGGTGTAAAACATATACAACATCTAATAGTATATATACCAATATACAATAATCACTCCAGGCGTGATAATATGCAACATTACAGAAAAGTAATAAGTATCATAGAACAATACAGATAATCTGGGATCCCCTGGTTTTACAGAGCCACAACTGAAACCCGACGTTCCCCTGGTTGTGTGAATAGCCTGTGCAATGAAACCTAGACCCCTACGGGTGCGGAAAGTTACCCACCAAAACCTGAAGCGAGGTAGTCCCCCACAGCATAGTGAATGGAACACCCGGCACTTCACGGAATCCGGTAATTGAGCACCCCTCCTTGGGTCAACCTGTACCCCCTATGAGTGCGGCGAATAGTCTGCCAATTTTATAGTAAGGCCCCTTTGCCTCTCAAAGCCATGAGATACGGACTCGTTGCCCTCCAGAACCCGGCTATCCGTGCACTCCTTCGCGGGATAAACCTAGTACAGAAATAAAAATATGTACAACGGGTAGATCGACCTCAACCCGGTCGTGCCCCAAAAGAATATTATACAAACAGGATGTGACGGCAATCCACATGGTGGATGCTCGCTCCGCAATATCAAATATACAAATAAATCCAAACTGCACTACCATTGCACACTGCTATCCACCATGACATATCCGCAACATTACAGCAAAACACAGAACATCAACGCGAATGTCACGTTCGTAAATCCGTCTAAAAGAGTTATAGCAATTAGACGCGGTTTACCGCTCAAATGACATTCCCGGTCGGAGATATAAAGTAAGTATTGTATACTAACAAGTTTAAAATTTCGATCGACAAAACTTCCTGAAGTGGGCCCCACGTACATCTGCTGTACAGTAACAAAATCTGGGCCCAAAAGAACTGTACCAGAAACTACAATTTATCATGTAGAAACAAAAGAAGAAACATGGTCCACTAAGTCACCAATACGGCCGCGGTTCCGCGGCGGTTTGTTCGACTCAGTGGGTCGTTTTTCTTCTGGTTCCTTAAAAAAGCCTGCTTAATTTTCTGGTATATGCAAAATAATTTTTAGACTTGATTTAAAATCGACAGAAAGTTTAGCACTTGAAAATTGTGTTTTTCGAAATTCGGTTCGATCGATATTTTAAACGCGTTAGCCCAAGTTAGTATAGCTTAATGGTGAGGCTCTGATACCACTGTAAGTCCCCGGTAGCACCCCGGCCGTCTAACAGACGCCAAATGCGGAACAAAAACTTTTACAACTGGCGCTATCGCGTACTTTAACCCGGATCTACCATTAAAGCTAAACTAACAAACTACAAAGTGGGTTGGAATGTTATACCGAACGATCCGAGTCCTTCGGTCTTCAACCATCATCCCATGCTTTGTTGTGGCTGTTCCGATCTCCAGAATCTTCAGTCTTCTCGTCCAGGTGGCACCACGTCGACGGATCTTTAAACGGGCTCCCGCCTCTGAACCGAGGCGGCTCGGTCGTTAAGTTTGCTAGAAGAGACGACCAAGATGATATAGAGAATGAGTAGAACACTTTGTCTCGTTACGTCCAAAGCTATGGACGAACGGTTAATGAAGTTGCCTTTTGGAATCGGGTGAAATGAGAAATGAGGCTATTTAATTTCCATGAGTCCAAAATAATATCAATCTTTTTTCTCTCAAGCAACCCTCTCTCACAAGAGGGGAGGGGCCAGCCTATTTGAAGAGGGGAGAGGTGAGTGTAGGAGGGGGGGGAGAGTGACCATAAGATCAATGAAGAGGATGAGTCACATAACACCTTGTATGAACACATTTAATGAAACAATGAATCACTAACCTTGTCATCTAAAACATTAAATAAACATTTAAAGCATTAATGACTCACTAGCCCAGTCACCATCCTAGTCACCATCTAGAAGCTTCCACACCCATTTCAAGAAAAGATAAATCCGCATTTAACCGAATGTTAAATACGGCTGATAGAAAACTGAAAACTGGCAACTTCCAAAAGTGATCCTGAAACGAATTTCAGGATAACCCCGTATCAGTATAAACATACCCGCATTTGTATTACGACCGAATACAAATGCAACCGAGACAAAGATATTATATCTACACAGCTATAATACTGGGATCCGGCTTAAACCAAAGCCTACCAGTATTATCTGCCCGAAAAACGACACGTGCAAAAACGCACGTGCTTTTTCCGAACCTGCCATAAAACCATACGGCCTCTACAACGTTTCGTCCGAACTTGGGAAACGGTCTGTGGGGGACTCTAATGACTCATCAACACACTGGCACTGGGTATAACCACTAGCACGTCAGAGGTACTAGTTGTACGTAACGGTTGCCTATGTATTGAATGGAAAGGAAGCTGATGAGTGAACTCATCCATAAACCCTACTGAGCCTAACAATGATAATATACATACAGTCCGGTCCGTTCGTCTAAAGAGTATCGCATATCGAGTCTGGGGGGTGGATAAAGTCAGACCCCTAATAATGCGATAAGTCGTGTTGGCATGAAGCCCATCACTATCTGAGAAACTAGTGATCCAAATCAGTAATTCTCCACTACCTCGGCCGAGGATTTCACGTGATGGCCACCCGTGCACTGTGCGACAGCAACCCTCAATACCGGGAGAGACGAATCTCCGAAGATCCGCTAACTGCCTCCATGTGGCTCGGGACTGTACCCAAAAAATACCTGTTTGCACGACTCCTTTGAGCCGTGGTAGGGTAGGAATCAAAGCACGGTGGGAACTCACACGAGACAAATGACGATCTCAGGTCGACAAACTAACATGTACACATGTCACCTGGGAACTGCTATCTGACGATATGTATAATACCAACTAGTATGTTCCCGGCGAGTCCTGTCCGGTGTACTCATAACCCAATAAGCACCTGTATACATCTTAGGTGAACCAACTGACACCAATGGCTTGTGAGACCGGCCACCACCCCTCGTCGGGGTCTCGACTATATACACTAGTCTACTCTGGAGTATCGATGCCCTGTCTCGAAACTCCCACGACTAGGGACACTTTAAGGATGTGCTTATAGACCCTAGCTCCCACGTATATGATCACCATCATACTGCTGTCTGTCAAGTCGAATCCTATGGGCACTATCATCATGCAATAGTGAACTAAAGCATGTATACGATGATAAAGATAAACCAGATAGCATACTATCATCTCGAGCAAGACTGTCATATCGGTATAGGTCCTGCCTCAATCATTGCAATCACGTACCTGCGATCCAATAATTTACTTTGAGGGCACTATCTCCAACAAAAATTTCTTCTGGGGTCTTAAAAAAGCGTGCATGATTTTCTGGGACCATAAAATTGATTTTTCGAGCACGTTTAAAAATCGACAGAAAACTCATGATTTGAAATGCAGTTTTTGAAATTTTCGGCCGATCGTTATTCTAAACACGTTTAAACAAGCTATTATAGGTTTTATGGGTGGCTTTGATACCATGAAGGGTTATCCTAGTGCCCCGACCAACTTCTGTTGCCAAATGCGGAACAAAAATTTTCTAACGAACAAAAACTTGGCACTAGTTTAACTCTAAACCCGGATCTTTCCATAAAACTAACTAGCTACACTAGGAGAGCTATCTACTATGATGAGGAATTCTTACCAAACGAACCAAGTCTTTCGGTCTTCGTTCTTTATCCTTAGCTCCTACTAGCCACCTTCAACTAGCTTTATCTTCTTTCCTTGCTCCGTCGGTTCTCCGGGATCGAGGTTGTTCTCCGGACTTCCTTGGTCCTTGATGATCCACCTGGGGAGTATGATCCATGGCTCTAGCTCCTAACTTTGTAACAAAAGGAGCAACTATAAAACTTGGTTTGCTAAACCAAGTAGTCTAGGATGTAGTTAGGGTGTCTAAGTGTTTGCTATCTCTTTTCTAACCTCTTCACTTGTTTCTCAACTCATGAGAATGTTAGTGAAGAGGAAGAAGATGACGGTGGAGCAAAGCAAGAGGAGGGAGGAGATGATGAGCAAAAGATCGCTCAAGAAAAATAATGAATCATGCATGAAAGAGAAAATACACATCTAGGTTTTGTGTATCAATTCTTTCATTAAACAATTAGCAACCATGCTTCAATAGTAGCTCCAAAATGAATTATAAATTCATTTGACTACTATTGAAGCATGGTCACCTCTTTTCCTCCCATACCTTTTACTTTACACCTCATTTCCAATTATCAAATAAAAGGAAAATACATAATGAGGTGGCCACCTTTGTAAGTGCACGGCAGCGCCCCGGCCGTCAATCCGAGGCCGGAATACGGAAACGAAACTTTTAAAAAACTTGTAAACCGGCATTACCGCGCACTTTAAACCCGGATCAGGCCATTAACCTAAAGAGAAAATCATGCAAAAAGAAACGAGTGATCATCATGAGGAATAATCATCACACCGCTATCCATCACTCATCTCAAAAGTCAAGTCATGATGAACAAGGGAAGTCAAAGTATGGTAGAATCATCATGAAGCAACAATGTACAAAGACCACCCTCCACAATGCCAATTTGCACATTTGCAAATAAGCCCTCCTCCACCAATTTTCAGCCAAGGAAAGAAACAAAGGAAAATGACCGAAACGGAATGCAAACTGGCAACTCCAAAAATCGATCCCGTAATAAATTACAGGAAAACCCCGCGACTGTATATACATACCCGCATTTGTATTCCGACCGAATATAAATGCAATGAGACAAAATCTACACTGTACAATAATAGGATCCGGCTTAAACCAAAGCCCTCTAGTATTATCCGTCCGATCATGATCCATGCAATACCACACATATATGATCGAACCCTGCCATATCTCCATACGGCATCTACAGCGTTTCGCCCGAAACTTGAGAAACGGTCTGTCGGGGACTCTAAAGACTCATCAATACTTTGGTTATGGATTTAACCACTAGCACGTCAGAGGTATTAGTCATACGTAACGGGCTATCAGGTATTGACAAAAAGGGACGTCGATGAGCGAACTCATCCTGACACCCTACTGATCCTGTCAGTGACAATATCCGTACAGTCCGGTCCATTTGTCTATGAGCATCGCATGGCGGGCCTAGGGGGTTGGTAAAAGTCAGACCCCCAAAAGCGGTACAAGTCGTGTCGGAGTGTAGCCCAGAACACCCTGAGATACTACTGGAATACCCACCAGTAAATCTCCTTCCTTGGCTAAGGACTTCGTGTAATGGCTCTCCTAGACACAGCGCGACCTCACCCCTAATACCGGGAGAGACGAACCCCTGCAGATCCGCTCACTGCCTCCATGTGGCTCGGGACTGTACCCAACTAAAACCTGTTTGCACGACTCCTTTGAGCCGTGGTAGGGTAGTAATCAAAGTACAGTGGGAACTCACACGAGAAAAATGATGATCTCAGGTCGATGAACTAACCTGTACACATGTCACCAGGGAACTGCTATCTGATGTCAGGTATAAGACCAACTAGCATGTTCCCGGCAAGTCCTGTTCGGTGTACTCATAACCCAATGAGCACTTGTATACATCTTAGGTGAACCAACTGACACCAGTGGCTTATGAGACCGTCCACCGCCCCTCGTCGGGGTCTCGACTGTATACACTAGCCTACTCTGGAGTATCGATGCCCTGTCTGGAAAACTCCTACGACTAGGGACCTTTTAAGGATATGCTTATAGACCCTAGCTCCCACGTATATGATCGCCATCATACTGCTGGACGTCAAGCAAGAATCCTAAGGGCTCTATCAATGCGCAATAGTGACCTGTAAGGTCACCTAAAGAAATACAAGATGATAAAGATAAACCAGATAGCATACTATCATCTTGAGTAAGACTGTTCTAACGGTATAGGTCCTCTCTAAATCATTGCAATCACGTGCCTGTGATCCAATAATTGACTCTGAGGGCACTATCTCCAACAATCTCCCACTTGCACTCAAGGCTAGATATTGCGATGTCGCATACTCACAGCCCGTGTGATACTGAAACACCCAACTCCTCTACTAATCAGTCTCACAAAACCCGTTTGCGAAACTAATGCGTTCGAGGAATAGCCTCAGTGAGTGGATCCACTCTAATGTTTATTTCTATGTCTCTCTTTATCTCAAGTTCACGGAGAAACCCATCTCCCGAAATGAGCAATAATTGTCTTAGAATATGACCGGATATCTGATGGGACCTAGTTCATAAATGAACTCCAAATCCAAACTTCTTAGACTGTATCGTCAACTTAACTTAATCAGTATCCTGCGCCATGCCTCCCTCGGTATCCGCCTGGACCACCTGTCCAAAATACTGCCTCACGTCAGAGGGAAAACTATAACTTTGACAGTCACTCTGCCGTCCAGGTCACCTTGGAAGCCTGGAATGATAACCGTCTCCTGAATGAGGCTGATGTTATCATATCCCTAGAACATCCACTTATGTTCTAAAATTGCTTCCGAATGTTTCTCCAGGATAGGATCAATATCAATTTATTGCATCTACTGCAAAAACAACATCTGGTGTGGTACTTGACATCTCATGATTGACTCAATTACCAAAGCAAGTGACCTGCCAATCATGCACATCCCTCTCCCCTTTAGTCTGTAAGACACCTTTAGAGAGGGTGACTCCATCACCTTCAGGTACACTACCGTGCAAGGAGTCATCCATTCTAAAAACACCTTTAGAATGCTGTCTAAGTACCCAGATTGGGACACTTCCCAAATCTAGATCTAAAACCATAGATCTAGTAATCAGAATATCTGATATAATATCCAAGTCCTATGTGGAGAAACCACTGTGTGACAACCAAAGTACAACCGATCGTAGTATAGGAACTTCACTTCCTACTCTGTGTATGTCATCCAAATACCAGGATATCACACCCTACTACCTTCTTAACAGATCTATCCCCTATTCTGATGAAGTCAAACCTATGACTGTTACATCAGAAATAGATAATCTATCTCCGCTATATCTGCTTTAGTCTATAAATAGACATAAGCCACTTGTCCACCAATCCTTCCGCTGCTCCCACTGACTACGACAACCCTTTAGCAGAATCATATACACGTGCACTTCTAAAGCCAGTTCAGAACGACGCTATAATCATCTTCCCGCCGGGTCTCATAGTCTAGAACAACAGTAGTGTCAAGTCTGGGTAAACAAGAACCTCCCTGTCACCGTCCTTGAGGCTACTGGAGTACCTCTCGGGTGCATGAGGTTACCCACCATATCTGCGGAGTGGCCAATGGAATGTCAATCCAGATTGAATCTTTAGGTTCTTATTAAATTTTCAGTAATCGTTTGCGGTTCTGGAATCACTTCCAGTTCTACCATACTCCCACTACTGTTTTCTGAAAAAATCCATTTTTATCAAAACTTTGGCGAGTCAAGAACAATATCACTATTGATCTTCCAGATGGTAGAAATTCAACCCTTGTCATAGCCCAGGTCAACCCACAAACTGCCATTACGGAAACGTGCCTTGAGTTATCCAGAGTCTGGTTTTAAGCATATGTCGGACAACTCCCCGTACCTTAACATCGTTAAGATATGAACCGTTCTATATCCAATATAGAAACAGAGGTACTGATTTAATTGAACCAGATTCAAATCATGCAGCTGTCTCCAGTGCATATCAACTAAATGGAAGGAGGCCTATCAGCGTTACTCAACTTAGGAATGCAACCAGATATGAGTAACCTGGAAGAGAAACAAGTTTCTTAAAACCATTACTATCAACTGAATACCATACACAAGTATCTACATCTTCGATCACCTTGAGGAATCCTGATACTTGCAATACCTGGTTCTCTACTTTATTCATATACCTATAACTTCTCAAAACTTAGACCTTATGTTTCTACGAAACACATGTCTAAGAACTAGAGAAGTCACAAGTAAACAGAATATAGTATGAGTACCAACTCCTCTGTCCTGATGGACACTGGACAACATACAATACACTGTATAAGTCCCTTGAGTCTAATAACTCAATCCCTGTGTGTCGTAGGTTGAAAACTGTACTTATGGTTAAGAAGAATTACACCGCTGTTTAATGCTCCTTATCTAACCATCCACTGATATAGGTAAATGTCATGGACATAATTTCAAAAAGTTGTATCTCACTCTATAAAAATAGATGTACAGATATATCAATTTGAAATTGGTGCATAGCAACGGATATTCAAAACCAAATATTTGCCGTCTGGCAAACAACCCGGGTGGTTTCCTCAAATATCACCAATTACAACGAATTTCGATATAATGAGCACAATCACCCAATTCCTAATAACTTACTCCCACTCATCATCTGTAAAACCATACAGATGTGAGAATCAAACCTGGAAAATACATACCTTGGAGCAAGGACTAATTGGGAAATTAGGTTTCTTTTAATAGTACACAGTGAAACTGAAACATTGAAATGTTTCGTAGGGTTATCCGGGTATTCCTAGTAATACCTCTTCCATTATCCAGATTCACAATTGTAACCGTATATTTCTTTGCCATCTCTCCAAATCCCTTCATATGTCTTTAGTCATTACCTTCTGTACACCCTCTTAGGCTAAATGGTTTTCTTCCTTCCCTACCATTCGACACCAGCCTATGGTTTGGAAGAAGACTATAAGCGTAATAGGTGTACTGTCCTAATCCTAGGAGCACTCGCAATGCGAGAGAAGGTGATGATAAGAGACAACTGAATAAACCTTATTCCTATTTCTCCTGAACCAGAATCCATCTCCGAACTGGAACAAGTTCCTTTCGAGTTCGTATATAACCATACGATGGAGTATCCAATAAACTGTGGATCTTCGTAGTGATACGGAGTGTCCTGGAGAAATACAAAGGTGAAGTGGGAGTGGTAATGAAATACTTGGTTTGGTCGTGAATAGCAGTCGCAATTTACTTTGCCCTCCTTCTAATCCCTTTATTTGTCTTTACATAATACCTTCTGTACACCATCGTTAGGCTAATTGGTTTTCTTCATTCCCTACCATTCAGCACCTGCCTATGGTTTGGAAGAAGACTATCCAATTAGCGTAATAAGTGTACTGTCCTAATCCAAGGAGCACTCGCAACCTGAGAGAAGGTAAAAGGAAAAGACAACTGAATAGTCCTATTCGTTTTCTCCAGAACCGGAAACCATCCTCGAATAAATTCATTCGAGTTCGTATATAACCATACTATGGTTTTATCCAATGGAATTGGACGTTCGTAGTAATACGGGATGTCCTGGAGAAAAGGGTAAAAGTAGGAGTAGCAATGAGGTATGCAACCCTGACAATCCAAAAGTCGGTGTTTTAAGAAGGTTCGGTTAATCTTGGTCACTGAGTCATAGTCAAGGGTCGGGCCATGGTCGCTGCCAAAGAGAGAGAGAAAAGAAACACTCTGCGTGGAATCTAACCTAGATCAGAATGGTTATCACTTTATCTAATCAGAAAACCTCCCACTGTATTGTCAAATTCTCCACCAAACCTGAAAGAAGAATTAGTCGGCATCACCCGAGAAGTAAACCAACTCATCAGTAGGAATCGGGATCCAACTATCATCGCATGATAATGTGATGGAATCCACTCACGTTATCACACTCCAGAAGGTACGCGCATATCTGGCAAGTTCCAGTTTCTTTAGAAACTCCCGATGTGATTTTTACCCCATGCTCTTATGACCTTGACTATGGCCAACAAATCATAAGTCACATGTCAAGTTCTACCCGTCATTGTCCAGGTTAATTTGAACCCACCCGTACAAGCCCTTGACTAGGGCTAACAAGGCTGTATGACTGTCCCAAACCAACGCATCTATCTATGCTGCAGAAAAGTAACAAATAGCTACCATACACTATGCCTTGACTGAGGCCAACAAACATAGCATGAATACTAAGTGCTACCCGTCTGAAATGATGGATGGCTACGAATGATTTTTGGCGAAAAACCTTTAACGTAATGAACTTGATATCGTTGAAGGAACCAGATAGCTTTATAAAAATATAGTGACGAAAACCTTTGCTAAAGAGGTCACTCCCGATGAAGGGATCTCGGCTCTTTCCTCGTAGAATGAGGTGCAGGATATTCCAACCGAATACCACGATGCAAAGCAAAAGTAATCGGCTATAGTGAAGTTATTACCCTGACGCAAACTTCTGTCCAAGGGGTCACTCCCGGTGAAAGGATCTCGGCCCGTGCCTCGTCGACTGAGGTGCTGGATATTCATAACCGAATACCACTGTGCAAAAAAAAAGAGAACGTCCTTGCAATAACAGCTTTTTGAAAAATGTTCCAACAACATCAGAATAGGTTTGTTTAGCTTGCATTGATCCGAATCAATGCAATCCCATCAATTGATCACACCACAAAAGAACGAAAATATGATGTACGTATATGCCATCCGCATTCGCCACTGGGTCCCGTCATTACCCGTTAGGTTACTTAACTAACGACAGAGCGGGGACTGGACTAGCGCGGATGCAAAACATATACAACATCTACTAGTATATATATATATATATCAATATATAATAATCGCTCAAGGCGTGATAAAATGCAACATCACAAAAAGTAATAAGCATCACCGAACAATACAGATATCTGGGATCCCCGGGTTTCATAGAGCCGCTACTGAAACCCGACGTTCCCCTGGTCGTGTGGATAGCCTGTGCAATGAAATCCTAGACCCCTACGGGTGCGGCAAGTTACCCGCCAAAACCTGAAGCATGGCAGCCCCCTTCAGCAACATGAATGGACCACCCAGCACTTCACGAAATCCAGTAACTTGGGCACCCCTCCTTGGGTCAACCTGTAGCCCTTACAAGTGCGGCGAATAGCCCGCCAATTCTAGAGTAAAGCCCTCTCCGTCTCAAAGCCATGAGATGCGGGCCTGTTGCCCTCTAGAACCCGGCTATTCGTGCACCCCTCCGCAGGGTAATCCTAGTACAGAAAGTAAAATATACATACAACGGGTACATCGACCTCAGCCCGGTCGTGCCCCAAAAGAATAATATACAAACAGGCAGTGACGGTAGTCCACATGTCGGACGCTCGCCCCGCAATATCAAATGTACATATAAAACCAAACTGTACTAACATTGCATCTAGGCTATCCACCACGACAATCCGCAACATCACAGCACAACACAGAACATCAACGTGAATGTCACGTTCGCAAATCCGTCTAAAAAGGCTATAGCAGTTAGACAGGATTTACCGATCAAATGATATTCACGGTCGCAGATATA
Organism: Agapanthus africanus; assembly: GCA_030015575.1. Lineage (NCBI taxonomy): Eukaryota > Viridiplantae > Streptophyta > Magnoliopsida > Asparagales > Amaryllidaceae > Agapanthus > Agapanthus africanus. The sequence goes on along the minus strand of CM057339.1, from coordinate 486,396,725 downwards.
ATGTAAATACTGTGAACTAACATGTTTAAAATTTTCGATCGACTAAATTTTCCGGAGTGGGCCCCAAGCACTACTGTAGCACTCAAAGAAAATCTGGGCCCAAACAGAACATACCAAAAACCCTTTTTCCATGTCAGATAGCTACTGTATAAATTTGGTGCAATGAAGCTACATTTCGGCGGCGGAACCGCGGCCAAAATGGGGTTATGGCCACGGTTCCGCGGCTCTACAGTAGGATCAGAGTACCAAATTTTTACAGTGTTCACAAAAAACCCTGCACGATTTTTTAACATGCCCAGAAAAATTTTTGGACCAGAAAATAAAATCGACAGAAACTGTACTTCAGAAATCGGGTTTTCGGAAAATCCGTTTGATCGAACTTGTAAACACGTTAGAGCAAGCTAGACTAGGTTAATGGCATGGCTCTGATACCATTGTAAGTGCACGGCAGCGCCCCGGCCGTCAATCTGAGGCCGGAATGCGGAAACGAAACTTTTACAAAACTTGTAAACCGGCACTACCGCGCACTTTAAACCCAGATCGGGCCATTAACCTAATGAGAAAATCATGCAAATAGAAATGGGTGATCATCATGAGGAATAATCATCACACCACCATCCATCACTCATCTCAAAAGTCAAGTCATGATGAACAGGGGAAGTCAAAGTATGGTAGAATCATCATGAAGCAACAATTTACAAAGACCACCCTCCACAATGCCAATTTGCACATTTGCAAATAAGCCCTCCTCCACCAATTTTCAGCCAAGGAAAGAAACAAAGGAAAATGGCCGAAACGGAATGCAAACTGGCAACTCCAAAAATCGATCCCGTAATAAATTACAGGAAAACCCCACGACTGTATATACATACCCGCATTTGTATTCAGACCGAATACAAATGCAATGAGACAAAATCTACACTGTAGAATACTAGGATCCGGCTTAAACCAAAGCCCGCTAGTATTATCCGTCCGATCATGATCCATGCAATACCGCACGTATATGATCGAACCCTGCCATATCTCCATACGGCCTCTACAACGTTTCGCCCGAAACTTGAGAAACGGTCTGTGGGGGACTCTAAAGACTCGTCAATACTTTGGTTGTGGATTTAACCACTAGCACGTCAGAGGTATTAGCCATACGTAACGGGCTACCAGGTATTAGCACGTCAGAGGTATTAGCCATATATCGGATATAAGAAGATTTATATCTTTAACTTAGTAAAAACTTTTATGAAGTGAACTGAAATATCATCAAAGAAATCAACTGAAATCCATGTCCAGTATCGACACAAAATATGTATATCTCAATATCTCAATGTCCATATCTTTGTATCTCAAATCTCAATACCTCGGGCTCCGGCAGTCCGGATCGGCCCATATCATCAAATCACACGACTACGGTCCGTATCCTCCGGATATCCGCCGCGTCATAAATAACTGGTAGGTAGTGCTCCCCTGCCGGGCATAACGCCATCATCTGCGATCTTCTAGCCCCGAGGTACCATACCGGGCCCACCATGTACCCGCAGACGGTGCATCCCCCTCCTCGAATCGGGTATATGATACTGCTCAAGGACCGATAAAACTCATAGTGGACGTGTTCATATCAGAATATTGCATTTTATACCGCCCATTCTTACGCTCGTGTGTTTATAGGTAGGTGCTTTTAATCCGTGTTTGTTACATGTTTACAGATTACAGGTTTCCAGTCCAAATATTGTAAATCAAGACAAAATCTCCACAGTTACGTCAAAATACAGAACATCTGTCACAACAGATAAAAGCCGGGTTCCGGTCGTCCATATCCGTCCAGTGCCGAGTACCGGTTCCAGATACAAGACATGTGACAGTGGTCATTCGTGTCTGGGACAAGCACAGAGCACGAGGGAGGCTGCACAAGAATCAATGGGTGCGCGGAGCTCGAGGGAGAGAGAAGTCAAAAGTGAAAAAGATAATGCAATCTTGGACTAGGAATCTGAAGATATTCTGGAAGCAATTATCAGAAAATATGTGTACCAGACAACAGGGGACAGAAGACCAGGGATGTACACAGAAGACCACACCCTAACACCACTATAGGAGCGCGGATCCGCGGCCATAGGGGGGCATAGGCGGCGGATCCGCGGCTAGGTGGGGCCCTCTCTGCATCAACTTTTGGGGGTATTTTGGGTGTTTCATTTTATGTCTGCTGGTTGCCCTAGAACTCCATTCTCCTGCCTATAAATACAGCAGATCTGAGCCAAACCAATGGAGCTTTTCTTTAGCCTCTTTTTTGTGTAGTTTTGTTCTTCTTCTTCTTCTTCTTCTTCTTCATTCTTTCTCCATTAAAGTTGTAGTGAGAGCTTTTTGAGTGGAAGATTAATGAAGATGAGGGATTTTTATCTTTCTTGTTAGTTTCGCTCCCCCTTGAGATTTTTGCTTTCTCTTGATCATTCAACCTCTTCATTGAGCTTGAATGGTTAAGGGTTAGTTATTGATCTCAAGGGTCGTATTTTCTCACGGGACTAGTTCTTCACTTCACATGCGTTCTCTACCCTTCCCTTGATCTTGCAACCTCTTCATTGAGCTTGCAAGTTTAAGGGTTGGCTATTGATCACATGCTTGGCTTGAGTTCTACTTCCGTGTTCTTTTTAATTGCTTATTTATTACTTGCATTCTTCATTCTTGCTTTACTTACTTGCAATTTTATTCCATGTACTTTAATTACTTGTATCTTTTCTTTTCTTTTCTTTGTTCTTTTCTTTTTGTTCTCTCTTTTTGGTTCTTTCTTGTGAATGAATGTAATTATTATTGTTAAGAAGAAATACGGTATTATAAGTTAACATTTCTTTGCCAATTCCTTTTCCCGTTATTTTCCATTTGAACTTCGCCCAAACCATACGCAAGCGCTCCGTTAGGCACCCTACCCTGACAAGGTAACGGTGATTCCTAACCGCGACCGGTTGCGTTCGGTTTGGCCGGAGGCGAAAGCAAGAGACAAGAACGGAAGGAGAAGGGTAAATAAGCCGGATTCCACGAATACCGCGCTTAAATCCCCTAATCCACGTTGTTGCCAATTGCTTAGCTTCAATTGGTCAAGACTCGGCCCAAAGGTTTTGAGTACGGATTTCTTTAGCTTATAATCTCGTATCTTTTCTTAACAACTTTATACTTGCAAATATTACACTTAGGATAGATCAAACAAACATACAGATTCTTTATTGACTCGTCTAAAACAAGAAAGGGAAGATACCACCATCTCCCTGTGGACCGACCCGTGCTCAACCGGCTGGCTGCATAGCGACACCGTCCTGATCGCGGTTATACTTTAATTCTTTGAACATCCGACACGCCAAAAGCGTGCGATCAAATGGCGCCGTTGCCGGGGAGACGGTAGCGTATTTTCTTTCTTGTTATTCGGGTTAATAGTCTTTTTGTATATATATTTAAAAAAAAAAAAGAAGAAAACTCTTTTTGTTTTTTTTGATCATTTTTGTGGGCAAGAGTGCAGATTTTTGCGTATTTGCAAACTGCGATTGTGGGGAGCGAAGTGTGCATTCAAGGCAAGGGTGATTACGAAGTACAGTGCCAAAGATCCGGGTAGTTTGACCCGCGCAAGCGAACTTTTCAAGCTGACCGGATTTGATTCAACGGGGGTTTCCTAACCCAAAACTTAATGGTACGTACTTTACTAACACCTTCTTCTCAAATCCGACGCATCCAATATACTATTCTTTGCAGGATTCTTTGCAAGTTCGCTAGCAAACGCTAAAAATTGACTAATCCGTATTTGTTGCAGCGCCGCGCTTAAACTAAAAAACGATTGTTTGATTCTTTATAAGAATTTTTTGAATTGCGCATTGCATCAATTAATACGGACTTAAGGGCAAGCGAACCCCACAACATACGGTAAAGGATTTCATCACCTTTTCCGTGGCCCACAAATCACGAACTTGAGCATAACGTTTACCCGCACAAATTTTAAAAGAAACTAGACTTTAAGCCTTAAGGACTTCGCGCTCACTAGGAGAAGTTAACTGTGTTTAGAACCTTGCTTAACGGTATATTGTTTATGGGGTGTCTAGGAAAGTGTTAACGGCGAAACCGCCAAAAGAGAAAGGGTTATTTAATTAAGGAACTTCGCGAAAGCGTTGGAAAACCTCCCCTTATCTCTGCACTTACCTGGACTCGTGATCTGTGTATCTTGAGCCTGTTTCTCGACACAGTTTTACTTCGACAATCAAGTTCTCGAGCAGGTCTAGTTGACCTAGGTGAACCCTAGAACGATTAGGTGTGTGGTATTTTTGTGTCGTGATTATTTTTGTCCATATTCTTTTTGTGTTTATTTCATTCTTTTGTCTATTAAAAAAAAATATATCACATTCTTTTTTCCTCTCCTTTTCTCTACCTTTCTTTCTCTCTCTTCATATCATGGGTACTCCACCTCGCAAAACTCTTGCCGAACTTTGGTACCCACAACCAGACATTACTTCCTACGGTTCTTGTTTTGGTCGAACTTCGAACGATCCATCCATGCCAAAAATTTCTTTGAAAGATCGAATAGACGCGTCTAGGACGAACAACTGGACCCTGCAATCCACTTCGTATCAACCGTTTCAAACATTCACACCTTCTTGCGTTGATACCCCTTTTGAAAATCCAGTTGTGACCCCGAGACCTATGTCTATTGCTGAACATATTGAACAATCTCGCAGCCGATCTTTCACTCCTTTCACCACTACAAATTCTTGGGATCAACAATTCCATTCACCTTCTTATCCCAATGTTGATCCCACTCCTGTCCAGCCATTCAATTCCTACCAGTCCTACCCAACTTTTACACCTTCCCTAGACATTGCTTCTACACAGCCTTTTGGGAGTTTTCAGTATCCAAGCAACTTTGAATCTTTTACTGAAACCCCTTCACAACCAATGTCTAGTCTAGAACAGTCCTTGGAAGACTTTAGGGTAGCGTCAAGCCAACAGATGATGGAATTGAATGCGTCCATGGCCGCTCTCATACAACCAACTGACCCGGTAGCTAGTTTCCAGCTAGCTCCAAATTTTCCAATGTATGATGAGGCGGTAGGACAGGCTGTGAATTTGAGTGGAGAGAGTGAGTTGTATACCCTTCCAAATCAAACCTACCCGTCTCAAATTGAATCCCACAACTCCTATGTTGAAAGTCTATCAAGTGTCCCAAATGAATTATCAGTTAAAGATAGAATGTTTAATGAGTTGTGCGACTTCGTAGTGTTTGATTTGCCCGATTGTGAAGGGTCTCTTCCAAGTGAAACCGATCCCAAACCTTCTGACCTCTACACCTCCACTCTAGAACCTGAATTGATTGAAATCCATGCTTTTGATGAGGTGTCTGAGAATATTGATTTTCACTTGATCGAGAATATTGACGCTGGGAACATTTTGGATGATGAACCAGTAGATTTGGCTAAGGTTGTCTCTTCAAATCATCATCCCGAGTCTTTAACTGTTTTTCCCGAACTTCATATGCGTCTTGATATTAATGATAAAGGCATGGATGAGATAAATTTTGAGGAGAATATTGAGGATAGTTTTGAGGATGAAACAGTTTTAATTGATGAGTCGGATTTTCCAATTCATCCTGTTCCTTTCATTGACTGTGTGCACCCTCCCGAAACCCTAACCGATGCTCCTCCTCGATCACTTCCCTCCATCCTTTCCATCGTTCCGACCTTGCAAGAACCCGTCTCACTTACATTTCATATGTCTGGTTTACCAAGTTCGGCGTACCCATGGTTTCTTACGAATCTTGAGGGATTCGACCCAATTTCTCGACGAGTAAATATATTAGCACTATCACTTTTCACACATCGCTCATCACAAATTGTGCTAATCTATTTACTTCATTTGCACCCTCAAGTTCGTATTCCACTTCTTTTTCCCTTCCGCCATTCTTCTTCCTCTCATATACCGAGACCATATCCCGCTTCTCTCCGCATATGGTCTCGCGTATTTTCCATCTCTTTTCTCTACGCCTTCTTCCACCAACCGGTACATTATAGCGATAAAATCTTTGAATGGTTGGTGTTAACTTTTGGCCTGTGTAAGGCCTTGTATAGATGGATACTGTTCTCTTTCCCCCCTAATCCTGAATTTCAACGCTTAATAGTGGAAACACTGTTTTACTTAAGTTTGGGGGGGACACCATTTTTGTATATATTTTTTTTGTTTTCTTTGTTGTATATAATTTGTTTTTAGGGAGCGCCGGCAATTTTGACCCTCTTGGTATAGCCTGACAGTGAGGGCACTGTCAAGTTTAAGTTTGGGGGTGTGCTCGGTAAGCTTTCTTCCTTCGCATTCATTTGTATATTTTGCATTTGCATACCTTATTAAAAACCCACAAAAATCGAAAAATTTCCAAAAATTATAAAAACTTTTTGTCAAGTTAGATTGTGGAAGAACTCTGATTCAACATTCGACGGTTTTTGTTTGAAAAAATAGGAATAACTAAATCTTATGTTTAGATTTTGAAAACCTGAAAGATAACTCTCCTTTGAAGTTAACTATAGCTAATATACGTCTTTGCATCACACTACACGTGTCGTGAGTTTTTGGGAATTAGATGACAAGTCTTTTATGTTTAAAAACTTTTAAACAGATAAATGATTTTCTGAGGATCAAATAGGTTTGTTCTGAAATAAGTAATGTCAAGAATAGTTTATGAAGTAAAGCGAATATGAAGGAATGTTATTGATGCCGTAATTGGAGCTAAGTCTGAAAAATAACCCATCTAAAACTTGATTGGAATGATTACACACCAAACCCACTAAACACGTCTTTTATCCAAAAAAATATTTGAATTGCCGGTTATATCTCCGTTCGTATTAAATCATCTGATTTTCACGACAAACTGTCTTTTGGTTTGGACCTAGGTAACTTGAGTAATTAAGTCCGCTGGGGTGTTTTCTACACCTAATGCCCTAAAACCAACTGGTTTGGGTGCATTGGCCCAAAGCTCGCTAAGAAGCCTAGAAAGTCCAGATAAAAACAAAGTCAAGCAAGTGTTCTCTCCGAGTTAAAATTCCTAACGGTTCTTTGTGTGAGAATAATCTTGATAAAAGACAGGCTTTTATAAAAAAAAATTACGGAGATATGAAGGTTTTATTCTATGATAAAGACTATTGCACGTTCACAGAGGTGTGTATGAAATGAAAACAAGAAAAAGGTGGAGTGAAAAATACGACTTAGTTTCCTGTTAAGGAAGATAGAAATTCTGAAGTTGAAACCTTACTGGAAAACGAAACTTGAAAAATTCTTAACTCTTTATAAAACTTATGTGATCCTTTTAAAATTGTTATCTGGGCTTTATTGTGCGACATGATGACTTTAATCGATCCTTCTGGAACTTAACGACACTAATTGCACTGCACGTAAAGACATATAAAAACTGTAGTTAAATAAGAAGCAAGGTGTGAAAAATAAAGGTTCGATAGTCTAGACTTAGGATTATAGAATTGTTATTTTCTGAAACAAAAACTTTAGGGTTTGAATCGTAGTTATTTTACAAAACCAACTTGAACGGATTTTGTGGGTGTAATCCGCTGAAAACCCTCAGGAGACAACACTCCTCCTACTAGGGACACCTAGAGGTTTAACGGCTTGTTGCACGCGCTCAGTGCAATCGCGTTCCCTGCGAAAGTGCGGTTATCATTTTATTTTTGTGAATAATTGGTTTTTGCTCGGGACGAGCAAAGGTTAAGTTTGGGGGTATTTGTTCATATCAGAATATTGCATTTTATACTGCCCATTCTTACGCTCGTGTGTTTATAGGTAGGTGCTTTTAATCCGTGTTTGTTACATGTTTACAGATTACAGGTTTCCAGTCCAAATATTGTAAATCAAGACAAAATCTCCACAGTTACGTCAAAATACAGAACATCTGTCACAACAGATAAAAGCCGGGTTCCGGTCATCCATATCCATCCAGTGCCGAGTACCGGTTCCAGATACAAGACATGTGACAGTGGTCATTCATGTCTGGGACAAGCACAGAGCACGAGGGAGGCTGCACAAGAATCAATGGGTGCGCGGAGCTCGAGGGAGAGAGAAGTCAAAAGTGAAAAAGATAATGCAATCTTGGACTAGGAATCTGAAGATATTCTGGAAGCAATTATCAGAAAATATGTGTACCAGACAACAGGGGACAGAAGACCAGGGATGTACACAGAAGACCACACCCTAACACCACTATAGGAGCGCGGATCCGCGGCCATAGGGGGCATAGGCGGCGGATCCGCGGCTAGGTGGGGCCCTCTCTGCATCAACTTTTGGGGGTATTTTGGGTGTTTCATTTTATGTCTGCTGGTTGCCCTAGAACTCCATTCTCCTGCCTATAAATACAGCAGATCTGAGCCAAACCAATGGAGCTTTTCTTTAGCCTCTTTTTTGTGTAGTTTTGTTCTTCTTCTTCTTCTTCTTCATTCTTTCTCCATTAAAATTGTAGTGAGAGCTTTTTGAGTGGAAGATTAATGAAGATGAGGGATTTTTATCTTTCTTGTTAGTTTCTCTCCCCCTTGAGATTTTTGCTTTCTCTTGATCATTCAACCTCTTCATTGAGCTTGAATGGTTAAGGGTTAGTTATTGATCTCAAGGGTCGTATTTTCTCACGGGACTAGTTCTTCACTTCACATGCGTTCTCTACCCTTCCCTTGATCTTGCAACCTCTTCATTGAGCTTGCAAGTTTTGGCTATTGATCACATGCTGGGCTTGAGTTCTACTTCCGTGTTCTTTTTATTTGCTTATTTATTACTTGCATTCTTCATTCTTTCTTTACTTACTTGCAATTTTATTCCATGTACTTTAATTACTTGTATCTTTTCTTTTCTTTTCTTTGTTCTTTTCTTTTTGTTCTCTCTTTTTGGTTCTTTCTTGTGAATGAATGTAATTATTATTGTTAAGAAGAAATACGGTATTATAAGTTAACATTTCTTTGTCAATTCTTTTTCCCGTTATTTTCCATTTGAACTTCGCCCAAACCATACGCAAGCGCTCCGTTAGGCACCCTACCCTGACAAGGTAACGGTGATTCCTAACCGCGACCAGTTGCGTTCGGTTTGGCCGGAGGCGAAAGCAAGAGACAAGAACGGAAGGACAAGGGTAAATAAGCCGGATTCCACGAATACCGCGCTTAAATCCCCTAATCCACGTTGTTGCCAATTGCTTAGCTTCAATTGGTCAAGACTCGGCCCAAAGGTTTTGAGTACGGATTTCTTTAGCTTATAATCTCGTATCTTTTCTTAACAACTTTATACTTGCAAATATTACACTTAGGATAGATCAAACAAACATACAGATTCTTTATTGACTCGTCTAAAACAAGAAAGGTAAGATACCACCATCTTCCTGTGGACCGACCCGTGCTCAACCGGCTAGCTGCATAGCGACACCGTCCTGATCGCGGTTATACTTTAATTCTTTGAACATCTGACACGCCAAAAGCGTGCGATCAGGACGCCACACACATCACATCACGAGAAAACCGCAAATTTCTGCTTTTAAATGATAGTAGGTTTTGAAAATTCTTGCGGTTTTCCCAAAAATCTAGAAATCTCATCAGTACAGAAATCCTTAAGAAAATCATAATACATGTACATGTGGAAACATGATGCTGTCTATGATATCCATAACACGAAATGCGATTCATGACTGAAAGTCTATATATGATTGATGATGAAATGTGATATACATATGCGACTATCAATTTAAGTACCAAGTATGATGCAAATGTCATGATGCTGATCTAGTAGTTTCTAAGTGTTCGTGGCATAGCAATTACCAAGGCGTGTATGTGTTCACATGAAGAGTGCACATGCAACATGAATCAATGGTAATAGTGCAAGTGTCCTATGAGATGACATCGCTTATTTGCATATGTATGAGATGGTATGATACAATGGGATGTTTAGCTGACAACTACGCATATAAAATGCAAATACTAAAATAATCATAAACTATGGGGTGCCTCACGCCATCCAGACGATTCCTCCATAGATGTATACATCTACTCACCCGAACGCCTCAGCTAGTCTGGTCCAACTACAGCTTTGCCTTTGGGCGCTGCATCCGATGCTTCCGCAACCGATCCTAGAATTGCACAAATATAGAACATAAGGCTAAAAACACGATATCAAAACCATACGAGAAAACAAGTGTCATGAGCTAAACGCGTGCAGTCGGAACACCGATACGTGAGCGTTATCATCTGAAACCCATCCCGAATTAGCTGTGATACACAGCAACACAAAACTACACTTGTAACGCATGTATCACGCAAGTCACAATACATCAAAAGTAGAAAATTGATCCCAGATTTCATCTGGAGCAAAAACAAGAAAAACAAGCAATACCAAACACCTTAAAACACCCACATACAGCTTCCTAAAAAATTTCAGCACCAATTTCCAAAATTGGGCCGGCCACGACCGGGTCGTCACCGGTTCAAGTATGGCGAAACGGGTCCGTATTTTAACACTACACTCATATTACAAAGTATAGTCTAATGTATATGTTTGTTTATTCTAAAACTGAACACAGGAATAGCAGATTCTTCGTATCTGAAATTTAGATTAAAATCGTATTTATACACTAATTTGCGACATTTAGTGTAATCTTGTAGTGGAAACTGGATTGTTTGACACTAACCACACTTAATTATCCTATTCAAACCACACAAACCCTAACTACCCAAATCTTCACTTAAACATTAAGATTAGCACTAATTACTATACTAAACACTAATTTGAGTCAAATGAGCTAAAAAATTTAACAAACAAGAATTAAATTTGATTATACTTCACAAGTTAGGGATCTAACCTGCAACTTAGCATCCAAGATGGTTTCACACTTCAAGGTCCATGCTAGAATAGACAAGGAGAATGAAATATAGAATTTGCTTTGAATTTTTGTTTGAATTTTGTGATGAATTTGAATTGAAAGGAGATGAAGATGAAGTGGGGATTTGGGAGAAACCTGCAGGAGAGGGGGCTCGGCAAGAGGGGAGTAGAGAAGATGTGTGTGTGAGTGTAGGATCTGTGTATAAATTTCTAGGATAAAAACACCCCCCAAGTTCATTTAATGCTTTCACACCACTTCTATTTTTCATTTATTTTATTTTATCTTTTCTTTGGCCTAGAAACAACTAGAACTTGGAACTAAAAGAGAAGGGAAAACATGTTATAGACTTGGTCATGGTGCATGTTTGAGGAATTAACTTAATCTCATAGGAAATTAACACTAATTAGGTGTATTAATGAAGTTTATAATATTATTAAAATAATTAATTATGAAAAAATATTTAAATAACTAGAAACTTATAAGTGACTAATTAATTACCAATTACTAGCAATTTCATAACTAAATTCGGTATAAATTAGTTCTATGTTGAGGGAAAAAATAATATAATTACGTTTTACAGAAAATACTGTTTATTTTACCAATTATCGAAAAATTACCTAAACGATTTTCAAAGTGTTACAGTTCCGACACACCGTTGTACTGTGGTGTGTACGGAGGAGTAAGTTAAGAGAGAATCCCATTCTTTTTTAGGAACTCTAGAAACTCTGAGCTGAAATACTCAAGCTTATTTATTTTTCTAGTTCATATTTATACTCCTTGAACTTTTCGAAGGCTTCAGACTTATGTTTCAACAAGAACACATGTCCGAATCTCGAGAAATCATCAGTGAAAGTTATGAAGTATGAAAAAACACCTCTCGCATGTGTAGACATTGGTCCATATACATCACTGTGTATGAGGTCTAAGAGTTCAGTAGCTTTCTCTCCGTGTCCAGTAGACGGAGTTTTGGTCATTTTACCTTTGATATAAGACTGGCAAGTTGCATAAGATTTATATTCAAAGGAGTTTAAATATCCATATTTATGTAGCTTGGTTAGTCTTGTTTTATTAATATGACCAAGTCTACAAAGCCAAATGAAAGCTTCATTTATGTCTGAAATCTTCCTTTCGTTTGTGTGTTTTATATTGAAAATTGTATATTGATTTAGGACGTATATCCCATTATTTATTGTACCATACCCAATCAACTCTTGATTAAGGTTAATTTTCATAACATTAGATTGTAACACAAAATTATATCCTTCATTTTCCAACAACGATATTGATATAATATTAAATAATATCGAAGGTACAAAATAACATGGGTTCAAAACCAATATACAACCCGATGGCAAACCAAGGTGATACTTTCCCACTGCTACAGCATGTACGGAGGAACCATTCCCAACTCGGAGAGTGTGATCATCTTTCTTCAAAAACCTGCTATTTCTCAGCCTCTGTACACAATTGCAGATGTGAGATCCTGACATGGTATCTAATACCAAGAAAGCAGAGTTAATTGAAAAACTGTTTTCTGTTACAAACACACCTGAAGTGGAAGTATCACCATACTTCTTCTTCTTGAGGCGGCCAGGTATCCAACGCAGTTTCTCTTCCAGTGCCCACTCTGGTGGCAGTGGAAGCATTCCCCTCTTCCTGTCGCAGCAGCCCCTATCTTGTCCTTTCCCGGTGCCTTTTTCACTCCTCCTCTCGTCTTGATGGGATTCTTCTTCTACTTTCCCTTGGCCTTGGCTTTCAGGATGGAAGAGGAAGATGGCCCAGCAATTAGAGCGGGAGTTTTCGCTATCTTTAGCGTGCTCTCTGCACTCCCTAACATATTGAGGAGTTCAGGTAATGACTTCTCCATGTTGTGCAAGTTGAAGTTTACAATGAACTGAGCAAAGGCAGGGGGAAGGGACTGTAGAACAATATCAACATACTGTTTGTTCTCCATGGTTTAACCCAGGTCCTTTAGTTCTTCGATAAGTCTAATCATCTTCAATACATGGTCATCTACAGACGTGCCAGCAGCCATCCGCATCTGAAACAACTTTCAAGATGCCTCGTATCGGAGTGTATGAGATTGCTCTCCATACATCTCTTTTGTATGGAGAAAGATGGATTGTAGATCCATCTTCTCGTGCTGCTTCTGATGTTCATTGTTTATAGAAGAAAGCGCGAGGCACTTGGCTGTTGCACAGTTTACATCCCATGTATTAAGGATTTCTTTATCCGCAACTAAAGAATCAGGGCCTGGGCTAGGAGGGTCTGGAGTAATTAGGACGTATCTGACCATATCATGGGCCAGGGAAATATTTACGTTCCTTAGCTAATCTTTGTAATTCGGTCCCGTGAGTTTATTCTTGTCTAATAAAAACTTAAGTCCCGTCATAGGTATCTGCCATTAGGAGAGAGAAAAGAAAACACTCAGCGATTGCTCTTGCATAATTAGATTGAATATTAATCTTATCTAATCGATATCTCCCACTTCTTTTTATCAAATTTTCCTTCAAACAATAAAAAGAAAATTAGCCAGGATTAATTGCAATCTACAAGTTCGCTAACCGATCGGCCATGCTAGTGTCGGTACTCCGATGGAGGTTTCCCGTGCTTTCGCATGGACCTAATTAAAATAAACCTCGTTTTCCTAGAGGCGTAACCTCGTTGACACCTTTTTAGACACCTACTGGATTAGCTAATTGTAAAGTGCAAAACTCTCCCGGGAGTAACTTTTACTCACAGTGGGATCGGGAACCAACTATCAAATAGAAGGTATGCAATCTCATTGCAAATTTCAACTCTTGAAATTCCCGATATATCATGACCAAAAGTTTGGATGTGACCGACACTTAGATTGTATGGTATCTAAAGATATCGACACAATCTGAGTAAGCCAAATACCAAGATCAAAAACCCTTTTTGCGGAATTTAGAAAATTTTATTTTTTTAAGTAAAAGAATGAAGTAGCATGCCTAATGATTTTTAAATAATAGAAGTTTAAACAAACGGTTTTGAAAACTTCGGCAGTACTTCCTTTTTAATTATTAAATAAGCAGTTATAGGGTGTGTGAATAGTTTGCATCCCTAGTTGGGAGCAAAACGATGCCAAACAGCGGAAATCAATACACAATAATAATTCGACACTCAAATGAAGAATCTCACGCATAATTAAAAAAAATATAATTTAACACAAATAAACGATTTCAACACTCAAAATAAGATACATGCAACCATATCTCGTTCTAAGTCAACTATACAGGGTCTGATGGAGTAATACTTGATCCAATATACAAAACCAAAATAGGAGGTTGCTACGTAGGTAACCCACCTAGAAAAAAGAGCGATAAAAGCTGATAAGTGGATCCACACTGCTGCTACGGGTCCACACAACTCCTGCAAGGAACTATGGCACAACGGGGGTGAGTTGCCAACTTAGTGAATAAAACTAACATATATTGGCTGGTAATGTAACTATGAAGAACTAGAACTAATATCAATGACAATGAATGTGATGCATGATAACCGGTGGAAGCAAGACTATGTAGTACTCAATGTATAAATTAAAACTGAAATCTCATCTATTATTTTCCAAATAAGGTTCATTTTTCCGTGTCCAATATCGACACAAATTTTCGGTTTTCCATCAGGCATCGTTCCCCGAACGATCCTGTCAATCAATAACACCGGTCGGTATCACCTACATATCCGCCGTGTTCACAACTGTCTCCGGTATCGAGTATTCTCGTTAGGCTCTCTGCCTAAAGTGCGGCTATCCTTCTCCTCGGTCTCGACCGGTTCCACCATGAATCCAGCTGTATAGCTACCCCACTCAGCCTGGATATACATAAAATTCTGCAACCGTAGAGCTACCCCACTCGGTTCAGAATAAAACCAAACCATAAAAACAACATCTCATGGTGGACATGTCACATCAATCATGAAGAATTACAGAATACACTTAATAGTGCATAAAAACTCAAAACCATAAATCCTCAATAATCCAATGCATCTAATATCAAACTACCAACACTTGAATATGAAACATGATAATCATTTATGCAAAGTAACTAACATTATTGATGCTTAAGATATACTAGGAATCATATTTAACATAATAAATACTAAGTGTATATGTGACATGCTAATATCGACGAGGTGTAGTGTAACATATAGGTATGTGCATGTGCAACATGACTCGTCGATAATTGTGCAGTTTTCTAACAATTATTAACATGACAATGTATTTATATATGAACGCATACGATCAAACTTTATAAATGAAGGAACAATTGTAATTTAAACTTAAACTACGGGGGTATCACGCCATCCATACAAAATTCCCCGGTAGGTGTTTAGTCTACTCACCAGAATACGTCGAGTCTACTCAGATATACCAATCCTTTTCCTTTTCTTGCGGCCTCCGAAGTTCCCGTACTCAAATCTAACATCGATATTAACTTGTATAAGAGACAGCTAAACTCCGATACGGCGAAAACAAAAATATAAGTTTTACGTATTAACTATACTACGTTCGACTATTATAAACTATCTAATATCTATACTAACTGGAATTTAACCAATCGCTGTTCGCAACAGAAAACAGAAACGCGTTATGAAACATCCGTGTCGTGTTTTAGAATTTTAACCCCTTTATAGATATTATCTTCCAGATTTCCTATACAGATAAAATAACTTAAACAAACAATAACAAACATCTTAATATCTATACAAAGACCTACCCTAAAAACCACAACAGCCAACTCCCCTAAAAATCCGGCGAGCTCGGAAAATTTGCAATTGTCGCCGGCCAAAATCCGAGCAACAGGGTTCGTCTTCCTAGGGTTTATTCTAGGTCCAATTTATAAGATGAAGGTACTGTTTGGTTATGTTAATTATTATCTAAGCTATAACATATTTAACACAAAGCCTAATTTTTCTAAAATACGATATATCCGATATCCGATTTCTACATTTAAACATTCCAGAACTAAATTTCTACAGTGTTTAAAGATTATACCTACAGAGGATCACTGAAAAAGTTTCCTCCAAGATACACAAGCTCTTAGCTCCTAGCTTGATGGTGGTGAGAATCCTTAGCACCTAGTTCTTCTTCTTTTCTCTTGTTGTGTTCTAAAATGTTTTCTTTCTCTTTCTTTTCTTTAAATTTTGATTTTTTTTTGTTTTATGAACTGAACAAATGGTATAGGATAAGGATAATGAGTGAGGGTGGTAGGAGGAGGTGTCATATAGCAAGGATGTGATAGTTTCATGCAAGTAGGAGGTGTAGCATAGAAGATGGTGGGGTTTTGATGCAAGGAGGAGGTGTATGCAAGAGGTGTCATCCAAGATATGTTATGTCATGAGTGAAACTTAAACTTAAATCATTACCTTACTCCTTTACACATAAACCCTCACAAATTCCAAATTTTCACAATTTCTTAAACTTTTCACAAAACCCATCATACAACTCTAATTAGCATAAGGACACTAACTTCCGCACATAAACCCCTCATTACTCATGTTATTATAAAAACACTATTCTCTTTACTAAAATAATTCTACTTTAACTTAAAAAGCCTTCTTTACTACAATAAAAATTAAATAATATTATTTGTTTAATTAAATAATTTAATTAATTATCTAAAATATTTCAATTTAATTAGTTTTACACACTACTTATGAAAATGTCCTATTTTGTTTCAATAACCTTTTAAATTAACATTTTATTATTTAATTAATTAAATTAATTTATTATCTAAAATTTTCAAAGTGTTACAATATTCCACCTTAAGAAAATTCGGTCCTCGAATTTAAAACTTAACTACACGTACCTTCAAAAGATGTGGGAAATTCTTCCGCATCGCATTCTCAGTCTCCCAAGTGATCTCCTCGCAAATTTTTCCTCGCCAAAACCTTTACAGATGGAAGTACCTTTGATCTCAGTTTCTTTTTCCTGACAGTCTAGAATAGCTACTAGCTGCACTGTTTAGGATAAATCCTGCTCAACCTGTAAGGTCTGATGCTGTGTCGCATGAGAGGGATCGTGAAAATACTTACGAAGCATAGACATATGAAACACTGGATGCACATCGGGAAAATTTGGTAAAAGTGCTAAACGATAAGCTACAACACCCACCTTCTCTAGAATTTCATAGGGTCCGACATATCTGGGGCTAAGCTTCCCCTTTTCCCTGAAACGCATCGCACCCTTCATCGGAGATACACGAGAGAACACATTATCTCCCACCTTAGCTCGAGTCTACGACGGCGTCGATCAGCATATGATTTCTGTCTGCACTGGGTCGCTCTCATTCTATCCTGTATCATCTGGATCATTTATGTACTATCTGCGGTCCCAAAATGCTACTCTCGCTGAGTTTTGTCCAACAAACGGGTGATCCAAACTTTCTCCCATATAAATCTTCATAGGGTGCCATCTGGATTGTCTCCTAAAAACTGTTGTTGTAAGAGAATTTTATCAATGGTAAGTGACGATCGCAACTGCCACCGAAATCAAGACTGCAGGCTCGAAGCATATCCTCTAGAGTTTGTATGGTCCGCTATGACTGACCATCTATCTGCGGTGAAAAGCTGTACTAAAACTCAGTCGGGTACCTAGAGCCTCTTGAAGTTTTTGCCATAGTTGGCTGGTAAATTGTGTACCCCTATCGGACACTATGCTTGTCGGAACTCCATGTAATCGCACAATCTCATCAATATGGATCTGAGCATACTGCGCATATCCTAACGTTCTCTTCACTGTAAGAAAGTGTGTTTTCTTTGTCAATCTATCTAAAATAACCCAGATGGAATCATACCTTCTGCTAGTCTTGGGTAGACCCATAATGAAATCTATGGAGATCTGCTCCCATTTCCACCCCGAAATGGGCAAGGCTGCAACTCTCATGCCGTCTTCTGGTGCTTAGCCTTGACTTGCTGACAAGTAAAGCATCTCGAAACAACTCTGTGACATCTCTGTTCATTCCTTCCCACTAATAGACATCTCTCAAGTCATGATATATCTTGGTGGAACCAGGATGAATACTATATGCTGACTGATGGGCCTCCTTTAAGATTTTAAGTCTCAGTTCCTCTAAATCCGGCACACAAAGACGAGTCCCAAATTGTAATGCCTACGGTCATCTATCACGAACTCAGAATCTCTACCCTATCAAACCTGATCTATGATCTCCGACAAGCGAGTATCTGCGGGCTGTGTCTCTCGAATATGATCCAATAACAGTGGATGGGTGCGAACATGAGCTAACTGTCCTCCTGTCGATATGAACTCAAACTGTACACGGCTATTACATAGAATCTTCCAGTCTGCGGATGACTGTCTCAACACTATACTCAAATAAGATAAGCTACCTCCAGACCTCCGACTCAAAGCCTCTGCCACAACATTCGCTTTGCCCGGATGAAAAAGAATCTCGCAATCATAATCCTTTACGAGTTCCATCCATCTACGCTGCCTCAGATTAAGATCTCACTTCTGAAAGATATACCTTAAGCTTCTGTGGTCTGTGAATATTTGACACGACTCGCCGTATAGGTAATGCCTCCATATCTTCAGTGCGAATACTACAGCAGCCATCTCTAAGTCATGAGTGGGATAGTCCTAATCATGCTTCTTCAACTGCCGAGAAGCATGTGCGATAACCCTGCCGTGCTGCATTAATACACAACCTGGCCCCACTCGAGAAGCACCACCATAAACCACAAAATCGCCCGATCCTGAAATCCCGAAGGCAATGATAACCCTGGTGCAGTAGTCAGAAAAGTCTCCAACTGCTGGAAGCTATGCTCGGCCGCTGCGGTCCAAAGAAATGAACCTCCTTCCTGGTCAATCCGGTCAACGGTGCAGCGATCTGAGAAAAATCCTGCACAAAGCGTCGGTAGTAACCGTCCAAATTCAAGAAACTGCGATTCTCCGTGACTGACACAGGTTTGGGCCAGTGCTGAACTGCCTCGATCTTCTTTTGGTCCACACATATCTTATCTCTCGTAACTACATAACCTAAGAATTCCACACTATCCAGCCAGAAAGCACACTTGGAAAATTTAATGAACAACTGATGTTCCTTCAAGGTCTGTAATGTGATACGCAAGTGCTGCTCGTGCTCTTCTTGTCTACGGGAGTATACAAGGATGTTATCCATGAATACAATAATGAACTGAACAAGAAATGGACTGAAAATGCGGTTCATCATATCCATGAAAGTTGCTGGGCCATTGGTGAGACCGAACGACATCACCAGAAACTCATAATGCCCATATCGTGTGCGAAAAGTAGTTTTCGGAATGTCATCCTTCCGAACTCTCAACTGGTGATACCCTGACCGCAAACAATCTTCGAGAATAGCCAGCTCCCTACAGCTGATCGAATAAGTCATTGATACGAGGTAGTGGGTACCTATTTTGAATAGTAACTCGATTCAGCTTCCTGTAATCGATGCACAGTCTCATGCTACCGTCCTTCTTTTTAACAAACAAGACAGGAGCTCCCCACGGCGATACACTCGGACGAAGAAGTCCTCTATCCAACAACTCTTGCAACTGACCTTTAAGTTATTTCAACTCCGTCGGGGCCATCCGATAAGGTGGTATAAAAATACGCCCCGCACCCGGAATCAAGTCAATGCAAAATTCGATATCGCGATCAAGCGGTAATCCTGGCAATTCAGCAGGAACCACATCCCGAAATTCTCGTGCGATCGGAACCTGGTCCAACGGGACTTCAGCGGTTCCCATGTCTTGAGCAAACGCTAAGAACACACGACAACCCTTTTTCAAGAGCCGTCCCGCACAAAGAGCAGAATTCATGTTGGCAGGAGTTAAACTACAGTCTCCTTGCACAACAAAATCGGTTCGCCCGAAAAACAGAATCTGACCGCTTTCCCCCCGGCACTTAGATTGTATGGTATCTGAAGATATCGACACAATTTGAGTAAGCCAAATACCAAGATCAAAAACCCTTTTTGCGGAATTTAGAAAATTTTATTTTTAAAGTAAATGAATGAAGTAGCATGCCGAATGATTTTTAAATAATAGAAGTTTAAACAAACGGTTTTGAAAACTTCGGCAGTACTTCCTTTTTAATTATTAAATAAGCAGTTATAGAGTGTGTGAATAGTTTGCATCCCTAGTTGGGAATAAAACGATGCCAAACAACGGAAATCAATACACAATAATAATATGACACTCAAATGAAGAATCTTACGCATAATTAAAAGAAATATAATTTAACACAACTAAACGATCTCAACAGTCAAAATAAGATACATACAACCATATCTCGTTCTAAGTCAACTATACAGTGTCTGATGGAGTAATACTAGATCCAATATACAAAACAAAAATAGGAGGTTACTACGTAGGTAACCCACCTAGCAAAAAGAGAGATAAAAGATGATAAGTGGATCCGCATAGCTGCTATGCATCCACACAACTCCTGCAAGGAACTATGGCACAATGGGGGTGAGTTGCCAACTCAGTGAATAAAACTAACATATATCGGCTGATAATATAAGTATGACGAACTAGAACTAATATCAACAACAATGAATGTGATGCAAGATAACAGGTGGAAGCATGACTATGTACTACTCAATCTATAAATCAAAACTGAAATCTCATCAATTATTTTCCAAATAAGGTTTATTTTTCCGTGTCCAACATCGACACAAATCTTTGGTTTTCCATCTGGCATCGTTCCCCGAACGATCCTGTCAATCATTAACTCCGGTCGGTATCACCTAGATATCCGCCGTGTTCACAACTGTCTCCGATATCGAGTATCCTCGTTAGGCTCCCCGCCTAAAGTGCGGCTATCCTGCCCCTCGGTCTCGACCGGGTCCACTATAAATCCAGCTGTATAGCTACTCCACTCAGCCTGGATATACGTAAAAATCCGCAACCGTATAGCTACCCCACTTGGTTCTGAATAAAACCAAATCATAAAAACAACATCTCATGGTGGACATGTCACATCAATCATGAAGAATTACTGAATACACTTAATAGTTCATAAAAACTCAAAACCATAAATCCTCGATAATCCAATGCATCTAATATCAAACTACCAATACTTGAATATAAAACATGATAATCATTTATGCAATGTAACTAACATTATTGATGCTTAAGATATACTAGGAATCATATTTAACATAATAAATACTAAGTGTATATGTGACATGTTAATATCGACGAGGTGTAGTGTAACATATAGGTATGTGCATGTGCAGCATGACTTGTCGATAATTGTGCAGTGTTCTAACAATTATTAACATGACGATGTATGTATATGAACGCATACGATCAAACTTTATAAACGAAGGAACAATTGTTATTTAAACTTAAACTACGGGAGTATCACGCCATCCATACAAAATCCCCCGGTAGATATTTAGTCTTCTCACCGGAATACGTCGAGTCTACTCAGTTATCACCAATCCTTTTCCTTTCCTTGCGGCCTCTGTAGCTCCCGTACTCAAATCTAACATCGATATTAACTTGTATAAGAGACGGCTAAATTCCGATACGGCGAACACAAAAATACTAGTTTTACATATTAACTATATTATGTTTGACTATTGTAAACTATCTAATATATATACAAACTAGAATTTAACCAATCGCTATTCGCAACAGAAAACAAAAACACGTTACGAAACATCCGTGTCGTGTCTTAGAATTTAACCCCTTTACAGATATTAGCTTCCAGATTTCCTATACGGATAAAATAAATTAAACAAACAATACCAAACATCTTAATACCTATACAGAGACCTACCCTATAAACCACAACAGCCAACTCCCTAAAAATACGGCGAGCTCGGAAAATTTGCAATTGTCGGCGGCCAAAATCCGAGCAACAGGGTTCGTCTTCCTAGGGTTTATTCTAGATCTAGTTTATCAGATGAAGGTACTGTTTGGTTATGTTAATTATTATATAAGCTACAACATATTTAACACAGAGCCTAATTTTCCTAAAATACGATATATCCGATATCCGATTTCTACATTTAAACATTCCAGAACTAAATTTCTACAATGTTTAAAGATTATACCTACAGAGGACCACTGAAAAGGTTTCCTCCAAGATGCACAAGCTCTTAGCTCCAAGCTTGATGGTGGTGAGAATCCTTAGCACCTAGTTCTTCTTCTCTTCTCTTTTTTCTTTTCTCTTGTTGTGTTATAAAATGTTTTCTTTCTCTTTCTTTTCTTTAAATTCTAATTTTTTTTGGTTTTATGAACTGAATAAATGGTATAAGATAAGGAGAATGAGTGAGGGTGGTAGGAGGAGGTGTCACATAGTAAGGATGTGGTAGTTTCATGCAAATAGGAGGTGTTGCATAGAAGATGGTCAGGTTTTCATGCAAGGAGGAGGTGTATGCAAGAGGTGTCATCTAGTATATATTATGCGATGAGTGTAACTTAAGCTTAAATCATGACCTTACCCTTTTACACATAAACCCTCACAAATTCCAAATTTTCATAATTTCTTAAACTTTTCACAAAACCCTCATACAACTCTAATTAGCATAAGGACACTAACTTCCTCACATAAACCCCTCATTACTCATGTTATTATAAAAACACTATTCTCTTTACTAAACTAATTTTACTTTAACTTAAAAAGCCTTCTTTACTACAATAAAAATTAAATAACATTATTTGTTAAATTAAATAATTTAATTAATTATCTAAAATATTTCAATTTAATTAGTTTTACACACTACTTATGAAAATGTCCTATTTTGTTTCAATAACCTTTTAAATTAACATTTTATTATTTAATTAATTTAATTTATTTATTATCTAAAATTTTCAAAGTGTTACACGATATGATTTTTACCCCTAGTGTCTTATGACCTTAATTATGGTCAACAAATCATAAGCACTAGTCAAGTTCTACCTGCCATTTCGTGATTGATTTAGACCCACCGGTATGACCCTTAATTATGGTTAACAAAGTCATACGAATGTCCTAATCGATCACATCAAATGGTTTGTAGGAAGACATCACTTAGCTGCCGTACACCATGCCTTAACTATACTCAACAAACGTGGCATGAATATTAAGTACCCTGCTTCCTAAAATGGCGGAGGGCAACGGATGGTTTTTATGAAAACCCTTAATGTTTTGAACTTGATATCGTTGTAGAATCTAGTGAAAGGAGTGGTTTAAGCTCCAGTTTTAAAAAATCGAATGGTTTTGTAGTATCGTTCCAATTTTCCTAAAGATGTCACTCCCAGTGAAGGGATCTCGGCTCTTTCCTTATCGAATAAGGTGCTGAATATTCATGAATACCACGATGCAAAGCAAAAATTAGATCAACTATAAAAACAATCGAGTGCTTTGTAACATTTGCTAGTTTCGCTAAAGGGGTCACTCCCGATGAAGGGATTTCGGCCTTTTCCTCATCGAATGAGGTGCCGGATATTCATTAAGGAATACCACTATGCAAAGTAAAAACTAGAGTTGCCAATTTTAAAAAAGTTTGATTCTACAACATCTTTAGATTTTTTTTCTTAACATTAATCTCATTAATGTTGTACCATCATTTACGTTTCCTAAACATCACAGAAAAGAAACAAAAATAGAACGTACGCATATGCCATCCGCATTCGCCATGGGGCCCCGTCATGCACCGTTAGGTTACTTAACTAATGGCAGAGCGGAGGCTGGACTAGCACAGATGCAAAACATAAGCAACGTTTATTATATATCTCATATATAAATAGCCATATGTCGCACGCATTTATAAACATTCCAGATCATAGATGAACACATTGGATATACTAGGAATTCCGTATTTCATTCAAGCTATTAATGAAAGTCGGGTTCTACTGTTGTGATGAATAGCCAAACCCTACCCTATACCTCTATGGGTGCGGCAAACTACCCACCAAATTCCCTAAGTAAAGCAACCTCCTCAACAAAGTGAGTAGGCCACTCGGCACTTCGAGAACCCGGTAGTTTGTGCATCCCACCTTGGGTCTATCCTAGGAGCAAAAAAAGTAAAATGAAATTATACAACGGTGGCTACAACCTCAACCCAGATGTGCCCCGCAAAATAATATTACATCACTTTTTACAAATTACATGAATGAAAGAAAAACGCTCGTCTCACATCCCCCGGCTATTCATCCACGACGATCTAATATATTCATATACACATACCATCACATGATATTGTTACAGATGTGTGCAACCCCAACTAATTGTAATACCCCAGGTGGAGTTGGGGCTGAATACCACCTACTCCGTGAGAATTGAGGTGTTATCCGGTATCGAGGTGGGGATGTAACCGATACAGATACACACGGCGACCCACTATAGAACAATGGGGAGTATCGAATTCCATTCCGTAAAAGGGCACGATCAGAACTATAAATAGTATGATACCACTACTATAATATAGAGGCGCCTTTTGGATGATTCAGAACTCCGGAGTTTGAAAAACTCCGTAGTTAAGCGTGCTTGAGTCAAAGAAATTCTGGGATGGGTGAACTACTGGGAAGTAGCCCCGGGTTAATTCAAAAGGACAAAACCGTGTGGTTTCGGCCAGAGCGGACAATACCATCTGTGCTTGGGGATGTGTCATGATAAAGTTGGTATCAGAGCGCTATGTTTTACCTTTTGGAGTGTAGCATGACCTTGGTATGATGGAGTAGGTAGTTTATGCAGAGTAACGTAGCGTGCGTAGGTTTCGCAGCATACTTACGACATGGTGCTCCGCCTAAGTGAGCTTAGGACTTATTGCTTGAAATTCCTTCCGTGTTTACATATCCTTTTGATCCGATTTCGGTGTTCTTATCGAATCCTGTTTCCATTTCCATCCTTTATGCCGCCGAAGACTACGAGGGCACAGAGAGCGGCTACGATGGCCGAGGTCAGAGTTGACTCATCTGAGACGAGGACTGACCAGGGGCGGTACGCCCGTTGTGCAGGAGCACATTGTTCCACCTTCGACCGACCATACAGTTATGCTAGGGGCGGGTATGCAAGATTTGCGCTAGATGATGGGGTCGTTAGTTGAGGCCATTCGAGCGTAGGGGCAGGCGGTTGTTCCACCCGTTACGGGGACCGTGTCAGTGCCTACTGCTCAGGCGGTTGTACCTGCAGCTACGGAGGCGATCACTGTATCGTTATCGGAGTTCATGAGGCTGAGACCTCCGGTTTTCACTAGCACCGATGCGGCTGAGGATCCGCAGTCGTTTATCGACCGGATGGCCAGGATATGTCGTTTGCTTAGATGCTCCGATGCGAGATGGGTGGAGTTCACGAGCTTTCGTTTGGAGGGTCTGGCCCAGAAGTGGTGCGAGTCCTTAGAGAAGGGCAGAGCCGCAGGTCTTTCTTATATGACCTGGGCTGAGTTCGTGACGGTGTTTCTTGCGCGTTTTCTTCCGCTGAGCATCAGGGATGCTCGAGTACGCAGATTCGAGTCGTTACGCCAGACTCAGGGTATGACGGTGGCCGAGTATGATATACTGTTTACCGAGTTGTCTGTGTATGCTCCGTATTTGGTGGCTACGGAGAAGATACGGGTCAAGAGGTTTGTTCGAGGCCTGCTTACCCATTTGTTCCTCGCTATCAGCATTCAGCATTGCGACACCTATGCAGCAGCGGTTGACGCAACCCTGTTGGTTGAGGAGCGTCTTTCTCAGACGTTGGTTGCTCCGGAACCGAAGAAGGTTCGTACTGGTGTTTCTGCACAGAAGCAAGCGTTTAGACGTCGTGACAGTTCCCGTTCAAATACTGGGGGTAGTGGAGGTCCTGGACGAAGACGACTTTTTAGCTCTTATTCTCAGGGGAGTCAGTTGTTTTCATCTGGATGTTACCGGTGTGGGAGTTCGGGTCATCGGGTTCGAGATTGGACCGAGCCACGTGAGTGCGAGGCAGCTGTACCGCAGGTTACCTTACCACCTTCTCCACCCCAGAAGGCGTTGTCCCTTATGCCTGTTGTTGCTCCACGCCAGATTCTTGTGCAGAGAGGTCGAGGATGCGGTGGTTTTGTGCCTAGAGGGCGGGGTGGTAGAGGCAGAGGTCAGCCAGTCGCCGGTAGAGGACAGGCTCGGGTGCTTGCCTTGACTCATCAGGACGCACAGGCGTCTATGGTTTCAGGTACTCTTTCTGTATGTTCTTTGGAGGCTCATGTTTTGTTTGATCCGGGATCTACGCATTCGTATGTTTCTATGCACTTCGTGCCGAGTTTGGGCCGAGAGTCGTGTTTGCTAGATCAGCCGCTTGTAGTGATTACATCTGTTGGCGATTCTTTTGTCACGCGTTATGTGTTTCGGTCGTGTGCCGTTCATATTGGAGATAGAGATTCGTCCGTCGATTTGATCCTTCTGGATATGTTGGACTTTGACGTTCTCCTTGGCATGGACTGGTTGGCAGCTTGTTATGCATCGGTGGACTTCCGTGAGAAGACGGTCAGATTTAGTTTTCCGGGCGAGTCTGTTCGGGTTGTGCAGGGGGACCATGGTGCCGTCCCTCACAGTTTGATTTCTGCCCTTTGCGCTAGTCGTCTTTTGAGGAAGGGATGTCGTGGATTCTTGGCTTTCATTTGTAATAATGGGGCCACAGTAGGGTCGTTGGACTGGGTTCCTATCGTGCGAGAGTTTCCCGACGTTTTTCCCGATGAGTTACCTGGTTTGCCGCCAGAGCGCGATATTGAGTTTTGCATTGATCTGATTCCTGGCACGGGGCCTATTTCTATACCGCCTTACTGGATGGCCCCGGCGGAGCTTCGAGAGCTCAAAGATCAATTGCAAGAATTGCTTGATAAGGGACTTGTGCGTCCGAGTGTTTCGCCGTGGGGAGCTCCTGTGCTGTTCGTCAAGAAGAAGGACGACGGTTTGAGATTGTGTATTGATTAATGTCAATTGAACCGAGTTATGGTTCGGAATAGGTATCCTTTACCTCGCATTAATGATTTGTTTGATCAGCTCCAGGCTGCGAAACATTTTTCCAAGATTGATTTGCGTTTGAGTTATCATCACTTGCGGGTTCGGAATGATGACATTCCGAAGACTACTTTTCGTACACGCTATGGGCATTATGAGTTTCTAGTGATGTCGTTCGGACTCACCAATGCCCCAGCTGCGTTCATGGATCTGATGAACCAGTTTTTCAGGCCGTTCCTCGACCAGTTCATTATTGTGTTTATTGATGACATTCTGGTCTACTCTAGGAGTCGGGAAGAGCATGAGCAACACTTGAGGATTACTTTGCAGACATTGAGAGAGCACCAGCTGTATGCTAAATTCTCAAAATGCGCATTTTGTCTTGATCGAGTTGACTTCCTGGGTCATGTGGTGATGGGATACGGTATTCTTGTGGACCCGAGGAAGATCGAGGCTGTGCAGCTTTGGCCCAGACCTGTATTCGTGACAGAGGTCCGCAGCTTTATGGGCTTAGCTGGTTATTACCGCCATTTCATGCAGGATTTTTCGAGTATCGCTGCACCGCTAACCGGATTGACTCGGAAGGGGGTTCCTTTTCTTTGGACTGATGCGTGCGAGTAGAGTTTTCAGCAGTTGAAGACTCGGTTGACGATTGCACCCATTCTATCTTTGTCTTCTGGATCATGTGGCTTTGTAGTTTCTGTGATGCGTCTCGAGTGGGGCTCGGGTGTGTACTGATGCAGCATGATAGAGTGATTGCTTATGCTTCTAGGCAGCTGAAGAAGCATGAACAGAATTACCCCACTCACGATCTTGAGATGGCTGTGGTGGTCTTTGCGTTGAAGATTTGGAGACACTACTTGTATGGGGGTGTCGTGTCAGATTTTCACGGACCACAAGAGCTTGAAGTACATCTTCCAGCAGCGGGATCTAAATCTGAGACAACGCCGGTGGATGGAGCTTATGAAGGATTATGATTGCGAGATCCTTTATCACCCGGGCAAAGCGAATGTGGTAATTGACGCTTTGAGTCGTAGGCCCGGGGGTAGGTTGTTCCAGTTGAGCGCAGTTTAGAGACAGTCTTCTGCGGATTGGCAGACCTTGTGCGATGGTAGAGTACATTTTGAGTTCACTTCTACTAGGGGACAGCTTGCTCATGTCCGTGCCCGTCCGTTTCTTCTGGATCGTATCCGTGAGGCGCAGCCCATTGATGCCCGTTTTGTTGAGATTCTTGAGCTTGTTCGGCAAGGTACAGATTCAGAGTTTTTGATTGATGACCAGGGTGTGCTACGTTGAGGGATTCTCTTGTGTGTACCCGATATTGATGGGTTGAGACACGAGATCCTAGAGCAGGCACATCATTCAGCTTTTAGCGTTCATCCAGGTTCCACCTAGATGTACCATGACTTGAGAGACATTTACTGGTGGGAAGGGATGAAGCGTGATGTTTCGGATTTCGTTTCGTGGTGCCTGACTTGTCAGCAAGTCAAGGCTGAGTATCAGAGGCCGGCTGGAAAGTTGCAGCCTTTACCCGTTCCTGAGTCGAAATGGGAGCAGATTTCCATGGACTTTGTTGTGCGTCGAACCAGGACCAGTCGGGGGTATGACTCCATTTGGGTGATTGTAGACCGGTTGACAAAAGCGGCTCACTTCCTTCCAGTGAAGACCACTTTCGGTTATGCTCAGTATGCTCAGTTGTATATAGATGAGATTGTGCGTTTGCATGGAGTTCCCACATGCATTGTATCCGACAGGGGCATCCAGTTTACTAGCCGTCTTTGGCAGAAGCTTCAGGAAGCTTTAGGTACCCGGTTGAGTTTTAGCATTGCTTTCTATCCGTAGACCGATGGTCAGTCAGAGCGGACGATACAAACTCTTGAGGATATGCTTCGGGCGTGCGTGCTTGATTTTTGTGGCAGTTAGGATCGTCACTTGCCGTTGATTGAGTTCTCCTAGAACAAAAGTTTTCAGGAGACTTTTCAGATGACGCCTTTTGAGGCCTTGTATGGTAGGAAGTGTCGATCGCCGGTCTGTTAGACCAAACTCTGTGAGAGTAGGGTTTTGGGACCCCAGCTAGTTCAAGAGACTACGGAGATGATCCGGCTGATTCAGGACAGGATGAGAGGAGCCCAAAGCAGACAGAAGTCATATGCCGACTGTCGTCGTCGCAGAGTTGAGTTTGCAGTGGGGGATCATGTATTCCTGCTGATTTCTCCGATGAAGGGAGTTATGAGATTTGAGAGGAAGGGGAAGCTCAGTCCTAGATTTGTAGGACTCTTCGAGATCCTTGAGCGAGTTGGTACCGTTGCTTATCGTTTGGCGCTCTTGCCCAGTTTTCTGGATGTTCACCCCGTGTTCCATATGTCGATACTTCGTAGATACCTTCATGATCCTTCTCACATGATTCAGCACGAGA
This sequence comes from Agapanthus africanus, assembly GCA_030015575.1. Taxonomy (NCBI): domain Eukaryota; kingdom Viridiplantae; phylum Streptophyta; class Magnoliopsida; order Asparagales; family Amaryllidaceae; genus Agapanthus; species Agapanthus africanus. The sequence goes on along the minus strand of CM057339.1, from coordinate 486,367,527 downwards.
CTGTTCAGCTTGAGAGCGATCTTTCGTTCACCGAGCAGCTGGTAGTTATATTGGATTGGCAGGTGAAGAAACTTCAGTCAAAGGTCTTGCAATCTGTGAAGGTTCTTTGGCGTAGCCTAACTAGTGAGGAGATCACTTGGGAGGCCGAGAGCGAGATGCGGAAGTAATTCCCTCATCTCTTTAAAGGTACGCTTAGAAGAATTTTTAATTCGGGGATGAATTTTCTTTAAGGGGGGGGGGGAGATTGTAACACCTTGGGATGCGATTAGTGTTAATTAAGCGTTAGTGCGGGGTTTTAAGGAAAAGTTTACCAAATCGGGTTCCTCACATTTTATATCAATTAATTAATAGTTTATTATTATTTGATATGGCTTTCACACACACGTGCATGTTACTGTGAGGGTATATTTAGTGTTAACCTTATTTAGCAACCATAACACCTTAAGCTAAACCTTGCCCAATTTAACCTTGCCTTAACCATTTTCCTAGATCTTTTGTGTAGGGAAAATATCTTGTTTGGAAAGAGAGAGAGAGAGGTAGCTAGTGAGTCATGGAAGCATTAATGGTGGCATTAATGGAGGTGAGGGAGAGAGTGAGCATAAGGAATTGGTTGACCCTACACTCGCCCTCTCACCCTCTAACTCTCTTACTCTCTCATTTTCTCTCACTCTCATCATTTCTCTTTTCCCTCAACTCCCAAACTGAACCCTTACCTTCTCTTCACAAATCCTTGCTAAATTTCACAAAATTCAATGGAAAATACATCAAATGTCTTGATTAGCTACCACGTTGCCTTGGAGCTTGGAAAGCTAGGATTTTTGAGCAAGAGTGGCTAGGTACTATCTTCAAACTGATAATTAGGAGTTATATTGTTGTGTTGCCTTGTTGTTTTGAATTGGAACACTAAAAGTAGCATTTTGTGCAAAATGTCGTATTTTTAGTGTCAACTTTGTGTCTCTGAGATCTGCTGTAGAACCAGGTGTTTTCTGGAAAAGTTCCCATCACAGTGACATAGTGTTGAGGTATAGAACCCACCATAAAAACCTGAGACCACCCCTTAATGTTTGGGCCGCAAATTTAATGGTTCTGGACGCAAATTGCGGCCAGAGTGGGGGCTGGGGTGTTGGGGTTTGGGCGTAGGGTCTCTGTGGTTGTTTGTGGTCTCATGGTACTTGCAACTTTCACCAATTTTTAGTCTATCAAAAGCTGGGACCACTTTGCTATATTCTAGTGTTTTGTATACGCGTGTTACGTTATTCGACACGGTTCATGATCTGGTGTGCTGCTAAACTTGGGCTGGTGTTGGTGTGTCTTTACGCACGTTAGCCGTTAGACGAACTCTTGTGGGTCGGATTGGAGTTGGTGCGTTGGTCAAACGTCTTATGTACGTGATATTGATCGCTTTCTGAGATTTTGCACTAGTCATGTTTTGTGTTCATAGGATCGCTGGCGGGGACTTCGGACGCTGCGAAGAAAGGGAAGCAGGTAATTGGATTTACCTAGCCCGCGACTGTCGGTGAGTATTTAACATCTACAGGGAATTCGCCAGCATGGCGTTATGCATCTGTGCTAGATATGATATGATATTAGCCGCATGTTATATTGCACATATAGAGATTGTGCATAAAACTTCATTGCATATTATTACTTGTTGTGCTTGGACTTGTACCCTTTGGACACTGAACTATTATTGACGGCTCATGTTGCATGAGAACTGATTGTATGCCACTCATACCGTCAATAATTGCCATGATACACATGACACCTATATATACGTGATATTGTATGGTTAGGGACATTGAGACATTGATTCATATTCCATTGTGCATATGACATATAGCATACCTGTATACCTACATGCTTACACATATGCATTGCCATGACTACATGCTAGCTACACATATACCTGGAGGGTATTGTATCATTATTGACATGCATATACACATACCTAGCTTGATATAGCTACATATATACCTGGAGGGTATTATATCATTATTGATAGGTAGATACACATATCTTGCTATACAGACATGGTTACGCATACCTGGCTATAGCTACATGTTCACCTTTATATGATATTGCGTTGGATTTCAGAGAAATTAGGAACTGCATGATATATTTAATAACATGTTGCAGTTAAATAGCGGTTTTTCCTATATATGCTCATATTACTGTTTCATGTTGCATTTATTATATTTCATGGATTTCGCATTGATATATGGATTTCATATGATGTTTCTGGATGTTTTACTCCTGTGTATATATATCAGTGGTATGTGACGCTGATATATATACATGTATATATATATCAGTGGTATGTGACGCTGATATATATACATGTATATATATATATATATATATATATATATATATATCAGTGGTATGGGACGCTGTTATATATGTACACCTAATATATATATATATATATATATATATATATATATATATATCCGTGGTATGAGACGCTGTTATATATGTATACCTATAATATATATCATCATAATGATCTGTGCATGTATTCATATTCATTGCGATAGGAGAGGCTGATGTTCCCGATATGAGGGGCCGATAAGCCAGATGTGAGGGGACGATGTGCTCGATATGAGGGCCGATATGGGGGCCGTTTTGAGGAGGGAATTTGGGGATTTAGATTGCCTTGATGGACACTGGTTCGCCACGATGAGGATTCCGTGAGGATGACATGTTTTACCCCGTACTCCGCATTTATTTGATATGCACTTGCTTCATGTATTAGTAGTACTTGATAGAGTACCTTTCATGACTGTTGCATATACATATTGTCATACTTATGCTTTCAGATTACATGTGATAGATTACCGCTGTTAGAACATACTTGCGATTACTGTATGATGTTATTTACTATTCATGAGTTGGCAACTCACCCCCGTTGTGCCGCAGGGTTTTTCAGGTCTGATCATCAGAGTGGTCGCGGCAGGGCGCCTTTTTATCTCTATTTTTGCGGATACCGCTATGTTTGGCTGTGAAGACGTTTGCTATAGGTGGGTTACGGTTATCCGATGATGTACATTGTATATTTCTTGTATCTAGTACTCTCTATCTAGCACCTTCATGTATTGACTTAGAGACGAGTTGTGAGGATTGATGTTGTTTATTCTTATGACTCTGGTTGTCGTGCTTGTGTGAGCCGGCCTTTATATATATGGATTATCTCATTTCTTCGCTACGGCGTCGTATATCTGTTGTGGTGGTTGTTTCCGCCGTTAGGCGTGATTTGCTCCCATTTCGGGATGTTTTAGTTTATCTTATGTTTGTACCCGTTTCGGGGCTAGCTTTTACAAAGGGGGTGCTGCCGAAATTTTTATGTAAAACAAACTTAAGTTTAAAGTTTTGCATCGAGATTTTAAAAGTGATCTATCTTTCTTTCTTGTAATGGTTTAGATTGCTGGGTTTTCGGCTTACTTAATTGCGTTACGCCTGTTGACGTTACGTAGTTTAAGTGCCGGTCATGTGCCCAAATTTTGGGTCGTGACACGAAACCTTTTCTCCAGTGGCTATGTTCTAATCCATTCGGATCCTACTTGCCATTGCTACATTCTATGACTATGAGATCTGGCAGATGGACGTAAAAACGGCTTTTCTGAATGGGTGTTTAGAAGAATGCATTTATATGGATCAGCCGGAAGGTTTCAGAGACAGTGGGAGCAGCGGAAAGGTATGCAAGTTTCTTAAATCCATTTATGGATTAAAGCAGGCATCGCGGAGCTGGAACATCTGTTTTGATGAAACAGTTAAGGGATTTGACTTCATCAAAAACGAGGACAAGCCTTGTATATATAAGAAGATTGTAGGATGAACTGTCGTGTTCCTAGTCTTGTACGTGGACGACATTCTCTTGATAAGAAATGATATTCCTATGCTACAATCGGTCAAGCTATTCTTGTCACAAAGGTTATCTATGAAGGACAGGGGTGATGCCTCGTATATTCTGGGGATTAAGATCTACAGAGATAGACCTAATAGATCACTGGGATTTTCTAAGTCCAGGTATATAGGGACTGTACTAAAGAGATTTCGTTTGGAAGATTCCAAACGCGGTAACATGCCCACATTGCATGAAATAACCTTCTCAAAAGAGATGTCTCCCAAGACTGATGAGGAAAGGGTTCACATGAGCACTATACCCTACGCTTCGGCGGTAGGATCTATAATGCTATGTACTCGACCAGATGTAGCTTACGTGCTTAGCGTGGTGAGCCGGTACCAGTCTAACCTAGGTGATAACCACTGGACATCTATTAAGAACATTCTTAAGTACCTGAAGAGTATTAAAGAACTATTCCTGGTATTCAGTAATAGGGACCTCCAGATGGAGTCTTTTACCGATTCAAGCTTTCAGAGTGACAAGGATGATAGCAAGTCTGTCTCGGGTTTTCTTTTTACCCTCAATGGAGGGGCGGTCTGTTGGAAGAGCTCCAAACAGGACACCGTCGCAGACTCAACGATGGAGGCTGAATACATTGCGGCCAACGATGCCGCAAAATAAGCCGTCTGGATTAAGAAGTTCATTACTGAACTTCAGGTGGTTCCATCCATTGTTAACCCAATACCTTTGTATTGCGACAACAATGGAGCTATGGCTTTAGCGAAGGAACCACGGTCCCATCAGAAATCTAGGCACATCTTGAGGCGGTATCACCTGATCAGAGATATCGTTGATCACCGAGAGATCAAGGTACGGAGAGTGGACACAAAAGACAACACGGAGGATCCATTCACCAAGGCCCTTCCTCAACCACAGTTCAAGAGATTTTTTGAGATGTTGGGTATACGATACGCCAACAGCTGGCCCTAGAGCAGACGTTGGGAAATCGGTACGCCAATATATGGCCTTAGTGCAAGTGGGAGATTGTTGGATATGTATGCCCCAGAGGCCATTATTGTGTGTATATATGTGTGTGTGTGTGTGTGTGTGTGTGTGTGGATGCTTGGACATATATATATGTAAAGGACAATCTTGCTCAATATTATTGTAACGTTTTAGAAATCGTTATGCAAATTTTCCGTTAATAAGTAAAATAAATTGTGTTTTTCCGTAAAAACCCCGAAGTGATCATTTTCAGTATAGACTTAACTGCAGCAAGTTTAACTAGAAAATTGCTAGTTTGCGGTTTTTAGTTGTTACTTGAAAATTTTGGTTCACTTTAATATTTTTCCTTAATTAAAATATTATTATAAGTTATTAATTATGCACTTAATTAGTGGTAATTACAATTTTGTTTGGGTTAATTATTACTAAAGTGAAACTATGCTAATTTAATCACTAGATTAAGCTTAATCCTTCTCTCCAAAATATCTAGATATTTGTATAATTAAAAGAAAATTTTAAATGAAAAGAGAAGAGGTGGCATAAGATACTTGTTGCATTAATGACCATTAATTGATGTTTTGCACTAGATTTTTCCACACAAGTCCTAACGACCTCATCTTTTTCCCCTTGGCTGAGCACCCCCCTTGCTGCCCTTTGAATTTCCTCATCCCATTTTCATCTCTCCAAGCTCAAATAAATCATCACAAATCCTCAAATAATCCCACAAACTCACAAATAAATCCCTACCCATCATTCTTCAACACTAAACAAGCTTAGATCTTCATGAAAGACATCATTTTGGAGGCTAAAATTTGGAGTTTAGTTGCTAATTTGTGATCTAGTGGAGGTATAAATCCTAACCCTAATGCTTAGTTGTTGTTTTAATACCTTAAGCTAGCATATAAGATGTTTAAATAAAGCTTTTATTTTCATGTTTAGAAATTTTATAAATGAGTAGTGAAGATCAAGTAAGGGTTTTGATGGTTTGAAATGGTTAATCAAGATGTGTAGACTTGGAAAACTTAACCTAGTTGTGAGATTGTTAAATAATATTTTTGCTAATCATCTAATTAAGCTTAAGTGTAAACTAAACTTTTACTAATCTTATATAGGTGAGATTAAAATTCTAATAAGCGTTTGTGTGGTTTAATCAGGCTATTATGAGATGATTGTGATCGCAAGTTTTGGTTAAACTGCTAGATTTGAGCGAAAATGATAAAAAGTGCTTACTAGGTTTTCGGATAAATTAGGCGTGGGTTTCATTTGATGTTGCGATGGTTATATATTATTTTCCACGATATTTATAATGTGTTATGAATGCACGATAGGTACGATCCGGGTATAGGCTTGGTGGTTGTGTCATCCTAGCTAGGGTTGTGCCGATATCACACGCGTTTTGTGCACTGAGTGCACAGTGTGTTTATCTTGAGGACGTTATCCTTGCGTTTCGTTGTCTTTGTGTCGATGCAAGATATTTAGTCTCATGTGATGTGTTTGTGAAATTTTAGGATCCCGAGCAGGGACTTTGGACGTTGTGAAGAAAGGGAAGCAGGCGGTCGGATTACTTAGCTCGAGATCATCTGTGAGTAGATTTAACATCTACAAGGGAATCGCCCGCATGGTGATATGCGTCTGGGCTGGATTATATGGCATGATTATTAGTTATAAATATTGCACATATAGAGATTATGCATGAACTTCATTTCATATTATTACTTGTTGGGCTGGGACTTGTACCCATTGGACACTGCACTATTATTGACGGTTCATGTTGCATGAGTACAAATTGTATGCTACACCCACACCGTCGATAACTGCCATAACACGCACAACACCTATACATACATGATATTGTATTGGTTAGGGACAATGAGATATGATCCTTATTTCCTTTGTGCATATGAGATATAGCATACTTGTATACCTACATGCTTACACACATACCTTGCTATGCTACAGCTACACATATACCTGGAGGGTATTGCATCATTATTGACATGTATATACACATACCTTGCAATGCTACAGCTATACATATACCTGGAGGGTATTGCATCATTATTGATATGTATATACACATACCTGGACATAGCTACACCTATACCTAAAGGGTATTACATCATTATTGACAGGTATATACACATATGAGATATAGCTACATGTACATCATGCATACATACTTACATGTACACCCACTTACCTTGCTAGGGTTACTTATACCAATGTGCTATGTATTGTCATTGACATGAGGTCATTGATTCTTATGCGATTGCGCATATGATAGGTAGTATGCCTGCATACCTACATGTTTTGACATATACCTGGCTATAGCTACATGTTCACCTGTATATGATGTTGCATTTGATTTTAGAGAAATTAGGAACCGTATGATTTATTTAATAACTTATTGCAGTTAAATAGCGGGTTTTTCCTTTATATGCTCATATTACTATTTCATTTTGCATATATTATATTTCATGGATTTCGCATTGAGATGTGGATGTTTTACTCCTGAGGGTAAATATCAGTGGTATGGGACGCTGATATATACGTATATATATATATCAGTGGTATGAGACGCTGTTATATATTTACATATGTATAATATATATATATATATATATATATATATCATAATGATCTATGCAAGTATTCTTATTCCTTACTAGATATTTGGATGCATTCACTCTGAGATTTGTTTTAAACCGTTACGTTGATCAGAAGTGTCGGTGTTGGACACTTAGGATTCGAGGAATGTATAAACCGATATGTGGATCACAAGTGTCAGTGTTGGACACTTAGGATTCGAGGAACATATGTATATCAGGGGCCGATTCAGACTGATATATGAGGATTTACGTGTCGATGTTGGACACGAGTACTTCATGATATTTTCTAGTGTCGATATTGGACACTCAGGTTCCATGATTTTTATGTGTCGTTGATGGACACACGAGATAGATATCCTTATATATATATATATATATATACTCATACATATGTTTTCATGATGTTTCGGGTGTCGATATTGGACACTCAGGTTCCATAAGACTTACAGGATTTGAGGGCCGATCTGAGGATGCGGTGCTTTTGTTATTGGGATTTAGATTGTCTTGATGGATGCTGATCCTGCCACGATGAGGATTCCGTGAAGATGGCATATTTTATCCCATACTCATCATTTATTTGATATGCATTGCTTAATGTATTAGTAGTACCTGATAGAGTACCTTTCATGACTGTTGCATATACATATTGCCATTATTGCTATCAGCTTGCATGTGATAGATTATCGCAGTACGTGCATACCTGCGATTACCTGCATATGTTATTTACTATTCACGAGTTGGCAACTCACCCCCGTTGTGCCACAGTGTTTGCAGGTGTCCCTCAGAGCAGTCGCGGCAGGGCTTCTTCATCACATCGTATCATCTTTTGCAGCGGATACCGCTATGGCTGACTGTGTGCAGTTTTGCTATAGGTGGGTTTTGCGTTTATCCGATGATGCTCATTTGTATATTCTTTGTATCTAGTACTCTCGATCCACCACCTTCATGTATTTGACTTAGAGACGAGTTGTGAGGATCGATGTTGTACATTATTTGTGACTTGGAGGTCTTTTATGCTGTTTCACTTTATATCGTCTTTTTCTTCGCTACGGCATCGTATATCTGCTTGTGGTTGTTGTTTTCCGCCTTTGGCTGTGGATTTGCTCCCGTCGGGGATGCTTTATTTATATCTTTGAATGTACCCATTTTTAGGGCTAGTTTTTACAAAGGAGGTGCTGCCAAAATTTTTAAGAAAGTAAATTGGGATTTTAAAGAATTTGTACTTGAGATTTTAAAAAGTTTTAGCAATGTTCTTATCACTAACTACTTTTGATAGTTTAGATTGCTGGGTTTTCGTCTTACTTGAATTGCGTTAGTCCTGTAGACGTTACGTGATTTGAGTGCCGCCACGTGCCAATTTCGGGTCGTGACAAAGTTGGTATCAGAGCTCTAGGTTTTACTTTTCAGAGTAAAGGATGACCTTGGTATGATGGAGTATGTAGCTTTAGCAGAGTGACGTAGCGTGTGTATGTCCGCGGCATACTTACGACACGGTACTCCGCCTAAAGTGACCTTAGTACTTATTGCTTGAAATTCCTTCCATGATGATACATATCCTTGTGATTTGATTTCCGTATTCTTATCGAATCCTATTTCCATTTCTCGCCTTTATGCCGCCGATGACTATGAGGGCTCAGAGAGAGGCAGCGAGAGCCGAGGTCAGAGCTGACTCATTTAAGACGAGGACTAACCAGTACGGTACGTCCGCTGTACAGTAGCAGATTGATCCACCATCGATAGATCGTATCTCTAGGCTAGAGGCAGATATGCAGGATTTGCGCCAGATGATGAGATAGATGGTTGAGGCCATTCGAACGCAGCGACAGGAGCTTGCCACCCCTGTTACCTAGTTATTCCTTGCTATCAGCACAGAGCATTGTGTTACGTATACAACCCTAGTGGATGCAGCCCTATTAGACGAGGTGCGTCTTTCCGAGACTTTGGGAGTTCGAGGACAGAGGAGGAGGGCTCGTACAGGTGTACCGGCCCAGTGACAGAGGTTTAGTCGCCGTGACAGGTTTCATGCACGCCGCGGAAGTAGCAGATGCTTGGGACGAGGATAGTTGTTTAGCTTTTATCCCTAGGAGGGTCAGCAGTCATCGAATGGATGTTTTCCATGTCGGAGCCTTCATCACCTCGTCAGGGATTGTTCCTTGGCACCGCGTCAGACTTATGTTCAGAGAGGTCATGGTCGCGGAGGGTTCGTTCAGAGGGGACAGGTTGGTAGAGGAAGATTCAGCCAGTTGAGGGTAGAGGACATGCACGAGTGTTTGCTTCTACTCATTGGGACGCGCGGTCGTCCAATGCAGTGTTTTCAGGTAATCTTATTCGTATGTTCTTTTGTTGCGCATGTTTGTTTAATTCAGGATCTATGCACTCGTTTGTTTTACATACTTCGTGCCGAGGTTGGGCCGAGAGTCGTGTATGCTAGATCAGCCGTTTGTTATGTTTAATCCTGTCAGCGATTCCTTTGTTGCGCGATACGTGTTTCGGTTATGTGCCAATTGGGTAGGAGATAGAGATTCGTCCGTCACTTTGATCCTTCTAGAGAAGTTGGACTTTGACGTTCTCTTGAGCACGGACTGGTTAGCTACATGCTATGGGTCTGTGGACTGCCGCGAGGAAACAGTCAGGTTTTGTTTTCCTGACGAATCAGTTCTTGTTGTGCAGGGGGACTGTGGTGCCGCCCCTCACAGGTTGATTTCAGCCTTTTCTCTAGTCAGCTTTTGAGAAGATGATGTCGTGGATTCTTGGCTTTCATTTGTGATACCGAAGCCACAGTGGATTCGTTGGACCGGGTTTCTATTGGGCGAGATTTTCCGACGTTGTTCCAGATGAGCCGGCGGAGCTTAGGGAGTTTAAGGGTCAGCTGCAGAGTTTCTAGAGAGGGGGACTTGTACATACAAGTGTTTCGCTTTGGGGAGCTCCTTTTGTTAGTGTTTATGCCCTAGAAGGCCATTACTGTATCATACTAGTTTTTATATTACTTAATGGAAGCTTGGGATATTCACATGTATATAACAGTCTTGCTAAACATGGTAGTATGCTACTTGGTTTTTTCTATCTTAATATGTGAGTATACGTATTGATAGAGCTCTTAGGATCTTGCTTGACTACCAGCGTTGTGATAGCAGTCACACTAGTGGGGGCTGGGTAGTCTACAAGCACATCCTTATTCAGGTCCCTAGTCGATAGATTATCGAGACAGAGCATCGATACTCCGGAGTAGACTAGTGTGTACGCTTCTCATCCCAGTTGGGGAGATGGTCTGTCCCACAGCCATCAGTACATCGTACTGGAGATAGTATGCAGGTGCTCGTTAGGTTACGGGTACACCGGACAGGACTCACAGGGAACTGTTGGTTGGTTTTATACCAGTCGTCAGTGAACAGTTCCCAGGTGACATGAGTACAGCATAGTCCGCAGACTTGACACTGCTACTTCGCCTCGAATGTGTCCCACTGTTCTTAGATTGCTACCCTACCACGGCTCAAAGGAGTCGTGCAAACAGGTAGCAGTTGGGTGCAGTCAAGAGCACTTGGAGGCAATGGCGGTTAGACAGGATTCGTCTCTCCCGGTATTGGGAGTTGATATTGCGCTGTGTCAGAGAGCCATTACGCAAAGTCCCTGGCCAGGGCAAGCGAGATTTGCTGGTAGGTTCCAGTAGTTTCTCAGGGTGTAATGGGCTTCCCTCCGACACGACTTATACCGCTATTAGGGGACTGACGCTTGCCGCCCCCTAGGCACGATATGAGATAGTCATAGACGAACAGACCAGACTGTATGGAGATTGTCACATCAGACTCAGTAGGAGTTCGGATGGGTTCCCTCATCGGCCTTCTTATCGACATCTACCTGGGGACCGTTACGTACAGCTAGTGCCGCTTGCGGTCTGTGGTTAAACCCACTGCCAGCGTAGTAGTCGAGTCTCTAGAGTCCCACACAGAGAGTTTCCCTACTCCAGGCGAAACGATATAGAGGTCGTATGGTTTTTCGATAAGGGTTCGGACGCATACGTGTGTTTACGCACGTACGACTTTCGGACAGTTTTTACCAGTCGGCTTTGGTTTAAGCCAGTTACTGGTATCCGGTTATTGGATTTACACAGTTTAAAGTTTTTCCGTATTTTTGTGGAAAGGAGGGGCGTTCTCGTAATTGTGCGAGAAGCTTCTAGAAGGTGGTGACTAAGGAGGTTAAGGTGGCATATAGAATGATTGTGATTAGTGAGTCACCTAGATGATTCATACATGTCTTTTGTCAATATAATGAATCATCACTAGATATTATCAAGCATGGTTGTTAAATTGTTATTTATTCTTTTCTTGATAAAAAGAAATGCTTGATATATATCATGTTATCTCACTATTCTCATATCATTATCTTTATCATCTTCTCTCTCCTCAAGCTCTCCCTCTTCAAAGACTAATCCTCCCCTCTCATGAGTTGAGTACAAGGATTAGTAAGACTAATTAATCCATAACCCTCTCTATATTACACCTAGCTTCTTTGATTAGCACTTAAAGAAGTTTAGTTGCCTCAAGTTTAGAGGCTAAGCTTGGAGTAAAGCTCTCGGGTGGATCGTCTACTACTTCGAGAAGGCCGAGGAGGAGGAGGAGTTCACAAAGACGAAGGACACGATTCGTTAGGTATAATCCTTAAACATAGTAGCATAGAAACTATATGTTTGTTGTTAGTTATCGTTTAGCTTCGATTCAAGCGGTTAGTCGATGTTTGTTCACTAAACAAGTTCGTTTTTGAAAATTCCGCCTCCCCACAAGTATTGGGGTGTTGTACATCGACTTACAGTGGTATTAGAGCTACTAGGCATTGGATGTCGACCTATGGGGGGTTCTTACTGTGTGACAGTGTGGCGAAGCATAGGCTCTTACCCCCAGGGTGTCTCGAGACCGGAAGGTGTTCCGGCGGGTTGTAGTCCTCGCGAGGGGGCATGCGTAAAAAGTAGCGGCTGAGGGACCCGTTGTTGCCACGGCGACCCAATTGGATGGTGTGGCTTCCTGACTTACAGTGGTATCAGAGCCTCGCTAAACAATAAATAACTTACTTGCAAATTTGTATGAATTTCGAACGGAAAAAACGAAACCGGAAAAGCCCGAAATCATGGTTTTCTGTCGAATTTTAAATGATGTCCTAAAATTTCTCAGGGAAGTTCAAAAAGCTTAAAAGGACACCAGAAGAACACCCAAGAAAATTGGGCCCCTGAATCGCCTAAAGCGCCGCGGAACCGCGGCGGATCCCCCCGATCCGCCGCGCTTCCGCCGCCGAGTTGGCGATTCAGGAACTCAATTTTCCTGTGTTGCTTCTCTGGAATATTTGGGATTTTCTGGAATATTTTATTTTTGCTCAGGTTTCAAATTTACAGAGAAGTATTGGAGCAAAATTAAAAGTGTTTACAGTATTTGCTTGATGGATTATATCTGTGTTTGTATAATGTGTTCGTAAACCTCCCCTAACTGCTAGTATGTCGGTTGGCAGGGGGTTGCACATTTCTGTAATGGATTTTATCTGTTTGTGCATATGAACTGTGTTGGACTGTTGTGATGGATAGCCGGGGTTATGTGATGGGTTATTATTTAATTCATTTGATGTAAATGTAATTTGTTGTAATATTATTTTGCGGGGCACATCCAGGTTGCGGTTGTAGCCACCGTTGTATTATTTCATTTTACTGTTTTTGCTCCTAGGACAGACCCAAGGAGGGGTGCACAAACTGCCGGGTGGGTAGTTTGCCGCACCCGCAGGGGGTCTTGGGTGGGGTAATGGCTATTCATCACAATTGTGTAATCCGTATTTTGTTGCAGGCTCAAAACAAACACGGATTGCTTGCAAATCCAATTAAGTTCATCTGTGATCTGGAATGAATATCATTGCGTCAGACGAATGTAAAATATCTATATATATGATAGCTATTTAGACGTCACTTATGTTTTACACCCGCGCTAACCCAGCCCCCGCTCTGTCGTTAGTTAAGTAACCTAACGGGTAATGACGGGACCCCGTGGCGAATGCGGATGGCATAAGAGGACGTTGTATTTTCGTTGTTTTCTGCAATGATAGGTTAATGATGGGATGCATTATCTATAATGCAAAGAAAATAAACCAAAGTTTTAATCGTTGGAACAATTTAAAAGAAACCACTCGGTTAATTTTAAAAAATAGATATTTTTAAATGCGGAGCTTTAACCACTCCTTTTAAAAGCTATCAGGTTCCTTCGGTTATATCAAGTTCACTACGTTCACGGTTTCGCCAAAACCAGTCGTAGCCCTCCGTCATTTCTTATGAATGGTCAGTAGTATTCAAGCTATGTTTGTTTGGCCCTTAGTCAAGACATAGTGATTGGTAGCTGCTGGGGTATTCATTTGTTGCATAGATAGATGAGTTGGTTTGGGACACTCGTATTACTTTGTTTGGCCCTTAGTCACGAGTATATACGGATGGGTTCAAATCAACAGGATAATGATGGGCAGAACTTGACATGTGACTTATGATTAGTTGGCCCTTAGTCAAGATCATAAGAACATGGGGCAAAAATCCATATCGGGAATTTCTAAAGAAACTGAAATTTGCAAAGAGATGCATACCATTTAGAGTTTGATGAATGTTGGTAGGATTCCTTCAACATTATCATACGATGATATTTGGATCCTGATCCTACTGTGAGTATATGCTACTTATCAGGATATTCGTCACTTAACGATCAATAATATAAACCAAGTAGGTGTCCAGAAAGGTGTCAGCGGGGTTACGCCCCCAGAGAAAAGAGGTTATTTAATTAAGGAACTTCACGAAAGCGTTGGAAAACCTCCCTCGAAGTATCGACACTAGCCTGGCTGAACGGTTAAGCAAGTATTGTACGGTGAAAAATAGTCCTGGATAATTCTTCTTTTATGGTTTGAGGAAGGATTCGAGAAACAGTGGGAGCCATCCAGTTTAGATAAAACTAAAAACCACTCTAAACTTGCAAGAGCATCATGCTAAAGAGTTTTCTTCTCTCTCTCCTAATTGCAGCGACCCTGAAAATGACTGGACTTAAGTTACTTTTAAAGAAAAATGTACTGACAGGGCCAAACTATAAAGATTGGCTGCGGAATGTCAAAATGGCTTTGACCTATGACAAATTGGGGTACGTCCTCACCGCTACGGCACCTGCTGTCCCTGGTCCCAAATCCAGTAATGCGGATAAGGAAATCCGCAAGACCTGGGATTTAGATTGCGCGAAAGCCAAGTGCATCGTGCTTGCCTCGATGAACAATGAACATCAGAGGAGGCACGAGGATATGGACCTTGATGGCATATTTCTCCATACAAAGGAACTTTATGGAGAGCAATCTCGTATAGCAAGATACGAGACCTCTAAGAACTTGTTTCGAGCGAGGTTGGCTGTCGGGTCATCGGTAGGAGAACATGTCCTAAAGATGATCGACTATATTGAAGAGCTCGCAGACCTTGGGACGACTTTGGATAATGAGCTCTATACAGACCTTATTCTCCAGTCCCTTCCTCACACCTACGCCCAGTTTATCCTGAACTTCAACATTCAAAGAAAAGAAGTTGAACTTCCGGAACTCCTGAACATGTTAAGGAGTGTAGAGGGCACCTTGAAGAATACAAGGGAAACACCCGCTATGTTTGTTGGCGGTACATCTTCTTCCAGGTCCAAGGCAAGGGCCAAAGGAAGGAAGAAGAAGGCCGCACCCAAACCTAGAGGAGGTGTTAGTAAGGTGGGAGGGAAGGGAAAGAAAAAGTTTGCGGTACCGGTAGTTGGCCAGGATGAGTGCTTCCATTGTCACAGGAAAGGGCATTGGAAGAAGGATTGCAAGGCGTGGAACGCCAAGAACCAGGAACCGAAGCAAGCTGTGGCTTCGACTTCAGGTGTGTTTGTAATTGAGAATTGTCTGTCGATCAACTCTACTTCCTGGGTATTGGATACCGGATCAGGATCTCATATTTGCAATTCATTGCAGGCACTGAGAAACCGTAGAGTGCTGAAGGAAGGTGATATGACCCTAAAGGTTGCTAACGGAGCTAGCGTGGGAGCTGCGTCCGTCGGGGATTATCACCTAGGATTGACGAGTGGACACATTTTGGTTTTACATAACTGTTTTTTTGTGCCAAGCTTAACGTGTAATATCATATCAGTTTCCTTGTTATCAAATAAAGGTTATGATTTCACGTTTGTAAGAGATGTTGTCAACATCCACCTTAATCATGGTTTGATTGGGTCAGGTACACTAAATAACGGTATATATGTTTTAAACCAACTCCAAATTTTCAATGTCCAGAACACACTAAAAAGAAAGTCTCCAGATTTAAATAAAACTTTCATATGGCATTGTAGACTGGGTCACATCAATGAGAGAAGGTTGACTAAGTTGCATAGAGAAGGATATTTGGACTCGTTCGAATATCAATCTTATGACACTTGTCAATCTTGTCTCAAAGGAAAGATGACAAAGACTCCATTCACTGGACAAGGAGTAAGAGCGAGCGAGCTCTTAGGACTCATACACAGCGATGTATGCGGTCCAATATCTACACATGCGAGAGGTGGTTATTCCTACTTCATTACTTTTACAGATGATTTCTCTAAGTATGGACATATCTTCTTAATGAAGCATAAATCCGAGGCCATTGAGAAATTCAAGGAATACAAGAGTGACTGGAAAACCAAACAGGCAAAAGTATTAAGACACTGAGATCTGATCGAGGTGGAGAATACTTAAGTACCGAGTTCCTAGGTTACCTAAAAGAGAAAGGAATTCTCTCTCAGCTTACTCCTCCATACACTCCACAGCATAATGGTGTATCGGAGAGACGGAATCGAACCCTATTGGATATGGTACGATCCATGATGAGTAATGCTGAGTTACCACGATCTTTCTGGGGTTATGCGCTAGAATCAGCGGCATATCTTTTAAACCAGGTTCCAACCAAGACTGTGCCTACCACACCATATCAGATATGGAGTGGGAAGAAACCCTGTCTAAAACATTTTAGGACATGGGGGTGTCCAGCTTTTGTAAAAAAGCAGCATTCGGACAAGCTCGAGGCACGCTCAGTACAGTGTAAGCTTGTGGGATATCCAAAGAACTCCAAGGGATATTATTTCTATTACACAGAGGAACAAAAGGTTTTTGTTTCTCGTCATGCCCACTTCTTAGAAACTGAATTTTTAGAAAATCAGAAGAGTGGGAGCGCAGTAGAACTGGAAGAAATTCCAGAACCACAAGCTGTTACTAAAAGTTTGGTAGAACCAGAAGTTCAAGAAGAACAGGACATTCCCGCACCCCTCCGCAGGAGTAGTAGTCCGTCTCATCCGCCTGAGAGATACTACGGTTTTCTCATAGACGGGGATAGAGAGGATAGCATCATAGATGATGATGAACCTACTGACTTCCAGCAGGCCATCCAGAGCGGAGACTCGGTACGATGGTTAGATGCAATGCGGACCGAAATGGAGTCCATGTACACCAACAAAGTATGGACTTTGGACTTTGCTCCAGATGGGGTAAAACCCATAGGATGCAAATGGATATTCAAGAAAAAGATTGGTGTAGATGGACAGGTGGAAACCTATAAGGCTAGACTTGTTGCAAAGGGTTTTCGTCAAAGACCTGGTTTGGACTATGACGAAACTTTTTCTCCAGTGGCTATGCTCAAATCCATTCGGGTCCTTCTTGCTATCGCTGCCTTCCATGATTACGAAATCTGGCA
The DNA here is from genome assembly GCA_030015575.1 of Agapanthus africanus. NCBI lineage: Eukaryota > Viridiplantae > Streptophyta > Magnoliopsida > Asparagales > Amaryllidaceae > Agapanthus > Agapanthus africanus. The sequence continues at coordinate 486,350,336 of CM057339.1, read as the reverse complement.
GATGGACGTAAAGACGACTTTTCTGAATGGAAATTTAGAAGAGAGCGTCTATATGGATCAGCCAGAGGGTTTCAGTCAGAGTGGGAGCAGCGGGAAAGTATGCAAGCTGCTTAAGTCCATTTATAGACTAAAGCAGGCATCGCGGAGTTGGAACATCTGTTTTGATGAGACAGTCAAAGAATATGACTTTATCAAAAATCCAGATGAACCGTGCATATATAGTAAAGTTGTATCCAGAAGTGTCGTATTCCTCGTCTTGTACGTGGATGACATTCTATTGATAGGAAATAACATTCCTATGCTACAATCTGTCAAAGGATTCTTGTCACACAGGTTCTCCATGAAAGACCTGGGTGATGCCTCTTACATTCTGGGGATCCGGATCTATCGTGATAGATCCAAGAGGATGTTGGGACTTTCGCAGTCCAGGTATATCGACACTGTACTGAAAAGATTCAGTATGGAAGATTCTAAACGCGGCAATCTACCGGCTTGTCACGGAATCACCCTCTCTAAAGAGATGTCTCCCAAGAATGATTTGGAAAGGGAACGCATGTCTATTATACCCTACGCTTCTGCGGTAGGCTCTATAATGTATGCGATGTTGTGTACCAGACCAGATGTAGCTTACGCACTAAGCGTGGTGAGCCGGTATCAGTCAGACCCAGGGGAGAAACACTGGATAGCAGTAAAGAACATTCTCAAGTACCTGAGAAGGAATAAGGAGATGTTCTTGGTTTACGGCGGAAAAGACCTCAGGTTGGAGGCCTTTGCTGATTCCGGCTTCCAGAGTGATAAGGACGATTCCAAGTCCATGTCGGGTTATGTCTTTACCCTCAATGGAGGGGAGGTGTGCTGGAAGAGCTCCAAGCAAGACACCGTTGCTGACTCGACGATGGAAGCGGAGTATATAGCTGCTTGCGATGCCGCAAAAGAAGCAGTCTGGATGAAGAAGTTCCTAACAGAACTTCAGGTGGTTCCTACCATAGTTGATCCAATACCTCTGAATTGCGACAACAACGGAGCTATAGCTTTAGCGAAGGAACCAAGGTCCCATTAGAAGTCCAGACACATCTTAAGGCGGTATCACCTGATCAGGGAGATCATTGATCGTCAGGAGATCGAGGTTCGGAGAGTTGCTTCAGAAGAGAACATTGCTGATCCATTCACGAAGGCCCTACCTCAGACGCAATTCGAGAGGCTACTCGAGATCATTGGTCTTCGATATGCCAGTACATGGCCCTAGTGCAAGTGGGAGATTGTTAGTGTTTATGCCCTAGAAGGCCATTACTGTATCATACTAGTTTGTATATTACTTAATGGAAGCTTGGGATATTCACATGTATATAACAGTCTTGCTAAACATGGTAGTATGCTACTTGGTTTTTTCTATCTTAATATGTGAGTATACGTATTGATAGAGCTCTTAGGATCTTGCTTGACTACCATCGTTGTGAAGGCAGTCACACTAGTGGGGGCTAGGTAGTCTACAAGCACATCCTTATTCAGGTCCCTAGTCGATGGATTATCGAGACAGAGCATCGATACTTCGGAGTAGACTAGTGTGTACGCTTCTCATCCCAGTTGGGGAGATGGTCTGTCCCACAGCCATCAGTATATCGTACTGGAGATAGTATGCAGGTGCTCGTTAGGTTACGGGTACACCGGACAGGACTCACAGGGAACTGTTGGTTGGTTTTATACCAGTCGTCAGTGAACAGTTCCCAGGTGACATGAGTACAGCATAGTCCGCAGACTTGACACTGCTACTTCGCCTCGAGTGTGTCCCACTGTTCTTAGATTGCTACCCTACCACGGCTCAAAGGAGTCATGCAAACAGGTAGCAGTCGGGTGCAGTCCCGAGCACTTGGAGGCAGTGGCGGTTAGACAGGATTCGTCTCTCCCGGTATTGGGAGTTGATATCGCGCTGTGTCAGAGAGCCATTACGCAAAGTCCCTGGCCAGGGCAAGCGAGATTTGCTGGTAGGTTCCAGTAGTTTCTCAGGGTGTAATGGGCTTCCCTCCGACACGACTTATACCGCTATTAGAGGACTGACGCTTGCCGCCCCCTAGGCACGATATGCGACAGTCATAGACGAACGGACCGGACTGTATGGAGATTGTCACATCAGACTCAGTAGGAGTTCGGATGGGTTCCCTCATCGGCCTTCTTATCGACATCTACCTGGGGACCGTTACGTACAGCTAGTGCCGCTTGCGGTCTGTGGTTAAACCCACTGCCAGCGTAGTAGTCGAGTCTCTAGAGTCCCACACAGAGAGTTTCCTTACTCCAGGCGAAACGATATAGAGGTCGTATGGTTTTACGACAAGGGTTCGGACGCATACGTGTGTTTACGCACGTACGACTTTCGGACAGTTTTTACCAGTCGGCTTTGGTTTAAGCCAGTTACTGGTATCCGGTTATTGGATTTACACAGTCTAAAGTTTTTCCGTATTTTTGCGGAAAGGAGGGGCGTTCTCGTAATTGTGCGAGAAGCTTCTAGAAGGTGGTGACTAAGGAGGTTAAGGTGGCATATAGAATGATTGTGATTAGTGAGTCACCTAGATGATTCATACATGTCTTTTGTCAATATAATGAATCATCACTAGATATTATCAAGCATGGTTGTTAAATTGTTATTTATTCTTTTCTTGATAAAAAGAAATGCTTGATATATATCATGTTATCTCACTATTCTCATATCATTATCTTTATCATCTTCTCTCTCCTCAAGCTCTCCCTCTTCAAAGACTAATCCTCCCCTCTCATGAGTTGAGTACAAGGATTATTAAGACTAATTAATCCATAACCCTCTCTATATTACACCTAGCTTCTTTGATTAGCACTTAAAGAAGTTTAGTTGCCTCAAGTTTAGAGGCTAAGCTTGGAGTAAAGCTCTCGGGTGGATCTTCTACTACTTCGAGAAGGCCGAGGAGGAGGAGGAGTTCACAAAGACGAAGGACACGATTCGTTAGGTATAATCCTTAAACATAGTAGCATAGAAACTATATGTTTGTTGTTAGTTATCGTTTAGCTTCGATTCAAGCGGTTAGTCGATGTTTGTTCACTAAACAAGTTCGTTTTTGAAAATTCCGCCTCCCCACAAGTATTGGGGTGTTGTACATCGACTTACACCTTTTCCGTTCGTCAATAAGAAGGACGACAGTTTGAGATTGTGTATTGATTGATTGTCAATTGAACCGAGATACGGTGCAGATTAGGTATCCTTTACCTCGCATTGACGATTTCTTTGATCAGCTCCAGGGTGCGGGACATTTTTCTAAGTTTGATTTGGGATCAGTTCATCATTAGTGTGGGTTCAGAGTGATGACATTCCGAAGACTGCTTTTGTACGCGCTACAGGCTTTATGAGTTTTTGGTGGTGTCGTTGGACTCACCAATGCCCTAGCGGCATTCAAGGATGTGATAAGCCAGATTATTCAGGCCGTTCCTCGACCAGTGTATTGTTGCTTTATTGATGACATTCTGGTCTTTTCCATGGGTTGTGAGGAACATAAGCAGCACTTGAGGATATCTTTGCAGATATTGAGAGAGTACCAGCTGTTTTCTAAATTCTTGAAGTGTTTCCTTCAGGCTTGATAGTGTTGACTTCCTAGGTCAGGTGGTTACGGGAGACGGTATTCGTATGGACCCGACGAAGATCGAGGCCGTACAGCTTGGTCACAGACCTGTATCAGTGACAGAGTTTTGCAGCTTTTTAGGCTTAGCCGGTTTACCGCCGTTTCATGCAGGATTTCTTATGTATCGCTGCACCGTTGACCGGACTGACCAGGAAGGTGGTTCATTTTCTTAGACTGAGGCATGCGAGTTGAGTTTTCAGCAGTTGAAGATTCAGTTGACGACTGCACCAGTTCTATCCTTGGTTTCTGGATCGGGCGACTTTGTCGATTATTGTGATGTTTTGTGAGTGGGGTTCGATTGGGTACTGATGTAGTACGATAGAGTTATCGCTTATGCTTCCTGACAGTTGAAGAAGAACGAGCAGATTTATCCCACTCATGATCTAGAGATGGCCGTGGTGGTCGTGCGTTGATGATTTGGAGACACTACTTGTTCGGAGAGTCGTGTCAGATTTTCACGGACCACCAGAGCTTTATGTACATCTTCCAGCAGTAGTTTTTGATTATTGAGATAGCGCCGTTGGGTGGAGCTTGTGAAGGATTGTGATTGTGAGATCCTTTATTACCCGTGGCAAGACGATTATAGTAGCTGATGCTTTGAGTCGTAGGCCCGGGGTTAGCTTGTTCCAGTTAAGCGCAGTTCAGAGACAGTCTTTTGCAGATTTGCAGTTCTTGTGCGACAGATGAGTACAGTTTGGTTCGCCACTGCTGAGGGGATAGCTTGCTCATGTTTGTGCCCTTCCACTTTTACTCAATCGTTTTCGTGAGGCACAACCCGCGGATGCTCGTTTGTCTGAGATTCTTGAGCATGTTCGGCAGGGTATAGATTCGAAGTTCTTTATGTTTGACCAGGGTGTGCTACGTTGCGGGACTCGCTTGTGTGTACCAGAAACTGATGGGTAGAGATGCGAGATCCTAGAGCAGGCACATCAGTCGGTTTTCAGTGTTCACCCAAGTTTCACCAAGATGTAACGTGGCCTGTGAGATAGTTACGGGTGGGCAGGGATGAAGAGTGATGTTTCAGATTTCGTTTTGAGGTGCCTGACTTGTTAGCGAGCTAAGGTTGAGCATTTGAGACCAGCTGCAGAGTTGCAATCTTTAACCGTTCCGTAGTTGGGAATGGGAGATGATCTCTATGGTTTCCGTTGTGGTGTCTACCCAGGTCCAGAAAGGGCATGACTCCATTTGGGGTGATTGTTGTCCGGTTATGCTCGGTTTGCTCAGTTGTTCTTTGATATGTTTGTGCGTTTGCACGGAGTTCCTCCATGCGTTGTATCCAATAGAGGCGCCCAGTTCGCTAGCCGTCTTTGGCAGAAGCTTCAGGAAGCCTTGGGTACTTGGTTGAGCTTTAGCTCCGCTTTCCATCCGTAGGCCGATGGTCAGAAAGAGCGGACTATACAAACTCTGGAGGATATGCATGTTTGTACCTGCTTGTGTTTGTTGGCAGTTAGGATCATCACTTTCCATTGATAGGGTTCTCCTACGATAACAATTATCAGGAGACATTTCAAACAGCAACTTTCTGGCATTGTGTGGTAGGTTGTGTCGATCGCCAGTCTGTTTGATTGACTCCACGAGAACAGGGTTTTTAGACCCCAGCTAGTCATGAGACTTCAGAGAAGATCCAGTTGATTCAGGTCAGGATGAGAGCAGCCCAGTGCAGACAGAAATCTTATGCCGACCGCCGTTGTCGCAGACTTGAGTTCGCGGTGGGAGGTTATGTATTCCTACGGATTTTTCCCATGAAATGGCGTGTTGAGTTTTAGGAAGCTTAGTCCCAGATTGTAGGTTCTTTTGAGATCCTTTAGCGGTTAATTCCGTTGCCTATAAGTGGGCTCTTCCGCCCAGATTTTTGAGTATTCACCCCGTATTCCTTGTGTCGATACTTTGCAAATACCTTCATGACCTTTCTCATAAGATTCAGCACCAGACCATTTGATTGGGACGCGATTTTTCGTTCACCAGCAGCCGATAGTGATAGTGGATTGACAGGTGGAAAAACTTCAGTCAAAAGTCTTTCCATCTGTGGAGGTTTTCTTTGGCGTATCCGTCTAGTGAAGAGATCACTTGGGAGGCTACGAGCAGGATGTGGATGTTTTGCACTCATCTCTTTGAAGGTATGCATAGTAAAAATTTTTAATTCGGGGACCGAATTTCTTTAAGGGGGAAGATTGTAACGTTTTAGAAATCGTTATGTGAATTTTCAGTTAATAGGTAAAATAAATTGTGTTTTTCCGTAAAAACCCCGAAGTGATCATTTTTCAGTATAGTCTTAACTGCATCTAGTTTAACTAGGAAATTGCTAGTCTGCGGTTTTTAGTTGTTACTTGAAAATTTTGGTTCACTTTAATATTTTTTCTTAATTAAAATATTATTATAAGTTGTTAATTATGCACTTAATTAGTAGTAATTACAATTTTGTTTGGGTTAATTATTACTAAAGTGAATCTATGCTAATTTAATCACTAGATTAAACTTAATCCTTCTCTCCAAAATATCTAGATATTTGTATAATTAAACGAAAATTTTATATGAAAAGAGAAGAGGTGGCATAAGTTATTTGTTGCGTTAATGAGCATTAATTGATGTTTTGCACTAGATTTTTCCACACAATTCCTAACCTCCTCATCTTTTCGCCATTGGTCGAGCACCCCCCTTGCTGCCCTTTGAATTTCCTCACCCCATTTTCATCTCTCCAAGCTCAAATAAATCATCACAAATCCTCAAATAATCCCGCAAACTCACAAATAAATCCCTAACCATCATTCTTCAACACTAAACAAGCTTAGATCTTCATGAAAGACATAATTTTGGAGGCTAAAATTTGGAGTTTAGTTGCTAATTTGTGATCTAGTGGAGGTATAAATCCTAACCCTAATGCTTAGTTGTTGTTTTAATACCTTAAGCTAGCATATAAGATGTTTAAATAAAGATTTTATTTGCATGTTTAGAAATTCTAGAAATGAGTAGTGAAGATCAAGTAAGGGTTTTGATGGTTTGAAATGCTTAATCAAGATGTGTAGACTTGGAAAACTTAACCTAGTTGTGAGATTGTTAAATAATATTTTTGCTAATCATCTAATTAAGCTTAAGTGTAAACTAAACTTTTACTAATCTTATATGGGTGAGATTAAAATTATATTAAGGGTTTGTGTGGTTTAATTAGGCTATTATGAGATGATTGTGATCGCTAGTTTTGGTTAAACTGCTAGATTTGAGTGAAAATGATAAAAAGTGCTTACTAGGTTTTTAGATAAATTAGGCGTGGGTTTCATTTGACGTTGCGATGGTTATATATTATCTTCCACGATATTTATAATGTGTTATGGATGCGCGATCGGTATGATCGGGGTCTAGGCTTGGTGGTTGTGTCATCCTAGCTAGGGTTGTGCCGATATCGTACGCGTTTTGTTCACTGAGTGCACAGTGTGTTTATCTTGAGGACGTTATCCTTGTGTTTCATTGTCTTTGTGTCGACGCAGGATATTTAGTCTTATGTGTTGTGTTTGTGAGATTTTAGAATCGCGAGCACGGACTTCGGACGCTGCGAAGAAAGGGAAGCAGGCGGTCGGATTACATAGCTCTAAATCATATGTGAGTAGATTTAACATCTACAGGGGAATCACCCGCATGGTGTTATGCGTCTGGGCTGGATTATACGACATGATTATTAGTTACAAATATTACACATATAGAGATTGTGCATGAACTTCATTTCATATTATGACTTGTTGGGCTAAGACTTGTACCTATTGGACACTGCACTATTATTTAAGGTTCATGTTTCACGAGTACAAATTGTATGCTACACCCACACCGTCGATAACTGCCATGACACACACAACACCTATATATACGTGATATGTTATTGGTTAGGGACATTGAGACATGATCCTTATTTCCTTTGTGCATATGAGATATAGCATAGCTGTATACCTACATGCTTACACATATACTTTGCTATGCTACAGCTACACATATACCTGGAGGGTATTGCATCATTATTGACATGTATATACACATACCTTGTTATGCTACAGCTACACAAATACCTGGAGGGTATTGCATCATTATTGACAAGTATATACACATACCTGGACATAGCTACACCTATACCTAAAGGGTATTACATCATTATTGACAGGTATATACACATATGAGATATAGCTACTTGTACATCATGCATACATACTTACATGTATACCCACTTACCTTGCTAGGGTTACTTATACCTATGTGGTATGTATTGTCATTGACATGGGGTCATTGATTCTTATGCGATTGCGCATATGATAGGTAGTATACCTGTATACGTACATGTTTTGACATATACTTGGCTATAGCTACTTGTTCACCTCTATATGATGTTGCATTTGATTTCGAAGAAATTTGGAACAACATGATATATTTAATAACTTGTTGCAGTTAAATAGCGGTTTTTCCTTTATATGCTCATATTACTATTTCATGTTGCATATATTATATTTCATGGATTTTGCATTGAGATATTGATGTTTTACTCATGAGGGTATATATCAGTGGTATGGGACGCTGATATATGCGTATATATATATCAGTGGTATGGGACGCTGTTATATATGTACATATATATAATATATATCATCATAATGATCTATGCAAGTATTCTTATTCCTTACTTGATATTTGGATGCATTCACTCTAAGATTTGTTTTAAACCGATACGTGGATCAGAAGTGTCGGTGTTGGACACTTAGGATTCAAGGAACGTATAAACCGATACGTGGATCACAAGTGTCAGTGTTGGACACTTAGGATTCAAGGAACGTATAAACCGATACGTGGACCACAAGTGTCGGTGTTGGACACTTAGGATTCGAGGAACATATGTATATTAGGGGCCGATTCGGACCGATATATGAGGATTTACGTGTCGATGTTGGACACGAGTATTTCATGATGTTTTCGAGTGTCAATGTTGGGACACTCAAATTCCATGATTTTTATGTGTCGTTGATGGACACACGAGATAAATATCCTTATATATATAAACACAGGCATATGTTTTCATGATGTTTCGGGTGTCGATGTTGGACACTCAGGTTCTATGAGACTTATAGGATTTGAGGGCCGATCTGAGGATGCGGTACTTTTGATATTGGGATTTCGATTGTCTTGACGGACGCTGGTCCTGCCACGATGAGGATTCCGTAAGGATGACATATTTTTTCCCATACTTAGCATTTATTTGATATGCATTACTTCATATATTAGTAGTACCTGATAGAGTACCTTTCATGACTATTGCATATACATATTGCCATTATTTCTATCAGCTTGCATGTGATAGATTATCGCAGTACGTGCATACCTGCAATTACCTGCGAATGTTATTCACTATTCAAGAGTTTGCAACTCACCCCCGTTATGCCACAGTGTTTGCAGGTGTCCCTCAGAGCAGTCGCGGCAGGGCTTCCTCATCAAATCGTATCATATTTTGCTCCGAATACCTCTACGGCAGACTGTATACAGTTCTGCTATAGGTGGGTTTTGCGGTTATCCGATGATGCTCATTTGTATATTCGTTGTATCTAGTACTCTCCATCTACCACCTTCATGTATTTGACTTAGAGACGAGTTGTGAGGATTGATATTGTATATTATTTGTGACTTGGAGGTCTTTTATGCTGTTTCACTTTATATCGTCTTTTTCTTCGCTACGGCGTCGTATATCTGCTTGTGGTGGTTATTTTCCGCCTTTGGGCATTAATTTGCTCCCGTTGGGGATGCTTTACTTATATCTTTGTATGTACCCATTTTTGGGGCTAGTTTTTACAAAGGAGTGTTGGGTTACCATTGTACCTAGTCTAGGGTTTGGTAGTATCACTCATGCCAATTTAAAAAATAGAGAGGTGCAAAGCTAACTAATCATGAATCTTGCTAGAATTTCTAGGGTAACAAATAGTGTATCACATACAAAGAAGTAAAGAGATAGGGATTACAACCTTTGTAGTCCGTTCCTTCTCTTCGTAAGCTCCGTGTTGAGGTCCTTTCGCTGCGATCAACATGAACTCCGACTCTCGAGTGTCTCCATAAGATAAATGAGACACCTTGCTTGTAGTCTTCATGATCTAAGATGATCTACCTTGAAGAATCTCTAACCCAAGCTTACACTTCACTAATGAAGTAATTAGAGAGTGAACACCCTAATCTAAGTGGCTAGAATAGATGAGGATGATGAAGTATGGATTTTACACTCTTTTGTTTTCAAGTTCTTACCATTTATCAACACAAACACAAAAGCTAGCAAGCTTTTTTCAAGAGCAAGAAGAATAAGAAGAAGAAGCAAAAGCTTTTCTGATAAATAATGAATTATTGTTATTATTACTTATTCAACCATGAGTTAAGCATGAAGGGTTTTAACTCATGTAAAGAATAAACTAGAGTTAATGGTTTGGATTGGGTCAACAAATATCTACACAAAATATCAAAGCTAAAGACAAAAGGAAAGCTTCATGAAGCTTCATGAAAAAGCTAACCCAAAAGCTAACCCTAATCCAAACCCTAACTAGGTTTAATCTCTAGCCCATTGTTGCATATGTAACCCTAACTTGTTACAATATCATATATCACGTATACAATATATTTTGTAACAAAAAGAAAATAATACAATTAACATATATCGCATATATATCAATGTATTATCCGGTGAGAAAATGAATCAATAAAGAGAGCTTATATTAGTAAACGTAATGTTATATATCACATATGTAATATACATTAAATTATCGAATCAACACTTGATTCAATAATCCGGCTATATTATATATAACCGTCTAATATAACATGTACCAATTCATCGAATCAACACTTGATCCGATGACCCGGATATATCACATATACCCGGCCGATATCTCATCTCGCGAGAATAGAATATGGTATCTCATATCGTATTATTTTCGGTCCCGCACATATCACATATTTGCTCCAACTCCGTTTTTCCTGAGCAAGGAATCCTCTGTGTAGGACTCTAAAGAATCGTCAATACGCCGGCAGTAGGTGATGATCATATCTAACACCCACAAGATGCAAGCGGTCAGCTAAATGTAACAGCCACCCAGGTATTGAGCAATTAGAAGATCAACTAGCAAGCCTGTACATTCTCCCGTGAATCCAACTAGTAACACTCCCGTACAGTCCGGTCTCATCGTCTGATATGTCGCATATCTCGCCTAGGGGTGGTAAATGTCAGACCCCAGTAGCTTGATACGTCGTGTCGATATGAGGTCCATAATAGTTCGAGAAACTACTGATAACACTTACCAGTAGCACTCCATATCAGCCCTGGCCAGGGACTTCCAGTTATAGCCAATCGAACACAGCACAATATCAACTCCCTATACCGGGAAAGACGAAACCCCTCCTATCGCTCATTTCCTCCATGTGATTCGGGACTGTACCCAAAAGCCACCGTTTTGCACGACCTCTTGGATGTGGTAAGGTGGAAATCAAAGCACAGTGGGAATCACACAAGAGTCTATGACGATCTCGGGTCTACAGACTAACCTGTACCAGTGTCACCGGAGAACTGCTATCTGACGATAGGTATAATACCATTTAGGATTTCTCGGCGAGTCCGTTCAGTGTACCCAGTCTCCACTGAGCACCTGTACACAATCTTTGATGTCTAACAACGATGGATATGGGATCATCCATCTCCCATCATATGGGTTAAGATGCGTATACGCTAGTCTACTCTGGAGTATTGATGCCCTGTCTCGATACTCCCTCGACTAGGAACAGTTATAGGATGTACTCTTTGACTACCCTGGGCCCACTCGTATGATTTGCATCATAGTCTTAGTAGTCGAGTACATATCCTAAGGGCTTTATCAACATGTGAGAGCAAGACAGTAAACTAATACAAGTCAACATGTTAAGATAAAGTGAAACCAAATAGCATACTATCATGTCGAACAAGAAAGTCCTCTCTATATATATCCAAGAATCCACTATAATATACATTATATGTACAACAATGGCCACTAGAGCATATATATAACTAACAATCTCCCACTTGCACTAAGGCCAGCTGTTGTAGTATCTCATACCCAACATCCCGAAGATCTCAAACTGTGCCTGGGGAATGGCCTTCGTGAGTGGATCCGCAGTGTTGTCCTTCGTATCAACTCTCCTGACCTCGATCTCCCGGTGATCAACTATCTCCCGGATTAGGTGATACCGCCTCAGAATATGTCTGGACTTCTGATGGGACCTGGGTTCCTTGGACAAGGACACAGCTCCATTTTTATCACAATACAAAGGTATTGGATGCTCAATAGACGGAACCACTCCAAGTTCAGGGATGAACTTCTTCATCCAGACAGCCTCTTCGACAGCATCGTTGGCAGCGATGTATTCAGCCTCCATCGTCGAGTCTGCAACGGTTTCCTGTTTGGAACTCTCCCAACATACCACCCCTCCATTGTGTAAGTCCATGTTGCCCACCCCGGTGATTGCGGGGAGGCGGAAAACGGAATAAAAATCGGATTTTTACTACTCTAGGCAACATGGACTAGACAAAGTCGGGATCTTTACTAAACAAAAACTAACTAAAGCTAACTAGAAATTAGCTACATGGAAGAATGGTTATACCTTGGGCTTTATGTCCTTCTCTCCTTGCTCCTTGGAGTGGTAGAAAGGGATCACCTTGTCGTCTTCTCTAGTCGAAGAAGGATCCACCCGAGAGCCTCAACCTTTGGCTTCAACTCCAAGCTAGAAGTAACTAATGTGCTAGAAGTGCTAATCCTAGAACCTTAGATGAGAGTAGAGATTACTATGGAGTGGTTTTTCTCAAGCTCAAGTGTTTCTCAACACATGAGAGGGGAGAGCTTGAGGAAGAGGAAGAGCAAGAGAGAGAAAGTATATGATAGAATGAGAGAATTATGAAGCATTCTCACATATATGTGTGAATTATTATAAATTGATAATTAGCAAGATAATTGTCATGGCTTAATCAAGACATGACCATTATCATTTCATATTTAATGCTAATTGCAAGGATCAAAGAGCATCTTTTATTTGGAATGATGATGGTCAAAGTGTCAACCTAGGTCAACAAGTCAAGAATGGTCAAAAGGTCAACAACCTTAACCATGCACAATTATATATAACTAATATCAATTAATCATAATACACACATAAGCATTAGGGTTAATAAAATGACAATGGTCATTAACCCTAAACAAAGTCCTCTCCCTCTGTCTCAAGCAACTGTGCATACGCACCCGTATTCGTGATCCGAGGAACACGAATACAAAGAGATAAAACCAACCCCAAATCATACACTAGGATCTGGCTTAAACCAAAGACCACTAGTATAAGCTGACCGGACAGCAAACGTGCACAAGTGCGCGGATGTGAACGAACCCTGTCGCAAAACCATGCGACCTCTACTCATTTTGCCTAAAGGCGAATAGCTCTCTGTGTGGGAATATAAAGACTCGACACTACGCTGGCAGTGGGTTTAACCACAGACCGCAAGCGGCACTAGCTGTACGTAACGGTCCCCAGGTAGATGCCGATAAGAAGACTGACGAGGTGAACCCCATCTGAACTCCTACTGAGCCTGAATGTGACAGTCTCCGTACAGTCCGGTCTGTTCGTCTGATACATCGCATTGCGGGCCTAGAGGGGCGGTGAACGTCAGTCCCCTAATAGCGGTACAAGTCGTGTCGAAGTGTAGCCCAGAACACCCTGAGATAACACTGGAAACCTACCAGTATATCTCGCTTGCCCTGGCCAGGGACTACTTGTGTAATGGCTCTCCTGGACACAACGCGATGTCAACCCCTAATACAGGGAGAGACGAATCCTGTCTAACCGTCACTGCCTCCAAGTGCTTCGGGACTCCACCCAAAAACTACCTGTTTGTACGACTCATTTGAGCCGTGGTAGGGTAGTAATCAAAGTGCAGTGGGAACACACTCGAGGAGAAGTGACTGTGTCAAGTCAGCGGACTAAGCTGTACTCATGTTACTTGGTAACTGATAACTGACGATAGGTATAATACCAACCAACAGTTCCCGACGAGTCCTGTCCAGTGTACTCGTAACCTAACGAGCACCCGCATACTATCTCAAGTACGACGTACTAACGGCTGTAGGACAGACCGTCTTCCACGCTGGGATGAGAAGCGCATACGCTAGTCTACTCCGGAGTATCGATGCCCTGTCTCGATAGTCCAATGACTAGGGACCTGTATAAGGATGTGCTTATGGATTACCCAGCCCCCATGAGTGTGAGCGCCATCACAACGCTGGTAATCAAGAAAAGATCCTAAGGGCTCTACTAATATGTATATAAGCGATATGCTAAAAGAAACACATGCACATATTGAAGTAGAGACAAACCGAGTAGCATACTACCATTTCGAGCAAGATTGTATATACAACTGTGAATATCCCAAGCTTCCATCAAGTAATATACAAACTAGTATGATACAGTAATGGCCTCTAGGGCATATACACTAACAATCTCCCACTTGCACTAAGGCCATATACTGGCGTATCGAAGACCTATCATCTCGATCAGCCGCTCGAACTGAGTCTGGGGCAAGGCCTTGGTGAATGGATCTGCAGTGTTATCTTCTGAAGCAACCCTCCGAACCTCGATCTCCTGGCGATCCATGATCTCCCTGATCAGGTGATACCGCCTCAAGATGTGTCTGGATTTCTGATGGGACCTGGGTTCCTTCGCTAAAGCTATAGCCCTGTTGTTGTCGCAATATAGAGGTATTGTGTCAACAATGGACGGAACCACCTGAAGTTCTTTCAAGAACTTCCTCATCCAGACAGCTTCTTTTGCGGCATCAGATGCAGCGATGTATTCCGCTTCCATAGTCGAGTCAGCAACGGTTTCCTGTTTGGAGCTCTTCCAACACACCGTCCCTCCATTGAGGGTAAAGACAAAACCCCACATAGACTTGGAATCATCCTTGTCACTCTGGAAGCTGGAGTCAGCAAAGGCCTCAATCTGGAGGTCTTTTCCGCCATACACCAAGAATATCTCCTTAGTCCTTCTCAGGTACTTAAGAATGTTCTTTACCGCTATCCAATGTTTCTCCCCAGGGTTTGACTGATACCTGCTTACCACACTCAGTGCATAAGCCACATCTGGTCTGGTACACAACATCGCATACATTATAGATCCTACCGCAGAAGCGTAGGGTATAATAGACATGCGATCCCTCTCCAAATCAGTCTTGGGAGATATCTCTTTGGAAAGGGTGATCCCGTGACAAGCTGGTAGATTACCGCGCTTGGAATCTTCCATACTGAATCTCTTCAGTAAGGTGTCGATGTACCTGGACTGTGAAAGTCCTAATATCCTCTTGGATCTGTCACGGTAGATCCGGATACCCAGAATGTATGAGGCATCACCCAGGTCTTTCATGGAGAACCTGTGTGACAAGAACCCCTTGAAAGATTGTAGCATAGGAATGTCATTTTCTATTAAGAGAATGTCATCTACATATAAAACGAGGAATACTACAGTTCTCGCTACAAATCTACAATAGATGCATGGTTCATCTGGATTTTTGATAAAGCCAAATTCCTTGACCGTCTCATCAAAACAGATGTTCTAACTCCGCGATGCCTGCTTTAGTCCATAAATAGACTTAAGCAACTTGCACACCTTTCCACTGCTCCCACTTTGAATGAAACCCTCTGGCTGGTCCATATAGACACACTCATCTAAATGTCCATTTAGAAAAGCGGTATTTACGTCCATCTGCCAAATCTCATAATCGTGGAAGGCAGCAATGGCAAGAAAGATCCGAATGGATTTCAGCATAGCTACTGGAGAAAAGGTTTCGTCATAGTCCAAACCAGGTCGCTAACGAAAACCCTTTGCAACCAGTATAGCTTTATAGGTCTCAACCTGTCCATCTACACCAATCTTCCTTTTGAAGATCCACTTGCATCCTACTGGTTTTACCCCATCTGGAGCAATGTCCAACGTCCATACTTTGTTGGTGTACATAGACTCCATTTCGGTCCGCATTGCATCCAGCCATTTTACTGAGTCGACGCTCTGAATGGCTTGCTGGAAGCTAGTAGGCTCATCACAATCTATGATGCAATCCTCTCTATCCCCGTCTATGAGAAAACCGTAGTATCTCTCGGGCAGATGAGACTGCCTACTACTTCTGCGGAGTGGCGTGGGAGTGTCCTGATCTTTCGAACCCTCTGGTTCTACTAAACTTTCAGTAATAGCTCGTGGTTCTGGAATTTCTTCCAGTTCTATTGCGCTCCCACTTAATTCTTTTTCTATGAACTGGTGTTCTAGAAAGTGGGCATGGCGAGAAACAAAAACCTTTTGTTCCTCTTCGCAATAGAAGAAATATCCCTTGGAGTTCTTTGGATATCCCACAAACTTGCACTGTACTGAGCATGCCTCGAGCTTGTCCGCATGCTGCTTTTTTACAAAAGCGGGACATCCCCATGTCTTAATGTGATTAAGATAGTGTCTCTTCCCACACCACATCTGATATGGTGTAGTAGGCACAGTCTTAGTTGGAACTCGGTTCAAAAGGTATGCAGCTGATTCTAGCGCATATCCCCAGAACGATCGCGGCAACTCAGCGTTACTCATCATGGACCGTACCATATCCAATAGGGTTCGGTTCCGTCTCTCCGATACATCGTTATGTTGCGGAGTGTATGGAGGAGTATGCTGAGAGAGAATTCCATTCTCTTTTAGGTAACCCAGGAACTCGGCACTCAAGTATTCACCACCTCGATCAGATCTCAGTGCCTTGATACTTTTGCCTGTTTGTTTTTCTACTTCATTCTTATATTCCTGGAATTTTTCAAAAGCCTCGGATTTATGTTTCATTAAGAAGACATAACCGTACCTTGAAAAGTCATCCGTAAAAGTAATGAAGTAAGAATAACTGCTTCGTGCATGTGTAGACATTGGACCGCACACGTCGCTGTGTACGAGTCCCAAGAGCTCGCTCGCTCTTACTCCATGTCCAGTGAACGGAGTCTTTGTCATCTTTCCTTTGAGACAGAATTGACAAGTTGCATACGATTGATATTCGAACGGATCCAAATATCCTTCTGCATGTAACTTAGTCAATCTTCTCTCATTGATGTGACCCAGTCTACAATGCCATAAGAAAGTTTTATTGATTTCTGGAGACTTTCTTTTGTGTGTATTCTGGACATTGAAAATCTGTGGTTGGTTTAATACGTATATACCGTTGTTCAATGTACCTGACCCAATCAAAACTTGACTAAGGTGAATGTTCACTACATTACTTACAAATGCAAATTCATAACCTTCTTTAGATAATAAAGATACAGAAATGATATTACAAGTTGCATTTGGTACAAAATAACAACTACGCAAAACCAAAAAATGTCAATCCAACAATCCCAGGTGATAGTCCCCCACGGCCTCGGCATCCATGCTAGCACCGTTTGCATCTCTGAGGGTCATGTCACCTGCCTTCAAAACTCTACGCTTTCTCAACGCCTGCAAAGAATTACAGATATGAGATCCTGATCCGGTATCCAATACCCAGGTAGTAGAGTTTATTGATAGACAGTTTTCAATAACATACACACCTGAAGCTGAAGCCGCAACTCGCTTCAGATCCTGGGTTCTGGCCTTCCAAGCCTTGCAATCCTATTTCCAGTGTCCACTTCTGTGACAGTAGAAGCATTCTTCCTTCCCCACCAGCTTTCCCGCTACCTTTATTGCCTTTCCTTTTCCCTCCGTATCCACTTTACTGACACCGCCTCTTGGTTTGGCGGGGGCTTTCTTCTTCTTCCCCTTGGCTTTCGTCCTGGATCTAGAAGAGGAAGATCCACCTACAAACAAAGTGGATGTCTCCCTACCCTTCTGTAGGGTGCCCTCAGCACTCCTCAACATGTTCAGAAGTTCGGAATGTTCAACCTCCTTTCCTTGCATGTTGAAGTTAAGGATAAACTGGGCGTAAGTGAAAGGAAGGGACTGGAGAATCAAATCAGTATAGAGTTCATTCTCCAACGTGATCCCGAGGTCTGCGAGCTCCTCTATATAGCCAATCATCTTAAGCACGTGTTCCGCTACCGATGATCCGATGGCCAATCTTGCCGAAAATAGCTTCTTCGACACTTCGTATCTTGCGATACGAGACTACTCTCCATACAGTTCTTTTGTATGGAGAAATATGGACTCTAGGTCCATATTCTCATGCCTCCTCTGATGTTCGTTGTCCATCGAGGCAAGCACGAGGCATTTGGCCTTCGCGCAATCTATCTCCCATGTCTTACGGATTTCTACATCCGCGATGCTGGAGGTGGAACCTGGGACAAGGGGAGCTTTGGTGGTAAGGATATACCCCAACTTGTCGTAAGTGATTGCCATCTTGACATTCCTGAGCCAATCTTTGTAGTTTGGCCCTGTCAGTATGTTTTTATCTAGTAATAACTTAAGTCCAGTCATGTTGAATGGTCGCTGCAATTAGGAGAGAGAAAAGAAACACTTTAGCATGATGCTCTTGCAAGTTTAGAGTGGTTTTTAGTTTGTCTAAACTGGATGGCTCCCACTGTCTCTCGAATCCCTTCTCAAACCATAAAGAAAGAATTAGTCGGGATCAATCTCACCGTACAATACTTGCTTAACCGTTCAGCCAGGCCAGTGTCGGTACTTCGAGGGAGGTTTTCCAATGCTTTCGTGAAGTTCCTTAATTAAGTAACCGCTTTTCCCTGTGGGCGTAGCCCCGCTAACACCTTTCTAGACACCTACTAGGTTTATAGCATTGATCGTTAAGTGAGAACTTTCCCGAGGAGTAGCATATACTTACAGTAGGATCGGGATCCAAATATCATCGCGTGATAAAACCGAAGGAATCCTACCAGAATTATCACACTCCAAATGGTATGCAGCGCTAGCAAGTTTCAGTACTTATGAAACTCCCGATGTGGATTTTTGCCCCATGCTCTTATGACCTTGACTTTGGCCAAAATATCATAAGTCACATGTCAAGTTCTACCCATCATTCTCCTGGTTAATTTGGACCTACCCGTACCTACCCTTGACTTTGGCCAAAATGGCAGCACGACTGTCCCAAACCAACGCATCTATCTATGCTGCACATGAATACCCAATAGCTACCAATCACTATGCCTTGACTTTGGCCAAAATACATAGCTTGAATACTTTTTGACCATTCATGTGGAATGACGGAGGGCTACGAATGGTTTTGGCGAAACCGTGAACGTAGTGAACTTGATATAATCGATGGAACGAGATAGCTTTTAAAAGGAGTGGTTCAAGCTCCGCGTTTAAAAGTTTAGTTTTGAAAAGAACCGAGTGGTTTTCAAAGTGTTCCAATCGACTTTTACTTGGTTTATTTTCTTGCATTAGTTCTTTTAATGCGTCCCATCATTTAATCCTACCATTGCAGAAAACAACCAAAATATGACGTACTCTTATGCCATTCGCATTCGCCACGGGGCTCCGTCATCACCCGTTAGGTTACTTAACTAACGACAGAGCGGGGGTTGGGCTAGCGCGGCTGTAAAACATAAGCAACGCCTAAATAGTTATAGTACATAAATAAATAGCAATGATAGACATTACAGATCACAGATGAGTACATTGGATATACTAGGAATCCGCAATACGTTCGAGCCTGCAACTAAAAGAGGATTACACGGTCGCGGTGAATAGCCAGTACCCCACCCAAGACCCCTACGGGTGCGGCAAACTATCCGCCAAGTACCCGAAGCGAAGCAACCTCCCTCAACACCGTGAGTAGGCCACTCGGCACTTCGAGATACCCGGTAGTTTGTGCACCCCCTCCATGGGTCTATCCTAGGAGCAAAAACAGTAAAAAGAATTATACAATGACGGCTACAACCCCGACCCGGTTGTGCGGCCAAATAAATAATATTACATCAATTTATATATTACAATGAATGAAAGAAAAAGAAACACTCATCTCACATCCACCCCGGCTATTCACCCGCAACAATCCAACGCATTCATATACACATACCATCATCAAACACAGATCACAGATATGTATAACCCCCACTAATCGACGTATAGCGATTAGCCGATGTTCAATACATATAAACATCACAGATATAACCCATTAGTCAAAGTGTAGTGAAGTTCGATCAAAAAATATGGATTTATAGGTCCCCAAAAACAAATTTCCTTTCTGGAAAACCTGGGCACAAATAAACCATCTTAAAAATCCCAAAACCAAGTCAGAATAACACTGCACCAAACTCGGTCCAGAACCGAGTCAACTCGGCCGCGGTTTAGCGGAAATAGCATGCTATTGCCGCGGAACCGCGGCGCTTTGAACGGTTCTCTAGATCGTTTTTGGTGTGTGTCTTAACAAAACCCTGAGATGATTTTTGAAGTATGATTTTTTATTTTTAGAGCAGAAAAAATTTCAACAAAAACTTAGGGTTTTGTATTTTTAGTTTTGTGATTTTTTCCGATAGAACTTCCATACACTTTACTACCTAGCTAGTTTATGTTTAGTTAGGCTCTGATACCACTGTAAGTCCACGTTGCCCACCCCGGTGCTTGCGGGCTGGCGGAAAACGGAATAAAAATCGGATTTTTACTACTCTAGGCAACATGGACTAGACAAAGTCGGGATCTTTACTAAACAAAAACTAACTAAAGCTAACTAGAAATTAGCTACATGGAAGAATGGTTATACCTTGGGCTTCATGTCCTTCTCTCCTTGCTCCTTGGAGTGGTAGAAAGGGATCACCTTGTCGTCTTCTCTAGTCGAAGAAGGATCCACCCGAGAGCCTCAACCTTTGGCTTCAACTCCAAGCTAGAAGTAACTAATGTGCTAGAAGTGCTAATCCTAGAACCTTAGATGAGAGTAGAGATTACTATGGAGTGGTTTTTCTCAAGCTCAAGTGTTTCTCAACACATGAGAGGGGAGAGCTTGATGAAGAGGAAGAGCAAGAGAGAGAAAGTATATGATAGAATGAGAGAATTATGAAGCATTCTCACATATATGTGTGAATTATTATAAATTGATAATTAGCAAGATAATTGTCATGGCTTAATCAAGACATGACCATTATCATTTCATATTTAATGCTAATTGCAAGGATCAAAGAGCATCTTTTATATGGAATGATGATGGTCAAAGTGTCAACCTAGGTCAACAAGTCAAGAATGGTCAAAAGTTCAACAACCCTAACCATGCACAATTATATATAACTAATATCAATTAATCATAATACACACATAAGCATTAGGGTTAATAAAATGACAATGGTCATTAACCCTAAACAAAGCCATCTCCCTCTGTCTTAAGCAACTGTGCATACGCACCCGTATTCATGATCTGAGGAACACGAATACAAAGAGATAAAACCAACCCCAAATCATACACTAGGATCTGGCTTAAACCAAAGCCCACTAGTATAAGCTATCCGGACAGCAAACGTGCACAAGTGCGCGGATGTGAACGAACCCTGTCGCAAAACCATGCGACCTCTACTCATTTTACCTAAAGGCGAATAGCTCTCTGTGTGGGACTCTAAAGACTCGACACTACGCTGGCAGTGGGTTTAACCACAGACCGCAAGCAGCACTAGCTGTACGTAACGGTCCCCAGGTAGATGCCGATAAGAAGACTGACGAGGTGAACCCCATCTGAACTCCTACTGAGCCTGAATGTGACAGTCTCCGTACAGTCCGGTTTGTTCGTCTGATACATCGCATGGCGGGCCTAGGGGGGCGGTGAACGTCAGTCCCCTAATAGCGGTACAAGTCGTGTCGGAGTGTAGCCCAGAACACCCTGAGATAACACTGAAAACCTACCAATATATCTCGCTTCCCCTGGCCAGGGACTACTTATGTAATGGCTCTCCTGGACACAGCGCGGTGTCAACCCCCAATACCGGGAGAGACGAATCCTGTCTAACCGTCACTGCCTCCAAGTGATTCGGGACTGCACCTAAAAATTACCTGTTTGCACGACTCCTTTGAGCCGTGGTAGGGTAGTATTCAAAGTGCAGTGGGAACACACTCGAGGCGAAGTGACAGTGTCAAGTCACCGGACTAAGCTGTATTCATGTCACCTGGGAACTGATAACTGACGATTGGTATAATAACAACCAACAGTTCCCGACGAGTCCTGTCCAGTGTACTCGTAACCTAACGAGCACCCGCATACTATCTCAAGTACGACGTAATGACGGCTGTGGGACAGACCGTCTCCCACGCTGGGATGAGAAGCGCATACGCTAGTCTACTCCGAAGTATTGATGCCCTGTCTCGATAGTCCAACGACTAGGGACCTGTATAAGGATGTGCTTATGGATTACCCAGCCCCCACGAGTGTGAGCGCCATCACAACGCTTGTAATCAAGCAAAGATCCTAAGGGCTCTACTAATATGTATATAAGCGATATGAAAAAAGAAACACATGCACATATTGAAGTAGAGACAAACCAAGTAGCATACTACCATTTAGCAAGATTGTATATCAACTATGAATATCCCAAGCTTCCATCAAGTAATATACAAACTAGTATGATACAGTAATGGCCTCTAGGGTATATACACTAATACATTGAAGGTATAGAGAAATCCCGAGTGCGACTTAGAGTCGTCCTTATCACTCTGGAAGCTCAAATCGGTAAAGGACTCCACCTGGAGTTCACCGTTACTATACACCAAGAATATCTCCTTAGTCTTTCGTAAGTACTTGAGAATGTTCTTCACAGCTGTCCAACGACTCTCTCCAGGATCTTCTTGATACCTACTCACTACACTTAGTGAGTATGCTACATCGGGTCTGGTACATAGCATCGCATACATGATAGAGCCTACTACCGAAGCATAGGGTATCCCTTGCATGCGAGCTCTCTCCAAATCAGTCTTGGGAGACATCTCTTTGGAGAGAGTGAGTCCAGAGATCGTGGGTTGGTTCCCACGCTTGTATTCTTCCATACTAAACCTATTTAGTATGGTGTCAATGTACCTGGATTGGGACAATCCCAGTATCCGTTTAGATCTATCTCTATAGATCTTAATTCCTAAATTGCAGGAGGCTTCACCTAGATCTTTCATTAAGAATCTATATGATAAGAAGAGCTTGATCGAGTGCAGCATAGGAACATCATTTCCTATCAAGAGTATGTCATCCACGTACAATACGAGGAAGACAACCTTACTCTCTGCAACCTTTTTGTAAATACAAGGTTCATCTATATTTTTTATGAAGTCAAACTCTTTGACCATAACATCAAAACAGATGTTCCAACTCCGCGATGCTTGCTTTAATCCGTAGATAGATTTAAGCAGCTTGCACACCGTTCCGTTGCTCCCACTGTCTACGGAGCCCTCTTGTGGAGTCATGTACACGCACTCCTCTAAATCACCATTTAGAAAGACGGTCTTAACATCCATTTTCCAGATTTCGTAGTCATGGTATGCAGCAATGGCAAGTAAGATCCGGATGGACTTAAGCATAGCTACTGGAGAAAAGGTTTCGTCATAATCCACACTTGGTCGTTGACGAAAACACTTTGCAACAAGTCTAGCTTTGAAAGTCTCCACTTTTCCATCTACACCAAGTTTCTTCTTAAAGATCCATTTGCTCCTAATGGGTTTTACCCCTTCAGGGGCAACTTCCAAAGTCCATACTTTGTTGGTGTACATGGATTCCATCTCAGATCGCATTGCATCCAGCCACTTCACAGAGTCCCCACTCGTGATGGCCTGCTCGAAGCTAGTCGGGTCATCATCTTCTATGATGCAATCCTCGCTTCCACCATCAATAAGAAATCCGTAGTATCTCTCAGGTGGATGAGGAACCCTACTAGATCGGCGGAGAGGTTGGGGTCCGTCGGGGACTACTGAATCCTCTGGTTCCACTAAATCTTCAGTTGCCGTTTGTGTCGATGGAACTTCTTCCAGTTCTACCTCATTGCCACTATCTTGTTTCATAAAAAACACTTTTCTAAGAAGGTGGCATGTCGAGAAAGAAACACTTTTGTTCCTCGGAGTGGTAGAAGATATACCCTTGCGAATGCTTGGGATATCCAATAAACTTGTACAGAACCGACCTTGCCTCGAGCTTGTTCGGATTTTGTGTTTTCACATATGCCGGACAACCCCATATCTTAATGAAATTAAGATTTGGTCTCTTTCCTTTCCATATCTCATATGGAGTGGTTGGCACAGATTTGGTAGGAACCCTATTCAATAGGTCTATGGATGTCTTAAGCGCATACCACCAGAAGGAAACAGGCAACACAGGATTGCTCATCATAAAGCACACCATATCTAATAGGTTGCGATTCCTCTGCTCCGATACACCGTTGTGCTGTGGTGTATAAGGAGGAGTAAGCTGAGAGAGAATCCCATTCTCTTTTAGATAGTCCAGGAACTCATTGCTCAAGTATTCTCCTCTCGATCAGATCGAAGGATCTTAATACTTTTGCCCGTTTGGTTCTCTACTTCGTGCTTATATTCTCTGAATTTCTCAAAAGCTTCAGACTTGTGTTTCATCAGGAACACATATCCGTATCTTGAGAGTACGCCAGTGAATGTAATGAAGTAGGAAGAACCGTTCCTGGCATGTATATACATGGGACCACATACATCACTATGTATCAGTCCCAAGAGTTCTGTAACTCTTTCTCCGTGTCCACTAAACGGAGTTTTGGTCATCTTTCCTTTGAGACATGACTGGAAAGTATCATAAGATGAAAATTCGAACGGATTCAAATATCCATCCTTAAGTAACTTAGCTAGCCGTGTCGCATTGATAGGACCTAGTCTACAATGCCACAAGAAGAATTCGTTCATTTCTGAACTCTTCCTCTTGTGTGTGTTTTGTACATTAAGTGTTGTAGTTTGGTTGAGAACGTATATGCCATTATTTAACGATCCTGATCCTATCAACTTTTGATTCAGGAATATGTTCATAACATTATCCTGTACTAAAAATTATATCCTTCTTTCCTCAATAAAGAAACTGATATAAGATTGCATATTAGGGTCGGAATGTAATAGCATTCGTTCAGAACCAATGTATTACCATTTGGTAATACAAGGTGATATTCGCCAACTGCCTTGGCTGCAACATCTGCACCATTCCCTACTCTTACGGAATGATCACCCATTCCCAGTTCTCTACCTTTACGTAGCCCACATAACATATTACATATGTGGGATCCCGATCCGGTATCTAATACCCAGGACGTAGAGTGAACCGAGAAACAGTTCTCGATAAGTAACACACCCGAAGAAGATGCATCAGCATGCTTGTTCTTCGTTTGGGCGGTGTGAGAATCCAGATATTCTCCTATTTCCTGCTCAGTCCTATAACACTTATAAGAAAGAACGGGACCAACGTTCCCCTCCTCAGTATAATAAGCGGGTTCAATCAATACATCCATATTATTATCTTGATTAAGGCCTAACAGGGTTGCTACCTTGAGAGAGAGAGAAGAAAATACTTTAGCGTATGACACCACGGAACTACGGCAAACCCGAAGGTTCGAACGTGTTTCCGTAGGCATAGAATCGAGTTAAGGTTATTCTAGTCTTCTAAGCGGTCCATAGGGGTACTTGCACGATTTTACGATTATAATCAACTCCGGAAAATTACAACACTTGGAAATTTCAGCGGGTACAAAATGTGGTGTGCGAAGTTCAATCGAACTGCTAAAAATAGTCAATGTTACCAATACAGTGTTAAATTATACGACTAGAAGCACTAAAAATTAGCCCCAGGTCAAAAAAATCATCACATGAAAATTGGGCTAAGGAAACAATACTAGGAAACCCAAAATTGAGATATGAGAGCACAGGGGGAATACGGGGGCAGAGAAGCCTGTGGGGCCGGCCTGGCCAGAATTTGTGGCCTAGGGATCGATCAAAAACTGATCACCCTCCCCCGTATTTCACCCATGTTCATATATTGTCCCAAAGATCATTATGCACCTGTTTCAAAAAATTTTAAATGACTTTTTGAAAAATTTCCAGAGAGCAAGAATGGGATTTCCTAATACCGTATTTCGAAGTGATTTTCGTTTTCGTAATTGTTATAACACAATATCTAGAATTCTAGTTCGGCTCTAATACCACCGTTAGGTTACCCTTGCACCTAGTCTAGGGTTTGGTAGCATCAGTCATGCCAATTTAAAAAATAGAGAGGTGCAAAGCTAACTAACCATGAATCTTGCTAGAATTTCTAGGGTAAAAAATATTGTTTCACATACAAAGAAGTAAAGAGATAGGGATTACAACCTTTATAGTCCATTCTATTGCTTCCTAAGCTCCGTGTTGAGGTCCCTTCACTGCGATCAACATGAACTCGGACTCTCGAGTGGCTCTATGAGGTAAATGAGACACCTTGCTTGTAGTCTTCATGATCTAAGATGATCTGCCTCGAAAAATATCTAACCCAAGCTTACACTTCACTAATGAAGTAATTGGAGAAGTGAACACCCTAATCTAAGTGTCTAGAATAGATGAGGATGATGAAGTAGGAATTTTACACTCTTTTGTTTTCAAGTTCTCACTATTTATCATCACAAACACAAAAACTAGCAAGGTTTTTTCAAGAGTAAGAAGAAGAAGAAGAAGCCATTGCTTTTGTGATGAATAATGAATTATTGTTATGGTTAATTATTCAACCATGAGTTAAGCATGAAGGGTTTTAACTCATGTAGAGAATAAACTAGAGTTAATGGTTTGAATTGGGTCAACAAATATCTACACAAAATATCAAAGCTAAAGACAAAAGGAAAGCTTCATGAAAAAGCTAACCCAAAAGCTAACCCTAATCCAAACCCTAACTAGGTTTAATCTCTAACCCATTGTTGCATATGTAACCCTAACTTGTTACAGAATTTTATTGTAACGTTTTGAAAATCGTTTCGGTGAAATTTCGAAAAAACGGTAAAATAAGGGGGTTTACTGTGAAAAGTCAAAATGCAAATATATTTATTATAAAATTAAATATACATATTCTAGCTATGTAATTGCTAGTATTTGGTGTTTATTGAGCCACTGGTGAAATTTCAAATTTTCTGAAAAATTTTCCGAAATTAATTATTTTAATATTATTTTAAGCCGTCACTAATATATTTAATTAGGGAAAATAACAAATTGGAATGAGTTGAAAAAAATTTTTTGCATCATAAAACATTAAATAAAATTTTATCATATGGTTTTTGAAACTAAATCGTTTGCCAAAACGGTTTATAAATTATTGAAGAAAAAAGGCTTTTTTTTAGTGTAAATGGATGTTTGGGGTATAGTATTTATTATTTTCCATCACCCCACACACACACCCACACTCACCCACCCCCACTTCCTTTGTGGCCGAACCCTTGCTTCCCAATTCCCCACTTGTGAAAGAAAAGTCCAAGCAAACAACAAAAGAGAAGAATGAATAAAGAATAAAGTGTAGAAGTGTTGACTTTGGGTATGGGTTTTGTTTGACTTTTGCCACAAAACCCCATCCTCTCTCTCTCCTCACCCATCCCCACTCCCATTTCAGCCGAGCCTATGGCTGCAGCCCCCCTCATCTTCTCCTTCTCATTTCACTACAAAATTCATCACTAAATGCCTCAAAAATCCATATAAAACCTCATTAATCTCCTAATTTAAATCCTACCCATTATTCCTTGACCCATCACTAAATGGATTCATGATGCAAGAAGCCATTTTGGAGACCAAGATTTCATGCTAGCTCTCTAGTTTTGTGAGGTACAATCTTACTCTAATTGTTACCTTGTTAATAATTGTTGTAATCCAAGCTAATCCAAGCTAATCCAAGCTAACTAGGTGGAGAGATCTTTAATGTTATTAGTGCTTATGCACCACAGATAGGTCTTGATGACGCTAGTAAGCGTCTATTCTGGGAGGATTTAGACGAGGTGGTGCAAAGTATACCTAGTGGAGAGAAGTTATTTATTGGTGGTGATCTTAATGGACATGTAGGTACTAGTCGTAGTGGGTTTGATACTATCCATGGAGGTTTTGGTTTCGGACAAAGGAATGAAGTAGGTGACTCGATTTTAGATTTTGCTTTATCTTATGACTTGATCTTAGCAAACACCTGGTTTAGGAAAAGAGAGTCACGCCTTATCACTTTTAGGAGCGGATCAAATGCTAGTCAAATAGACTTTTTTCTGACGAGAAGAATAGATAGAGGTTGTTGTATCGACTGTAAGGTAGTGCCAGGTGAGAGTGTAACTACTCAACATAGACTTTTAGTTCTAGATTTTCGATTTAGAAGAGAACCTAGGAAGATTAGACGTAAGGTAGAGCCTAAAATTAAATGGTGGCGATTGAAAGAAGGTAATCAAAAGGCTTTTATAGATCGTGTAGTACAAGAAGCGGATTGGCAGTCGGAAGATGATCCAGACAAAACATGGAACAAAATGGCCAGTTGTATCAAGAAAGTAGCTAGAGATCTACTTGGTGAGTCGAGAGGTGGTGCTCCACCATCTAAGGACATCTCATGGTGGAATGAAGATGTAAAGGCTGCTATTAAAATTAAAATGGATTCTTATAAAGATTTGAAGAAAAGTAGAGATGTGGAGAGATTTGAGAAGTACAAAATGGCTAAAAAGGAAGTTAAGAAAGCTGTTCGGGAAGCTAAATCTAAGGTCTACAAGGAGGTGTACGAGAAATTAGACACTAAAGAGGCTGCAAATGATATATACCGGATTGCTCGAATGCGGGAAAGGAAGACTAGAGACTTATGTGCGGTGAAGTGTGTCAAAAATGAAAATCAGAAGGTTTTAGTTCGAGATGAGGATATCAAGGAAAGATGGAGAGATTATTTTGACAAATTGTTCAATGAGAGCTTTACTAAGAATTTGGATGGACTTGTCATTCAATCTCAAGATATAAATCGTGATTTAATGCGTAAAATAAGACTTACTGAGGTTAAAGAAGCTTTGAACAGAATGGGTTTAAGAAAAGCGGTTGGTCCTGACGGGATTCCTATCGAGATTTGGAGATGCTTAGGAGAAATAGGCGTTAAATGGCTGACAGATCTGTTTAATAAGATTTGGAAGACAAAAAGATGCCAAATGAATGGAGGAAAAGTATCCTTGTACCTATCTACAAGAATAAGGGTGACATTCAAAGTTGCTCAAACTACCGTGGAATAAAACTAATGTGTCACACCATGAAACTTTGGGAGAGAGTGATTGAACACAGGCTAAGGAAGGGTATTAAGATAACAGAGAACCAATTTGGGTTCATGCCTGGACGATCGACGACAGAGGCGATTCATTTGCTTCGTCAACTTGTCGAGCGCTTTCGAGAGAGAAGAAGAGATTTGCATATGATATTTATTGATTTAGAAAAAGCGTACGACAAGGTACCTAGAGAGGTATTATGGGGGACAATGATGAAAAAGGGGGTCCCCGTCAAGTATATTGACATAATCAAGGATATGTACGACGGAGTAGTGGCAAATGTCAGAACTTGCGGTGGCTTAACAAGTGATTTTCCGATTACTATTGGTTTACATCAAGGATCTGCATTAAGTCCTTTCCTTTTTACCATCGTGATGGATGAGCTTACTAGAACTATCCAAGATGAGGTCCCTTGGTGTATGCTATTCGCTGATGATATTGTTCTAGTAAATGAGACAAAAGCAGGGGTTAATGCCAAATTGGAATTATGGAGACAAACATTGGAATCTCGGGGATTCAGATTGAGCAGGTCCAAGACAGCATATATGCACTACAAATTTAGTAGCCAGAGAAGTCAAAACCATATTGGTATAACATTGGAAGGGCAAGAGATATCACCGAGCGACCAGTTTAGATATCTAGGTTCCATCATCCAAAGAAATGGGGAGTTCGATAGTGATGTTAATCAAAGGATCCAAGCTGGTTGGTTGAAATGGAGGAGTGCAACAGGGATTTTGTGTGATCGTAACTTTCCGTTAAAATTGAAAGGGAAGTTTTATCGGAGAGCTATTCGGCCTGCCTTATTATATGGTACAGAATGCTGGGCTCCTAAGAAGCATCATACACAGAAGATGCACGTAGCGGAGATGCGCATGCTTCGTTGGATGTGCGGTAACACTAGAAAAGACAAGGTGCGAAATGAGGATATTCGTGCAAAAGTTGGTGTAGCACCCGTGGAGGAGAAGATGCGGGAAAACCGGCTTAGATGGTTTGGTCATGTGCGACGCAGACCTATGGAAGCACCGGTTCGACGAATAGATACTCTCGATATGGGTAATGGCAAAAGGGCAAAAGGGAGACCGAAGAAAACATGGATTGAGGTGATACGAAACGATATGGTTGCCAAAGGACTCAATGAAAGTATATTGTTCGATAGAAGTGAGTGGAGACAGAGGATTCATGTGCTGGAGCCGGCGTGATTCTCATGTTGGTTCATGTAGCCTACCCCATATGCTTGGGATAAAAGGCTCAGTTGTTGTTGATTATGGGTTTAATTGAAAGTTGAAATCTAACGAGAGGGTTTTGAAATTCAAGTGAGAGTTTTGATTTGGAGCTAGGGTTTGATCACTTGAGTTTGGTTGTGATGTTTGGTTTCACATCTTTAGTATGCTAAAACCTAACCTAATTGCTAAATTTCGAATTGTTACAACTAAATTGTCCAAATTGCTTAATTGTTGCAAACTATGTTTTTAGATTTAATTCGAAAATATGAGATTAAAATATGGTTAGAGTTTTTATCACATTATTAGCTAAATAATGTATAGATCAACATTTTAGAGCATGCAAAACCTAGTCTAGTTATGGATTTGTGGATTGTTGCTTCGAAATGATTAAAATTGGGTTGTTGTGCTAACTAAAAATTTTGGTTTAATACAGTTTAGTGTGATAAAATCTAGTTAAAGTTTATGTAGCCTAATTAAGCTAATTAGTGAACATTGCGGCCGCTAGATTTGTTTAAATAGCAAGTTTTGTACTAAAACGGTTAAATTTTGCTTACTAGAGTTTCGGGAAAATAGCTTTTAAAGCGAATTTGAAGTTTTGATGAAGCAAACCCTATTTTATATATATATATTGTGGGTTTTGAAACCACGAATGGCGCGTTTGTGTTTTTCTCGATCACTCGGCATTTGTATGCCGATGTCGAGGGTTTTGGGTTGATTTGAGAGAGCGAACCATAAGTTTTGACCTATATGGGATTCGTGAGTCGTTTTGGTCATGAGTCGGATTTTAATGAGATACGGTGCGTTATGATATGTAGGTACCCCATGTGGACTTCGAGATGACAAGCAAGCGCGTGGCGACGTCAGCACCGGCGAGCGAGGACCAGGTGAGTAGATTTATATCTACGGGGAGAAGTCGGGTGGATGGCGTATAGCACCTCCGCAGTCCGTGGTGGTGTATACTGATGTGTATACACACCAACAATTATTATATATTATTTGGGATTAATAACGATGTTTAGGATGGATATTGGTGTGTTGGATTATTTTAGTGTTGCGAACCCTAGGGTAGTGTTGCACTACACATACACACATACATACTTGCATACATTCCTATTTATATGTGCTCATGGGATTCTTTATAGTTATGTGTTCACATGGGTATGGGACTATGTGTTCACATACGGATTTGAGGAGGATATTGGGATTGAACCGAGTCGATGAGATTTGTTTGTGGTTGTGATATCAGTGATATGGCAGGATTCGTACTTGAGGTACGTCCTGGGGTTATAGCGGATCTTGGGGCGGCGATACGGGTGAATAGTGTTATAAATAAAATGGTCGACATGTGATCATGATATAAGATATGATATGCTAGGATATTGATCCTAGGCTGCTTTGGGCGATGTATACCCCTTGATGATGCTATGTGCTGACGGTATCGGTTTGTACGAGATTGTCGATCTGTAGTCAGATCATGACTATATTGATGATATTAGTATTGTATTAGACATAGGTCTATACCTTAGACCATGATCTTTGATAAAGAGGATACCGGATGAATAGTGTGATGAATATGATTTTGACCCGTACCCAGATTTGGGGATGCCGTACGACGGATTTACGTACGAGCTATATCTTGATGATCGATCCGCACTCTTGACTTGGGATGTCTGATTGTAGATATGGTATCAGATATGATATTATTGAGGCGGGATCACCGACTAATATATATACAGGTATGTATATGGATCGACTCAGATGTTAGGCGGTTTCCTTACCTGTAGTCCAGCTTGTTAGCTTTGCCCTTTAGTTTAGTTTAGTTGTTAGATTAGATTTGATTCTTACCTATTTCAAAAACTAACGAATCGTGGGTATTTTAAAGGACAGCCCAAGGGATCCTACGGATATTTCAAAAGACGTATCTTTTCATAAAAACACCGTAGCCCCTATTTTCAAAACCCCATGATTCGTGTTATTTCAAAAGGCACCATTTGTAGGACTTATATTAGATTAATGCAGGTTAGTTACAGTTGCGTCTAGTATTCAGCTCCCGCGTATTATTGTGGTTCGCTTCGCATCGCATACTTATGTTATAATTTCTTATTGAACACCAGCACCATTACCGATAATGCGTATGTACCACGTACATTTACTTGCCGGCTCACACACATCTTCATCGGTAATTGCCATGTCACGTACACCTTAGAAAATATTATTGCTTGACATAGCGTACTTGCCTTATATGTTAGTTTAGACATTGTAGTTATTACCTGCTACTTCATGCATACTGTTATTCATTGTTATGCCGCATTCATGGATTCTCATGTATATATTCACTATTTTACGTGTTATTGAGGTTTTGGATTCGGATTTCCATGAGATTTTCTGGATTTGGAGGAAAACCGCAAAAACATAAATAAACATTTTC
The DNA here is from genome assembly GCA_030015575.1 of Agapanthus africanus. Taxonomy (NCBI): domain Eukaryota; kingdom Viridiplantae; phylum Streptophyta; class Magnoliopsida; order Asparagales; family Amaryllidaceae; genus Agapanthus; species Agapanthus africanus. The sequence continues at coordinate 486,317,845 of CM057339.1, read as the reverse complement.
TCTCTTTTAAAATAAAAAGTGCGGTTTTTTCCCATGATGTATGAGTCGTCCACCATGAGTTTGCTGATGGATTTCGAGACCCGATTCGAGGAGACGGATGAACCGTTTCGGGTACATGGTGGACCCGGTAAGGTACCCCGGGGCAAGAAGCGCGTGATGATGACGATATGAGCCTGGCAGGGGAGCACTACTTACCGGTGATTTTACCTGACGCGTCGGATATTCGGAGGATACCGTCGTGGTCTTGAGATGGATGGTAGGGGCCGGTCTGGACTGACGGCGCCCTAGATATTGTGATTGGGACATTGAGATTTCGAGATATTGAGGTACAGAGACTGTGATACAGAGATATCGAGACTTTGGTATTACGTTTTGTGCCGATGCTAGGCACTGTTTTATGCTAATTTCATTAGGATACCTCATTTTAAAAATACATGGAAATCTCACTAAATTAAGAAAACAGTTCCTTCGTTTACATGTATTCGGTTTTCATGCATTCATACCTCATTCATATGATATATTGCTACCTGAGACACTGACACAGGCACATGAGATTACACTCAGGTTAGATATTTACCCTAGCCATTGTTATAGGCTGCATGTTATGCTTGTATTTGAGGATATATTATGATCATTGACCTAGGTTACGTTATCTATGTGATTGCTGTGCGTAGATGTTTTCTACTCACGAGTTGGCAACTCACCCCCGTTGTGCCACAGTTCTTGCAGGTTTCGCCGTACAGGTCTCATTACGGCTTGCTGGCACTCTTTTCATTTCCGGGTGATTTGCTAGTAGGTGGGTTTATTTGTATCGCACCCATCATTATATCTTGTATATTGTTCTTCTGTTGTATCTAGAAGTTCCATCAACCAAAACATGTATTTATTTGAGATAGAGGCCAGTGATGTTATTCCTTCGACCTTAGAGTCGCGTGTTATATTTCTGTGGTTTTCTTGTGGTTTTGAGTTTCTTTTGAATTTTGATCCTCGCCGTTGGCGTTGTATATTATATTGCTTGTATGGTTGTGACCGTCGATTGACGAAGAGCTAGCTCCCGCTTGGGGATGCATTTTTATTGATTTCGTATACTATTCATGTTGTATCCCGTTTGGGGGCCAGTATTTACAAAGGAGACTCTGCCGAAATTTACAATAAATTTTGATGTTCTTAAAAACCGCATAATTCGGCTTATGCTATTAAAACTACTTGTTTTAAATTGGTTTTCCTTCACTCTACTACTTTTCTTGGTTTGGATTTCTGGGTTTTCGGTTTACTTAGATTACGTACGCCTCGAGACGTTTCGTAGTTTAAGTGCCGGTCATGTTCCGTTCTTTCGGGACGTGACAAAGTTGGTATCAGAGCGAGGTTTTATCTTCGGAGCGTAGGATGACCCTTGGTTGATGGAATAGGCGACTAAAGTAGAGTGACGTACCGTGGGTATGTTCCGCGGCATACTTACGACACGCCACACCACTTAAGGAGCCTTAGGATGTACATTTCTTTTCTCAGTATTATATTCATTCCGATCTAGCCTCATCGGTACTAGTTATGGTTTTGCTGCCATGATTACGGGTAGGGAGAGCTACGGCTAGAGTTGCGGTCAACACGAACTCATTACGAACGAGGACTGACCAGGGCGAAATTTTGGCAACACACGATTGCAGAGATGTGTCTTTTTACTGTGTTTCCGCGCTACGAGCGTTTGGCGGATCGCCTTTATGAGGTTACTCGGATGTGCTGATCGACACTAGAGGATTGAGCCAATGATAGAGGCCAGCCAGATCTTGATGACCGTTGGTGTGTTGCTTATTCATGATGATCGAGGCACTGTTCAGCGTGCAGACGAGCGAGCCAGTTATTGCTGCGAACGACGAGCTATTGCCCCAGATGCTGGAATTAGTGCAAAATGAGTTGTACTAAGAGATGATAGAAGGTCGCTAGTCAACAAGGATGAATGACTAGGACAGATCGTTCGCCTACCCTGATGCGAGGTTATCAGATAGATTGATTCCAACTAGAGACGACTTCACGCGGAGACGTTGAGAGTCGACAGAGACGATCGAATGTCTGAAACATATTATTCCAAGTTTAAAGTAGTCGGAAAGACGTGCAGGCAATTCTATGGTCTCTCTAGAAGAATGAAACCCTAACTCGACTTAATGACCGTGTGAAAGCTTTTGAACCTTCGGGTTTGCGGCAGTTCTACGGCGCCATTAGTGAGGCTTGGGTTTGCCCTTCTACGGCTGGACCACCGATGCCGTGGTATGTACTCAATACTATTAAACTGTGCCCAAGAGGGTGAGCTCTTGGGGGATTCTGAGGTTTTGACGACTCGATCGGATGGCTCGACTTAATTCGGATGCTAGGTAGTGAGATGCATTTCTTGGGAGACTCCCGATACGAGGATAGCCGTTGGAGCTCAGTCCATGTAGCCATGATGAGACGAGTCCGAAGCAGTCGACATTAGAGAAAGTGGAGTAAAGAGGTCCGTACAAGATCTAGATAAGACGACGTTCCACTCCGCTGACATCAGAGATGCGATGCGCATGTCGAGGCATGGTACTTGGATTTACCTTCCAGAAGGAGTCGCGATGAGTATGCAGTCGTTCCAGAGCAAGATACAGATGTAGGAAAGGACGATGACTTCCGGACAGTTGGCAGAGACGATACATGGAAGAGACCGTGAGCATGATTCCTTCCAGGACACTGCTGCAATGATACTTGCACCCAGGATCTGATGTGTCATGTACATTCAGAGAGCCAGAGGCCGACGCCAGTGATATGCTGTCTTACGAGTGGTCGCGATGATTGACCGGGAGATGACAAGAGACGTGCCAGAACGGGATCATCCCCGTTAGCACACCTGACAGGGCCGATGAGCCGATGGACCGAGAGATTGGTAATTCACAGTAAAGACCTTGACCCAGGAGTGGTCATTGTTACGCACACCAGCAGGCCAGAGTTCATGATCATCGACGAGACGTTCCACTAGTGACCGCGACAGTTGGCCCGAGATTCTTAGAGGATACGCTTGAGCGGTACTATTCCGCCATTATTGATTGGGATGTTTTGGATGATTTATTTGCATGATTTGATTTTGTTGATTGAGGATTTACGATCTTTGCACAGTGTTGCACATGATATCGTTTTCGTGCTTGGTTTCACATGTTTGTGATTTTACGGTTGTAGACATTTGAGTTGATTTTGTGCGTGTATACGCACACGATTTGGTTTTTGCACGCAGTATAGTTCATATATGCTTGCATTGCAGTGTTACGTATGTTGTGCATTTAGATACCCTGGACTTTGATTTCGATGGTGATGTTCGATATTTGTTTTGTGCACCTTGTGCACCTGATTTGATTTTGCGCATGTTCGGCACTTGATATTGGATTTCATGATTTCGTGCACGATGGATGCACCTGATTTGGATTTTCGCGCATGTGGGGCGCATGTTTTGAAGTGTGGTTTTGGTGCACGCCAGATGCACTAAATCGAGATTTTCGTGCATGTCAGATGCACCTGATTTTGCTTTCAGGCACACATGTTGCCTACGACAGATGTTTCGTGCACACCGGATGCACTTAGATGTTGTTTCTGTGTATATGTATGGCACATATTTGGATTTTGATTTCCGTGCGCACAAGACGCACGTAGTATTCATACGCGTATTTTGGGATTGATTTTTCTTATAGAGCAGTACGTTTTTATGATATTGCTATGTGTTTTCGTACTGAGCAGGACTAGTCAGAGGACAGTACCTGAATATATTTTACATGTATAGTTTCGAGTTATATCATATTGGTTTTGCTTTGGATTTGGTATTGATGTCTTCCCCATGACTCCGATGATTGCGGGATTCTTGACGGAGTTCTGATTTGAGTTATATGCTCATTTTTCATGCGCATGCGTTGCGCTACGATTTGTTTTATGTATTTATGATTTCGGAGCCCCGGCGATTCGATGGTTTTGGCTGAAATATTTTAGTATTTGGGGGAAGTTTTAATTTAAATTCGGGGACCGAATTTCTTTAAGGGGGGAAGATTGTAATGTTTTGAAAATCGTTTCGGTGAAATTTCGAAAAAACGGTAAAATAAGGGGGTTTTCTGTAAAAAGTCAAAATGCAAATATCTTGATTATAAAATTAAATATACATATTCTAGCTATGTAATTGCTAGTATTTGGTGTTTATTGAGCCACTGGTGAAATTTTAAATTTTCTGAAAAATTTACCGAAATTAATTATTTTAATATTATTTTAAGCCGTCACTAATATATTTAATTAGGGAAAATTACAAATTGGAATGAGTTGAAACAAATTTTGTGCAGCATAAAACATTAAATAAAATTTTATCATATGGTTTTTGAAACTAAATCGTTTGCCAAAACGGTTTAGAAATTATTGAAGAAAAAGGCTTTTTTTTTAGTGTAAATGGATGTTTGGGGTATAGTATTTATCATTTTCCATCACCCCACACACACACCCACACTAACCCACCCCCACTTCCTTTGTGGCCGAACCCTTGCCGCCCAATTCCCCACTTGTGAAAGAAAACTCCAAGCAAACAACAAAAGAGAAGAATGAATAAAGAATAAAGTGTAGAAGTGTTGACTTTGGGTATGGGTTTTGTTTGACTTTTGCCACAAAAGCCCATCCTCTCTCTCTCCTCACCCATCCCCACTCCCATTTCAGCCGAGCCTATGGCTGCAGCCCCCCTCATCTTCTCCTTCTCATTTCACTATAAAATTCATCACTAAATGCCTCAAAATCCATATAAAACCTCATTAATCTCCTAATTTAAATCCTACCCATTATTCCTTGACCCATCACTAAATGGATTCATGATGCAAGAAGCCATTTTGGAGACCAAGATTTCATGCTAGCTCTCTAGTTTTGTGAGGTACAATCTTACTCTAATTGTTACCTTGTTAATAATTGTTGTAATCCAAGCTAATTAGGTGTTTTATTATGGGTTTAATTGAAAGTTGAAATCTAAAGAGATGGTTTTGAAATTCAAGTGAGAGTTTTGATTTGGAGCTAGGGTTTGATCACTTGAGGTTGGTTGTGATGTTTGGTTTCACATCTTTAGTATGCTAAAACCTAACCTAATTGCTAAATTTCGAATTGTTACAACTAAATTGTCCAAATTGCTTAATTGTTGCAAACTAGGTTTTTAGATTTAATTCGAAAATATGAGATTAAAATATGGTTAGAGTTTTTATCACATTATTAGCTAAATAATGTGTAGATGAACATTTTAGAGCATGCAAAACCTAGTCTAGTTATGGATTTGTGGATTGTTGCTTCGAAATGGTTAAAATTGGGTTGTTGTGCTAACTAAAAATTTTGGTTTAATACAGTTTAGTGTGATAAAATCTAGTTAAAGTTTTTGTAGCCTAATTAAGCTAATTAGTGAACATTGCGGCCGCTAGATTTGTTTAAATACCAAGTTTTGTACTAAAACGGTTAAATTTTGCTTACTAGAATTTCGGGAAAATAGCTTTTAAAGCGAATTTGAAGTTGTGATGAAGTAAACCCTATTTTATATATATATTTTGTGGGTTGTGAAACCACGAATGGCGCGTTTGTGTTTTTCTCGATCACTAGGCATTTGTACGCCGATGTCGAGGGTTTTGGGTTGATTTGAGAGAGCGAACCATATGTTTTGACCTATGTGGGATTCGTGAGTCGTTTTGGTCATGAGTCGGATTTTAATGCGATACGGTGCGTTATGATATGTAGGTACCCCATGTGGACTTCGAGACGACAAGCAAGCGCATGGCAACGTCGGCACCGGCGAGCGAGGACCAGGTGAGTAGATTTATATCTACGGGGAGAAGTCGGGTGGATGGCGTATAGCACCCCCGCAGTCCGTGGTGGTGTATACGGATGTGTATACACAGCAACAATTATTATATGTTATTTGGGATTAATAACGATGTTTAGGATGGATATTGGTGTGTTGGATTATTTTAGTGTTGCGAACCCTAGGGTAGTGTTGCACTACACATACACACATACATACTTGCATACATTCCTATTTATATGTGCTCATGGGATTCTTTATAGTTATGTGTTCACATAGGTATGGGACTATGTGTTCACATACGGATTTGAGGAGGATATTGGGATTGAGCCGAGTCGATGAGATTTGTTTGTGGTTGTGATATCAGTGATATGGCAGGATTCGTACTTGAGGTACATCATGGGGTTATAGCGGATCTTGGGGCGGCGATACGGGTGAATAGTGTTATAAATAAAATGGTCGACATGTGATCGTGATATAAGATATGATATGCTAGGATATTGATCCTAGGCTGCTTTGGGCGATGTATACCCCTTGATGATGCTATGTGCTGACGGTATCGGTTTGTACGAGATTGTCGATCTGTAGTCAGATCATGACTATATTGATGATATTAGTATTGTATTAGACATAGGTCTATACCTTAGACCATGATCTTTGATAAAGAGGATACCGGATGAATAGTGTGATGAATATGATTTTGACCCGTACCCAGATTTGGGGATGCCGTACGACGGATTTACGTACGAGCTATATCTTGATGATCGATCCGCACTCTTGACTTGGGATGTCTGATTGTAGATATGGTATCGGATATGATAATATTGAGGCGGGATCACCGACTAATATATATACAGGTATGTATATGGATCGACTCAGATGTTAGGCGGTTTCCTTACCTGTAGTCCAGCTTGTTAGCTTAGCCCTTTAGTTTAGTTTAGTTGTTAGATTAGATTTGATTCTTACCTATTTCAAAAACTAACGAATCGTGGGTATTTTAAAGGACAGCCCAAGGGATCCTACGGATATTTCAAAAGACGTATCTTTTCATAAAAACACCGTAGCCCCTATTTTCAAAACCCCATAATTCGTGTTATTTCAAAAGGCACCATTTGTAGGACTTATATTAGATTAATGCAGGTTAGTTACAGTTGCGTCTAGTATTCAGCTCCCGCGTCTTATTGTGGTTCGCTTCGCATCGCAAACTTATGTTATAATTTCTTATTGCAATGTTGATATCATATTGTTAGGACACCAGCACCATTACCGATGATGCGCATGTACCACGTACACTTACTTGCCGGCTCACACACATCTTCATTGGTAATTGCCATGTCACGTACACCTTAGAAAATATTATTGCTTGACATAGCGTACTTGCCTTATATGTTAGTTTAGACATTGTAGTTATTACCTGCTACTTCATGCATACTGTTATTCTTTGTTATGCCGCATTCATGGATTCTCATACATATATTCACTATTTTACGTGTTATTGAGGTTTTGGATTCGGATTTCCATGAGATTTTCTGGATTTGGAGGAAAACCGCAAAAACATAAATAAACCTTTTCTCTCTTTTAAAATAAAAAGTGCGGTTTTTTCCCATGATGTATGAGTCGTCCACCATGAGTTTGCTGATGGATTTCGAGACCCGATTCGAGAAGACGGATGAACCGTTTCGGGTACATGGTGGACCCGGTAAGGTACCCCGGGGCAAGAAGCACGTGATGATGACGATGTGAGCCTAGCAGGGGAGCACTACCTACCGGTGATTTTACTCGACGCGTCGGATATCCGGAGGATACCGTCGTTGTTAGGTCCACGTTACCTCTCCCGGTACTTTCGGGGTTGCGGAAACGGTAAAACAAAATTTTTTCTGGACTTGGCAACATGGACCATAAAAGCCGGATCTTTGCTAAACAATACACTAGCATCCTAACTAGAGATTTATTTACTCGGTTAGGGGTTATACCTCAACTTGAACTCCTTCTCTTCTTGTTGTTCTTCTCCTTGCTTGCTCCAAGGGTTGATCCGGACTTCGGTCACTTAACATGAACTCCTTCTCTTCTTGTTGTTCTTCTCCTTGCTTGCTCCGAGAGTTGATCCGGACATTGGTCACCTCCGCGGCCTCCTTGAGTCGAAGACGATCCACCCGAGAGATGTGCACCGAGCTCCACCTCGAGCCGAGGTAACTAGGGCAAAGAGATTGCTAATCTAAAAGCCCTAGGTTGTGTAGAAGTGGTAGATAAATGATTTTGTCTTTGTGGGATCTTTATCTCTCAACACATGAGATCAAAAGATAAATCAAGAGGAGGAAGAAGGAGGAGCTAGCTAACAACCATGGAGCTTCTCATTTCAAGAGAGAGAATGAGAATGAGCAAATGGAAAAACTTAACCAAGAGAAAACACAACCATGGTTGCAATAATGCAAAAACATTATCATTACTAATCACATCAAGATAAAGATGATGGCTACAAATGACATGACCATTATCATAACAAAAAGAAAAAGAAAACCAAAGAATACTTTAGATCTTTCAAGAAGATCCTAGTCAACTTTGGTCAAACGGTCAACAAAGTCAAGATGGTCAAATGGTCAATGTAATTAGCCATAACATAATTATCAATGAAAGGATTAGTAAATAATGTTCCCGGCTCAGAATGGTTTTGACCAAACGAACTGTCAAAACCCTAATGAGTCTGCCTCAAAAATGGTTTTGACCGAATCAACTGTCAAAACCCTAATGAGCCTGCCAAATAACGGTTTTGGCCGAACCAACCGCCAAAACCCTATTGAGGCATCTCCTCCTTCATCGCTCCGGAAAACTGTGCATACACACCTGCATCCGTATTCCATGGAATGCGGATGCGCAGAAGACAAAACAAATCCATCTGTGCAATACTAGGATCCGGCTTAAACCAAAGCCCACTAGTATTGCCTGCCCGAACACCATACGCACACAAGTGTACGTAAGTGATCGCAGCCCTGCCGTAAAACCATACGGCCTCTACACGTTTCGCTCAGTGCAGGGAAACTTTCTGTGTGGGACTCTAAAGACTCGACACTACGCTGGCAGTGGGTTTAACCACAGACCGCAAGCGGCACTAGCTGTACGTAACGGTCCCCAGGTAGATGTCGATAAGAAGGCCGATGAGGTAAACCCATCCGAACTCCTACTGAGCCTGTATGTGACAATCTCCGCACAGTCCGGTCTGTTCGTCTGATACATCGCATGGCGGGCCTAGGGGGCGGTAAACGTCAGTCCCCTAAAAGAGGTACAAGTCGTGTCGGAGTGAAGCCCAGAACACCCTGAGATAACACTGGAAACCTACCAGTATATCTCGTTTGCCCTGGCCAGGGACTACTCGTGTAATGGCTCTCCTAGACACAGCGCGATGTCAACCCCCAATACCGGGAGAGACGAATCCTGTCTAACCGTCACTGCCTCCAAGTGCTTCGGGACTGCTCCCAACTACTACCTGTTTGCACGACTCAGTAGAGCCGTGGTAGGGTAGTAATCAAAGAACAGTGGGAACACACTCGAGGCGAAGTGACAGTGTCAAGTCAGCGGACTAAGCTGTACTCATGTCACCTGGGAACTGATAACCGACGATAGGTATAATACCAACCACCAGTTCCCGACGAGTCCTGTCCAGTGTACTCGTAACCTAACGAGCACCCGCATACTATCTCAAGTACGACGTACTGACGGCTGTGGGACAGACCGTCTCCCGTGCTGGGATGAGAAGCGCATACGCTAGTCTACCCCGGAGTATCGATGCCCTATCTCAATACTCCCATAACTAGGGACGTGTATAAGGATGTGCTTGTGGATTACCCAGCCCCCACGAGTGTGATCGCCATCACGACGCCGGTAATCAAGCAAAGATCCTAAGGGCTCTACTAATGCGTATAGGTGATATAATAAATAAACACACATGTACACATTAAAGCAGAGACAAACCAAGTAGCATACTACTATATCGAGCAAGATTGTCTATACAACTGTGAATATCCCAAGCTTCCATCAAGTAATATACATACTAGTATGATACAGTAATGGCCTCTAGGGCATATACACTAACAATCTCCCACATGCACTAAGGCCATGTACTGGCGTATCGAAGACCTATCATCTCGATCAGCCGCTCGAACTTAGTCTGGGGTAAGGCCTTCGTGAATGGGTCCGCTGTGTTGTCCTTTGTGTCCACTCTCCGCACCTCGATCTCTTGGAGATCAATGATCTCCCTGATCAGGTGATACCTCCTTAAGATGTGCCTAGATTTCTGATGGGACCTTGGTTCCTTCGCTAAAGCTATAGCCCCATTGTTATCGCAATACAAAGGTATTGGGTCAACAATGGACGGAACCACCTGAAGTTCACTAATGAACTTCTTCATCCAGACCGCCTCTTTTGCGGCATCGCTTGCAGCAATGTATTCAGCCTCCATCGTTGAGTCTGCAACGGTATCCTGCTTGGAACTCCTCCAACATACGGCCCCTCCGTTGAGGGTAAACCCAAAACCCGAGACAGACTTGCTGTCATCTTTGTCACTCTGGAAGCTTGAATCGGTAAAGGACTCGACCCTGAGGCCTCCATTACCGTAAACCAGGAACATCTCCTTAGTCCTTCTCAGGTACTTGAGAATGTTCTTCACTGCTGTCCAGTGGTCCTCCCCTGGGTCTGACTGATACCGGCTTACCGCGCTCAGCGCGTAAGCTACATCTGGTCTTGTACATAGCATCGCATACATTATAGATCCTACCGCCGAAGCGTAGGGTATAGTGCTCATGCGAACCCTCTCCTCGTCGGTCTTAGGAGACATCTTCTTGGAGAGGGTAATTCCGTGCAATGCGGGTATGTTACCGCGCTTGGAACCCTCCATACTAAATCTCTTTAGTACGGTCTCTATGTACCTGGACTGCGAAAGTCCCAATAGTCTCTTGGATCTATCTCTATAGATCTTGATCCCCAGAATGTACGAGGCATCACCCAGGTCCTTCATGGAGAACGTTTGTGACAAAAATAGCTTGACTGATTGTAGCATAGGAATGTCATTTCCTATCAAAAGAATGTCGTCCACGTACAAGACTAGGAATACGACAGTTCGTCCTACAGTCTTCTTATATACACAGGGTTCATCTTCGTTCTTGATGAAATCAAATTCCTTGATTGCCTCATCAAAACAGATGTTCCAGCTCCGCGATGCCTGCTTTAATCCATAAATGGATTTAAGCAACTTGCACACCTTTCCGCTGCTCCCACTGTCTACGAAACCTTCTGGTTGATCCATGTAAACGCACTCTTCCAAACAACCGTTTAGGAAAGCCGTTTTAACATCCATCTGCCAGATTTCATAGTCATGGAAGGCGGCAATGGCAAGTAGGATCCGAATGGATTTGAGCATAGCCACCGGAGAAAAAGTTTCGTCATAGTCCAAACCAGGTCTTTGACGAAAACCTTTTGCAACGAGTCTAGCTTTATAGGTTTCCACCTGCCCATCTACACCAAGTTTCCTTTTGTAGATCCATTTGCATCCAACGGGTTTTACCCCAGGTGGAGCAATATCCAAGGTCCACACTTTATTGGCGTACATGGACTCCATTTCGGATTGCATTGCTTCCTGCCACTTATCAGAGTCCCTACTGATAATGGCCTGCCTGAAACTGGTAGGGTCATCTTCTTCCAAGATGCAATCCTCTCGATCCCCGTCTATGAGAAAACCGTAGTATCTCTCGGGCGGATGAGAAATCCTACCAGATCTGCGGAGTGGCTGAGGTTCGTCTGGGGTTATTGAATCTAGCGGTTCCTCCAAATTTTCAGTTATATTTTGTGGTCGCTGAATTTCTTCCAGTTCTACCGAACTCCCACTAGTTTCTTTTGCAAGAAACTCCCTTTCTAAGAAGGTAGCGTGGGGAGATACAAACACCTTCTGTTCCTCAGTGTGGTAGAACAGATATCCTAGTGAGTCTTTAGGATATCCCACAAATTTACACAGAACTGACCGTGCCTCTAGCTTGTCCGGTTTCTGTGTTTTCACATAGGCCGGACAACCCCATATCTTAAATCGCTTAAGATACGGATTTCTTCCACTACATATTTCATATGGAGTCTTAGGCACTGATTTGGATGGAACATAATTCAATAGGTATGCCGCTGTCTGAAGCGCATGTCCCCAAAATGAAAGAGGCAACTCAGCACTACTCATCATGGAGCGAACCATATCCAATAGGGTACGATTCCTCCGCTCCGAAACACCGTTGTGCTGTGGTGTATAAGGAGGAGTAAGCTGAGAGAGAATACCATTCTCTTTTAAGTAATCTAAGAATTCCGTGCTTAAGTACTCCCCTCCTCTATCAAACCGGAGGATCTTGATACTTTTGCCAATCTGGTTCTCTACTTCCTTTCTGAATTCCTTGAATTTCTCAAAAGCTTCAGATTTGTGTTTCATCAGATACACATATCCGAACCAAGAGAGATCGTCAGTGAATGTGATGAAGTAGGAGAACCCACCCCTTACATGTGTAGACATCGGACCACATACATCACTGTGTATGAGTCCCAAGAGCTCTGCTGCTCTTTCTCCATGTCCGGTGAACGGAGATTTGGTCATCTTTCCTTTGAGACAAGACTGACAAGTTTCATAAGATGAAAACTCGAACGTATCCAAGAGTCCATCTTTATGCAACTTACTCAGTCTTTTCTCTCTGATATGACCAAGTCTACAATGCCACAAATAGGATTCATTCGTATCTGAATTCTTCCTCTTGCGTGTGTTTTGTATGTTGAGAACTGTATTCTGATTTAGAACGTAGATACCATTACACAGTGTACCCTCAGCAACCAGTACCATATGAAGGTAAATGTTCATAATATTCTTGTCAAGAACAAAGTTATATCCATCTTTATCGAGTAAAGAAACTGATATGATGTTGCAAACCATGGAGGGTACATAGTAGCAATCGTTCAAAATCATAGTCTTGCCATTTGGCAATACTGGGTGATATTCACCGACGGCTGCCGCATTAACTTGTGCTCCGTTCGCTACTCTGAGCGACATATCACCCGGTGCAACTTTCCTACTTTTTCTCAGTCCCTGCAATAAATTAAAGATATGAGATCCTGATCCGGTATCAAGTACCCAGGAGGTAGGATTGACCGTAAAACAGTTTTCAATTACAAGAACACCTGAAGTAGATGCAAAACCATGCTTCTTCTTCAACTGGGTAACTTGGGAATCCTTACTTTCCCCTTTCCCTTTCTCATACTTATGACTGTTGTCACAAGTTAGAGCTGAACCAACGTTCCCCAGCCCCGAATAAGAATTTGGATCGGTCAAGCGATACATTTTATTATCTTGATTAGGGCGTGAAAAGGTTGCTACCTGGAGAGGGAGAAAAGAAACACTTAGCGTATGCTCTTGCAAGATTAGATTGGTTTATTAATTTATCTAACAAGGATGTCTCCCACTGTTTCCTCAAATTCTTCTTAAAACACTTTTAAAAGAAGAACTAGCCGAGATTTAATTCACGTCACAATACTTGCTTAACCTTTCAGCCAGGCTAGTGTCGGTACTTCGAGGGAGGTTTTCCAATGCTTTCGCGAAGTTCCTTAATTTAAGAACCTCTTTTCCCTGGGGGCGTAACCCCGCTAACACCTTTCTAGACACCTACTAGGTTTATAGCATTGATTGTTAAGTGAAATAATCTCCCGAGAGTAATCCAACTCATCAGTGGGATCGGGATCCAACTATCACTGTGTGATGACCTAGATGGAATCCACTCTAGTCACCACACTCCAGAAGGTATGCTAAATCTGCAAGTTTCAGTACTTTTGAAACTCCCGATGTGGTTTTTGCCCCTAGGACCCAAGTGATCTTGACGGAGTCAACAAATCAAAGAGTCCTAGTCAAGTTCAACCTGTCATTATCTGGATTGCATTAAACTCACCCGCATAACCCTTGACGGAGTCAATAAGGTTATACGACTGTCCTAATCAATCCCATATACCGATACAAACAAGCAGCACTTAGCTACCGTACACTATGCCTTGACGGAGTCAACAAACGCAGCACGAATACTAAGTGTTACTTGTAAGAAATGACGGAGGGCTACGGCTGGGTTTTTGGCGAAAAACCCGTTAACGTAATGAACTTAATATCGTTGAAGGAACCTGGTAATCTTTTTGAAAATATAGTGGCGAAAACTTTTGCTAAAGAGGTCACTCCCTATGAAGGGATCTCGGCTCTTTCCTCGTCGAATGAGGTGCAGGATATTCCAAACTGAATACCTCGATGCAAAGCAAGAATAATCGACTATAGTGAAGTTATTACCCTGACGCAAACTTTTGTCCAAGGGGTCACTCCCGATGAAGGGATCTCGGCCCTTGCCTCGTCGACTGAGGTGCTGGGCATTCAAAACCGAATACCTCGATGCAAAACAAAAGTGAACGTCCTTGCAATAACAGCTTTTTGAAAAACTTGTTCCAACAACGTCTTTTAGGTTTATTTTCTTGCATTAGTTCTTTTAATGCGTCCCATCATTTAAATCCTACCATTGCAGAAAACAACCAAAATATGACGTACGCTTATGCCATTCGCATTCGCCACTGGGCCCCGTCATCACCCGTTAGGTTACTTAACTAACGACAGAGCGGGGGCTGGGCTAGCGCGGCTGTAAAACATAAGCAACGCCTAAATAGTTATTATATATAGATATACTGCAATGATAGCCAATCCAGATCACAGATGAACACTTTGGATATACTAAGAACCCGCGATTCGTTCAAGCCTGCAACGAAAAACGGATTACACGGTCGCGATGAATAGCCAATACCCCACCCAAGACCCCTACGGGTGCGGCAAACTACCTGCCAGTACTCGAAGCGAAGCAACCTCCCTCAACGCCGTGAGTAGGCCACTCGGCACTTCGAGATACCCGGTAGTTTGTGCACCCCCTCCATGGGTCTATCCTAGGAGCAAAAACAGTAAAAAGAATTATACAATGACAGCTACAACCCCGACCCGGTTGTGCGGCCAAAAAAATAATATTACATCAATTTACAAATTTATTACATGAATGAAAGAAAAAGAAACTCGCATCTCACATCCACCCCGGCTATTCATCCGCGACAATCCAACGAGTTCATATACACAAACCATCAACAACACAGATCACAGATATGTATAACCCCCACTAATCGACGTATAGCGATTAGTAGACGTTCAATACACATATAACATTACAGATGTAACCATTAGCCAAAGTCTACAGAACATCGACCAAAAATACGGATTTTTGAGCCCCAAAAACAAATTTTGCTTTCTGGAAAATCTGGGCAGAAAAGTCATAATATAAAAATCCCAAAATACCCATATAAGAACACTGCAGCAAACAGGATCCCCAACCGAGTTAACTCAGCGGCGGTTCCGCGGCATAAGCAAGCTTATGCCGCGGAACCGCGGCGCTTTAGTCGAGTTGGGTGATCATTTTTCTTTAGTATTCTAAAAAAAGCCTGAGCCGATTTTTAGTGTATGATTTTTTAATTTTGGAACAGATCTGAAAATCGGCAGAAACTGAATTTTTCGGGGTGATTTTGCGGTTTTTCGTCTGGTCGAAATTCTAAATACTTTGCTAACATGCTAGGGTGTGTTTAGTTAGGCTTTGATACCACTGTTAGGTCCACGTTACCTCTCCCGGTACTTTCAGGGTTGCGGAAACGGTAAAACAAAAAATTTTCTGGACTTGGCAACATGGACCATAAAAGTCGGATCTTTGCTAAACAATACACTAGCATCCTAACTAGAGATTTATCTACTCGGTTAGGGGTTATACCGCAACTTGAACTCCTTCTCTTCTTGTTGTTCTTCTCCTTGCTTGCTCCGAGGGTTGATCCGGACTTCGGCCACTTAACTTGAACTCCTTCTCTTCTTGTTGTTCTTCTCCTTGCTTGCTCCGAGAGTTGATCCGGACTTTGGTCACCTCCGCGGCCTCCTTGAGTCGAAGACGATCCACCCGAGAGATGTGCACCGAGCTCCACCTCGAGCCGAGGTAACTAGGGCAAAGAGATTGCTAATCTAAAAGCCCTAGGTTGTGTAGAAGTGGTAGATGAATGGTTTTGTCTTTGTGGGATCTTTATCTCTCAACACATGAGATCAAAAGATAAATCAAGAGGAGGAAGAAGGAGGAGCTAGCTAACAACCATGGAGCTTCTAATTTCAAGAGAGAGAATGAGAATGAGCAAATGGAAAAACTTAACCAAGAGAAAACACAACCATGGTTGCAATAATGCAAAAACATTATCATTACTAATCACATCAAGATAAAGGTGATGGCTACAAATGACATGACCATTATCATAACAAAAATAAAAAGAAAACCAAAGAATACTTTAGATCTTTCAAGAAGATCCTAGTCAACTTTGGTCAAACGGTCAACAAACTCAAGATGGTCAAATGGTCAATGTAATTAGCCATAACATAATTATCAATGAAAGGATTAGTAAATAATGTTCCCGGCTCAGAATGGTTTTGACCAAACGAACTGTTAAAACCCTAATGAGTCCGCCTCAAAAATGGTTTTGACCGAATCAACTGTCAAAACCCTAATAAGCCTGCCACATAACGGTTTTGGCCGAACCAACCGCCAAAACCCTAATGAGGCATCTCCTCCTTCATCACTCCGGAAAACTGTGCATACACACCTGCATCCGTATTCCGTGGAATGCGGATGCGCAGAAGACAAAACAAATCCATCTGTGCAATACTAGGATCCGGCTTAAACCAAAGACCACTAGCATTGCCTGCCCGAACACCATACGCACACAAGTGTACGTAAGTGATCGCAACCCTGCCGTAAAACCATACGGCCTCTACACGTTTCGCTCAGTGCAGGGAAACTCTCTGTGTGGGACTCTAAAGACTCGACACTACGCTAGCAGTGGGTTTAACCACAGACCGCAAGCGGCACTAGCTGTACGTAACGGTCCCCAGGTAGATGTCGATAAGAAGGCCGATGAGGTAAACCCATCCGAACTCCTACTGAGCCTGTATGTGACAATCTCCGCACAGTCCGGTCTGTTCGTCTGATACATCGCATGGCGGGCCTAGGGGGAGGTAAACGTCAGTCCCCTAAAAGCGGTACATGTCGTGTCGGAGTGAAGCCCAGAACACCCTGAGATAACACTGGAAACCTACCAGTATATCTCGTTTGCCCTGGCCAGGGACTACTCGTGTAATGACTCTCCTAGACACAGCGCGATGTCAACCCTCAATACCGGGAGAGACGAATCCTGTCTAACCGTCACTGCCTCCAAGTGCTTCGGGACTGCTCCCAACTACTACCTGTTTGCACGACTCAGTAGAGCCGTGGTAGGGTAGTAATCAAAGAACAGTGGGAACACACTCGAGGCGAAGTGACAGTGTCAAGTCAGCGGACTAAGCTGTACTCATGTCACCTGGGAACTGATAACTGACGATAGGTATAATACCAACCACCAGTTCCCGACGAGTCCTGTCCAGTGTACTCGTAACCTAACGAGCACCCGCATACTATCTCAAGTACGACGTACTGACGGCTGTGGGACAGACCGTCTCCCGTGCTGGGATGAGAAGCGCATACGCTAGTCTATCCCGGAGTATCGATGCCCTATCTCAATACTCCCATGACTAGGGACGTGTATAAGGATGTGCTTGTGGATTACCCAGCCCCCATGAATGTGATCGCCATCACAACGCCGGTAATCAAGCAAAGATCCTAAGGGCTCTACTAATGCGTATAGGTGATATAATAAATAAACACACATGTACACATTAAAGCAGAGACAAACCAAGTAGCATACTACTATATCGAGCAAGATTGTCTATACAACTGTGAATATCCCAAGCTTCCATCAAGTAATATACATACTAGTATGATACAGTAATGGCTTCTAGGGCATATACACTAACAGTCGTGGTCTTGAGATGGATGGTAGGGGCCGGTCTGGACTGACGGCGCCCTAGATATTGTGATTGGGACATTGAGATTTCGAGATATTGAGGTACAGAGACTGTGATACAGAGATATCGAGACTTTGGGATTACGTTTTGTGCCGATGCTAGGCACTATTTTATGCTGATTTCATTATGATACCTCATTTTAAAAATACAAGGAAATCTCACTAAATTATGAAAACAGTTCCTTCATTTACATGTATTCGGTTTTCATGCATTCATACCTCATTCATATGATATATTGCTACCCGAGACACTGACACGGACACATGAGATTACACTCAGGTTAGATATTTACCATAGCCATTGTTATAGGCTGCATGTTATGCTTGTATTTGAGGATATATTATGATCATTGACCTATGTTGCGTTATTTATGCGATTTCTGTGCGTAGATGTTTTCTACTCACGAGTTGGCAACTCACCCCCGTTGTGCCACAGTTCTTGCAGGTTTCGCCGTACAGGTCTCATTACGGCTTGCTGGCACTCTTTCCATTTCCGGGTGATTTGCTAGTAGGTGGGTTTATTTGTATCGCACCCATCATTATATCTTGTATATTGTTCTTCTGTTGTATCTAGAAGTTCCATCAACCAAAACATGTATTTATTTGAGATAGAGGCCAGTGATGTTATTCCTTCGACCTCAGAGTCGCGCGTTATATTTCTGTGGTTTTCTTATGGTTTTGAGTTTCCTTTTGAATTTTGATCCTCGACGTTGGCGTTGTATATTATATTTCTTGTGTGGTTATGACCGTCGATTGACGAAGAGCCAGCTCCCGCTTGGGGATGCCTTTTTATTGATTTCGTATACTATTCATGTTATATCCCGTTTGTGGGCCAGTATTTACAAAGGAGACTCTGCCGAAATTTTCAGTAAATTTTGATGTTCTTAAAAACCGCATAATTCGGCTTATGCTATTAAAACTACTTGTTTTAAATTGGTTTTCCTTCACTCTACTACTTTTCTTGGTTTGGATTTCTGGGTTTTCGGTTTACTTAGATTACGTACGCCTCGAGACGTTTCGTAGTTTAAGTGCCGGTCATGTTTCGTACTTTTGGGACGTGACATATATATCACATATACAATATATTTTGTAACAAAAAGAAAATAATACAATTAATATATATCGCATATATATCAATGTATTTTCCGGTGAGAAAATGAATCAATAAAGCGAGCTTATATTAGTTAACGTAATATAATATATCACACATATAATATACATTAAATTATGGAATCAACACTTGATTCGACAATCCGGCTATATTGCATATAACCAACTAATATAACATGTACCAATTCATCGAATCAACACTTGATCCGATGACCCGGCTATATCACATATACCCGGCCGATATCTCATATCGCGAGAATAGAATATGGTATCTCATATCGTATTATTCTCGGACCCGCACATATCACATATGTTCTCCTACTCCATTTTGCCTGAGCTAGGAAACCTCTGTGTAGGACTCTAAAGAATCGTCAATACGCCGGCAGTAGATGATGATCATATCAAACACCCACAAGCTGCAAGAGGTCAGCTAAACTCAACAGCCACCCAGGTATTGAGCGATCAGAAGATCAACAAGCAAGCCTGTACATTCTCCTGTGAATCCAATCGGTAACACTACCGTACAGTCTGGTCTCTTCGTATGATATGTCGCATATCCAGTCTAGAGGTAGTAAACGTTAGACCCCAGTAACCGATAAGTCGTGTCGATGTGAGGCTCATAACAGGTCAAGAAACTACTGATAACACTTACCAGTAACACTCCATATCAGCCCTGGCCAGGGACTTCCAGTTATAGCCAATCGAACACAGCGCAACATCAACTCCCTAAACCGGGAGAGACGAAAACCCTCCTATCGCTCATTGCCTCCATGTGATTCGGGACTGTACCCAAAATCCACTGTTTTTCATACCCTCTTGGACGTGGTAAGGTGAAAATCAAAGCACTGTGGGAATTGTAGGGTTACTAGGCACTCTCACAAGGGTCTATAAGGCATCAACCATGCCCGATTTAAAATTTAGACGTGCCGAACAATCCTAACCAAGATCTTAGACTAGAGATTAGGCGAAACAAAGCAAGTAAACAACTTTACTTCTAAGAGTTTGAGATTACAACCTTTGTAGTCTGGTCCTTCACTTCTAAAGCTCCATGTTGTGTTCCCTTCGCTGCGATCATCGAGTATCCGGAATCTAGAGAGTCTCCACAAAAGAAAGATGCAAGCTTGCTTCCGATCTTCGATAACAAAGAAGATCTGCCATGAAGAAACTCAAACCCAAGCTTTTGCTTTGCTAATTAAGTATTAGCAAAGCAAACACCCTAATCTAAACGGCTAGAATAGATGAGGATGATGAAGTAGGAATTTATCTCTCTTTTATTATCTATTTCTCACTCATTTTCATCACATACCAAAAAGCTAGAAAGCTTTTCATGCAAGGAAGAAGAAGGAAGAAGATGGTCAATCCTTTTGTGATGAATAAATGAATTGTTATTATAATTACAAATGCAACCATGGTTAAGTCAAGAATGACTTAACCATTGTAGAGATTTGACTAGGGTTAAAGGGTGTGGGTTGGGTTAGGAAATATCAAGCAAAATATCTAAACAAAATATCTTTGCAAGAAAAAAAATAAAAGCTTCTAGAAGCTTCTAGAAAAGTTTAACCCAAATCAAACCCTAACCATGTTTAATCTCCACTAAGCATGTTGCATTAGTAATCATAACTTGTTACAATATTATATATCACATATATAATATTTATTGTAACAAAATAAAATAATACAATTAACATATATCGCATATATATCAATGTATTACCCGAGTGAGAAAAAGAATCTTTTAGTGAGCTTATACTAGTTAATGTAATTTAATATATCAAATATATATTTATACATTAAATTATCGAATCAACACTTGATCCGATAATCCGGCTATTTCATAAATAACCGACTAACATAATCTTTATCAGTTCATCGAATCAACACTTGATCCGATGACCCGGCTATATCGCATATACCTGGCCGATATCACATATCACGAGAATCTAGTACGGTATCACATACACGCATTGTTCTCGGTCCCGCACATATCACATATGTGCTCCTACTCCGTTTTGCCTGAGCCAGGAAACCTCTGTGTAGGACTCTAAAGAATCGTCAATAAGCCGGCAGTAGGTGATGATCATATCAAACACCCACAAGCTGCAAGCGGTCAGCTAAACATAACAGCCACCCAGGTATTGAGCAATTAGAAGATCAACAAGCAAGCCTGCACATTCTCCCGTGAATCCAACCAGTAACACTCCCGTACATTCCGGTCTCTTCGTCTGATATGTCGCATATCTCGCCAATGGGTGGTAAACGTCAGACCCCAGTAGCATGATAAGTTGTGTCGATATGAGGTACATAACAGTTCGAGAAACTACTGATAACACTTACCAGTAAAATCCCAGGAAGCCTGGCCAGGGATTTCCAGTTATAGCCAATCGAACACAGCGCAACATCAATTCCCTATACCGGGAGAGACAAAACCCCTCCTATCGCTCATTGCCTCCATGTGATTCAGGGCTGTACCCAAAAGCCACCTTTTTGCATCCCCTCTTGGACGTGGTATAATGGAAATCCAAGCACAGTGTGAATCACACAAGACTCTATTACGATCTCGGGTCTACAGACTAACCTGTACCAGTGTCACCAGAGAACTGCCATCTGACGTGAGGTATAATACCATCTGGGAGTTCTCGGCGAGTCCGTCCTGTGTACCCAGTCTCCACTGAGCACCCGTATACCTCCTCTGATGTCAAACACCAATGGATATGAGATCATCCATCGCCCATCATATGGGTCACGAAGCGCATACGCTAGTCTACTCTGGAGTATCGATGCCCTGTCTCGGTACTCCCACGACTAGGAACATTTGAAGGATGTACTTGGCAACTACACTGTCCCCACTAGTATGATCTGCATCATAGTCCTGGTAGTCAAGTACTCATCCTAACGGCTTTATCAACATGTGACATAGAGAAAATCAGAGTACATGTTAAGATAAAGAGTAGCCAGATAGCATACTATCATGTCAAGCAAGAAAGTCCTCCCTATATATGTCCAAGCATCCACTACAATATACAACATATGTACAGTAATGGCCTCTAGGGCATACATATGCCGGGATTAATTACAGTCTACAAGTTCGCCAATTTTTCAGCCAGGCCAGTGCCGGTACTTTGATGGAGGTTCCCCATGCTTTCGCACGGACCTAATTAAAATAAACCTCGTTTTCCCAGGGACGTAACCCCGTTAACACCTTTCTAGACACCTACTTGATCGGGTAATTGTAATGTGTAAAACTTTCCCAGGAGTAACTCTTACTCGCAGCGGGTATCGGGATCCAACTATCTCATAGAAATTATGCAATCTCATTGCAAATTTCAATTCTTGAAATTCCCAATAATATTTTACCCCTTGCGTTCTATGACCTTGAAGAATGCCAAACAACCCATAGTCCGCTCGTCAAGTTCAACCCGTACATTTCTTGATTGAATTAAATCCACCCGCACGACCCTTGACGAATGCCAAACAACGCCGTACGAATATCCTAATCCAATCGCATCGTATGCTAGTAGATAGGCACTAGTTAGCCACCGTACACTACGCCTTGACGAATGCCAAACTACCGCAGCACGAATACTAAGTAGTACTTATCTGAAATGACGGAGGGCTACGACAGGTTTTTAAGAAAACCCTTTGCGTAATGAACTTGATATCGTTGTAGAATCGAGTGGTTTTTAATGGAATGTTTTTGAGGCCTTTCTAGTTTTGCTAAAGAGGTCACTCCCGGTGAAGGGATCTCGGCTCTTTCCTTAACGAATAAGGTGTTGGATGTTCTACAAGGAACACCGCTATGCAAAGCAAAAAACTACAGAAACAATCAAAATACAAACCGAGTTTGTAGCATCTGCTATTTTCGCTAAAGAGGTCACTCCCGGTAGGGATCTCAGCTATTTCCTTATCGAATAAGGTGCTGGATGTTCTACAAGGAACACCGCTATGCAAAGCAAGAACTAGAGCTACCTGTTTTTAAGACAAGTTTCTACAACATCTTTAGGTTTCTTTTAGTTTCATTAATCTCATTAATGAAGTCCCATTTTATTATGCTTCACAAGCATCACATTTGAAACGAAATCTGCAATATAACATATATCTCATATATATAATATAAACATTCTTCTCAGGCAGTAATATGATCTCATCATAGAACATTGCAGCAGAAGAACATATATGAAATATTGGATATACTAGGATGTCCGTGTTTTAATACGAGCCTGTATAAAACGCGGATTCTACGGTCGCGATGAATAGCCAAACCCACATCCCTAGACCCCTACGAGAGCGGAAAGCAACACTGCCAATTGTAGGGTTAGGAGACCCGGTCTCGACTCCTCGAGATGGTCTCCCACTGGACCCTAGAACCCAGTTACTTATGCTCCCCTCCTTGGGTCTAACTAATGCGGAAAAGTAAATAATATACAATGGTGACATCATCCTCAGCCCGGAAGTGCCCCAATAAAAGAATATTACATACAATGAATTTTACATGAATGAAAATAAAAACCCTCATCTCACATAAAAAAAACCCGGCTATTCAGAACACGATGATCCAATATAACATATCACAGCAACACATAATATCACATATCATCAACGTAAGCAAGTATGCGTATCCCGATTTTCATTGACGTATAGCAACGAAGCCGGCAATACACCACATACTACGCTTACGGTCGCAGAAAAGAATGTGTAAAACTACAACAGTTGGAATCCGCAACCTCCTTAGACATCGCATGCCTAACCAAATGAATTCCTTAGACATCGCATGCCTAACAATTATAATCCCCGCATTTTAGTCTCAATATCGAAAACGCTTTTCAATATCAAGTCCGGCAATTCAACAAGATTCCCGACATCCTGATCGAATACTCATCGCAAACTTTAGTAGACGGCCGCACCCCCGGATGCCGTCGACGAAGTGCACTAAGGCTGAACACTGCTGCCGCGAGCACCCGAACGGATGCTTTTGGCGATTGGGTTCTCCTACAGTCACTTGGTCGGGGCTATGGGGCATGGCTATCTATTAAGTTTATCCGGCGAGCATCCGCGTACGCTACGTGATTGCGACGGACTTTTGTTCACATCAAAATCCCGTGGCAACCGATCAAATGAGACTAAACTGCTAGATTCATAACATTCAAATTAGTTATCTCATAACTACTTGTGGATTCCAAATATTGTATCACATTCCGGATAAATAGAAAATTTTAAACTTTCCGATCGAATAAACAAACACCCAAGATTTCCCAAATAGCTCAACACTTGAGCGGAGTTCAAAAAGTATCCATCACATGCCACAGTACCGATGGTCCAGCCGTAGAAGGGTCAAACCAACGCCTCACATGTGGCAACGCCGTACTGCCCCAAACCCTAAGGTTTAGAGGCGGTTCAGACGGTCACATAATCGATTTAAGGTTTGTGTTCTTCTAGAGGGTCCACCGCGTTACTTGCACGACTATGAATGTTCTTTAATTAAGGAAAAAATGCAACACTTGGAAATTTACCGACAGGGGAAAAAGTGAGTTATTGATATCCGTTCGAACTTTTTAACACGTTCTAAATTACCCGGAAAAACAGAAACGAAATTAAACTTTCCGATCGAATCAATGAATAAACAAGATCTCCAGAAAACTCAACACTTGAGTAGTATTAAAAATTCCCAGAAACATGCAGAAGTACCTACGGATGTTACTGTGCAAAAAGTAAACCATAATTCCACTGTATGGCCGCGGAACCGCCGCGCAAGGCATGGTACTGCCGCGGTTCCGCGGCGCTTTAATGGTATTAGTGGCTCGTTTTTCACAGTAATCCTTATAATCACCTGCTGAATTTTCTGAGTATTTTTAATGCAGTAAAAATCAACATTTTAAAAAATTTCCAGAGAGGGGGTGTATATCGACGTTTCGGGGATTGATCGGACTTTAAACTTCATCTAGACTTCGCGTAAAGCTATAACTTGGCTCTGATACCACTGTAGGGTTACTAGGCACTCTCACAAGGGTCTATAAGGCATCAACCATGCCCTATTTAAAATTTAGACGTGCTGAACAACCCTAACCAAGATCTTAGACTGGAGATTAGGCGAAACAAAGCAAGTAAACAACTT
Source organism: Agapanthus africanus (assembly GCA_030015575.1). NCBI lineage: Eukaryota > Viridiplantae > Streptophyta > Magnoliopsida > Asparagales > Amaryllidaceae > Agapanthus > Agapanthus africanus. The sequence continues at coordinate 486,292,820 of CM057339.1, read as the reverse complement.
TACTTCTAAGAGTTTGGGATTACAACCTTTGTAGTCCGGTCCTTCACTTCTAAAGCTCTGTGTTATGGTCTCTTCATTGCGATCATCGAGTATCCAGACTCTAGAGAGGCTCCACAAATGAATGAAGCAAGCTTGCTTCCGATCTTCGATAACAAAGATGATCTACCTTAAAGAAACTCAAACCCAAGCTCTTGCATTTCTAATCAAGTATTAGCAAAGCAAACACCCTAATCTAAACGGCTAGAATAGATGAGAAGATGAAGTAGGAATTTAGCTCTCATTTATTTTCTATTTCTCACTCATTTTCATCACATACCAAAAAGCTAGAAAGCTTTTCATGAAAGGAAGAAGAAGGAAGAAGATGATCAATCCTTTTGTGATGAATAAATGAATTGTTATTATAATTACAAATGCAACAATGGTTAAGTCAAGAATGACTTAACCATTGTAGTGATTTGACTAGGGTTAAAGGGTGTGGGTTGGGTTAGGAAATATCAAGCAAAATATCTAAACAAAATATCTTTGTAAGAAACAAAATAAAAGCTTCTAGAAAAGTTTAACCCAAATCAAACCCTAACCATGTTTAATCTCCACTAAGCATGTTGCATTAGTAATCATAACTTGTTACAATATTATATATCACATATATATAATATTTTTTGTAACAAAATAAAATAAAACAATTAACATATATCGCATATATATCAATGTATTACCCGAGTGAGAAAAAGAATCTTTTAGTAAGCTTATACTAGTTAATGTAATTTAATATATCAAATATATATTTATACATTAAATTATCGAATCAACACTTGATCCGATAATCCGGTTATTTCATAAATAACCGACTAACATAATCTGTATCAGTTCATCGAATCAACACTTGATCCGATGACTCGGTTATATCACATATACCGGACCGATATCACATATCGCGAGAATCTAGTACGGTATCACATACACGCATTGTTCTCGGTCCCGCACATATCACACATGTGCTCCTACTCCGTTTTTCCTGAGCCAGGAAAGCTCTGTGTAGGACTCTAAAGAATCGTCAATACGCCGACAGTATGTGATGATCATATCAAACACCCACAAGCTGCAAGAGGTCAGCTAAACGTAACAGCCACCCAGGCATTGAGCAATCAGAAGATCAACAAGCAAGCCTGTACATTCTCCCGTGAATCCAACCAGTAACACTCCCGTACAGTCCGGTCTCTTCGTCTGATATGTCGCATATCTCGCCAAGGGGTGGTAAACGTCAGACCCTAGTAGCTTGATTAGTCGTGTCGATATGAGGTCCATAACAGTTCGAGAAACTACTGATAACACTTACCAGAAAATCCCAGCAACCCTGGCCAGGGATTTCCAGTTATAGCCAATCAAACACAGCGCAACATCAACTCCCTATACCGGGAGAGACGAAACCCCTCCTATCGCTCATTGCCTCCATGTGATTCGGGACTGTACCGAAAACCAACCTTTTTGCACGCCCTCTTGGACATGGTATGATCGAAATCAAAGCACAGTGGGAATCACACAAGACTCTATGACGATCTCGGGTCTACAGACTAACCTGTACCAGTGTCACCAGAGAAGTTCCATCTGACGTGAGGTATAATACCATCTGGGAGTTCTCGGCGAGTCCGTCCAGTGTACCCAGTATCTACTGAGCACCCGTATACCTTCTCTGATGTCAAACACCAATGGATATGAGATCATCCATCGCCCATCATATAGGTCAAGAAGCGCATACGCTAGTCTACTCTGGAGTATCGATGCCCTGTCTCGGTACTCCCACGACTAGGAACATTTGAAGGATGTACTTGGCGACTACACTGTCCCCACTAGTATGATCTGCATCATAGTCCTGGTAGTCAAGTACTCATCCTAAGGGCATTATCAATATGTGACATAGAGACAATCAGAGTACATGTTAAGATAAAGAGTTGCCAGATAGCATACTATCATATCGAGCAAGAAAGTCCTCCCTATATATGTCTAAGCATCCACTATAATATACAACATATATACAGTAATGGCCTCTAGGGCATACATATACCTAACAGGAATCACACAAGACTCTATGACGATCTCGGGTCTACAGACTAATCTGTACTAGTGTCACCGGAGAACTGCTATCTGACGATAAGTATAATACCATCTAGGAGTTCTCGGCGAGTCCGTTCAGTGTACCCAGTCTCCACTGAGCACCCGTACACCATCTTTGATGTCATACATCGATGGATATGGGATCATCCATCGTCCATCATATGGGTTAAGATGCGTATACGTTAGTTTACTATAGAGTATCGATGCCCTGTCTTGATACTCCCTCGACTAGGAACAATTATAGGATGTACTCTTTGACTACCCTGGCCCCACTAGTATGATCTGCATCATAGTCTTAGTAGTTGAGTACATATCCTAAGGGCTTTATGTACATGTGAGAGAAAGACAGTAAACTAATACAAGTCAACATGTTAAGATAAAGTGAAACCAAATAGCATACTATCATGTCGAGCAAGAAAGTCCTCTCTATATATATCCAAGCATCCACTATAATATACATCATATGTACAACAATGGCCTCTAAGGCATATATATAACTAACAAGGAGGTGCTGCCAAAATTTTTAAGAAAGTAAATTGGTACTTTAAAGAATTTGTACTTAAGATTTTCAAAAGTTTTAGCAATGTTCTTAACACTTACTACTTTTGATGGTTTAGATTGCTGGGTTTTCGGCTTACTTGAATTGCGTTGCGCCTGTAGACGTTACGTGATTTGAGTGCCGCCACATGCCAATTTTGGGTCGTGACAATTATAGTATGCTATCTGGTTTGTCTTTATCTTAACATGTGCAAATGTTTTACTTGCTATTACGTATCAATCATACTAGTTGATAAAGCCCGTAGGATCATTGCTAGACTAATTGCGTTGTGATGGCGATCATACTTGTGGGAGCTGGGCAGTCGGTTCACACATCCTTAAATGGTCCCTAGTCGTGGGAGTATCGAGACTGGGCATCGATATTCCAGAGTAGACTAGTGTTTAGGTTTCTAGACCCCGACGAGGGGCGATGGTATGGTCTCGCAACCATTGGTCTTTTCAACCTAAGATCGTAGACAAGTGCTCAATGGGTGTGAGTACACTGGACGGACTCGCCGAGAACTTCCTGATGGTACTATACCTATCATCAGATGGAAGTTCTCAGGTGACATGAGCACAGGTTAGTCTTTAGACCTGAGATCGTCATTTGTCTCGTGTGAGATCCTATTGTGCTTTGATCACTATCCTACCATGGCTCTACTGAGTCGTGCAAACAGGTTTTGGTTGGGTACAGTCCCGAGCTACATGGAGGCAGTGAGCGATTGTTGGGGATTCATCTCTCCCGGTATAGAGAGTCGATATCGCACTGTGTTCGATTGATCAGGACCATAAGACCTTAGTCAAAGCAATTTGGATTTACTGATAGGCTGATCAGTAGTTTCTCGGATTGGTCCAGAGCCGCATCAGCACGAATTATCGGGTTATTAGGGTCTGACGTTTACCACACCTAGACCCGGTATGCGATACTCTCAGATGAAGAGACCGGAATGTACGGAGATTGTCACGAATAGGCTCAATAGGGATCCGGATGAGTTTGCTCATCGGCCTTCCTTTTCAACAGGTAACTGGGTAGCCGTTATTTACAGCTAGTGCTGCCGACGTGCTTGTGGTTATGGATTTATCTTGTAACTCACTGCCGGCGTACTGTCGAGTCTTTAGAGTCCCATACAGAGAGTTTCCGTGGTTCAGGAGAAATGATGTAGTTGCAGGGTTACCTAGAACGGCATCAAGGTTTCGGGAGGCATCGTCCATGCCAAATTCAAAAATTTGCCGTTCTAGCTAACCCTAACTCTAGAATCGTCTACTAGAAATCCGACGGAATGATATACAAACACTTTGTAACTAAAAGTGAACAAGGAATACAACCTTTGTAGACCGGTCCTTCACTTCAATAGCTCCGTATAGTAGTCCCTTCGCTGCGATCATGAACTCCAGACTCTAGAGAGGCTCCCATGAAGAAACGAACATGCTTGCTTCAAAGTCTTCGAGGCCGAAGATGATCTACGTCGAGGAGACACTAACCCAAGCTATCTCTTCACTAATTACGGAATTAGTAAAGCAAACACCCTATACTAAATGGCAAGTAGTAGAGGATGATGAAGTAGGAAGTTTGCTCACATTAAAAATGATTTCTCACTCATTTTCCATCAACTCCATTGAAGCTAGAAAGCTTTGAGGAAGAAGAAGAAGAAGCAAGTGATCAAGTGACGAATGAATTCATGTTGTGGTTAGAAATGCAACCAAGGGTTGAGTATGTCATGCTTAACCCTTATAGAGAGTTAACTATGAGCTAGGGTTAAAGGTTAGGTCAAATAATATCTTAAGCTAGACAAAAGGAGTGGACAAAGTCAAAGATGCTTACAAGCTTCTACAAGCTTTCAACAAATATCAACCATGACTAATTCCACAATTTTTGAATTACTTAATGATAAAATATAAACCCTAATCTTAACCCAAGCATGGTTTAATCTCTATAAACCCTTGTTGCATTTGTAACCTAGCATGATACAAACATGTACACAAATATACATATCACATATATACAATGTGCACAAAGTGATAAAAAGAAATCATAAGTGAGCTTAATATTAGTTAATGTAATATAATATATAAAATATATAATTATACATTAAATTATTAAATCAACTCTTGATTTAATAATCTGGTTATATCACATATAACCGACTAATATCATGTGTAACAACTTATTAAATCAACACTTGATCCGATAACCCGACTATATCGCATATAACCGACCAATATCACAAATCGCGAGAATAGAATACGGTATCTCATATCGTATCAATCTCGGTCACGCACATATCACATATGTGCTCTTACCCCGTTTCGCATGAGCCAGGAAACCACTGTGTACAAATCTAAAGACTCGTCAATATGCCGACAGTAGGTGATGATCATATCAAACACCCACAAGCCGCAAGCGGTCTGTTAAATGTAACGACCACCCGGGTATTAAGAGATCAGAAGATCGACAAGCAAGCCTGCTCACACTCCTGCGAATCTAATCAGTAACACTACCGTACAGTCCGGTCTCTTCATCTGATATGTCGCATATCTCGTCTAGAGGTGGTAGACGTCAGAACCCAGTAACTCGATAAGTCGTGCCGATGTGAAGCTCATAACGGGTCAAGAAACTACTGATAACACTTACCAGTATATCTCTAAAGCATCCCTGTCCAGGGACATCCTGTTATATCCAATCGAGCACAACGCAATATCAACCCCCAATACCGGGAGAGACGAAACCCCTCATATCGCTCATTGCCTCCATATGATTCGGGACTGTACCCAAAAGACACTGTTTTGCACGTTCTCTTGAACGTGGTAAGGTGTAAATCAAAGCACAGTGGGAATCACACAAGACTCTATGACGATCTCAGGTTTACAGACTAACCTGTACCAGTGTCACCAGAGAACTGCCATCTGACGTTAGGTATAATACCATTTAGGATTTCTCGGCGAGTCCGTCCGGTGTACCCAGTCTCCACTGAGCACCCGTATACTGTCTCTGATGTCAAACACCAATGGATATGGGATCATCCATCGCCCATCTTCATGGGTCGAGAAGTTATACGCTAGTCTACTCTGGTATATCGATGCCCTGTCTCGATACACCTACGACTAGGAACATTTAAAGGATGTACTTAGCGACTACACTGTCCCGACTAGTATGATCTGCATCATAATCCTTGTAGTCTAGTACTCAACCTAAGGGCTTTATCAACATGTAACATAGAGACAATCATTGTACATGTTAAGATAAAGTGCAACCAGATAGCATACTATCATGTCGAGCAAGAAAGTCCTCACTATATATGTCCAAGCATCCACTGCAATATATATCGTATGTACAGTAATGGCCTCTAGGGCACACATATAACTAACAATTTTCCACTTGCACTAGGGCCATCTGTTGTAGTATCATATACCCAACAATTAGCAGTGGTTGAAGTATCTCATACTCAACCATCCTATAAATGTCTCTCCTGGGAATAGGCCTTTTTGAGTGGATCCGCCCTGTTCTCCTCTGTGTTTACTCTCCTAACCTCGATCTCCCTGGAGATAAACCATCTCCATGATCAGGTGAAACTGCCTAAGAATATGTCTGGATCTCTGATGGGACAGGGGTTCCTAGGCCTAAGCCATAACCCCATTGTCACACAATGGTAGAAACGAAGTTCATCTCATGAACTTTTATATATCCAGACCGCATCCTTGGTAGCATCCTTGGTAGCAATGTATCCAGCCTTTCTCATCTAGTCTGCCACGGTATCTAGCTTAGAACTCTTCCAACATACCATCCCTCCACTGAGGGTAAAGACAATGCCTATGACTGACATTCAGTCGACCTTACCACCCTGGAAGCTATCCAGTGATTCTCCCCAGAATCGATTGATCCCATCTCACTACACCTAGTGAGAATCCTAATATCCACTTAGATCTATCTCATAGATTCAAAACCTGGGATTTAGGAGGTATCACCTTGATCCTATATGGAGAATCTTTGTGATAAGAGGAGATTGACCGAGTGTAGCATAGGAAACTCCTTTCGTATCAAGAGTATATCATCCACGTAAAATACGGGATCACCACCATACTCCCTACTACCTTTTTGTATATACAAGGTTCATCTACTATTTTGATGAAGTCAAATGCTTTGACTACCACAACAAAACAGATGCTCCAACTCTGCGATGCCTACTTTAACTCATAAAGAACCTTGCACATGTTTCCGCTGCTCCGACTGTCTACGAAGCTCTCTGGCTGTGTACTTATAGACGCTCTCTTCTAAATCACTATTTAGAAAGGCAGTCATGACACCCAACTGCCAGATATCGTAGTCATGGTATGTAGCAATTTCAAGCAGGATCCGGATGTACTTAAGCATCGGCACTAGAAAAGGTTTCATCATTATCCACACCTGGTCGATGACGAAAACCTTTTGTAACAAGTCTTAGCTTTGAAAGTCTCAACCTTTCCATCTACACCGAGTAATCTTCTCAAGTTATACTTGCTCCTGATGGGGATTTAACCCTTCAGATAAAGCAACCAAAGTCCATACTTTATTGGTGTATATGGATTCCATCTCAGATCGCTTAGCATCCAGCCATTCTTACAGAGTCCCCACTCCTAATGGCCTGCTCGAAACTAGTTGGGTCATCATCTCATGATGCAATCCTCGCTCCTACTGTCATAGAGAAAATCGAAGTATCTCTCAGGAGGATGAGGAACCCTACTAGATCGTCGGAGAGATTGAGGTTCGTTGGGAACTATTGAATCCTCCGGTTCTACCAAATCATCAGCTGTAGTATGTATATCTGGAACTTCTTCCAGTTCTACCTCATGACCACTAATTTCTTCACAAGAAATTCCCTTTCCAAAAGGTCGCATGTTGAGAAACAAAACACTTTTTGTTCCTCGGTGTGGTAGAAGATATTCCCTTGCGAATGTTTGGGATACCCAACAAACTTCCACAGAACTGACCTTGCCTCGAGCTTGTCCGGATTTTGCTTTTAGACATAGGCCGGACAACCCCAAATCTTAACGTCCTTAAGAGATGGGCTCTTCCCATACGATATCATATATGGAGTGGTAGGCACCTGATTTGGTTAGAACCCTATTCAATAGGTATGCAGCTTCTCAAGTGCATAACACCCAAAAAGAAATAGGCAACTCTGTAGTACTCATCATAGAGCACACCATGTCACCTAGGGTGCGATTGCTCCGCCCCGATATACCAATGTGCTGTGGTGTATACGGAGGAGTAATGTTGAGAGAGAATCTCATTCTCCTTTATAATAGTCCAGGAATTCCGTGCTAAAGTATTCTCCTCCTTGAACCGATCAACTCTTGATATAGGAAATGTTCGAAATATTATCCAACAATACAAAATTATATCCTTCTTTACTAAATAAAGAGACTGATACGATGTTGTATATCAGGTTCGGTATCTAATAACATTCATTCAGAATCAATGTATTTGGTAATACAGGGTGATAGCTGCCAACAAACTTGGCTGCAACACTTGCACCGTTTCCAACTCTTGAAACTTATTACCCATTCCCAGTTCTCTACCTACCTGTAGCCCATGTAACAGATTACATATGTGGGTTCCTGATCCGGTATCTCATACCCAGGTCGTAGAGGATACTGAGAAACAGTTCTCGGTAATGAACACACCCGAAGAAGATGCATCATCATGTACTTTCTTCGTTTGGGCGGCACGGGAATCCTGGTATTCCCCTATTTCCTGCTCGGTCTTATAACAATTATAAGTTGGAGCGCGACCAACGTTCTCCATCTCAGTATAACAAGCGGGTTTGGTCAATACATCCGTATTATTATCTTGATTAAGACGTGACATGGTCGCTACCTGGAAAGAGAGAGAAGAAAACACTCAGCGTATGCCCTTGCAAGATTAGATTGGTTATTATTTTATCTAATCAGGATGGCTCCCACTGTTTTAGTCAAATCATCCTTCAAACCCAAAAAGGAAAGACTAGCCGGGATTAATTACACCCTATAAGTTCACCAATCTTTCAGCCAGGCCAGTGCCGGTACTTCGAGGGAGGTTCCCCTTGCTTTCGCACGGACCTAATTAAAATAAACCTCTTTTTCCCAGGGGTGTAACCCTGTTAACACCTTTCTAGACACCTACTTGATCGGCTAATTGTAATATGTAAAACTCTCCTAGGAGTAACTCTTACTCGCAGTGGGTATCGGTATCCAACTATCTTATAGGAGGTATGCGATCTCATTGCAAATTTCAACACTTGAAATTCCCGATAATGTTTTACCCCTAGCGCGGCTATGACCTTGACGCGGGCCAAACTACCCATAGTTCGCTAGTCAAGTTCAACCCGTACATTTCTTTATTGAATTAAACCCACCTACACGACCCTTGACGCATGCCAAACAACACCGTACGAATACCCTAATCTAATTACATCGTATGCAATACATAAGCACTAGTTAGCTACCGTACACTACGCCTTGACGCAGGCCAAACTACAGCAACACGAATATTAAGTAGTACTTATCTGAAATGACGGAGGGCTACGACAGGTTTTTAAGAAAACCCTTTGCGTAATGAACTTGATCCCGTTGTAGAATCGAGTGATTTTGTAAGAGGAGTGCTTTTGAGGCTTTTACTAGTTTTGCTAAAGAGGTCACTCCCGGTGAAGGGATCTCGGCACTTTCCTTATCGAATAAGGTGCAGGATATTTCATAAATACCACTATACAAAGCGTAAACTATAAAAGCAATCAAAAGACAAACTGAGTGTGTAGCATCTTCTAGTTTCGCTAAAGAGGTCACTCCCGGTGAAGGGATCTCGGCTCTTTTCTTATCGAATAGTTTCACTAATAGAGCTACCAGTTTTTAAAATAAGTTTTTACAACATCTTTAGGTTTCTTTTATTTCTTTCATTAATCTAATTAATGAAGTCCCATCATTTTAAGTTACCTAGACATCACAGATAAATACAACGTACGCTTATGCCATCCGCATTCGCCTCGATGTCCCCTCGTGCACCGTTAGGTTAGGTAACTAACGGCAGAGCGGGGCAGGGCTAGCGCGGGTGTATAAAAAAAGGAATGTTTATATAATATATCACATATACTATATCCAGTATCTATCTCAATATATACAGTGATCACATCACGGATATCACAGCAGAACACAACATATGAAATATTGGATATACTAGGATTTCTGGGTTTTATTTTAAGCCTGTATAAAACACGGATTCCACGGTCATGATGAATAACCAAACCCACATCCCTATACACCTACGAGAGCCGTAAGAAACCCTACCAATTCTAGAGTTAGGAGACCCGGTCTCGACTCCTCGAGATAGTCTCCTACTGGACCCTAGAACCCGGTTACTTGTGCTCCCCGTCTTGAGTCTATCATAATGCGGAAAAGTAAATAATAAACAATGGTGACATCATCCTCAACCTAGAAGTGCCCCAATAAAAGAATATTACATACATTGAATTTTACATGAATGGAAATGAAAAACTCTCATCTCACATAAAACCCCTGGCTATTCAAAACACGACGATCCAATATAACATATCATAACAACACATAACATCACATGTCATCAACATAAGTAAATATGCGTATCCCAATTGTCGTTGACATATAGCACCGAAACCGGCGATACACCTCATATTACACTTACGGTCACCGAAAAGAAAGTGAAAAATTACAACAGTTGGAATCCGCAACCACCTTAGACATCATAAACTCAAAATATCTCATACTTTGGATTTCAAGCCTAACCAAATGAATTCCATAGACATTGCATGTCTAACAATTATAAACACCGCATTTTAGTCTCGATCTCGCAAAAACTTTTCAATATCTAGTCCGGCAATTCAACAAGATTCCCGACATCCTGATCGAACGTTCGTCGGAAACTTTAGTAGACGACCGCACCCCCGATACCGTCGACGAAGTGCACTAAGGAGGAACACCGCTGCCGCGAGCACCCGAACGGATTCTTTTAGTAACATTTCAGAAAATATAAAATATTATTTTTGGAATTTAATATTAAAATAATATTTTTCCCGAAAACTGCCTGATTTGGGAAATTGGGGTTTTCGAAAAGGGGTATAAATATATACCAATAATTGTTAAATAAATGAAAATTAAAATGATTTATTCATTTAAAAATATAATTAAAGGATTTGGCATTTTAAAAATTTATTATATGCAATTTTGATAAAAATCCGATTAGTGCACTACTAATCGCGATTAAGCCAAATCCGCGTTTTCTACAGTTTTCCATTGTTAGTGCACCATGACATATTTCATTTCATTTAGGTTATTGGTTGTGAGAAAAGAAAAAGAAAAGGAAAAAGGGTCAAAGGGGGCAAAAGGTCTTAGGCTAGGTAGATTGTGTGAGAGAGAGTGTGTGATTATGTGAGAGAGAGAGAGAGAGGGCTGCTGCCACTCTATTGTTTCCCCCATCATTTTGTTGTTCTCCCCTTCATCTTACTCAAGCTCACAACCCTCCCCTTCCATCCCTAGATCTATCTCCTAATAAGCCCCAAAACCCTACACTCCTTTCACAAAAATTAATCCTCTCTTCAACCTCTACACATGGACCAAGAAAAATTCAGTTTTGATGATCTTAGGGATTCGTGGGTGCTATATGAGGTAATCCCTTCACCAATTGGGTATTTTTTCATTTACTTTAATATTCATATGTGTTTAGATGTGAAAATGTGAAGATTAGTGAGACTTTGGGAAACCCTGGTAAAGGGTTGAGTGTTTGTTGAAATTGGTGATGTGTAGTGGCTGCCTACAAGCCTTAGTGGTGTTTTACTGACCTGGAATAGGGGATGGAACCCAAAAAACGGATTTAGAAACCCCGACATCGTATAAATGTATGATTTGAGAGGGTATTTTGGTATCTGGAGCAACCCGGGGACACTAGAAATGATTTTGCAATTACTGGGAGTCGTGCAGGCACCCAGGAAGCTACCACTGAAACCCTAGCCCCATACCCCAACCCACGGCCGCAGATCTATCCATTCTGGCCGTAATTTGAGGCCAGAGCAGGTAAATAGGGTCTAGGTTTGGTCCATCACTCCTTTTGCACTAAAATAGACCCCTCCTATATGCAGAATTTGCTAATTGTCACCTGGGGAAAATCTGGGAGCATTTTGGTGTGTTTTATGCTATGTTTTCCATATTTTGAAATGAAATTTCTTGACATTTGGATTTGTATTTGGTTGTTGGATGTTTGTACATCGACAAAAGGGGTTTTTTGGTTGTTTTGCAAGTTTAGGCCATAGGTTCTAACCTATGAGCACACCGTGCGCCGTATCGGTTTTTCGGATTCGATTTTAATACGTATTGCGATTGTTTATTATTGTAGGTAACCTCGTATGGATTCCTAGGCGAAAAAGCGCGGCGTCATCGATTTCGGCGAGCGAAGAACAAGTGAGTGGATCTATATCCACGGGGGAAGTCGGGTGGATGGCGTATAGCACCCCCGTAAAGTATTGATAGAAAACTGATTATAGAATGTGGTTAGGAAATCTAGAGTAGGAAACTAGGGTTATAGTAAATGATAGTTAGTGATAATATATTAGAAACTAAGGATTGTTAGAAATGAGATAATACAGCTATTATGTGATGAGGGAAATTCGAGGACGACATTGTCGATATTGCCGTTTAGGGTACCGTAGGACTAGATTGTCTATGTAGATGCGTCATCCGAACCACACCTTTTTCTAAATCGAAGAGTCGTATATATATTTTAAAAATATACCTTGAGTGATGTTACAGGTTTTCAAATGATATCTTTTTTTAAAAACACCGTAACCCCTATTTTTAAAACTACGATTCGCTTCTTTAAAAATCTGATTGTATAGTTCGGGTGTTTATGTTAGATTAGATACCTATACTTATAGCAGAGATAGAATGTTTAGGTAAACTCGGCTTGATATGAGTTATAAATGCGGTGAAAAGATTATAAGACGGATATGGTGATCTGATGATATGTTGGTATACGGATGCGAGTCGTTCGAGTTGATTTATACCCAGGCGGTCCCCTGATGTGAGATTTTTGGGGATGTGACCTGGGACATAGGTATATAGATATATATATAAATAAATATATATAGAATGTTGTGAATCATGGATGATAGGCCGTACGTGATTTCAGGCCGTACCCTCATTTGTCGTATAGGATCCCTATTAGCTTAATGCCGCCGTACGATGATTTTCCGTGCGTGATGAGTTTGACTTGATGATTGATCCTTACCATTGACTAGAGGTTGCCGTACGATGGATCATACCGTACGCGATGTTGTTAGGCTAGATGCTGATTGATAGATTTCATGACTCGGTCATATTAGATACGTATACCCGTCAGCATTGCATATGATTTACCTTATGCTGCATTCATATTATTTTCATTGCATTGCATATACCTGTGTTTGTACACTTACACCATTATCGATGATGCGTATGTTACACGTACACAGATTTGCCGGCTCACACACTTCATCATCGATAATTGCCATGTCACTACACAGTAGGATTTCTGCATCATGATATGACTCTTTGCATAATCTGCCTTCTATAGTTACATGTGCACTTTTATACGATGTTGCATGATATATTGCTATGCTTACATTTCCATCACATGTCGCATACATCACGCTTTATGATTTTACGCGTTGAGGTATGCCGTTTTCATGAGATTTCTAGATTTGAGAACCGTGGCTATTTCAAAAAAGCATGTACTGTTTTAAAAACTCGGTTTCTCTTGATACGATATTTCAGTGCGTCCACCATGCGTTTTCTTGGTTCTGAGACATGTGATATGTGAAACCCGATTCGAGGAGGCGGATGATTCCGTTTGCAGGTACATGGTGGACCCGGTATGGTTCCCCGGGGCGAGAAATCTTTTTCGTGGAGTAGACGATGAGCCTGGTACAGTGGCGAGTACCTGCCGGTGATAGTATTTGGGCTCGGCGGATATCCGGGGGATACCGACCGGAGTCGAAAGATGAGATGGGCCGATCCGGACTGACGGAGCTCGTGGGCCGATCCGGGCTGACGGAGCCCGATATATGAGGATTTACGTGCCGATGCTGGGCACGATTTTCATGATGTTTTCGAGTGTCGGTGCTAGGCACTAAGGTTGCATGATTTTGATGTGTCGGGAGGGACACCGTTGATAAATATATATCCTCATACTTTCATGCACACCCTTTATGATATTTACGTGCATGCAGACATTGATTTTGGGTGGACGAGATCCATATGCATGCATTGATTATTACTGTTGGATGTTATCCACATGCACATAGGTTTTGATTACCCTGTTGGCACGTATACAGACCCGGTCACCCTAGATATCATATTATTACCTTTATGATATAGTTGACCTAGGAGTCGTTGTTTATTCGATTTCTATCTGTTGATATTTTTCTACTCACGAGCTGGCGACTCACCCCCGTTGTGCCACAGTTCATGCTGGTTGACCGCTTGGATCCGTAGCGGCTTCGCTGGCACATAGTTGCATTGAGTGTTTTGCATTGGTAGGTGGGATATTTGTATCATTCCCACTCTTGTATCTACATTTCATATTGTATCTAGTTAACTCCATCAATCAAAAGTTGTAAATTGTATAAGTGATGAGACTTAGTGCGGCTTGTAGTTGCGAGATTTGAGCGATGGGTTTTATATTCACTTTTGGGGTTATATCTTGCTCATTTCTTTATCTTTTTTGGTGAATTTCGCCGTTGGGCGTCGTATACTCAATTATACTGTATTGCGTGGTTGTTATCCGCCGTTTGGTGAAGTGCTAGCTCCCGCTTGGGGATGCCATTATCCTTATTATGTATTTGTGGTTTTGGATCAAAAAAATACAAAGGAGGTGCTGGCAAAATTTTTAAAAAGACGAAACATATTTTCAAACTAGTAAACTTCACTTGCATCATTCATGTTTCTTTCTATGCATTAAGAAAAATTTGATTTCATTATACCTTTATTTCAAAACTTCACCTCCTTTACTTTTCATAAAAGGTTTAGATTTTTGGGTTTCAGCTTACTTGAATTCCGTTACGCCTTTAGACGTTGCGTGATCCAAGTGCTGGTCACGAGCCATTATTTAGGGTCGTGACAAAGTTGGTATCAGAGCGCTAGGTTTAACCTTGTTCGAGTCTATGTTTGACTATGTGGAGTCTAGGGCGGGAGTGTATTTCGGAACCTAGGCTTGACCTTACGGAACTTAGACTTGGACAGGGGGGTGTATTAGACCCGAACTTTCGTTTCATAGGATGACTCTGATTCATGGAGTAGGTAGCTTGAGTAGAGTGACGTACCGTACGTATGTTCTGCGACATATTTACGATACGATACTCCACATAAGAAAACCTTAGGATGTACATATTTTTGAGACCAGTGATTCTCTTCGTATCAATGATTATATATCCATTTTGGATCCTCGATTCTACTAGTTTCGTGATCATACTTTCAATGAGGTTGTTCCTTCTTATGATCATGTATCCATTCTGGATCTGTCATTCCTTTCTTGTCGCTGATCTGCTTTCTTCGATACTCGATTGAGGTTCCTGTCACCATAGTACGAGGGCCGACCATTATTTTTTTTTCTGGTGACATGGGAACGTCTCGAGGTAGTGATTTGGTTGTGACCTCTTGTAGAGGCGAGTGCTTGGTTTTACACCGGATGATCGGGCCATTGTTAGAGCTGCCAGTTGCGAGAGGACTGTTGATGTACAGCATACCTTAGAGATTTTGATGTCGCCTACCGTGCAGACAGGTGACCCAGCTGTTGCTGAGATGATGAGATGTCGCTTCCAGAGCTTACGAGCTAAGATCGCCGGAGCTTCCAGGCAGAAATGCAACAGATGATAGCTAGTCTACCCGATTCGAGAGACGAAGGTGATTCGTCCGATTGATGCGCCGACGCAGGCCCAGTTGAGTTGAAGATTTCCAGTATGGAAGGTCTTACTCAGACCTAGAGCAGACTAATCCAGAGATGACCGCCGATGTATCGCCTTTCCTGGAGGATTGAGGCATTGATTAGCATGCGGGCGAAGAATATTCACATGTTGTATAGGCGAAGCAAAAAGATTCGAACGAGTGTTAGAAACCCATTTTTCCCAAGTTTGAAGTGTTCGGAGGAACATGCAGGTAATTCTGTGGACCCTCTAGAAGAATGAAACCCTAACTCGACATGATGACCATGGAACCTCTTTGAACCTTAGGGTTTGTGGATGTTTAGCGGTGCCATCAGTGAGGCTTGGGTTTGCCCTTTTACGGCTGGTCCAGAGGTACTGTGGTATGTACCAGATATTTTTAGACTGTGCTCAGGTGCTGAGCCTTTGGGAAATTTTGGGACCTTGATGACTCGATCGAAAAGTTTGACGCCGCCCGAATACTGTGTGATTAGGGATCAGCAAGCTGACCAGCTTTGGATAGAGGACCTCACCCAGAGGCATTGTGAGTTGATCCAAAACGGACGAGTATTGAGTATTTCTCCGATGGTTGGGATGAGTTCCCGAGGACGTGTTCGGCCAGGTATCTTCTACCAAGTGATGACGATACCGAGTTCGTGAGTTCGAGTCCGTGTGAGAGACTTCGGATTGATTGTGGCCGAGAACAGTTGCAGTGCGCAGATAGCATGGCGTGACGTCATAGTGGACGACGATAAAGATAAGTGGAACCAGAGGTTCGTGCGAGACGCTGACGAGCTGTCATTACTCCCCGTCGAGACTAGAGACCTGATATGCTTACAGAGGCGTTGGGATGTGGCCAGATTCCGAGGAAGTGTGTGCGGAACACGCGGATGTCCAGAAAATGAGAAAGGATTATGTAGGACTACCAGCCTCCGCATAGTTCGGCATAGGCGAGATCGGAAGTGACCTTGGGCAGGATTCCTTCCGGGGCACTGCTGCAATAAGAATTGCACCCAGAATCAGATGTGTCACGTGTATTTAGAGGACTAGAGGCCGACGCCAGTAACGTGCCGCCTTACGAGTGGTCGTGATGATTGACCGGGAGATGACCAGAGAAGTGCTAGAGCGGAATCGTTCCCGTTAGCACACCTAACAGGGCCGATGAGCCGATGGATTGCAAGATTGGTAATCCATAGAGAAGATAAGGACCCAGAGATAGAGGACGCCTAGCCGTGAGCAGAAAGCGAGCGGATGTTCTTACCCTGCTAGTTTTGCGCGCCCGATATTTTCCGACATTGTAGGTGGTGTACCTCAATGTCATTTATTGCGATTTGCATTTGTGATCCGAGTGTCACGATTAAATCGCTTGGATTTGTGTTTTGATGACGAGTTTCCTGATATCGATTTCGTGCACCATGGCTGCACCTACTGACTGTTTACGTTTTGCGCATAGTTATTGCACCTGATATATATTTTATACACCGTTGTGTTGATTTGCGATTTGTGCATGCTTATTGAGTTGATGTCGATTTTTATACCTGCGTAGCATGTGTTTATGATTTCATGGATTTCATACGGATGATTTGATTTTTGCACTCGGTATAGCTTATATGTACTTGCAGTGCATTGATATGTGTTTTGTGCATGCAGTTGCACACGATTTTGATTTATACACCTTGGTATACTCGGTGTTTCTTTTGATGCGTTCGATTTATTGATTGTATTTCTTGCATTTGATGCACCCGATGTTATTTCGTGCACAATAGGTAAACCAGATATTGTTGTCATGCAAACCGTTGCAGTGGATAGATACTTTCGTGCACACCCGTTGCACGTAGTTTTGGGTTTTTTTGTGCAGATTGTGGCATCTGTATTTGGATTTGATTTCCATGCGCACCAGATGCATGTGACTATTGGATACACCTTTTAGGCTGATTTTTGCTTTTGAGCACTTTGTTTTCATGTTGAGCACTATATTGTGTATTAGCCAACAGGACTGATCTGAGGACAATACCTGAGTACTTTGCATGCATTAATGTACTACCAAAATGGTTTTTAAAAGGAGCTATAGTCTCGCTATTCCCTACGTGTCCGTGAGCGACACGAACGTTTATAAGGAAAACCTTTTGGGATATTTTGGAAACGACGGAACGTGTATTTAAGAAAACATATATGGACATATATTATTATTTTAAAATGAGCGTCCGTCAGTTATGCCGTGAGTTACGCATTTCCGCGGCGGTTTAGAAAAGATTTTGCATGTATTTCATTCAGATTTTGGAGTTTTTCAAAGATGCGTACTATACACGTATTATAATATTTGACTAGTGTATATTGGATTTCAGTAGTGGATTTCGAGATCTGTATCTCCATTGTAACTCCGAGGATATGCGTGCAAAATGAGATGATTTGCGTAACGCTTGACGGAGTTCGATTTTGAGCATTGTACTCGTTTTCATGCGCACTTGACACGTTGTGTTATTTCTGCGTTTTCCATGATTTCGGAGCCCCGTTTTTTTGATACGATTATTGAAATATTTTAGATTTTGGGGATTTAAATTTAATTTCTGGGACTGAATTTTTTTAACGGGGGAAGATTGTAACATTTCAGAAAATATAAAATATTATTTTTGGAATTTAATATTAAAATAATATTTTTCCCGAAAACTGTCCGATTTGCGAAATTGGGGTTTTCGAAAAAGGATATAAATATATACCAATAATTTTTAAATAAATGGAAATTAAAATTATTTATTCATTTAATAATATAATTAAAGGATTTGGCATTTTTAAAATTTATTATATGCAATTTTGATAAAACCAGATTAGTGTACTGCTAATCGCGATTAGGCCAAATCCGTGTTTTCTACAGTTTTCCATGATTAGCGCACCATGACATGTTTCATTTCATTTGGGTTATTGGTGGTGAGGAAAGAAAAAGAAAAGGAAAAAGGGTCAAAGGGCACAAAAGGTCTTGGGTTAGGTAGATTGTGAGAGAGTGTGTGTGTGATTATGTGAGAGAGAGAGAGAGGACTACTGCCACTCTATTGTTTCCCCCATCATTTTGTTGTTCTCTCCTTCATCTTTCTCAAGCTTACAACCCTCCCCTTCCATCCCTAAATCTATCTCCTAATAAGCCCCAAAACCCTACACTCCCTTCACAAAAATTAATACCCTCTTCAACCTCTACACATGGGACCAAGAAAAATTCAGTTTTGATGATCTTAGGGATTCGTGGGTGCTATATGAGGTAATCCCTTCACCAATTGGGTAGTTTTTCATTTACCTTAGTATTCACATGTGTTTAGATGTGAAATTGTGAAGATTAGTGAGACTTTGGGAAACCCTAGTAAAGGGTTGAGTGTTTGTTGAAATTGGTGATGTGTAGTGGCTGCCTACAAGCCTTAGTGGTGTTTTACTGACCTGGAACAGGGGATGGAACCCAAAACACGGATTTAGAAACCCCGACATCGGATAAATGTATGATTTGTGAGGGTATTTTGGTATCTGGAGCAACCCGGGGACACTAGAAATGATTTTGCAATTACTGGGAGTCGTGCAGTCACCTAGGAAGCTACCACTGAAACCCTAGCCCCATACCCTAACCCAAGGCCGCGGATTTATCCATTCTGGCCGCAATTTGCGGCCAAAGCTGGGAAATAGGGTCCCAGGTTTGGTCCATGGCTCCTTTTGCACTAAAATAGACCCCTCCAATATGCAGAATTTGCTAATTGTCACCTGGGGAAAATCTGGGAGCATTTTGGTGTGTTTTAGGCTATGTTTTCCGTATTTTGAAATGCAATTTCTTGACATTTGGATTTGTATTTGGTTGTTGGATGTTTGTACATCGACAACAGGGGTTGTTTGACTGTTTTGCACGTGTAGGCCATAGGTTCTAACCTATTAGCACACCGTGCGCCGTATCGGTTTTCCGGAATCGATTTTAATACGTACTGTGATTGTTTATTATTGTAGGTACCCTCGTATAGATTCCGAGGCGAAGGAGTGCGGCGTCATCGATTTCGGCGAGCGAAGACCAGGTGAGTGGATCTATATCCACGGGGGAAGTCGGGTGGATGGCGTATAGCACCCCCATAAAGTATTGATAGAAAACTGATTATAGAATGTGGTTAGGAAATCTAGAGTAGGAAACTAGGGATATAGTAAAGGATAGTTAGTGATACTATATTAGAAAATAAGGATAGTTAGAAATGAGATAATACAGCTATTATGTGATGACGGAAATTCGAGGACGACATTGTCGATATTGCCGTTTAGGGTACCGTAGGACTAGATTGTCTCTGTAGATGCGTCATCCGAACCATACCTTTTTCTAAATCGAAGAGTCGTATATATATTTTAAAAATATACCTTCAGTGATGTTACAGTTTTTCAAATGATATCTTTTTCTTAAAAACACCGTAACCCCTATTTTCAAAACTACGATTCGCTACTTTAAAAATCTGATTGTATGGTTCGGGTGTGTATGTTAGATTAGATACCTATACTTATAGCAGAGATAGAATGTTTAGGTAAACTCAGATTGATATGAGTTATAAATGCGGTGAAAAGATTATAAGACGGATATGGTGATCTGATGATGTGTTGGTATACGGATGCGAGTCGATCGAGATGATTTATACCTAGTCGGTCCCCTGATGTGAGATTATTGCGGATGTGACCTGGTACATAGGTAAATATATATATATATATATATATATATATATATATATATATATAGAATGTTGTGAATCATGAATGATATGCCGTACGTTATTTCAGGCCGTACACTCATTTGTCGTATAGAATCCCTATTAGCTTAATGCCGCCGTACGATGATTTTCCGTGCGCGATGAGTATGACTTGATGATTGATCCTTACCCTTGACTAGAGGTCGCCGTACGATGGATCATACCGTACGCGAGTTTGTTAGGCTGGATGCCGATTGATAGATTCCCCGACTTGGTCATATTAGATACGTATACCCGTCAGCATTGCATATGATTTACCTTATGCTGCATTCATATTATTTTCATTGCATTGCATATACCTGTGTTAGTACACTTGCACCATTATCGATGATGCATATGTTACACGTACACATATTTGCCGGCTCACACACTTCATCATCGATAATTGCCATGTCACTACACAGTAGGATTGCTGCATCATGATATGACTCTTTGCATAATTTGCCTTCTATAGTTACCTGTGCACTTTTGTACGATGTTGCATGATATATTGCTATGCTTACATTTCCATCACATGTCGCATACATCATGCTTTATGATTTTACGCGTTGAGGTATGTTGTTTTCATGAGATTTCTGGATTTGAGAACCGTGGCTATTTCAAAAAAAGCATGTACTGTTTTAAAAAACCGGTTTCTCTGGATATGATATTTTAGTGCGTCCACTATGCGTTTTCGCGGTTCTGAGACGTGTGATTTGTGAAACCTGATTCGAGGGGGCGGATGATTCCGTTTGTGGGTACATGGTGGACCCGGGATGGTTCCCCGGGGCGAGAAATGTTTTTCGTGGAGTTGACAATAAGCCTAGCATGGTGGCGAGTACCTACCGGTGATAGTATTTGGGCTCGGCGGATATCCGGAGGATACCAACCAGAGTCGAAAGATGAGATGGGCCGATCCGGACTGACGGAGCCCGTGGGCCGATTCGGACTGACGGAGCCTGATATATGAGGATTTACGTGCCGATGCTGGGCACAGTTTTCATGATGTTTTCGAGTGTCGATGCTAGGAACTCAGGTTCCATGATTTTGATGTGTCGGGAGGGACACCGTTGATAGATATATATCCTCATACTTTCATGCACACTCCTTTATGATATTTACGTGCATGCAGACATTGATTGCACACTCCTTTATGATATTTACGTGCATGCAGACATTGATTTTGGGTGGACGAGATCCATATGCATGCATTGACTATTACTGTTGTATGTTATCCACATGCACATAGGTTTTGATTACCCTGTTGGCACGTATACTGACCCGGTCACCCTAGATATCATATTATTACCTTTATGATATAGTTGACCTAGGAGTCGTTGTTTATTCGATTTCTATCTGTTGATATTTTTCTACTCACAAGTTGGCGACTCACCCCCATTGTGCCACAGTTTTTGCAGGTTGACCGCCTGGATCCATAGCGGCTTCGCTGACACACAGTTGCATTGAGTGTTTTGCATTAGTAGGTGGGATATTTGTATCATTCCCACTCTTGTATCTACATTTCATATTGTATCTAGTTAACTCCATCAATCAAAAGTTGTAAATTGTATAAGTGATGAGACTTAGTGAGGCTTGTAGTTGCGAGATTTGAGCGATGGGTTTTATATTCACTTTTGGGGTTATATCTTGCTCATTTCTTTATCTTTTTGTGGTGAATTTCGCCGTTGGGCTTCGTATACTCAATTATATTGTATTGCGTGGTTGTGATCCGCCGTTTGGCGAAGAGCTAGCTCCTGCTTGGGGATGCCATTATCCTTATTATGTATTTGTAGTTTTGGATCAAAAAAATACAAAGGAGGTGCTGGCAAAATTTTTAAAAAGACGAAACATATTTTCAAACTAGTAAACATCACTTGAATCATTCATGTTTCTTTCTATGCATTAAGAAAAATTTGATTTCATTATACCTTTATTTCAAAACTTCACCTCCTTTACTTTTCTTAAAAGGTTTAGATTTCTGGGTTTCAGCTTACTTGAATTCCGTTACGCCTTTAGACGTTGCATGATTCAAGTGTTGGTCACGAGCCATTATTTCGGGTCGTGACGCTTTTGGCGACGGGGTTCTCCTACAGTCACTTGGTCGGGGCTATGGGGCGTGGCTATCTATTAAGTTTACACGCCGAGTATCTTCGTACGCTACGTGCTTGCGACAGACTTTTGATCACATAAAAATCCCGTGGCAACCGATCAAATGAGACTAAATTGCTAGATTTATAACATTCAAATTAGTTATCTCATAACTTCTTTTGTGGATTCCAAATATTGTATCCCATCACATAATATCCGGACGAACTTTAAACTTTTTGATCGATTTATCAAAGTCCCACAATTTCCCGACAGCTCAACACTTGAGCACAGTTCAGTAATACCCAGAATATGCCACAATACCTATGCACCAGCCGTAGAAAGGCAAACCCAAGCCTCACTCATGTTGCCACGGAACTACGGAAAACCCTAGGGTATGACCGTGGTTCCGCGATCCAAAAAGTCGAGTTAAGGTTTCATTCTTCTAGAGGGTTCATAGGATTACCTGAATGTTTTTCCGAATACTTTAAACTTGGAAAAATGGGTTTTTGACATTTGATCGAACTTTTTAACATCGCCTAGACAACATGCGAATAACCCGAAATAATGTTAAAACTTCGAATTCGAAACACTCCGAATTGCTTATAGTGTAAGATTACATCACATGCAAAATTAGCAAAAACAAACAACACCTAAAACATCAAAAGCAAGTCACTAGAGCACACAAAAAATTTAAGGGCATTCCAACAAAAAGTGGCCGGCCCCAATACATGTGATCTCGGCCAAATCCAAGAAGAACCCCTTGAAATTTTTTCTGTGTTCATGATATATCACATATAACACTCTGTACTTGTTTAAAATTTGTTTGACAATTATTTAAAATCGACAGAAACCTCATTTTGGCGTTTCAAGTTTCGGATTATTTCGGTTTCGTAATCTTAACAAAATCCGTATAAATTTCTAGCATGGCTCTGATACCACTGCAGGGTTACCTAGCACGGCAGCATGGTTTCGGGAGGCATCGTCCATGCCAAATTCCAAAATTTGTCGTTTTAGCTAACCCTAACCCTAGAATTGTCTACTAGAAATCCGACGGAATGATATACAAACACATTGTAACTAAAAGTGAACAAGGAATACAACCTTTATAGACCGGTCCTTCACTTCAATAGCTCCGTGTAGTAGTCCCTTCGCTGAGATCATGAACTCCGGACTCTAAAGAGGCTCCCATGAAGAAACGAACATGCTTGCTTCGAAGTCTTCGAGGCCGAAGATGATCTACGTCGAGGAGACACTAACCCAAGCTATCTCTTCACTAATTACGGAATTAGTTAAGCAAACACCCTATACTAAATGGCAAGTAGTAGAGGATGATGAAGTAGGAAGTTTGCTCACATTAAAAATGATTTTCTCACTCATTTTCCATCTACTCCATTGAAGCTAGAAAGCTTTGAGGAGGAAGAAGAAGAAGCAAGTGATCAAGTGACGAATGAATTCATGTTGTGGTTAGAAATGCAACCAAGGTTTGAGTATGTCATGCTTAACCCTTATAGAGAGTTAACTATGAGCTAGGTTTAAAGGTTAGGTCAAATAATATCTTAGGCTAGACAAAAGGAGTGGACAAAGTCAAAGATGATTACAAGCTTCTACAAGCTTTCAACAAATATCAACCATGACTAATTCCACAAATTTTGAATTACTTAATGATAAAATATAAACCCTAATCTTAACCCTAGCATGGTTTAATCACTATAAACCCTAGTTGCATTTGTAACCTAGCATAATAAAAACATGTACACAAATATACATATCACATATATACAATGTGCACAAAGTGAGAAGAAGAAATCACAAGTGAGCTTAATATTAGTAACGTAATATAATATATCAAATATATAATTATACATTAAATTATTAAATCAACCCTTGATTTAATAATCTGGTTATATCACATATAACCGACTAATATCATGTGTAACAAGTTATCGAATCAACACATGATCCGATAACCCGGCTATATCGCATATAACCGACCAATGTCACAAATCGCAAGAATAGAATACGGTATCTCATATCGTATCAATCTCGGTCCCGTACATATCACATATGTGCTTCTACTCCGTTTCTCTTGAGCCAGGAAATCTCTGTGTAGGACTCTAAAGACTCGTCAATATGCCGGTGGTAGGTGATGATCATATCTAACACCCACAAGCCGCAAGCGGTCTGCTAAACGTAACGGCCACCCAGGTATTGAGCAATCAGAAGATTGGCAAGCTGTCACGACCCGAAAGAGCACGTGACTGGCCCTTGAACCATATGAAGTCTAAAGGACTCCATTTGATCCAAGTAAGCCAAAAGTCCAGAAATCTAAAACCCATTTATGGATAAATTAATATACAAGCAATACACTATACAACGCCGAATGGCGAGAATCAAATTCAAAGAAACCCAGATAAGCATGAAAACTGCAACACTACTAAGCGCGACTCTAAGGTCGAAATAATACATCACTAGTGTCTGAGTCTGAAACAATATACAAGTTTTTGGTTGATGGAATTTCTAGATACAATGAATAATATAAGTACAACGACGGTTCTGATACAAAGAACCCACCTACCAAGCAAATCACCCGCAAAGGAAAGCAGTGTGCCAGAAGTGCCGCTATGGAACGTGTATGGAAAGCCCTACAAGAACTGTGGAACAACGAGGGTGAGTTTCAAACTCGTGAATAGAGAATATCTACAAGCAGAAATCGAATGCAAGACATAATCCTAAGTCAATACAATCAGTATATAATATAACCCTCAAGAGTAAGTCTGAAGCATGAAAATATGGCAGTGTAACATCTAATCATGTAGGTAGTGCCAAGTACTCGTGCTAGTGCTTCAGATAATAACATGTCATAAATGTAAGGTATGTCAGCAAGAAGTAAACATGATGAAGTATCAAATGGATATCAATACACATATATTAGCGTCCCATTCCACTAATATTGGTGTAAGGGTATATATAACAGCGCCCTCGTACCCTGTTATATATACAATTGAAGTATGATCAAGGTAGTCAAGGTCTGTATGTAATCAATGTTTATATAAACGTGGAACCCGTCCACCCGTCACCCAATGACAATAAACGTGGAACCCATCCACCCGTCACCTAATGACAATAAGCAACATGTATGTAAATATGAGGATATAATCAAATCATGGAAAACATCATGAAACTCGTGCCTAGCATCGACACGTAAATCCTCATCTATCGGGCTCCGTCAGTCCGGATCAACCCACGGGCTATGTCTGCGGAATCGGCCCTCGGCCCCGGCAGTACGCCCATATCCATCCATCGACTCTGGTCAGTATCCTCCGGATAACTGCCAGGTCCAACCAATCACTGGTAGGTATTAGTCCCTCTGCCATGCTCACCGTCTACTACACAGTGAAACCGTTCTTGCCCCGGGGTACCATACCGGGTCCACCAGGTACCCGTAATCGGCCTCATCCAACTCCTCGATTCGGGTTCACATATATCACTCTAGCACCGAGAAAACACATGGTGGACACACCGAAATATCATATCAAGGGAAATCGGGTTTTTAAACAATTAACTATTCTCTTTGAAATATCCACGGTTTCCCAAATCCAGAATTAACATGGAAACAACATATTTCAATGCGTAGTCTATGCAAGTATGAAGATATCAATATATGTGTACAAGTATGGGTATGTGTCATCTAAATGAAACGCAAGTATAACAGTATATCATGCAACATGGAAATAATAGTATATACATACAAGGTCATATCCTGATGCAATAATGCTACTGTGTAGTGACATGGCAATTATCGATGAAGAAGTGTGTGAGCCGGCAAGCAAGTGTACGTGGAACATACGCATCATCGATAATGGTGCTAGTGTCCTAGCAACATGATAGTAATATAGCAGTAAACATATGCAAAGCAATGTGAATAGCAGGAATATGCGGAAATTGAATAATCAACGTAACAGTATAGAATCTACACCCATATGTATATGTCATGCAGTTATGCCATTTGAAATAAGAATGACTCGGTCTAGTCTAACATCTACTATGCCAACTGCAGATCTAAGTATCAAGTCAATCAGGAGGGGTAAGGAGACCACCTAAGTCTGAGTCGATATATATATATATATAATAGTCGGTGATCCCGCCTCAATAGTATCGCGTACGATACCATATATCATATGCCAATCCTCATGTCATGAGTGCGGATCTATCATCAATATAGGCTCGTACGGTAAGTCGTTGTACGGCATCCCATTAACTGGGTACGGTCAATATCTTATTCCTCTCAACAAATATCAGGTATCACTATCATCATCTCACATACTCTGGGGTACAGATCTATGTCTAGTACAACTGATACCATCTACAAAGTATGAATGCGTGGGTAAACACCCATCCTAAGCCCGCAAGAATCACATGTCGTATCCTAAATACGAATCATATCACATCACCGATCTCACGGCACAAAGCCCAATATCATTGACTCATCTCCAAAGTCATCCAATATCATCATCAACACCGTGTAAGTATAGTGAAAATGCAAGGGTGTGCGTGTGGGTGTAAACCTATTCTAGGGTTCGCGACTATGAGCTATACTAATTTACTTCTAACCCTAAGCTATCCATACTACACCTAACACAACATCCATGACACACTGTACTATCAAGCATAATATATAGTATACCAACTTCGGACTGCGGCGGTGCTATACGCCATCCACCCAACTTCTCCCAGTAGATATAATCTACTCACCTTGCGTCTTCATTTGTCGACGTCGCCATGCGCTCGCTTGTCATCCTGAAGTCTTCATAGGTACCTACACGTCAAAGTATCATAATACGTATTAAAACCAAATCAAAGCTAAAACGGCACACCAAACCTAAAACGATACGATAAGGGGCCTATAGGTTAGAACCTATGGGCACGCCTTCAAAACCATCAATCAACCCTCGATATCGTCGTATAAACGCCAAATAGTCGAGGTAAAACACAATACACAATTTCAGAACTAATAATATGGAAACACGAATCCAAAACAGCAACTAAGGGAATAGGCTCCAGATTTCACCCTAGGTCAAATCAGACAAATCTATACATACCAGGGGTCTAAAATATACATGTAGAAGCTATAGAACAAACACGAGACAAAATGGTGGGACCCAGGCCGCAAATTGCGGCCAAACAGATTAAATCTGCGGCCTGGAAAATGAAGTGGGGGCTACGGCTTTGTGTGATGGTTCCTGGGTGCCTGCACATCTCACTTTCAAATCAATTTTATTTTGGGATGCCTCGGGTGATAACAGATCTCATATAAGCTTCACAAATTCCACAAACTTTCCGATATCGGTTTCTAAATCCATATTCCGGGCCTTAAGTCTCAGGTTTGGGTCTCCATTCATGCACTAGGGTGTTAATATAACCTCAACTGAGCTCAATTTCATATTGCAACACAAAATTTCCTCAAACCCTAACTAGGTTTTCCTCAAGTCCACAAAATCAACCAATATCGGTTCTAAACTACATATGGGGTATAAGTAATACTAAAACTAAGCTAAGGGTTCAGAAAATACCTCATTCGGTAACTCAAGAATTTTCTTGAGTTGCCCCTAGTGGCCAAAATCCTTGCTTCTTTAGTCCAATGTGTAGATCTTGAGCTTGTGCACACTTTTAATGAAATGGAGATTGGGTTTTGGGATTGTATTTAAGATGGTTTGGGGCTTGAAGATGGGAGGTAGGGTGAGGAGCAGGAGCAGCAGCAGCAACTTGAAGGAGAGGGAGGGAAAATGAATGAGGATTGAAGAGAATGGCCAAGTCTTGGTCAACACATCTCA
Organism: Agapanthus africanus; assembly: GCA_030015575.1. NCBI lineage: Eukaryota > Viridiplantae > Streptophyta > Magnoliopsida > Asparagales > Amaryllidaceae > Agapanthus > Agapanthus africanus. The sequence goes on along the minus strand of CM057339.1, from coordinate 486,264,590 downwards.
CCCTCTCATTCTCTCACTTGCCCATACCCAATATTATAATCCTTTCCTATTTCTTTTCTTTTCTTTTTCTCTCAAAATCCTTCTCCCAAGAATAGTAAATCCAAAGTGAACCATGGCAAGAAAATGCACAAGTGTGATAAAAATGATATGTGCATGTTTTGCACAAAAAGCTAGAAAAACCGATTAGCGATTTTTAATCGCGATTAGCACTAAATTAGCATATAACTAATCAATTAAACTTAGAAATGACATAATTCTCTAAATTACCCTATTTTAGAATTTTCCATAATTTTTCCCAAAATCTCCCCCCATTTATTTGTATTTAATTATATCGAATTATTAAAATAATCAATAAAATAATATTAAATTATTAATTTCCCAAAAATAATATTTTTATTATTTCGAAATGTTACAATCTACCCCCCTTAAATAAATTCGGTCCCCAAATTTAAATTTAACTCCCAAGTACTAAAACATTCAGTCAAAAATCCAAATTGTCGGAGCTCCACAAACATCAATCCTAAGACGTAAATAAGAATACCCCGTGCGTCAGGTGCGCACGGAAAACAGAATCCACATAAGTACCATTCTGGTGCAATGGGTGTGCACACAACATCTGTCATAGGCAACGTGTGTGCCTGACAGCAAAACCAGGTGCATCTGACATGCCTAAGGAAACCCGATTTAGTGCATCTGGTGTGCACCAAAATCGTACCTCAAAACACTAAGGGTGCACCCAATGCTAGCAGCGCAGGATATCTACTTGCCTCTTGCTCACGGTCTGGCGTCCTCTGTCTCTGGGTCCTTATCTTCTCTGTGGATTACCAATCTCACAATCGATCGGCTCATCGGCCCTGTCAGGTGTGCTAACGGGGATGATTCCGTTCTGGCACTTCTCTCGGTCAATCCTCATGACCACTCGCAAAGCAGAATGTTACTAGCGTTAGCCTCTAGCTCTCTGAATGCCCGTGACACATCTGATCCTGGGTGCAAAAGTCATTGCAGCAGTGTCCTGGAAGGAATCCTGCTCAAGGTCTCTTCAGATCTTACCTATGCCGAACTGTACGGAGGCTGGCTCTCTTGCATAATCTCTTCTTACTCGATGGACATTTGTGTCCTCAGCACAACATTTTCTCAGAAATTGGTCGCATCCCAACGCCTCTGTAAGCATATCAGGTCTCTAGCCTCGACAGAAGTAATGACAGCTCGTCAGCGTCTCGCACGAACCTTTGGCTCCACTCCTCTATATCGTCGTCCACTATGACGTCACGCCTTGCTATCCACGCACTGCACTGTTCTCGGCCACGGTGAATCCGATGTCTCTCGCACGGACTCAAAATCGCGTACTCTGTAGCTTTAACATTCTGTAGATGATGTCTGGCCGAACAGGTCCTCGGGAACGCGTCCCAACCATTGGAGGAATACTCAATACTCGTCCGTCCTTGATCAACTTGCAACGCATCTGGGTAAGGTCCTTTACCCGAACCTGGTCAACTACCTCGTCGACGATGTCGAACTCTGGCCTACTGGGTGTGCGCAATATGACCACTCCTGGGTCTAGGTCTTCTCGTATCGTATTCCAGAAAGGTCCTGTCGAGGTCTCTCTCTCAAATCTCATTCCTGCCGAATTTCCCGGAAGTCATCATCCATTGCTGAAGCTGATTCTTATTCCGGAACGGCTGCATACTTATCGCGCCTCTTTCTGGAAGATATATCCCTATACAACGCCTCTGGGTGCGTATCACATCTCTAATGTCAGCGGAGTGGGACGTCATCTCGTCGAAATCTCTTGCGAACTCTTTTCTTCACTCTGCTTCAATGTCAACTGATTCGGACTCGTCTCATCGTGGCTGCATGGACTGTACTCCAATGGCTATACTCGTATCTGGAGTCTCCCAAGCAATGCATCCTATCACATGATATCCGAAAGATGTCGAATCATTCGATCGACTCGTCAGAGCTTTACAATCCCCCAAGAGATCAACATCTTGAGTACAATTTAATAGTATCGAGTACATGCCACAGCGTCAATGATCCAGCCGTAGAAGGGCAACCCAAGCCTCACTATTGGCGCCGCAGAACTGCCGCAACCCTAAGGTTCAAAGGCTTTCACACGGTCATTATGTCAAGTTAGGGTTTCATTCTTCTAGAGGGTCCATAGAATTGCCTGCATGTTTTTTTTCCGAATACTTTAAACTTGGAAAATGGGCTCCTAACATCCGATCGTCTCTATCGACTCTCAATGTCTCCGCATGAAGTCGTCTCTAGCTGGAAACAACCTAACTGATGACCTCGCATCGGTAAACGAACGAATCACATGTCCTAGTCATTCATCCTCGGTGACTAGCGACCTTCCATCATATCTCTAAGTATATACTCGTGCTGCAGTAGCTCCAATCATCTGGGCGATATCTCGTCATTTGCAGCAGCAACTGGCTCATTCGTCTGTACGTTGAACAGCGCCTCAATACTCCAGGAAAGACAATACATTGGCGGTCATCTCTAAATCGGTCTGCTCTAGATCTGAGTGAAACACTTCGCACTGGAAATCTTCAACTCAACTGGGCCTGCTCCGGCGCATAAATTGGACGAATCACCTTCGTCTCTCAAATCGGGTAGACTAGCTATCATCTGTCTCATATCTGCCTGGAAACTCTGGCGATCTCAGCTCGTAAGCTCCGGAAGCGACATCCTGTCCATCTCAGTAACAGCTGTTTCATCTGTCTGCACGGCAGGCGACATCATAATCTCCGAGGTATGCTGTACATCAACAGTCCTCTCTCAACTGGCAGCTCTAATAATGGCCCGATCATCCGGTGCAAACCAAGCACTCGCCCCCACTAGAGGTCACAATCACCAATACTAACTCGAGACATTCTCATGTCACCAGAAAATACAATGGTCGGCCTTCGTACCAGACGAGCTCGCATTGACCGTAACCCTGGCAGCAGCCCAAACCGCGCTCAACATGGCGACAGGAACCTCAATCGAGTATCGAAGAGAGCAGATCAAAGGCAAGAAGGAGAACAACAGATCCAGAGTGGATACAAGATCATAAGAAGGAACAACATCAATAAAGGTATGATCATGAAACTAATAGAATCGGGGATCTCAAATGGATGTTTAATCACCGATATGAAGAGGATCACTGATCTCGAAAATATGTACATCCTAAGGTTCCTTAAGCGGAGTGGCGTGTCGTAAGTATGCCGCGGAACATACCCACGGTACGTCACTCTACTTTAGTCACCTATTCCATCAACCAAGGGTCATCCTACGCGACGAAAGTTCGGGTCTAATACCCCCTCGACTAAGTCTAAGTTCCGTAAGGTCAAGCCTAAGTTCTGTATACATACAGACGCCCTAGGCTCCACATAGTCAAACTTAGACTCGAACCAAGGTCAACCTAGCGCTCTGATACCAACTTTGACACGACCCGAAAGAGCACGTGACTGGCCCTTGAACCATATGAAGTCTAAAGGACTCCATCTGATCCAAGTAAACCAAAAGCCCAGAAATCTAAAACCAATTTAAGGATAAATGAATATACAAGCAATACACTATACAACGCCGAAAGGCGAGGATCAAATTCAAAGAAACCCAGATAAGCATGAAAACTGCAACACTACTAAGCGCGACTCTAAGGTCGAAATAATACATCACTAGTGTCTGAGTCTGAAACAATATACAAGTTTTTGGTTGATGGAATTTCTAGATACAATGAATAATACAAGTACAACGACGGTTCTGATACAAAGAACCCACCTACCAAGCAAATCACCCGCAAAGGAAAGCAGTGTGCGAGAAGTGCCGCTATGGAACCTGTACGGAAAGCCCTGCAAGAACTGTGGCACAACGGGGGTGAGTTGCCAACTCGTGAATAGAGAATATCTACAAGCAGAAATCGAATGCAAGACATAATCCTAAGTCAATACAATCAGTATATAATATAACCCTCAAGAGTAAGTCTGAAGCATGAAAATGTAGCAGTGTAACATCTAATCATGTAGGTAGTGCCAAGTACTCGTGCTAGTGCCTCAGATAATAACATGTCATAAATGTAAGGTATGTCAGCATGAAGTAAACATGATGAAGTATCAAATGGATATCAATACACATATATTAGCGTCCCATTCCACTAATATTGGTGTAAGGGTATATATAACAGCGCCCTCGTACCCTGTTATATATACAATTGAAGTATGATCAATGTAGTCAAGGTCTGTATGTAATCAATGTTTATATAAACGTGGAACCCGTCCACCCGTCACCCAATGACAATAAACGTGGAACACGTCCACCCGTCACCTAATGACAATAAGCAACATGTATGTAAATATGAGGATATAATCAAATCATGGAAAACATCATGAAACCCGTGCCTAGCATTGACACGTAAATCCTCATCTATCGGGCTCCGTCAGTCCGGATCAGCCCACGGGCTATGTCTGCGGAATCAGCCCTCGGCCCCGGCAGTACGCCCATATCCATCCATCGACTCTGGTCAGTATCCTCCAGATAACTGTCAGGTCCAACCAATCACCGGTAGGTAGTAGTCCCTATGCCAGGCTCACCGTCTACTACACAGCGAAACCGTTCTCGCCCCGGGTACCATACCGGGTCCACCATGTACCCGTAATCGGCCTCATCCAACTCCTCGATTCGGGTTCACATATATCACTCTAGCACCGAGAAAACACATGGTGGACGCACCGAAATATCATATATCAAGGGAAACCGGGTTTTTAAACAATTAACTATTCTCTTTGAAATATCCACGATTTCCCAAATCTAGAATTAACATGGAAACAACATATTTCAATGCGTAGTCTAAGCAAGTATGAAGATATCAATATATGTGTACAGGTATGGGTATGTGTCATCTAAATGAAACGCAAGTATAACAGTATATCATGCAACATGGAAATAATAGTATATACATACAAGGTCATATCCTGATGCAATAATGCTACTGTGTAGTGACATGGCAATTATCGATGAAGAAGTGTGTGAGCCGGCAAGCAAGTGTACGTGGAACATACGCATCATCGATAATGGTGCTAGTGTCCTAGCAACATGATAGTAATATAGCAGTAAACATATGCAAAGCAATGTGAATAGCAGGAATATGCGGAAATTGAATAATCAACGTAACAGTAAAGAATCTACACCCATATGTATATGTCATGCAGTTATGCCATTTGAAATAAGAATGACTCGGTCTAGTCTAACATCTACTATGCCAACTACAGATCTAAGTATCAAGTCAATCAGGAGGGGTAAGGAGACCACCTAAGTCTGAGTCGATATATATATATATATATATATATATATATTTATATAATAGTCGGTGATCCCGCCTCAGTAGTATCACGTACGATACAGTATATCATATGCCAATCCTCATGTCATGAGTGCGGATCAATCATCAATATAGGCTCGTACGGTAAGTCGTCGTACGGCATCCCACTAACTGGGTACGGTCAATATCTTATTCCTCTCAACAAATATCAGGTATCACTATCATCATCTCACATACTCTGGTGTACAGATCTAAGTCTAGTACAACTGATACCATCTACAAAGTATGAATGCGGGGGTAAACACACATCCCGAGCCCGCAAGAATCACATGTCGTATCCTAAATACGAATCATATCACATCACCGATCTCGCGGCACAAAGCCCAATATCATCGACTCATCTCCAAAGTCATCCAATATCATCATCAACACCGTGTAAGTATAGTGAATATGCAAGGGTGTGCGTGTGGGTGTAAACCTATTCTAGGGTTCGCGACTATGAGCTATACTAGTTTACTTCTAACCCTAAGCTATCCATACTACACCTAACACAACATCCATGACACACTGTACTATCAAGCATAATATATAGTATACCAACTACGGACTGCGGGGGTGCTATACGCCATCCACCCGACTTCCCCCAGTAGATTTAATCTACTCACCTTGCGTCTTCATTTGTCGACGTCGCCACGCGCTCGCTTGTCATCCTAAAGTCTTCATAGGTACCTACACGTCAAAGTATCGTAATACGTATTAAAACCAAATCAAAGCTAAAATGGCACACCAAGCCTAAAACGATACGATAAGGGGCCTATAGGTTAGAACCTATGGGCACGCCTTCAAAACCATCAATCAACCCTCGATATCGTCGTATAAACGCCAAATAGTCGAGGTAAAACACAATACACAATTTCAGAACTAATAATATGGAAACACGAATCCAAAACAGCAACTAAGGGAATAGGCTCCAGATTTCACCCTAGGTCAAATCAGACAAATCTATACATACCAGGGGTCTAAAATATACATGTAGAAGATACAGAACAAACACGAGACAAAATGGTGGGACCCAGGCCACAAATTGCGGCCAAACAGATTAAATCTGCGGCCTGGAAAAGGAAGTGGGGGCTAGGGCTTTGTGTGATGGTTCCTGGGTGCCTGTACATCTCACTTTCCAATCAATTTTATTTTGGGATGTCTCGGGTGATAGCAGATCTCATATAAGCTTCACAGATTCCACAAACTTTCCGATATCGGATTCTAAATCCGTATTCCGGGCCTTAAGTCTCAGGTTTGGGTCTCCATTCATTCACTAGGGTGTTAATATAACCTCAAATGAGCTCAATTTCATATTGCAACACAAAATTTCCTCAAACCCTAACTAGGTTTTCCTCATGTCCAAAAAATCAACCAATATCGGTTCTAAACTACATATTGGGTATAAGTAATACTAAAACTAAGCTAAGGGTTCAGAAAATACCTCATTTGGCAACTCAAGAATTTTCTTGAGTTGCCCATAGTGGCCAAAATCTTTGCTTCTTTAGTCCAATGTGTAGATCTTGAGCTTGTGCACACTTTTAATGAAATGGAGATTGGGTTTTGGGATTGTATTTGAGATGGTTTAGGGCTTGAAGAGGGGAGGTAGGGTGAGGAGCAGGAGCAGCAGCAACAACTTGAAGGAGAGGGAGGGAAAATGAATGAGGAATGAAAAGAATGGCCAAGTCTTGGTCAACACATCTCACCCTCTCATTCTCTCACTTGCCCATACCCAATATTATAATCCTTTCCCATTTCTTTTCTTTTCTTTTTCTCTCAAAATCCTTCTCCCAAGAATAGTAAACCCAAAGTGAACCATGGCAAGAAAATGCACAAGTGTGATAAAAATGATATGTGCATGTTTTGCACAAAAAGCTAGAAAAACCGATTAGCGATTTTTAATCGCGATTAGCACTAAATTAGCATATAACTAATCAATTAAACTTAGAAATGGCATAATTCTCTAAATTACCCTATTTTAGAATTTTCCATAATTTTTCCCAAAATTTCTCCCAATTTATTTGTATTTAATTATATCGAATTACTAAAATATTCAATAAAATAATATTAAATTATTAATTTCCCAAAAATAATATTTTTATTATTTCGAAATGTTACACAAGCAAGCCTGCTTATACTCATGCGAATCCAATCAGTAATACTACCGTACAGTCCGGAATCTTCATCTGATATGTCGCATATCTCGTCTAGGGGTGGTAGACGTCAGACCCCAGTAACTTGATAAGTCGTGCCGATGTGAGGATCATAATGTTAGTGATATGTTTTCCTTATAGGCCATTACTGTACAAACGATGTATATTGTAATGGATGCTTGGACATATATATGGAGGACTTTCTTGCTCGACATGATAGTATGCTATCTGGTTGCTTTTTATCTTAACATGTACTCTAATTGTCTCTATGTTACATGTTGATAAAGCCACTAGGATGAGTACTTGACTACCAGGACTATGATGCAGATCATAATAGTGGGGACAATGTAGTTGCTAAGTACATCTTTCAAATGTTCCTAGTCGTAGGTGTATCGAGACAGGGCATCGATATACCAGAGTAGACTAGCGTATAGCTTCTCGACCCATGTTGATGGGCGATGGATGATACCATATCCATTGGTGTTTCACATCAGAGACAGTATATAGGTGCTCAGTGGAGACTGGGTACACTGGACGGACTCGCCGAGAAATCCCAGATGGTATTATACCTTACGTCAGATGGCAGTTCTCTGGTGACACTGGTACATGTTAGTCTGTAGACCCGAGATCGTCATAGAGACTTGTGTGATTCCCACTGTGCTTTGATTTCCACCTTACCACGTTGAAGAGAACGTGCAAAACGGTAGCTTTTGGGTACAGTCCCGAATCACATGGAGGCAATGAGCAATTGGAGAGGTTTCATCTCTCTCGGTGTTAGGAGTTGATGTTGCGCTGTGTTCGATTGGCTATAACTGGAAATCCCTGGCCAGGGTTGCTGAGATTTACTGGTAAGTTTTATAAGTAGTTTCTCGAACTATTATGGACCTCATATCGACACTACTTATCGGTTACTGGGGTCTGAAGTTTACCACCCCTAGACTGGATATGCGACATATCAGACGAAGAGACCGGACTGTACGGGAGTGTTACTTATTGGATTCACAGGATAATGTACAGGCTTGCTTGTTGATCTTCTGATCACTCAATACCTTAGTGCCTGTTACATTTTGCTGACCGCTTACAGCTTTTGGGTGTTTGATATGATCATCACCTACACAGAGGTTTCCTGGCTCAGGCAAAATGGAGTAGGAGCACATATGTGATATGTGCGGGATCGAGAATAATACGTGTATGTAATACCGTATTAGATTCTCATGATATGTGATATCGACCGGGTATATGTGATATAGCCGGGTCATCGGACCAAGTGTTAATTCGATGAATTGATACATGTTATATTAGTCGGTTATATGTAATATAGCCGGATTATTGGATCAAGTGTTGATTCGATAATCTAATCTATAATTACATATGAGATATATTACGTTACGTTAACTAATATAAGCTCACTTTATTGATTCTTTTTCTCACTGGATAATACATTGATGTATATGCTATATATGTTAATTGTATTATTTTCTTTTGTTACATTATATATTATATATGTGATATATAATATTGTAACATGTTAGGGTTAAAATTGCAACTAGCGTTTTGAGAATAAAACATGTTAGGCTTTGGATTAGGGTTAAAGTTTTGGATGAGCTTTGTGGAAGCTTCTTGAAGCTTTGACTTTTGTTCTCATTCTTTGATATTTTTGTGAGATATTTGTTAACCCAACCCAAACCTCTTCCCATGTTTATTCTCTACAAAGGTTAAGGATGCCATCTTTAACCCATGGTTGCAATTCTAATCTCACACACAATAATTTGTTATTCAACACAAAATGATTTCTTCTTCTTCTTCCTCTTGAAAGCTTTCTAGCTTTTGATTTGTGATGGATATTTTGTGAGAAATTGAAAACCAAAGAGTGCAAAATTCTTACTTCATCATCCTCATCTATTCTAGCCACTTAGATTAGGGTGTTTGCTTTACTAATACTTGATTAGTGAAGCAAGAGCTTGGGTTTGAGATTCTTGAAGGTAGATCATCTTAGTTATTGAATATTAGAAGCAAGGTTGCATCATTCTCTTCATGGAGCCTCTCTAAAGTCCGGCTACTTGATGATCGCAGCGAAGGGACCTCAACTGGGTGCTTATGAAGCGAATGAACGGACTACAAAGGTTGTAATCCCTAACTCTCAGATGTTAAAATGTTAACATGCTAGCTTTTGTTTGATTCTCTAGTTAATGATCTAGGTTTTGGGTTATCTATAATGGCAAAATTTAAAATTGGCATGATAGACGCCACCCGAAACCTTGCTGCCGTTGTAGGCAACCCAACAGTGGTATCAGTGCCTAGCTAGAGAATTAGACAGATAAGTGTAGGATTACGAAACCGAAACAACTTCGAAACACCCGACGAAAAACCCTAGTCTGTCAAAATTTTTCTGGAGTCATATTTTTTTTTCAAACAGTTGCAAAATATTGTATGTGATGCAATATGAACATAGCACAAAACCCACCCCCCCTGCTTGGATCTTGGCCGGCGACTAGGCTAGGTTTTCCGGCGACATCGGTTTTTCCATGGGGAAAGGGTTTGGGTTTTGTGGCGTGCTTCAGGTTCTGGGGTTTGGTACTTGTGGTGTTGTTTATTTTTGCTAAAATTACATGAGATGTTAATTCACTGAATTATAAATTCAGAGTGTTTCGTATTCGCAATTCTAGCTTTGTTTCGGTTTGTTTAGACAGTGTTAAAAAGTTCGAACGGATACCAATAACTCACTTTTTCCCCTGCCGGAAAATTTCCAAGTGTTGGATTTTTCCTTAGTTAAAGAACATTCAAATTCGTGCAAGTAACGTGGTGGACCCTCTAGAAGAACGAAAACCTTAACTTGATTATATGACCGTCAGAACCGCCTCTAAACCTTTGGGTTTGTGGTAGTTCGGTGTTGCCACATGTGAGGCGTTGGTTTGACCCTTCTATGGCTGGACCATTGGTACTGTGGTATGTGATAGATAATTTTAAACTAAGTTCAAGTGTTGAGCATATAGGGAAATTTTGGGTGTTTGTTGATTCGATCGGAATGTTTAACATCGCCTAACTTTTTCTGTAATGTGATACAATATTTGGAATCCACATGTAGTTATGGGATAACTAATATGAATGTTATAAATATAGCACTTTAATCTCAGATGATCGGTTGCAACGGGATTTTGATGCGATCAAAAGTCCGTCGCAATCACGTAGCGTACGCGGATACTCACCGGGTAAACATAATAGATAGCCATGCTCCATAGCCCCGAACAAGTGACTGTAGGAGAACCCCATCGCCAAAAGCATCCGTTTGGGTGCTCGCGGCAGCGGTGTTCTGCCTTAGTGCACTTCGTCGACGGCTTCGAGGGGTGTGGCCGTCTACTAAAGTTTCCGACGAGCATTCGATCAGGATGTCTGGAATCTTGTTGAATTGCCCGACTAGATATTGAAAAGTGTTTTCGAGATCGAGACGAAAATACGGGGTTTATAATTGTTATGCATGCAATGTCTAAGGAATTCATGTCTAAGGAGGTTGCGGATTCCAACTGTTGTAGCTTTACACTTTCTTTTCTGCGAACGTAAGTGTAATATGTGGTGTATCACCGGTTTCGTTGCTATACATCAACGACAATTAGGATACGCATATTTACTTCACTACTACAAAAAAGGGTTGCCCCTACGGATTTATCGGTAGGGGCAACTCACTGCCCCTACGGATATGTACGTAGGGGCGAAAAAACACCCCGTAGGTCCAAAGGCCGCAGGTGCAAGTTGAGACCCTGAACTTGCCCCTACGGACAAATTCAAGCCCCTACGGATATATCGGTAGGTGTTATAGCCCCTACGGAGTACCCCGTAGGGGTAATAAAATCATATATGTAATTTTTTTTTTGAATATATTGTATATACCTACGGATATATCCGTAGGTCCTTTTTCTATCCCTACGGATACCTCCGTAGGGGATATAAATTAGCCCCTACGGATAAGTCCGTAGGGGCCACTCCCAACACCCTGCACTGAGATCGGGGGAAAAATATCAGGAAACCTGATATTTTGCCCCTACGAATTTATCCGTAGGGGATAAACAGTGGCCCCTACGGACATATCCGTAGGGGCACCCCCAACACCCTGCACTGATATCAGGTGGGAAAATATCAGGTTTCCTGATATTTTGCCCCTACGGATAACGCCGTAGGGGCAACGTATGTACCTACGGCTTAATCCGTAGGTACATATTGTCTGTATTTTTTTTTTAAAAATGGGCTGCTAGATTTTTTCCCGCCCTGTGCACAATACTATATACATCAATCAAATCATATATTGCAGTATTCATAATCACATCTCACGCATATATATAATATACAAAAGAAACCTAAAAACTGAATATGATATAAATACAAACCAATATCAATATCATTTCAAAATGTAGTACAATGTGATATAAATACATGTTTCAAAAAATAAGAACCAAAAAGCTACCCTAGTTCGGTCCAGCTCCACCTCCGAATAACGTTAGAATAACGCGCGCCTGCTCCTCGGTCAATACACTCTGCAATGCTACATATAAGGGAGTCTGAGCGGCATGTGGAGCTGGCAATGTGGTCTGCGCAGCCGCCGTCGAGGTAGTCGCTTGCGGAGCCGCGGCTGCGGGAGTCTGAGTGGGTGGTGGAGCTACAGGAGCTGTCTGCGGAACCGCAGCCGATGTAGTAGCTTGCGGAGCCGCAGCCGAAGGAGATGCATGTGGAGGCTCGGCCGATCTACCCTGTCGCGTCTGGACATAACGTGTGTAAGAAGCGTGTAAGAACTGTGTATTATTCGAATTCGTTTCATTATTAAGTTATTTCGAAACCCTGTTTGGATATCTAGTTTGGAAAAGCGTTGTTTATTTTAATTACATATGTATGTATGATTAATCAAACTTAAGTCTAAAACCAAATAAGCTCAAGCTACGTACTAATTATGGATATGTTGATATGTATATAATATGAAATGATATTTTACTATAAAGTAGTATACATACCAGCATCTCCTTCAACTCCTGAACGGTGGCCCTCAAGCTATCCAGTTCCTGATGGACATGCCGGTCACTGGAGACGGAGGAAGTAACCGCCAGGGTGGAGTCCAACCTCATATGTGCCCTGCTAGGGCCCAATCCCCGGCCTCTCTCCCAACCTCCGTGGTGCCCTCCGTGTGCGGCGTCCAGAACTGGGGTCAGCAGCCTCGGATCGTTCTGTCCGGTAAAATCGATCCCCGAGGCCTGGGCCTGCTCAACCACCCGCTCCTACACCCACATTAAGCAGTAAAGTATAAGTATAAAATTTAAACTTGAACCTTCCAAAACTAAAATTCCAAATTTGGGTAGAAAAAATATTAACACTTACGCTGTACTCCTGGGTAGCGACGTCGGGACATCGAAGCTCGCCCGTGGCGGGATCTGTCGAGGTGCCGTATTCTGAGCGGCCTGTTTCTGCACAACGCATTAACATTTAGTTTTCTAATTAAGAAACACAAAGAAATAAATTATATCATAAATAATGAATTAAATTTAAAATACATACTTGTTTGCGTTCGGAGTCGAAATAAGCGCACAATATAGGCCATGTCTCTACGTCGACTCTCGCAAACGCCGGAGTAGATAGGAGGGCCGCTCTCTCTGCCTCGGGGGTCGCTATCCACAGGGAGTAGCAGTCGGCCTTCAGCTCATTCCTGTTGTATCGGACCTTGGCCTGCATGTTCTTCATCAGGCCATTGTACAGAGCATGAAGGTCGAGCACCCTCCCCGGGTGATCAGGGTCGGCTACAGGCTGAAAATCGTAATCCAACTGAAAATACAAAAAAAAAAACATTGTTATTAGATTGCAAGTGTTAATAATAAATATATTGGATAGATCAAATGAAAATATATATTAATACATACCCGAGCCTGTTCAAAGAAGAGGGCGAATGAGCGTTGGTGCTGTTCGCCCCACTCAACGTGAAGTGGATAGTTCTTCACGATCCGGCTCTCGTCCCCCAAATACCGGCCGAACCTCTCGGCATGAGGACCGGTATAGCGATAGTCAAGGGTAAAAAATAGGGGGAATGCTGCCTCCCCCCTAGCTCTATCAGGCCTCAGCCTATGGGACTGATTCGGGCCTCGAGTCCCCCTCTGGGGATGGAGAGGCCCTGCGTCTGCATGAAATATCAAGACAATCAATAATAAGACAAAGTTGTATTAAGAAATCAAGGTTAATGGAGAGGCATAGAATCTTTCAAGAACGAAAGAAGCATTGTGAATGACTTGTTGCTCCATCCATTTAGGCACTTAATTTGGAAAAGTTGGACGAACCATGAGAGGGTGTAATACTTCGCATTCTCATAAATTGGTTTCCTAGCATCATTCATGAAATTTTCATATTTATCCGCACGCGGTCCTTGACCGGAAGGAATGTCATCTTCGGTACGAATAGATTCACCTAGGGCAGCCTCTACCATATCCTCCATTTCTTCTGATGGAAATAAATTTCCGTATCCTGCCGTATTACCGAATTATTCTTCTTCTCCTGCCGCATTATCGTGTTCTCCTTCTTCTACCGCAGTACTGCATTCTTCTCCTTCCCCGTGATATTTCCAAGTTGAATAAAGTCTAGTAAACCCATGTTTTACAATATGAAGCTCTGCCAATTCTACCTTCTGCCAGTACTTATTGCCACATCTATCGCACGGACAGAGAATCTTCTCTATTATGATCTTATTATATGCTCGTGCAAATTCAAGGAAAGCAGCAACTCCTGCGACAAACTTAGGTTGCATACGTTGTTTCCAATCCACATACATCCAGTCCTTAACTCTGACGTACTCATCGGCCATGTTAGACTGAATAATATATAAATTGTAGGTTATGCTGACTATATTGAGAAATATAAGAACGGGATAGTTACTGACAAAGGAGAAAATCCATGTATATGCTTTGTGTGTGCGTTTGTCGTTTAAAAGAATAAATTATCGCACGTTATGTTGACCGATAGACGGGGACTAAGTGGCGCTTTTAGTTTCATATATGGGTATCGATGGGAATATGAAGGTTCCATATTATCATATATTGGTTTTAACCCGAACATCTCGAATCGCTCTCTGATTATGCGTTTGTATGTATGTGTTCCGGCTGTCGGGGGTAGGCTTCTATCCCATTAAGAATGTATAGAGCGAACGCCCATCATTTGTGCTTTCAACCGTTTCGAGTAAATTTCGGCAGCACCTCCCCGCTGTTCTCCGAGTACACTGTAATAGAATAGATAATCATTTCAAAGCTGTGAAACAACGTTGAAATGAACATCTAATCTATCTTTGTACACGGAGAACCAGCGGAAAGATACCGACGAAATATCTCGAAACGGATGAAAACACAAGTGAATGAAGGCGTTTGCTTTATACATTCTTAACTTGTCCACACGGGACAAATCTATGGGTTACCATACGATTGAATTTTCTCGTCGCGTAGACTATACGACGGTTGTTAGTATCGAGCTATACTGTCCGATATTTAACAACCTTCATATAGTTCTAGGTCACGACGAGCATCGCACGTATGTTAACCGATAGACGGGGACTAAGTGGCGCTTTTAGTTTCATATATGGGTATCGATGGGAATATGAAGGTTTCATATTATCATCGAGTATCATATATTGGTTTTAACCCGAACATCTCGAATCGCTCTCTAATTATGCGTTTGTATGTATGTGTTCCGGCTGTCGGGGGTAGGCTTCTATCCTATTAAGAATGTATAGAGCGAACGCCCATCACTTGTGCTTTCAACCGTTTCGAGTAAATTTCGGCAGCACCTCCCCGCTGTTCTCCGAGTACACTGTAATAGAATAGATAATCATTTCAAAGCTGTGAAACAACGTTGAAATGAACATCTAATCTATCTTTGTACACGGAGAACCAGCGGAAAGATACCGACGAAATATCTCGAAACGGATGAAAACACAAGTGAATGAAGGCGTTTGCTTTATACATTCTTAACTTTTCCACACGGGACAAATCTATGGGTTACCATACGATTGAATTTTCTCGTCGCGTAGACTATACGACGGTTGTTAGTATCGAGCTATACTGTCCGATATTTAACAACCTTCGTATAGTTCTAGGTCACGACGAGCATCGCACGTATGTTAACCGATAGACGGGAACTAAGTGGTGCTTTTAGTTTCATATATGGGTATCGATGGGAATATGAAGGTTTCATATTATCATCGAGTATCATATATTGGTTTTAACCTGAATATCTCGAGTCGCTCTCTAATTATGCGTTTGTTGTGCATTCGTGTTGTATGTGTAACATGATTTTAAACCATTGAGATCAAGATTGATAGAACTGATCATCCTACATTACAATAGCATTCATCAACCAAAAACTATTATTGGAATGGTATACATCTATAACAATCAACAATTAAAACTACAAATATAGGATACTGATATCATAAAGCGTTATGAGACACATCATCTGCCACGTGTCGTGATCATGGAAATCGCTAATATTGAGCATCATCAAGATTAGATTATGGTTTTGAAGCAAGTTATTGAGCATCTTGGATTGATTGTCAAGTGTTGATTTTTATTTCAACACTTGACAGAATGAAAATCATAAATACAGTTGCAAAATGTGTTCCTCACCCCCATAAAGTGGATCTTAACAATCCAGACAAGATCATCATTGTTCAAATTGCCAAGGTAGACATAATCTCAGCAGTTATTTACGGTTGCTAGCTTGTATTGCTTGTTGCTATTCTTTTTTTTCCTTGTCCTTTCTTTCTTTCTTTTTTTGGGGGGGTGGGGGTTGTGTTTGAAAAGTTTTAACCAACTCACTGCTATTTCTAGGCAATGCAGGAATATAACTAGTTTTATCCCCCAAAAGAAAGAGCTTCAGGCTTCATGAGTCAAGCGATGTGTACGTATAATTATAGGATTTTCTTGCTAGCGGTTCATTTACAACTATTCTTTAGTCTATATACCTAGCATCTGCTACTAGATATTACATCTTGCATCAACACCCTGCATGTTAAAATCAAAATCGATTATTTTTTTCTTGATCTTTTTCTGATTTTCTACCATCTGTGTCGAGTAAATTATGATTAACATTGTATTTGTCAACTAATCAGAAGAGCCATTCAACCAGCCCCACCGTAACCCTAACCCCAGCCCCACTACCGTAACCCTAACCCCAGCCCCACCGTAACCCTAACCCCAGCCCCACCCTAGCAGCAGCCGAACCCCAACCCTAACCCTACCCCGACCCCGACCCCGACCGCCACCGCGACCCCTGCCCAACCCTATCCCCAGCCCCACCCCAGCAGCAGCCGAACCCCAACCCTAACCCTACCCCGACCCCGACCCCGACCGCCACCGCGACCCCTGCCCAACCCCAACTCTCGCGCGCGCAACCCAGACCCAGCCATGAACCCTAAGCCCAAAATAATCCAAAAATGCTTTAATTTACCTCGAGATTTATACCTGAACGGCTGCTGGTGGGCTGGAGCGACGACGGTGGCGATTTGGCGACGAAACCGGCGGTGGCGACGACGGTGGCGACGAAACAGGCGCTGGCGACGACGGTGGCGACGAAACCGGCGGTGGCGACGATGGAGGCGACGGTGGCGACGACGGAGGCGATTTGGGGTTTTTTTCTCGCGCGCGATTGAGAGAGAGAGAGAAAGTGAGCGTAGGCGATCGATCTGGGGTTTTGGTAAATAGATATTTACTTGCCCCTACGGATATAACCGTAGGTCCTTTGTTTGCGGCTCCGTAGGGGCAAACACCAAATTAAGAATTAATATTTTTATTCTTGGAGGTCGGTGCCCGTAGGGGCAACCTTTTAGCCCTACGGATTAATCCGTAGGGCCAAGTAAAATCTGCCCCTACGGATATTTTCATCCGTAGGGGCAACCCTCTATTTTACTAGTGCTTACGTTGATGACATATGATGTTATGTGCTGCTGTGATATGTTATATTGAATCGTCGTGTTCTGAATAGCCCGGGGTTTTATGTGAGATGAGAATTTTTATTTTCATTCATGTAAAATTCATTGTATGTAATATTCTTTTATTGGGGCACTTCTGGGTTAAGGATGATGTCACCATTGTATATTATTTACTTTTCCGCATTAGGATAGACCCAAGGCGGGGAGCACAAGTAACCGGGTTCTAGGGTCCAGTGGGAGACCATCTCGATGTGTCGAGACCGGGTTTCCTAACTCTAAAATTGGTATGGTTGCTTGCCGCTCTCGTCGGGGTCTAGGGGTGTGGGATTGAATATTCATCACGACCGTGGAATCCGTGTTTTATACAGGCTCGCAATAAAACACGGACCTCCTAATATATCCAATATTTCATATGTTTCTTCTGCTGCGATATCTATGATATGATCATTTGATATGTTGAGATAGATACAGGATATAGTATATGTGATATATTATATAGACGTTGCTTATGTTTTACACCCGCGCTAGCACTGCCCCGCTCTGCCGTTAGTTACTTAACCTAACGGTGCACCAGGGGACATTGAGGAGAATGCGGATGGCATAAGCGTACGTTGTATTTATCTATGATATTTAGGTAAACTAAAATGATGGGACTTCTTTAATGAGATTAATGAAATAAAAGAAACCTAAAGATGTTGTGGAATCGAATTTTCAAAAACATGTAGCTCTAGTTTTTGCTTTGCATAGCGGTGTTCTTTGTAGAACATCCAACACCTTATTTGATAAGGAAAGAGCCGAGATCCCTTCACCGGGAGTGACCTCTTTAGCGAAACTAGCAGATGCTACAAACTCGGTATGTCTTTTGATTACTTTTCTAGTTTTTTGCTTTGCATAGTGGTATTCATGAAATATCCCGCACCTTATTCGATAAGGAAAGAGCCGAGATCCTTTCACCGGGAGTGACCTTTTTAGCAAAACTAGTAAAGACCTAAAAAAAACACTCTATTTAAATCATTTGATTCTACAATGATATCAAGTTCATTACGCAAAAGGTTTTCTTAAAAACCTGTCGTAGCCCTCCGTCATTTCAGATAAGTACTACTTAGTATTCGTGCTAAGGTAGTTTGGCATGCGTCAAAGCGTAGTGTACGGTAGGTAATTAGTGCTTATCTACTAGCATATGATGCGATTGGATTAGGGTATTCGTACGGCGTTGTTTGGCATGCGTCAAGGGTCGTACGGGTGGGTTTAATTCAATCGGGAAATGAAGGGTTGAACTTGACTTGCGGTCTATGGTTTGTTGACCTTGTCAAGGTCATAGATCGCTCGGGGCAAAACATTATCGGGAATTTCAAGTGTTCAAATTTGCAATGAGATTGCATACCTCCTATGAGATAGTTGGATTCCGATACCCACTGCGAGTAAGAGTTAATCCTGGGACAGTTTTACACATTACAAATAGCCGATCAAGTAGGTGTCTAGAAAGGTGTTAACAGGGTTATTCCTTTGGGAAAACGAGGTTTATTTTAATTTGGTCCGTGCGAAAGCACGGGGAACCTCCCTCAAAGTACCGGCACTGGCCTGGCTGAAAGATTGGCGAACTTGTAGAGTGTAATTAATCCCGGCTAGTCTTTCCTTTTAGTGTTTTGAAGGAAGATTTGACTAAAACAGTAGGAGCCATCCTAATTAGATAAATTAATAACCAATCTAATCTTGCAAGAGTGCACGCTGAGTGTTTTCTTCTCTCTCTCTCTCCAGGTAGCAACCATGTCACTGCTTAATCAAGATAATAATACGGATGTATTAACATAACCTGCTTGTTATATTGAGCTAAGGAAGGTTGGTCCCGCTCTAACTTATAGTTGTTATAAGACCGAGCAGGAAATTGGGGATTACCAGAATTCCCGTGCCACCAAACGAAGAAAGTGTATACTAATGCATCTTCTTCGGGTGTGTTCATTATAGAGAATTGTTTCTCAATATCCTTTACGTCCTGGGTATGAGATACCTGATCAGGAAACCATATATGTAATATGTTACATGGGCTACTAAAGGTAGAGAACTGAGAAAGGGTAATAAGTTTTAAGAGTTGGAAACGGTGCAAGTGTTGCAGCCAAGTCTGTTGGCAGTTATCACCATGTATTACCAAATACATTGATTCTGGACGAATGTTATTAGATACCGAACCTGATATACAACATCATATCAGTATCTTTATTTAGTAAAGAAGGATATAATTTTGTATTGTTGGACAATATTTTGAACATTTCCTATATCAAGAGTTGATCGGTTCAGGCACGTTATCTAAAAGCATATACGTTCTAAATCAAACCACAATTCTTAGCATACAGAACACACACAAGAGGAAGAGTTCAGAAATGAACGAATCCTTCTTGAGGCATTGTAGACTAGGTCATATCAATGTGACCCGACTAGCTGAAGTCACATACAGATGCATATTTAAATCAGTTTGAATTAACATCTTGTGAAACTTGCCAATAATGTCACAAAGATAAGATGACCATAGCTCCGTTTATTGGAAACAGAGAAAGAGTTAGTGAACCCTTAAGATTGACACACGATGATGTATGTAAGGTCCCCTGTCTACACATGCCAGGACCGGTTCTTTGTACTTCATTACATTCACTGATTATCTCTCAAGATTCCGACATATGTTCCTGTTGAAACACAAGTCTGAAGCTTTTAAGAAATTCAATGAATATAAGATAGAAGTAGAGAACCAAAACGGGTATAAGTATTATGTCCTTTGATGTGATTAAGGAGGAGAATACTTGAGCATGGAATTCCTGGACTATTCTTAAGGAGAATGAGAATTCTCTCTCAGCATTACTCGTCCGTATACATCACAGTACGTCGGTGCATCGGGGGGGAGCAAGCGCATCCTATGTGATATGGTGTGCTCTATGATGAGTACTACTGAGTTGCCTATTTCCTTTTGGGGTTATGCACTTGTGAAGCTGCATACCTATTGAATAGGGTTCCAACCAAATCAGGTGCCTACCACTTCATATGTGATATGGTATGGGAAGAGCCCATCTCTTAAGGATGTTAAGATTTGGGGTTGTCCAAAGTATGATTCTGACAAACTCGAGGCAAGGTCAGGTCTGTAGAAGTTTGTTGGATATCCCAAGCATTCACATGGGAATGTCTTCTACTGAACTGAGGAACAAAAACTGTTTTGTTTTCTCAGCATGCCACCTTTTGGAAAGGGAATTTCTTGTGAAGGAATTAGTGGCAATGTGGTAGAACTGGAAGGAGTTCCAGCTATACAAACTACAGCTGATGATTTGGTAGAACCGGAGGATTCAATAGTTTCCAACGAAGCTCAGCCTCTCCGCCGATCTGGTAGGGTTCCTCATCCACCAGAGAGATACTTTGGTTTTCTCTATGACAGTGGGAGCGAGGATTGCATCATGAGATGACAACCCGACTAGGTTCGAGCAGGCCATCAAGAGTGGGGACTCTGTGAGAATGGCTGGATGCTTCGCGATCTGAGATGGAATCCATATACACCAACAATGTATGGACTTTGGTTGCTTTATCTGAAGGGTTAAATCCCCTTCAGGAGCAAGTATATATTGAGAAGATTACTTGGTGTACATGGAAAAGTTGAGACATTCAAAGCAATGCTTAAGTCCATCCAGATCCTACTTACCACTGCTGCATACCATAACTACGATATCTGGCGGCTTTTCTAAATGATGATTTAGAAGAGAGCGTCTATAAGTACACAGCCAGAGGGCTTCGTTGACAATGGGAGCAGCGGAAACGTGTGCAATTTGTTTTATGTGATAAATTAGGCATCGTGGAGTTGGAACGTCTATTTTGACGTGGTAGTCAAAGTGTTTGACTTTAACAAAATGGTAGATGAACCTAGTATATACAAAAGGTAGTAGGGAGTATGGTGGTTATCCTCGTATAGTACGTGGATGACATACTCTTGATAGGGAAGGAGTTTCCTATGCTACGCTCGGTCAATCTCCTCTTATCACAAGGATTCTCCATATAGGATCAAGGTGATACCTCCTAAATCCTGGGTTTTGGATCTATGAGATAGATCTAATTGGATGCTAGGATTGTCACTAGGTGTAGTCAGATGGTATCAATCGATCCTGGGGAGAATCACTGCATAGCTTCCAGGGTGGTAAGGTCGACTGAATGTCAGTCACAGGCATTGTCTTTACCCTCAATGGAGGGACGGTATGTTGAAATAGTTCCAAGTTAGATACCGTGGCAAACTAAACGATTGAAGGCAAGATACATCATTACCAAGGATGCTACCAAAGAAGAAGTCTGGATATATATAAGTTCATGAGATGAACTTTGTTCATACCATTGTGTGAAATGGAGTTGTGGCTTATGACTAGGAACCCCCGTCCCATCAGAGATCCAGACATATTCTTAGGCAGTATCACCTGATCATGGAGATGGATGATCTCTAGGGAGATCAAGGTAAGGAGAGTAGACACAGAGGACAACAGCGCGGATCTACTCACAAAGGCTTATTTCGCAGTAGAGACTTATATGGGATGGTTGAGTATGAGATACTTCAACCGCAGCTGATTGTTGGGTATGCGATACCACAACAGATGGCCCTAGTGCAAGTGGGAGATTGTAAGTGATATGTATGCCCTAGAGGCCATTACTGTACATACGATGTATATTGTAGTGGATGCTTGGACATATATATGGAGGACTTTCTTGCTCGACATGATAGTATGCTATCTGGTTGCTCTTTATCTTAACATGTACTATGATTGTCTCTATGTTACATGTTGATAAAGCCCTTAGGATGAGTACTTGACTACCAGGACTATGATGCAGATCATACTAGTGGGGACAGTGTAGTCGCTAAGTATATTCTTCAAATGTTCCTAGTCGTAGGTGTAACGAGACAGGGCATCGATATACCAGAGTAGACTAGCGTATAGCTTCTCGACCCTTGTAGATGGGCGATGGATGATCCCATATCCATTGGTGTTTGACATCAGAGACAATATACGGGTGCTCAGTGGAGACCGTGTACACTGGACGGACTCGTCGAGAACTCCCAGATGGTATTTTACCTTACGTCAGATGGCAGTTCTCTGGTGACACTGGTACAGGTTAGTCTGTAGACCCGAGATCGTCATAGAGTCTTGTGTGATTCTCACTGCGCTTTGATTTCCACCTTACCACGTTGAAGAGAACGTGCAAAATGGTGGCTTTTGGGTACAGTCCCGAATCACATGGAGGCAATGAGCGATAGGAGGGGTTTCGTCTCTCCCGGTATTGGGAGTTGATGTTGCGCTGTGTTCGATTGGCTATAACTGGAAATCCCTGGCCAGGGTTGCTGAGATTTACTGGTAAGTGCTATCAGTAGTTTCTCGAACTGCTATGGACCTCATATCGATACGACTTATCGGTTACTGGGATCTGACGTTTACCACCCCTAGACTGGATATACGACATATCAGACCTAGAGACCGGACTGTACGGGAGTGTTACTGATTGGATTCACAGGATAATGTACAGGCTTGCTTGTTGATCTTCTGATCGGTCAATACCTGGGTGGCTGTTACGTTTAGCTGACCGCTTGCAGCTTGTGGGTATTTGATATGATCATCACCTACTGCCGGCGTATTGATGATTCTTTAGAGTCCTACACAGAGGTTTCCTGGCTCAGGCAAAATGGAGTAGGAGCACATATGTGATATGTGCGGGATCGAGAATAATACGTGTATGTGATACCGTATTAGATTCTCATGATATGTGATATCGGCCGGGTATATGTGATATAGCCGGGTCATCGGACCAAGTGTTGATTCGATGAATTGATACATGTTATATTAGTCGGTTATATGTAATATAGATGGATTATCGGATCAAGTTTTGATTCGATAATCAAATTTATAATTACATATGAGATATACTACGTTACATTAACTAATATAAGCTCACTTTATTGATTCTTTTCTCACTGGATATATGCGATATATGTTAATTGTATTATTTTCTTTTGTTACATTATATATTATATATTTGATATATAATATTGTAACATGTTAGGGTTAAAATAGCAACTAGGGTTTTGAGAATAAAACATGTTAGGTTTTGGATTAGGGTTAAAGTTTTGGATGAGCTTTGTGGAAGCTTCTTGAAGCTTTGACTTTTGTTCTCATTCTTTAATATTTTGGTGAGATATTTGTTAACCCAACCCAAACCTCTACCCATGGTTTATTCTCTACAAGGGTTAAGGATGTCATCTTTAACCCATGGTTGCAATTCTAACCTCACACACAATAATTCATTATTCATCACAAAGGATTTCTTCTTCTTCCTCCTCTTGAAAGCTTTCTAGATTTTGATTTGTGATGGATATTTTGTGAGAAATTGAAAACAAAAGAGAGCAAAATTCCTACTTCATCATACTCATCTATTCTAGCCACTTAGATTAGGGTGTTTGCTTTACTAATACTTGATTAGTGAAGCAAAACCTTGGGTTTGAGATTCTTGAAGGTAGATCATCTTAGTTATTGAAGATTAGAAGCAAGATTGCATCATTCTCTTCATGGAGCCTCTCTAGAGTCCGGGTACTTGATGATCGCAGCGAAGGGGCCTCAACTGGGAGCTTATGAAGTGAAGGAACGAACTACAAAGGTTGTAATCCCTAACTCTTAGATGTTAAAGTGTTAACATGCTAGCTTTTGTTTGATTCTCTAGTTAATGATCTAGGTTTAGGGTTATCTATAATGACAAAATTTGAAATTGACATGATAGATTCCACCCGAAACCTTGCTGCCGTTGTAGGTAACCCAACACATAACGGGTCAAGAAACTACTGATAACATTTACCATTATATCTCTAAAGCAGCCCTGCCCAAGGACTTCCTGTTATAGCCAATCGAGCACAGCGCAAAATAAACCCCCAATACCGGGAGAGACGAAACCCCTCCTATCTCTCATTGCCTCCATGTGATTCAGGACTGTATCTAAAAGCCACCGTTTTGCACATTCTCTTGAACGTGGTAAGGTGGAAATCAAAGCATAGTGGGAATCACAAAAGACTCTATGGCGATCTCGGGTCTACAGACTAACCTGTACCAGTGTCACCAGAGAACTGCCATCTGTCGTTATGTATAATACCATCTGGGAGTTCTCGGCGAGTCCATCCAGTGTACCTAGTCTCCACTGAGCACCCGTATACTGTCTCTGATGTCAAACACCAATGGATATGGGATCATCCATCGCCCATCTACATGGGTCGAGAAGCTATACGCTAGTCTACTCTGGTATATCGATGCCCTGTGTCGATACACCCACGACTAGGAACATTTGAAGGATATACTTAGCGACTACATTGTCCCCACCAGTATGATCTGCATCATAATCCTGGTGTCAAGTACTCATCCTTAGGGTTTTATCAACATGTAACATAGAGACAATCATTGTACATGTTAAGATAAAGAGCAACCATATAGCATACTATCATGTCGAGCAAGAAAGTCCTCACTATATATGTCCATGCATCCACTACAATATACATCGTATGTACAGTAATGGCTTCTAGGGCATACATATAACTAACACTAATAGCCACATTGGATACGTGCAGGGTTCCGATCGATTGATGTACTTTGTATCCGGACTTTTGATCGGACAGTTGATAATACTAGCTGGCTTGGGATTGAGCCGGATTATTAAATCGTGTATTGATTTAATAATTTGCATATATGTATTTCGATATGTATATTCTAGTATTATGTTCTTTGTGTTATTTTATCTCTATGGGTATTCGTGTTTTTATTCGAATGCTGGTATGTATATGTAGTAGACTGTAATCCGTATTTTATTACGGATAACATTCTAGAAGGTGGACACCTTATCATGGATTTTTCCATTTATTCATAAATGGAAATAAGGTATAAATTGAAGGAGAGGGAGGTATGGTGAGAGCCATGGCATCAATAATTGACAAATGAATTATTAATTCATTTGTGACAACTATTGAAGTATGGTTGGTAGGTTTTTATTATGGATATTGTTATACAAAACCAATGTGAGATATTTTCTCTCACAAGGTTGCTCATTTTTTTTGCTCTCACCATTTTTGCTTCACCTCCTTCTCCTTCTCTTGAGTTCCTCCACCATCATCATCTTCCTCCTCTTTACACTCTCATGTGTTGTGAAATAAGAGAGGAGGTAACATAGAGAAGTAGAACACTTAGAACCTCACGATACATCCTAGACTTCTTGGATTAGCAACCCAAGTTCTCTAGTTGCTCCATTTGACATTTAGTGTGGAGCTAGAGCTATGGATCACATCTCTCAGGTGGATCATCTACGACAAAGGAGGACCGAAGAGCAAGATCGATCATGGAGAACCGATGGAGCAAGAAGTGAAGATCAGGCTTGTTCAAGGTGGCCACTAGGAGCACATGATGAAGAAAGAGGACCGAAAGACTTAGATATTTTGGTGAGACTCTTCATCATAGTAGTTAGCTCCTTTAGTCTTGCTAGTTAGGTTTAGATACGGTTCAATGGGTTATTCTAGCGCCGTTTTTACTTTGGTAAGAAAATTTTTGTTCCGCAAACGGCCACGGATGATGGCCAGGCGTTAGGGTAATCAAAAATATATATATTTTGGAACCTAGGCTTGACCTTGCGGAACTTAAACTTGACTGAGGGGGTTTTGGACCCGTGTTTTCATTACATAGGTTCACCTTGGTTGATGTAGTAGGTAACTTGAGTAGAGTGACATACCTTGTGTATGTTCCGCGGCATACTTACGATACGCTGCTCCACTTAAGTGACCTTAGAATGTACATTTCTTGATATCCGTTATTCTACTCATTCCTATGATCATATCCCTATTTCAAACATATCAATTCTAGCCGTTCCTATGTTCTATCTTCATCGATATTTGCATGCGGTTCCTGTAACCATGGCTATGAGAGCAGAGAGAGCTGCGGCTAGAGATACGGTCAGAGAGAGCTCGTCATGGACGAGGACTGACTATGATATTCTTCCGGTGACGTAAGAACGTATCAATTTATTGTTGTGTTAGGATCTCTCGGTTGAGATGAATGTTTAGGACCATCACTGGATGATCGGGCCACTTATAGAGGTTGCTAGATTGTGTGGACGGTCGACATACGAACCATTCCAGAAGATCGCGATGTTGTCTATCGTGCAGATAGATGATCTAGCTGATGCTGAGATTGATGGGATGTCGCTTCCAGAGTTTTTAAGCTTAGACCACCGTAGCTTACCGGCAGAGATGTGACAAAAGATCGCTAGATCATCTTGAATAAGAGTGACTAAGACAATTCATCTAATTGGATATGCGACGCAGGTTCAGTTAAGATGAAGAATTCTAGTTTGAAGGATCTTGCTCAGACCTGGAGTGAATCAATCAAGAGAGGACATTTTGTTTGTTGGATGCTCTGATACGAGATCATTAAGTTGACTAGCTTCAGTTAGAAGAGCCTCACCCAGACGTGTTGTGAGTTGATCAAAATGGGACGAATGAAGCGTATTCCTCCGATGATTTGGACAGTTCCCGAGGACGTAATCGGCTAGATATCTTCCATAGAGTGTTGAAGATGCCCGAGTTCGTAACTTCGAGTCCTTGAGAGAGACTCTGGATTTACTATAGCCGAGAATGAATTCTAGTATGCAGCCAACAAGATGTGATTTCGGAGTGGACGATGATGAAGACAAGTGGATAATAGATTCGTGTGAGCTCATAATGAGTCGTTCTTCTCCTTTGAAGCCAGAGGATTGATACGTACGCAGAGGTGTTTGATATGGCCAAATTCTAGAGGAAAGCCGTGATGAGATTGCAGCTGTTCCGGAACAGAAGCGGATGTAATAAAGAGTGCTAATTTCCGTACAGATCGGCAGTGGTGAGCTTGAAAGAGACCGTAGTAGGTTTTTTCCAGGATACCATAGCGATAAGGATTTGCACCTAGGATTGGTTGTATTGCCGGTATTTAGAGGCCCAGATGCCGCCATTGTCGACGTGATACATTACGAGTGGTTATATTAATTGGCCAGGAGATGATCAGAGAAGCGGTAGAGCGGAACTGTTTCCATCATCACTCCTAACCAGACCATTGAGCAGAGTGATTGTGGGATTGGTGAACCATAGAGAAAATAAGGACCCAGAGATGGAAGACGCCAGACAGTGACCAGGATGCAAGTAGGTATTCTTACTCTGCCAGCTTTAGGCACACCGGCATTTTTTCGACATTGGAGGAGGTGTACCTCAATGTCATTTATTTTGATTACGTTTTAGTGATCCGAGTATCACGCTTTTATCTCTTGGACTTTGTGTTTTGATGATATTTGTTTTTTTGCACCGTGGTTGCACCTACTGGATATTTTCATATGTGCACAGTTGTTGCACTTAATTTATGTTGATTCATCTATTACATTGATTTATGATTTGTGCATATCCATTGAACTTGATATCGATTTTGTGCATTTTTCACACATATTTATGATTATATGTATTTCGATACAGTCGATTTTGACTTCGTACATGTTGTATACACTTGACTTGACTTATGCACTCGGTATAGTTCACATGTGCTTGCAGTGCATTGATATGGGTTTTGTGCATGTAGTTGCATACGTTTATGATTTTATACACCTTGGTATACTCGATATCGTTTTTTTATGCGCTCTTGAGACATTGACGAGTTTTCGGGCACCTAGTGCACCTGATATTGTTTTCGTGCATCTATGGCACTAGATGATTTGTGCAGACTTGACGCACATGATTTGGATTTTAGTGCAAACTTGGCGCACTGGATGTGATTGTGCACACCGGATGCACTTGATCGAGATTTTTCGTGCATGATAGTTGCACTTGATTGAGATTTCCATGCGTTCTAGATGCACTTCATGTTGTTGTCGTGCACACCCGCTGCACTTGATAGATGTTTTTGTGCACACCCACTGTACTTAGTTTTTGCTGTTGTATACATTCGTGGTACTTGTATTTGACTTTGTTTTCCGTGTGCACAAGACGCACGTAGTTTTTTGGATACACTTATGGAGATTGATTTCTTTTTGAGCATCATGTTTTGTGATATATATATATATATATATATATATATATATATATATATATATATATACCATATGATATGGTAACTGAGCAGGATAGGTCTGAGAACAGTACCTGAGTATTTTTGCATGCATCAATATTTACAAATAGGTTTTAAAAAAGGAGATATAATCTCACTACTTTCCTACGTGCCCAAGAGCGGCACGAACTTTTATAAGGAAAACGTTTGGAATATTTCAAAAAGGGGCGGGACGTATATCTTGAGCAAAACATATATAAACCTATAACTATTTTTTTACAAAATGAGCGTCCGCAACTTGTACCATGAGTTATGCATCGCAAGGCAATTTGGAAAGGATTTTGCATTTATTTTATTCATTCGTTTAGACGATTCCATAAGGATGCGTACTATATATACATTATAGCCTTGATCATATTATATTTGATTTTAACCGTAGATTTCAAAAGTTGCATCTTCATCATAACTCCTATGATTGCATGACACTTGACGGAGTTTCAATTTTTTAGTTTTGCACTCGCTTTCATGCGCACACGATGCGCTGTGATATATTTGTCTATTCCATGATTTCGGAGCCCTATTTATTTGACTGAATAATGAAATATTTTAATATTTGGGGGTTTAAATTTAAATTAGCGGACCGAATTTATTTAAGGGAGGGGGGGAAGATTGCAATATTTTTTAAATATAAAATATTATTTTTGGAATTTAAATAATAGAATAATAAATTTCACGAAAACTATACGATTGCGAATTTAGGTTTTCGTAAAATGGTGTAATTATATACCAATATTTTGGAAAATATTGGGAGATTAATAATTATGAGGGCATTTATTGGATTTGGACCTTTTATAAATAATTATGCAATTATTTATGTGTTGGTTTATATTAAACTTGATTAGTGCACTACAATCATGCTTTAAGCCAAATCCATTTTTATTAACCATTGCTAATGTGCTATGACACATTAGCTTATTTCATGCATGGTTCTACTTTGTTATTGTATTTGATTTTAAAGGAAAAAGCAGAAAAGAAAAAGAAAAGATATTTTTATGAGAGGAGACAAGAGAGCATGGGCAAGAGAAAGAGTGAGAATGAGAGAGAGAGAGAGAGGGTGTATGGCAACCTCCACCATTCCTCTTCACTTCATATCTTCCCTTCACCTCATCTTTCATCTTCTTTCTTCTTCACTTCCTCCTTCTCCACCTCACTTCCACCCCCACAACCAACACTCAAAACACTTCAAAACTCATGGCTTCCTTCATAGAAATTGTGCACAACCTTATCCTACACCCAATGGTGAGTTCAAGTTTGGATTTTGAGCACGTTGAGCTATCTTGGAATTTTCTTCAGTTGCTACAAGGGATAAAATCTTCACTTTCCTTCAATTTATCAAGTTTCTTAACCTCTTATTTGTGTTTAGAGTTCGATTAAGAATGATTAGTGATTTGGAAATTTCTAAGATGATTTTAGTGGAGAATTTGAGTTGTAGAGATGCAATTGGGATTTAGTTAGTGACCCAAACTTTTAGTGATGATATTCTGGACAAACTTGAAACTAGAACCCCAAAACACGAATTTAGATTTTTCCCGACATCGGTTTTTGACGTATTGTGATGTTTATATAGAATCTGCTATTACTCGAGGACTCTAAAAAATAAGTTACCATCACAGTGAGATGTGCAGACCACCTAAAGACAACCCTTGAAACCCGAGCCCCCACCTCTTCTTTTAGGCCGCAAATTTATTCCCCCAGGCCGCAAATTGCGGCCTGGTCTTGGTGTTATGGTTTGGTGTTTGGGCTATGGCTCTATTACCTAATATCTAGGCTTACCCAATATGCAGAATCTCTTAATTTCACCTAGGGTAGATTCTGGGAGTGTTTTACTATGTTGCTGATTTTGAGATTCCGACTTTGGAAAACTTGGTTTTCGTACTTGAGTTTTGGCACGGTCATTGGACGTTCATACATCAACGCTGAGAGTTGTTTGGTTGTTCTTGCATGCGCGGGCTATAGGTTCTAACCTATGAGCACTTCGCCTGCCGTATCGATTTTCGGATTTGGTTTTGATCTCTTTACGATGTGTATTGATGTGTAGGTACCTTTGCGTGGATTTCCGGGACGACGAAGGAGAACAAGTTCATCGACTTCGGTTATAGCATGGATAGCAGGTGAGTAGATCTATATCTACAGGGGAAAGTCGGGTGAATGGCGTATAGCACCCCCGCAACCATCGTAATGGGAGAACTGATATGTCTATTATATTTATAGAAACCCCAGCTTATATACCTATGGATAACCATAATGATAAGTACGAGATGATACGATGAGATGAGAATATGATGAAATAAGATGACATGAATTGATATGTTTCGTATGAGGATGCAAGGCGATATATACGCATGTACATATGCCAAGATATGGTATGAGGTTGATATATATATATATATATGAGAATAAGAGATGATAGAATGTATGAGACCATAGATCCGTACCTTTGACTTTGATGTACGTTAGATTGTACCATACGCAATATTATGTATAGGACGATAGATCCTTATTCTGATTTGATGACACTGTACGATAGATTACCATACGTGATATGATATACCGGATGATTGATCCGCACTCTTGACTCGAGGATGATGTATGATGATTATACCACATCCGATACTATGAGGCTGGATCGCTGACTTTTGGGTTGTCTTGATTTAGAGAATCATTTCTTTCTAAACACTTTGGTGGATAATAGTTTACATTTGAATAATCCTGGTGTAGTTACGTACTTTATACCGTTCATATTGATGGTGTATTATTTCCTCGTGACATACGTACTACATTTCCGACACTTATCGTTATATGGCTTCGTCTGCTAGAATACATGCACCATTACCGATGATGCGCATGTTACACACACAGATTTGCCGGCTCACATACTCATCATCGGTAATTGCCATGCCACTTACACAGTAGAACAGTTACATCGCCGTATTGCTCTTAAACTGTAAAAGTATAATTATTGTTCAGTACTTAATACATGATATACTACCATGAAAACCCTTGTAATACTTTACAGTAGTGTTATGTGCAATGCATTTACTATACCTTTATGGTTACATGTATATGAGATTCTGTTTTCATAAGATCTCTGGATTTGAGAACCGCCGATATATTTTAAAAGTCTTATGATTGTTTTAAAAATGTGGTTTCTAGTGATGTGATTTGTAGAATCCACCATGAGTTTTCTCGGTTATGAGCTATGAGTAACCCGATTCGAGGAGTGAGGAGGCACTGTCTTGTAGGGTTGCTAGGCACGCTCACAAGGTTCTACGAGGCATCAACCATGCCCGATTAAAAATTTAACCGTGCCGAACAACCCAAAGCCGGATCTTTAAACTAGGGTTTAGGCGAAAACAAGCATGTTAAACACCTTACCACTATGTGAGAGGGATTACAACCTTTGTAGATCCGGTCCTTCACTTCATAAGCTCCGTGTTGTGGTCCATTCGCTGCGATCATCGTGTTCCGGACTCTCGAGAGGCTCCACGAAGAGAAAGATGCGGTCTTGCTTCCGATCTTCGATAACATAGATGATCTACCTTGAAGTTTCATTAACACAAGCTAACACTCACTAAATGAAGTGAACACCCTAATCTTAATGGCAAGGGTATATGAGGATGATGAAGTAGAATTTTTGCTCTCTTTTGTTTTCATATTCTCACTCATTTTCATCACAAAGAAAAAGGCTAGAAAGCTTTTGCTCAAAGGAAGATGGAAGAAGATGATGATGAATAATATCATTAGAAACCTTTTGTGATGAATAATGAAAGATAAATATGATGAATAATGCAACCTTGGTTGAATAAACCTTTGTAGAGAATTAACCAAGGCTAGGGTTTGTGTTAGGTTAAGAATGAGTCACTTGAAAATATCTTTGCACAAAACAAAACTAAACCTTCTAGAATCATCTAGAAAAACTTAACCCAAATCAAACCCTAACCATGTTTAATCTCCACTAATCATGTTGCATTAGTTATCATATCATGTTACAATATTATATATCACATATATAATGTTTATCGTAACAAAATAAAATAATACAATTAACATATATCGCATATATATCAATGTATTACCCGAGTAAGAAAAATAATCTTTTAGTGAGCTAATATTAGTTAATGTAATTTAATATATCATATATATTATTATACATTAAATTATCGAATTAACACTTGATCCGACAATCCGGCTATATCGCATATAACCGACTAATACGATGACCCGTCTATATCACATATACCCGGCCGATATCTCATATCGCGAGAATCCAATACGGTATCATATACCGCATTATCCTCGGTCCCGCACATATCACATATGTGCTCCTACTTCATTTTGCCTGAGCCAAGAAACCTCTGTGTAGGACTCTACAGAATCGTCAATACGCCGGCAGTAGGTGATGATCATATCAAACACCCACAAGCTGCAAGCGGTCAGCTAAACGTAACAGCTGCCCAGGTATTGAGCGCGCAGAAGATCAACAAGAAAGCCTTTACATTCTCCTGTGAATCCAATCAGTAACACTACCGTACAGTCCGGTCTCGTCGTCTTATATATTGCATATCTCGCCTAGGGGTGGTAAACGTCAGACCCCAGTAGCTCGATAAGTCGTGTCGATATGAGGTCTATAACAGTTTGAGAAACTACTGATAACACTTACCAGTAAATCTCAACAACCTTGGCCAGGGATTTCCGGTTATAGCCAATCGGACACAACACAACATCAACTCCCTATACCGGGAGAGACGAATCCCCTCCTATCGCTCATTGCCTCCATGTGATCCGGGACTGTACCCAAAAGCCACCTTTTTGCACGCCCTCTTGGATGTGGTATGATGGAAATCAAAGCATAGTGGGAATCACACAAGACTCTATGACGATCTCGGGTCAACAGACTACTCTGTACCAGTGTCACCGGAGAACTGCCATCTGACGTAAGGTATAATACCATCTGGGAGTTCTCGGCGAGTCCGTCCAGTGTACCCAGTCTCTACTGAGCACCCGTACACCATCCTTGATGTCAAACACTGATGGATATGGGATCTCTATCGCCCATCATATGGGTCAAGATGCGTATATGCTAGTCTACTCTGGTGTATCGATGCCCTGTCTCGATACACCCTCGACTAGGAACAGTTATAGGATGTACTCGTCGACTACGGTGGCCCCACTTGTATGATCTCATCATAGTCCCAGTAGTCGAGTACGTATCCTAAGGGCTTTATCAACATGTAACATAGAGACAATCAGAGTACATGTTAAGATAAAGTACAACCAGATAGCATACTATCATGTCGAGCAAGAAAGTCCTCCCTATATATGTCCAAGGATCCATTACAATATACATCGTATGTACAGTTGACCTCTAGGGCATACATATAGCTAACATGTCTGGGGGTACATGGTGGACCCGGTGCGGTATCCCGGGGCAAGAAGATCGTATAGAAAGGCGTTGAGCCCGGCGGGGAGCACTACCGACCAGTGATAGTTTAGGCTCGGCGGATATCCGGTGGATACCGACCGATGTCGTGAGACCATATGGATATGAGGGCTGATCCGATGAGACGGCGCCCGAAATATAAGGATTTACATGTCGCTGTTGGACACGGGTTTTATGATATTTTTGAGTGTCGATACTGGACACTCAGGTTTCATGATGATTTGATGTGTCATTGATGGACACACGTTGGATATACACATATATACATGCATATGACTCAGATGACTTGATACATATACTGATACTGGCACGATATCATTTTTGTACACATATGTATACACGATCTGGATATCACATATTATTACCTTTATGTTACTGTATGACCTAGGGATCGTTATTCATTCGATTTCCACCAGCTTATATTTTCTACTCATGAGTTGAAAACTCACCCCCGTTATGCCACAGTTTTCTTGCAGGATCAACTGCTCGGATCAGTAGTGGCTCGCTGGCACACAGCTTGGTTCAGGGTGTTTTGCATTGGTAGGTGGTATACACATTTAGATCGTGACCACCCTTGTACCTATTTATTCCGTTGTATCTAGTTAAAAGCCCCATCAACTAGACTTTGTATATTTGGTAGAGCTAGTCACCATACTTGTATATTCTTGAGTCCTAAAGAGAGATGTGTGTATTGTCTTTTATTTGAGCTGGATGATGTCTTGGTTTTACTTATTCTCTTTCTTTGATAGATCTTCACCGTGGGGTGTCGTATATATATGCATTTGTGCGTGGTTATGATTCCGCCAATTGGTGAAGAGCTAGCTCCCGCTTGGGGATGCCTATATTATTTATTGTATATGGTTATGGATCAAAATTTACAAGGGAGGTGCTGCCCAAATTTCAAGGACGAAAATGTTTTCAAAGATAGTATACAAACATTGAATTTTTATATAATATTACTTATAATTTTAAAAGAAGGCTTGAATTCATTATGCCCATATTTCAAAACTGCACCTCTAATATTTTCCGAAAAAGGTTTAGATTTCTGGGCTTTCGTATTACTTGAATTACGGCGGGGTCGTTTAGACCTCACGTGATTCTCATGCCGGTCACGTGCGAATTCCGGGTCGTGACATCTGGACCGTTCGATTTCAGATCCGATGGTCCAGATTCATTCCCGCTCTTAAAAATTAACAAATTTTGTTTTTAATATTTAAAAAATAATTTAAAAATTGGTTTTGGCTTCTAAAAATTATTTAAAAATGGTTAAAAATATTATAATAATCAGGAAAAATTTTAGAAAATGAATTTAGATGTTTTATATCATTTGCAATCAAATTTGGTCCAAAATATCTCCACTTGTCGGTTTAAAAAACTTTTCCCTTCGATAAAAAATCCATTTAAATTCTTAAAAATTCCTAAAAATCATATTAATTCTTTTTAATCTTGGAAAAATATTTTAAAAGTGTTTTCTACCAATAGAAGCGGTAAAACAATTGTTTTGACCTTGAGAAAATTATAAAACGTTTTTATTACGTATCTAGAGTACACGGTCATTATAATTGTTATCAAAATACAATATATTTTATTCTCAATGGATGGAACCACACCAAGTTCAATAATGAACTTCTTCATCCAGATAGCCTATTTGGCAGTATCGTTTGCAGCGATGTATTCAGCTTCTACCGTCGAGTCTGTAACTGTATTTTGCTTGGAACTCTTCCAACATACCGCCCCTCCATTGAGGGTGAGGACAAAGTCCGAGACAGACTTGTTGTCATCCTTATCACTCTGGAAGCTCGAACTGTAAAGGACTCCACTTGGAGTTCTCCATTACCATACACCAAGAACATCTCTTTAGTCCTTCTCAAGTACTTAAGAATGTTCTTCACAGCAATCTAGTGCTTCTCTCTTGGGTCTGATTGATACCTACTTACCACACTAAGTGCATAAGCTACATCCGATCTGATGCATAACATCGTGTACATGATAGAACCAACTGCAAAAGTATAGGGTATCACGTTCATGCGAGCCCTTTCCAAATCATTCTTGAGAGACATCTCTTTGGAGAGAGTGATTCCAGAACAAGCGGGTAAATTACCACGCTTAGAATCTTCCATACTAAATCTCTTTAGTATGGTGTCTATATACTTGTATTGGGACAATCCTAACATCCTTTTAGATCTATCGCTATAGATCTTTATCCCCACGATGTAGGAGACATCACCCAGATCTTTCATGGAGAACTTTTGTGATAGGAAGAGTTTGACCGTGTGCAGCTGTTCATATCATAATTTTGCATTACTATATTCCCCATTCTTACTCATTTTACAAATACATAGGTGCTTTTGATCCATGTCGGCTACATAGTTGCAGGTAACAGGTTCTCAGAACAAAACAGTGAAAATAATGAAAAGATGATACAAAAGTGAGACTACGACCGACAAATGGAAGAATCTTGGTCATGCCTACAGTTTGAGGGACAATGAAGATCAATGAACAAGTTCACAAAGTACAAAGGCAGCGCAAGGTTCAAAACTTCGACACGAAGCAAAGGGTAAAAGTCCACGACGTTATGCACTGTGGAAATCTTGAAGATAACTAAAAGACAATCTGAGAAACCAAGTGAAGAAATAAGAAGCCAAATGCAACCAAAAGATTACCAGAGAAAAATAGACCAAGAAGCCCACAACATGGCCGCGGAACCTTAGCCAAACATGCCTTCCAGCGGCGGATCCACGGCTATGGTGCGCACGTGTCGGTGCAAAATTCAACAGTTGGCGGTGCGTTGACTAGTCTTCTTAGGGGTAATTTTGTAAATGCAGATATGTATCGAATGTAACCCTAGGGTTTCTATGATCTATAAATAGAAACCTTAAACCTCTTTTTGAGGTATGTCTCTTTTTATTCATATATTCAAAATTTTAATTCAGTGTAAATGTTTGAAGAGAGCCATCAAATAAAGTAAGATTTTTTTACCTTGCCCTAGTTCTTAAATTTATTTACTGCCCTAGTATAGATTTTATTATCTGCCCTAGTTAATTAGCTTAGAACCTTTATTCATCTGCCGTAGCTTAGATAATTAGATTATTGAATTAAAAACTTAATTAAAAATGTCTTTTATCAATCCCCTAATGAGTGAGTAGTTCCTCACTTGTTAGGGTTAGGAATAGGAATGGTTTGAGAGATGAAAATCTCCCATCCCTTTTTTGCCCATCACATATTAATTCATAGGACTCCATGCATACATACACACACCGCTCACTACGGCACCCTATCCCACGAGGTAGCGGTGATACGTAGTTTAAAAGACCGGTTGTATATATTTTCCATGGAGGTTAGGGTAAGAATTAAGAAAGGAAGGATAAGAACGTAGAGGAAGAAACCTAGTTTCTTCCCGATGTTACTAATCCACTTTATTAATTATTACCATAACACCTAATAGATCTTAATTATGGCATAGAAAGCGGTGAGGAATATTAACTTTCTAAACTTAACCTAAACCTAACCCTAGCAAGGTTTTAATCCTACTCTAGATCAACCTTAGTTTTTAGTGATAAATCAATCCAACACCAATTGGAATTAACTCGTTAGAACAAATTTAGAATTCACAAAATCCCTGTGGACCGACTCGTACTCACCGGCTAGCTACCAAGAGACGATGTTCTTGATTGCGGTAAACAATTCTTTGATCTAAAAATCTCTACATTCAAATGGCGCCGTTGCCGGGGATAGCGTAGTCATTTTCTTTTTGTAATTTCGGGTTAATATAAAATTGAAAAATCATAAATACTGAAAAATAAAAACAAATATAAAAAATTTATCATCTTGTTATTTTGTGAAGGGTGTTTTCATTTGAATTGTGCAAGATCGAAGAACAGATTCAGATCTGGAAAAAATTCCAGAGAGCAAAACAGAAAACAGTAGATCTGAAAAACAGAGGAGTACCTCAACAGAGCAGAAGAAGAAGTTTGGAGGCCTGAGTCAACGCACCAACCGCGGAACCGCCGCTTTGACCTGTCATTGACCGCGCTTCTGCTGCGGGTTGCTGACGTCAGCAACCCAAAATCCCTCTGTAAGCTTCTATTCTTCTTCTAAACCCCTTGATATCCTCTGAAAAATATTCCAGCAGGATTCTTTGCGCAAAAACTTCTCCCCTTCTCCAATAACTTGATCTTGTGCAGGATTCTTTACGCCGCAATAAAAATTTGTTTGCAAGTGATTGTGTTTACTACTTTGCATATTTTAAATTGACTTTAAGGGGCTTGAACACCAATCCAGATTGGGTGGGGATTTCATTACCTTTCCCAGGACCCCAAAAATCACATAAAGCATATTGCATTTACCATCAAGTTAATTAAAAAAGATTAGACTCAGCCCTAAGGACTTCGCGCTCAATAGGACAAAGGAATAGTTGTAGGCATCGACCGTTGATCCTAACTTGACTTTGTGGTGCCTAGGCTAGACAGGTAGGGAAAGGTAACTTTAAAAGGCCCGTCTCACGGTGATTCGTGAGCGGATCCTTCCTTTCTCTACTTGTGCTTACCTGGCCACAATTGGTGGTGAAGAGGCAGTTTGAGGTCCTCACATCTTCCCCTTTGGAACAATTAGGAGCTGTCTAGCCGACCTAGGTGACCCTAGATCTAGGCTTGATTATGCATTTGTGATTGATTGAACGTGTGTCTAAGCCTTTTATTGAAAATCTTTTTGCAAAAAGCTCCTTATAAAAAAAACAACGCAAAAAGGAAAAATTTTTACAAAAAACTTGCAACTTGTCGGTAAGAAATCCGTGCACCCCACTTACACCCCACTTACACCCACCTTCTGTTTTTCACTTTTTGACTACACTACCTCTTTAGTGTATGTCCGGTTGGACTAGGGACACAAGTGCCCGATTAGTCCGTGTCTGGTTGGTACCGACTCACGACGCTTTTGACTCCGAAGTCGAAATTCCTTCCACTTCCTTACCTTCACCTTCACATTCTTTGTCTTCTAAGGAGATGTCAGGATTCAATCCTAACAACACCTTACCCGCGGGACTGATTCCATCTCCGCTAGGTGCGAATAACCCACAACACCCACCCGTTGAAGCGCTCCAACGAATCGCGCTCCAGGATCTTTTCTACCCTATCCGCACCGCCTTACCTACTTGTCTTTCACTCCCACCGGCAAATGGGGATAACTTTGAGATCAAACCCTACTTCATCAACATGTTTCCAAAATTTCACAGACTGGAATCCGAAGATGCCTATATCTTCATAAACAAATTCCAAAACGTTTGCGCCATGATGAAGACAACACAACTTTCAGATGATGCTATAAGGTTACGTGTCATTCCATTCACTTTATGTGACCTAGCCGAGAAATGGTTGTATAGCACAGCATCACACTCGATTAAAAATTAGGAAGAGTTTGTTAAAGCTTTTCTTAAAAGGTTTTATCCACATCATAAGACCGCGAGAATTCGCAATGAGATTATTCAATTTTCCCAGCTTCCTTCTGAACCCTTTTGGAAGTGTTTTGAAAGATTTAAAGACCTACTTGTTCAATGCCCTCACCACGGTATCGAAAATTGGCAACTTTGCCAAACTTTATACGAAGGATTGAACCTAGCAACAAAGCAGTTGTTGGAAACCATTTGTCAAGGTCACTTTCTAACAAAATCAAGCGAGGAAGCTTGGCAGTTTTTCGACGATCTTGCTGAACAAACACTTCAGTGGGAGAGCGCTAAGACCACCTCATCTTCTTCAACAGGTCAGTCTAGGGCAGGCATACATCAATTAGATATGTCGATTGCAATGAAAACCGAAATGGCCGCACTAACGAAAAAGCTAGAATCAATTGAGACCAAAATCTCATCACCTTCTCCTGCCCCTGCATTACCCCCACGAACTGTTTGTGCTTGTTGTTCGGATCCATCCCACCATACTGAAGAGTGTCCTTACAATCCACCTGTTCAAGGAAAAGATCAAGTCAATGTTTCCTTTCAGCAAAGACAAAGAAATGATCTATACTCTCCGACTTATAATCATGGTTGGAGGAGCTACCCAAATTTTGCTTGGAATAAAAATCAACAATTCCAAGGAAACAACAACTTTTAAAGGCCTCCCCCTCCACAACAACAAGCACCCCAACAAACTCAATACCAGCAACCTTTCCAACCACAACCTTACCCAAACCAAATGAACAATTTTATGCCCAACAACTCTTATCCTCAAAACAATTTTGTTCAACCAAATAACGATAGAACAAAGTCTAGATGCATTTTTAAAACAATCTACACAATCCACAGCAAGGTTGGAAACTTCCATTCAATCTTTAGTGCAAAACAGTGCTTCACATGATCAGAGTATCAAATCAATTGTGGCCCAAATTGCAAAACTGAATGTTGCGTTGAGCGAGTGTGAAAAGGGAAAGCTTCCATCTCAACCATTGCCAAATCCCAGTCACACACAGAATGCACATGTTGCATATGAACAACAAAATCATAATGTAAATGCTGTGACCATGTTGAGATCTGGAAAAGTGTTGCACAATAACATGGGTAATAGTGATGACACCCCTGCCGGTGCTTCTTCTTCATCTTCATCTTCTTCATCATCTTCTTCGTCAGAGCCTGTTCTTCATTCTTCACAAGGCTCTACTTCTTCTATTTCGAACGGACCCACATCTCATTTCACGAACACACCAACACTGGGATCCGCTCCAACTCCGCAATCTACTCCACAGAAATTGGACTCCACAAATTTTCAAAATGTTCCATTTCCAAACAGGTTGAGATCCAATAAACCAACTCTACAAATGGAGAAGATTGTGGAGTTATTCAAACAGGTTAGTATAAACATACCTCTCTTGGATGCAATCCAACAAGTCCCTTCTTACGCGAAAATCTTAAAGGGCTTATGCACCACGAAGAGAAAGTCTCAGATACCCAAGAAAGTGCTCGTAGCTAGTGCCGTGAGCAATGCTATTACCCAACCTCAACCCTTGCCCCAAAAACGGAAGGACCCTGGCTGTCCTACAATTTCAATAACAATTGGGGATAAGAACATTAATCGATCACTTTTAGATCTTGGTTCCAGTGTTAACCTGCTTCCCTACTCCGTTTATGAGCAATTACGTGTTGGAGAGTTGAAACCCACTCATTGTACTCTCCAAATGGCTGATCGATCCATCACCCATCCTA
This sequence comes from Agapanthus africanus, assembly GCA_030015575.1. Classification (NCBI taxonomy): domain Eukaryota; kingdom Viridiplantae; phylum Streptophyta; class Magnoliopsida; order Asparagales; family Amaryllidaceae; genus Agapanthus; species Agapanthus africanus. The sequence goes on along the minus strand of CM057339.1, from coordinate 486,223,374 downwards.
GGGGTGAGTTAGAGGATGTGTTGATCAAAGTAGGGGACTTCATATTCCCCGTTGATTTCATTGTTATGGACACACAGCCTGTGGCTAACCCACGGAACCAAATTCCTGTGATCCTCGGTCAACCATTTTTGGCCACTTCCAATGCTGTAATCAATTGTCGCAATGGCTCTATGACTCCATCCTTCAGGAAGATATCAAGTGAGTTCAACATTTACAAGATAGAATGTCTGCCCTCCATACCTAAAGATAGTATACGTGATGTTTGCTCGATCCACGAAATCATGCAGGAGGACTGTGAGCTCGAAAAATTTCTGTTCGATCACAGCAGTTTTGACACCACTAGTGCGTTCCTCCTTGAATCTGACACAGTTTGCACAACTGATAGCGATTACGAGGGTTTCACTTTTTCGGACGATTTTGAAGACTCACTGCCCGAGTTTGAATCCTTTGAATTTTCGGATGAGTTAGTTGAACCATCCGACTCGGTCGCTTACAGCGATTTCGAACTATTGATGGAATCCTTCGAGTTCGAGTCAGTTTTACCAATTTTACCTTCAATTGTTCCATCTCCAAAACTCGAACTCAAGCTGTTGCCATTTCACTCTAAATACGCTTATCTAGGTGAGAATGAGACCCTTCCTGTTATCATATTGGCATCTCTAGCTCTCGAGCAAGAGAAAGCCCTTTTAATGGTTTTACAAAATAACCGGCAAGCTTTTGGCTGGACTATGACGGACATCGAGGGGATTAGTTCCCTCATAATTGAACATCATATACATATGATGGGTGATGCCAAGCCAGTGAAGGATCCACAGAAACACCTCGAGGATTTTGTGGTTGATCAACCTCCACCTATAGAAGTTGAACCACCACCTTTTCTTCTAATAAAATACGAGAATGCCAATATTCCACTCATAAATGAAAATTCCCATTCTCGTTTTTATTTATCATCACCTCTTATCTCTTCATATTCACGTTCACGCAAACACTTTCCATACCACCACTTATCTCTTCCCCACGTCTTCTTGGATTTTTATAACATGCTCTTCCACCGACCTATACGTTACATAGATAAAGTCTTCAAATGGTTGGTGTTGGCTTTTGGTCTTTGCAAAGCTTGGCATTGACTTGTAAAATTGTTTAACTCAAGCTTGGGGGGGGGGGCAGGGAAGTACGGACAATTTTGACCGTCTTGGTGTAGCCTGACAGTGAGGACACTGTCAAGTTTAAGTTTGGGGGTGTGCTCGGTAAGCTTTCTTCCTTCGCATTCATGTGTATATTTTTCCATTTGCATACTTATTTTAAAACCCATAAAAATTGAAAAAATTTAAAAATTATAAAAATTGAAAAGTTCAACTTTGACCATATTTGACTTGAGTTCAACATAACGGTTGAATAGTAGGAAAAACTAGATCCTAAACTTAGTAAATTAAAAACCCCAAAAATAACCTTTCTTAAAATTTAACGGTAGAAAATATATGTCTTTGTAATTTATTGAGAAATAGGCAAATTTTGAGTTCACTTCTTGGGCTAAGTCAAAATAAAGGAAGAGCATTGAAATTTTTATTAAAGTGCAAGTCTGAAAAATAATTCTTAAGCTTAAGTCTAAATTCTGAAAATATATTCCTTACAACTTGCATAAACACGAACCTTGAAACTTGGAATAGTAGAGGATGCCTTAAAATGCTCTTGTCTAAAATCCTTAGTATGAAGGAAAATAAAATGAAAATACAAGTGTGAATAAAGAGATAAAAAATGAACACTGGTTTTGTAATTACTTAAGGCTGCAAAAATAGAAAAATATATAGCGAGGGTGCTTTATCACCTAGTGCCTTAGACCAACTGGTTTGGGAGTCACTACTAAAGCCTTAGGTATTGCAAGACGAGGAATTACGCCTTAATGCGCGAACACATTTTGTAATCAGTCGTTAGTACCTCAAGAAGTATTAACGGTCGCATGAAGGATGTGTGAGCAATTTCATCTAAAAATTCACCAACTAAAAGTACTTTGGACGATGGACAAGAGTATAAGAGCTTGAATTGAATTTCCAAGTGTAGGGGTGATACATACATACACGTAGGGGTATATGATTGGGTTTGGATGAGAGGTAGGAATGAAAAATAGGACTTATATTCTTAGTAGAAATGATAGAAATTCCTAAGTTGAGTGGAACCCTAGAAGGAAAACTCAAAAGATACTAAAAGCTAAGTAAATCTACAAATCATATATAATCTTAAGTTAAATGATAAGGAAGCGTGAAAAATACGGGTGGATAATTTCTGAGTCAAAGATAATAGAATTCCTTGTTGGAAAACCTAATTGGAGAATAAAATTCAATAGGCCGAATTGATAGGATTTTGTGGGTAGTATCTGCTGAAAACCCTCAGGAGACAATACTCCTTCTACCAGGGACACCTAGAGGTTTAACGGCTTGTTGCACGAGCTCAGTGCAATCGCGTTTCCCTGCAAAAGTGAGGCTAGGTCTTTTTCGAGAATAAAACTAGTTTTGCTCGAGGACAAGCAAAAGATAAGTTTGGGGGTATTTGTTCATGTCATAATTTTGCATTATTATATTCCCCATTCTTATTCATTTTACAAATAAACAGGTGCTTTTGATCTATGTCTGCTACATAGTTGCAGGTTACAGGTTCTCGGAACAAAACAGTGAAAATGATGAAAAGATGATACAAAAGTGAGACTACGAATGACAAATGGAAGAATCTTGATCACGCCTACAGTTTGAGGGACAATGAAGATCAATGAACAAGTTCACAAAGTACAAAGGCAGCGCAAGGTTTAAAACTTCGACACGAAGCAAAGAGTAAATGTCCACGACGTTATGCACTGTGGAAATCTGGAAGAGAATTAGAAGACAATCTGAGAAACCAAGTGAAGAAACAAGAAGCCAAATGCAACCAGAAGATTACCAGTGAAAAATAGACCAAGAAGCCTACAACATGGCCGTGGAACCGCAGCCAAACATGCCTTCTGGCCGCGGATCCGTGGCCATGGTGCACACGTGTCGGTGCAAAATTCAACAGTTGGCGGTGCGTTGACTAGTCTTCTTAGGGGTAATTTTGTAAATGCAGATATGTATCGAATGTAACCCTAGGGTTTCTATGATCTATAAATAGAAAGCCTAAACCTCTTTTTGAGGTATGCCTCTTTTTATTCATCTATTCAGAATTTTAATTCAGTGTAAATGTTTGAATAGAGCCATCAAATAAAGTAAGTTTTTTTTTACCTTGCCCTAGTTCTTAAATTTATTTTCTGCTATAGGATAGATTTTATTATCTGCCCTAGTTAATTAGCTTAGAACTTTTATTCATCTGTCGTAGCTTAGATAATTAGGTTATTGAATTGAAAACTCAATTAAAAATGTCTTTTATCAATCCCCTAATGAGTGAGTAGTTCCTCACTTGTTAGGGTTAGGAATAGGAAAGGTTTGAGAGATGAAAATCTCTCACCCCTTTCTTGCCCATCACATATTATTTCATTGGACTCCATGCATACATACACACACCACTCCCTACGGCACCCTATCCCATGAGGTAGCGGTGATACCGTAGTTTAAAAGACCGGTTGTATATGTTTTCCATGGAAGTTAGGGTAAGAATTAAGAAAGGAAGGACAAGAACCTCGAGGAAGAAACCTAGTTTCTTCCCGATGGTACTAATCCACTTTATTAATTATTACCATAACACCTAATAGATCTTAATTAGGGCATAGAAAGCGGTGAGGAATATTAACTTTCTAAACTTAACCTAAACCTAACCCTAGCAAGGTTTTAATCCTTGTCTAGATCAAACTTAGTTTTTAGTGATAAATCAATCCAACACTAATTGGAATTAACTCGTTAGAATAAATTGAGAATACACAAAATCCCTATGGACCAAACTGTACTCACCGGCTAGCTACCAAGCGACGCCGTTCTTGATTGCGGTAAACAATTCTTTGATCTAAAAATCTTTACAATCAGCAGCATATGAACATCATTTCCTATCAAGAGTATGTCTTCCATGTATAATATGAGGAATACGACCTTACTCTCTACAGCCTTTTTATATATACATGGTTCATCTACATTTTTGATGAAGTCAACTCTTTGACTGTTACATCAAAATAGATGTTCCAGCTCCGTGACGCCTGCTTTAATCCATAGATTGATTTAAACGGCTTGCACACCTTTCCGTTGCTCCCACTATCCACGAAGCCCTCTGGCTGTGTCATATACACGCTCTCTTCTAAATCACCGTTTAGAAAAGCGGTCTTGACGTCCATCTGCCAGATTTCATAGTCATGGTATGCAGCAATAGAAAGTAGGATCCTGACAGACTTAAGTATAGCCACTAGAGAAAAATGTTTCATTATAGTCGACACCCGGTCGTTGATGAAAACCTTTTGCTACAAGTCTTGCTTTGAAGGTCTCAACCTTTCCATCTGCACCAATTTTCTTCTTGAAGATCCACTTGCTCCTAATGGGGTTTACCCCTTCAGGAGCAACTTTTGAAGTCCATACTTTGTTTGTGTACAGGGATTCCATCTCAGATCGCATAGCATCTAGCCATTTCATAGGGACCCCACTTGTGATGGCCTGTTCAAAACTAATTGGGTCATCATCTTCCATGATGCCATCCTCGCTCCCACCATCAATGAAAAACCGTTGTATCTCTCAGATGGGTGAGAAACCCTACTAGATCTGCGAAGTGGCTGAGGTTCGTCGGGGACTATTGAATCCTCCGATTCTACCAAATCTTCTATTGCAGTTTGTGTTTCTGGAACTTCTTCCAGCTCTACCTCATTACCACTAATTTCTTTTACAAGAAATTCATTTTCTAAAAATGTGGCATGTTGAGTAATAAACACTTTTTGTTCCTCATTGTGGTCGAAGATATACCCTGGCGAATGTTTAGGAATAGATCTTGCCTCGAGTTTTTCCGGATTTTGCTTTTTAACATAAACCGGACAACCCTATGTCTTAATGAAGTTAAGACATGGTCTCTTCCCCTCCCATATCTCATATGGAGTGGTAGGCACAGATTTTGTTGGAACCCTATTCAATATTTATGCAGCTGTCTCAAGTGCATAACTTCTAAAGGAAATAGGTAACTCAGCAACACTCATCATAGTGCGCACCATATCTAATAGGGTGTCATTCCTATGCTTTGATACACCGTTGTGCTGTGGTGTATACGGAGGAGTATGCTAAGAGAATCCTATTCTTTTTTAGATAATCTCGGAATTCCGTGCTTAAGTATTCACCTCTTCGATCAGCTCGAAGGATTTTAATACTTTTACTCATCTGGTTCTCTACTTCGCTCTTATATTCCTTGGATTTCTCAAAAGCTTTAGATTTGTGTTTCAACGGGAACGCATGTCCAAATCTTGAGAGATCATCGGTGAATGTAATGAAGTATAAGGAACCATTCATGATATGTGTACACATAGGACCACATACATCATTATGTATCAGTCCCAAGAGTTTAGTAGCTCTTTCTCTATGTCCCGTAAATGGAGTTTTGGTCATCTTTCCTTTGAGACAAGACTGTCAAGTTTCATAAGATGTAAATTCAAACGGATTCAAATATCCATTTTTATGCAACTTAGCTAGTCTGGTCGCATTGATATAACCAAGTATACAATACCACGAGAAAGCTTCGTTCATTTTTGAACTTTTCCTCTTCTGTGTGTTCTGTATATTTCGAACTGTATTTTGATTTAGAACGTATAAACCTTTACATAACGTACCAAACCCAATCAACACTTGATTTAGGAAAATATTCATAACATTTTTCTCTAATGAAAAGTTAAATCCTTCTTTGTCTAATAAAGATACGGATATTATATTACATATCGTCGATGGTACGAAATAACAGTCGTTAAAAATAAATGTATTACCATTTGGCAATATAAGATAATATTCGCCGACAGCTTCGGTAGCAACAATCGCTCCATTCCCTACTCTGAGAGACATATCACCCTTTCCCAGTTTTCTACTTTTATTGAACCCTTGTAAAAGATTACAAATGTGGGATCCTGATCCGGTATCCAATACCCAGAACGTAGAGCAGACTGAGAAACAGTTCTCAATAACTAACACACCCGAAGAAGATGCATCAGCATGCTCTTTCTTCATTCGGATTGCTTGGAAATCCTTTCATTCCCCTATCTCTTCCCCAAACTCATGGCAGTTGTCATAAGATAGGGCGGAACCAACGTTCCCCAACCCAGTATAATAAGCGGGTTCGGTCAATACATCCATGTTATTATCTTGATTAAGCATGACATGGTCGCTACCTGCAGAAAGAAAAGAAAACACTTTAGCGTGCGCTCTTGGAAAATTAGATTGGTTATTATCTTATCTAATCAGGATGGCTCCTACTGTTTTTATCAAATATTCTTTCAAACCCTAAAAGGTAAGATTAGATGGGATTAATTACACCTACAAGTTCGCTAATTGGTCAGCCAGGCAGGTGTTGGTACTCCGAGAGAGTCTCCCCGTGCTTTTGTATGAAACTAATTAAATAATCTCGTTTCCGCTGGGGCATAACCCCGTTAACACCTTTCTTAGACACCTACTGGATTTACTAATTATAAAGTAGAAAACTCTCTCAGGAGTAACAATTACTCGCAGTTGGTATTGGGATCCAACTATCACATAGAAGGTACTCATTGCAAATTTCAACACATGAAATTTCCGATAATTTTTTTCCCCTAACGACTTATGAACTTGACAGAGGTCAACAAAGCATAGACCACCAGTCATGTTCAACCCGTCATTTCTTGATCGATTCGAACCCATCCACACAATCCCTTGACGGAGGTCAAAAAGGCTGAGTGACTGTCCCTACCGATCGCATCAACATGCTGCAGATAAGTATTACCAGCTACCATACTCTATGCTTTGACGGAGGTCAACAAACACAGCACGGATACTAAATACTACATATCTGAAATGATGGAGGGTTATTGCTGTTTTTGAAGAAAACCTTTGACGTAATGAACTTGATAGCGTTGTAGAATCTAGTGATTTGAAAAGGAGTAGTTTAATCTCTGCTTTAAAAATCGAGTAGTTTTCAAAACAAACTGAGTGTGTTGTAGCATATGCTAGTTTTGCTAAAGAGGTCATTCCCGATGAAGGGATTTAGGCACTTTCATCATCGAATGAGATACGGGATATTCATAATGGAATACCGCTATGCAAAGCAAGAATAAGAGCTACCTTTTTGAAAAATTTAATTCTACAACATCTTTTAGGTTTCTTTTCTTTTCATTAATCTTATTAATGATGTCCCATCAATTATGTTTCCTAAATATCACAGAAGAAACGAAAATAAAACACACATATATGCCATCCACATTCGCCACAGCGACCCGGGTCTTCACCGTAAGATTACTTAACTTACGGCAGGGTGGGGTTAGGACTAGCACGGATGCAAAACATATATAGTGTCTAGTAGCATTCGTCTCACATAGTTATATGATCTCATCACATCACAGAACAGAATAGTAGAAGCAGCTATATGAAATATAGGATATACTAGGAGGTTCGTGTTTTAGATTAAGCCAGTAACGAAAAACACGGATTCCATAGTCGTGATGAATAGCCAAGCCGACACCCCTAGACCCCTATGAGAGCGACAAGCAACCCTGCCAATTCTAGAGTTGGGCGACCGGTCTCGACTCCTTGAGAAGGCCTCCCACTGGACTCTAGAACCCGTTACTTGTGCTCTCCGCCTTAGGTCTATCCTAATGCGGTAAAGTAAATAATATATATCGAATGGAGACAACAACCTTAACCCGGAAGTGTTCCAATAAAAGAATATTACATATAAATATTTATATGAATGAAAATTGAAAAACTCTCATCTCACGTAAAACCTGTAAGTCCATGTCACGCACCCTATGTGTTCGTGGGGAGGCGGAATATATGAAAAACAATTATCAAAGCTTCGTAACACGGACTTGAGCACACGGATCGTGTCTAAACCATTACTAACAAACTATGAGAGGTTTAACTACTCGGATTCGAAGTTATACCTCATATTACTTGTCCTTCGTGTCTTCATCGCTGTCTTCCACACCTCGTAGGCTTTATGGAACATGGGTACCTCAACGGCCTCCTCGAGTCAAAGACGATCTACCCGAGAGTCTATAGTCCGAGCTCCTATCTCGAATCTGAGATAACTACAGCTTCTAGTTTGCTAATCAAGAAGTTCTAGAGGGTGTAGAGTATTTAGATGGATTACTTAGTCACTTTAAACCCTAGGATTTTCAACTCATGAGAGCTTTTAGGGTTTGAAGAAGAAGATGAAGACTTGAGGAGAGAGAAGTGTTTTGTGATAATGAAATGAATAATACTCATGCTAGAATATTATGAAGCATAATAATATCTCTCTTGATAATATCAAGATAATATCTAGCATGCGTCATTTAATTCTAAGGGTGAATCACCTCATGAGTCATTAAGCATTTAATGTAAACATACACCTCATCCTCCACCTCATTTAGTTTAAATCCTAAAAAGAGATAAACACAAATGAGTCATCTTCTTCTAGAAGCTTCTCGAGAAATTACGAGACTACCCCTCCAAACCGTATTTCCAAAAAACACGGATAATCTTTGACTGAATAAATCCATCTATATAATACTAGAATCTGGCTTAAACCAAAGCCCGCTAGTATTATCTGCCCGATCATAGTACGTGCACAAGTGGACGTAAGTGATCGCATCCCTGCCGTAAAACCATACGGCCTCTACACCTTTTGCCCGGTGCAGGGAAACTCCCTGTGTGGGATACTAAAGACTCGACACTACGCTGGCAGTGGGTTTAACCACAAGCCGTAAGCGGTACTAACTGTACGTAACGGTCCCCAGGTGGATGTCGATAAGATGGTCGATGAGTAAACCCATCCGAACTCCTACTGAGCCTGTATGTGACAATCTCCGTACAGTCCAGTCTGTTCGTCTAGGACTATCGCATATCGGACCTTGGGGGAGGTAAACGTCAGACCCCTAATAGCGGTATAAGTCGTGTCGGAGTGAATCCCATTACACCTTGAGAAACTACTGGAGAACCTACCAGTAAATGTCGCTTGCCCTGGCCAGGGACTTTGCGTAATGGCTCTCCATACACAGCGCGATATCAACCCCCAATCCCGGGAGAGACGAATTCTGTCTAACCGCCACTGCCTCCAAGTGCTTCGGGACTGCACCCGACTACTACCAGTTTGCATGACTCCTTTGAGCCATGGTAGGGTAGTAATCTAAGTACAGTGGGAACACACCCAAGGCGAAGTAGCAGTGTCAAGTCGACGGACTAAGCTGTACTCATGTCACCTAGGAACTGCTATCTGACGATGGGTATAGAACCAACCTGCAATTCCCGGCGAGTCCTGTCCCGTGTACTCGTAACCTAACGAGCACCTGCATACTATCTCTAGCACGACGTACTGATGGCTGTGGGACAGACCATCTCCCCAGCTGGGATGAGAAGCGTATACACCAGTCTACTCTGGAGTATCGATACCCCATCTCGATAATCCTACGACTAGGGACCTGTATAGGATATTGCTTATAGACTACCCAGTCCCCACTAGTGTGACTGCCATCACAACGCTGGTAATCAAGAAAAGATCCTAAGGGCTCTACTAATATGTTTAAGCGAAATGTTAAAATAAACATATGCACATATTAAAGTAGACACAAACCAAGTAGCATACTACCATTTTTAGCAAGACTGTCATTACAACTGTGAATATCCCAAGCTTCCATTAAGTAATATACAAACTAGTATGATGCAATAATGGCCTCTAGGGCATAAACACTAACAATCTCCCACTTGCACTAGGGCCATGTTCTGGCATATCGCAGACCTATCAGCTCGAATAGCCTCTCGAACTGTGTCTGAGGAATGGCCTTTGTGAATGGATCAGCAGTGTTATTCTCCGTATCTACTCTCTTCACCTCATCTTCAGGCGATCTACGATCTCCCTGATCAGGTGATACCGCCTTAAGATATGTCTGGACTTCTGATGGGACCTGGGTTCCTTCGCTATAGATATAGCGCCATTGTTGTCACAATACATAGGTATTGGATCAACACTGGTAGGAACCACCAGAAGGTCTGTAAGGAACTTCTTCATCCAGACAGCTTCTTTTGCGGCATCGCAAGCAGCTATGTACTCCTCTTCCATCGTCGAGTCAGCAAAGGTGTCCTGCTTGGAAATCTTCCAACAGACCGCCCTACTATTGAGGGTAAAGACATAACCCGACATGGACTTGGAGTCATCCTTGTCACTCTGGAAGCTGGAGTCGGCAAAGGCCTCGATCTGGAGGTCCTTTCCTCCATACACCAAGAGCATCTCCTTGGTCCTCCTCAGGTAATTGAGAATATTCTTTACTGCTATCCAGTGCTTCTCCCCTGGGTTTGCCTGATACCGGCTTACAACGCTCAATGCGTATGCTACATCTGGTTTGGTACATAACATCGCATATGATTAGTCGAAAATATTGCATATTTTAACCGGCAATTTCCGCAACATTTGCATTCATATAGAAGTGTTCGGCATTCATATTTTACATATTAGCAAAACTGTCGCAAAATATCAGATTGCATGTATTAGACTCTTAAACCAACACTATAAAGGAAATTGACTACATTTCATGGCATCGCATTATCCCTACGTTTGCGCAACACTTGTTTTGAGATCTGTGCAGCAAAACCCAGAAGCAAAGCCGAAAGAGCTGATCAAACAGTACGCCAACTCAATGATTTCAGTTCTGGTATCAATCCAAAGGGACAAATAAAATTCAACATATCAGATAAAGCTACAAATGTCAGCCCAAGAATTACCATTGATGTTTCAAGCCATGAAGCCCCCGAAGAGCCGCGGAACCGCGGCGGGAGCCAGCTTATGCCGCGGAACAGCGGCGCTTTTGCCACGTCATCACTTGAATTTTGGTGCATAATTCTTCTCTCAGTGGCTACACCTCAAAAAGGCACAACAAATTCCAGAAGACTCCAGATACTTCTGCCAGATCAGCATGCTTTAGGATCAACACTAAACTAGCCTATCATTCTAGAAACTTCTCCCTAAACCCTAGCTTAAACCCTAAGCTAAGCCTAACAAACTCTTTCTAGAAGTCTTTCAACAAACTTTTGGAGGGAACTAAAAGGCTTAGGGTTTGGGAAGTCTATAAATAAGACCCTAGGCTCATTTGGGATTCATCTTGGAACTTTGGAAAAATCAATCCATTAGTTCATTTTAGAGCCATTCTATCTCTTTCTTCATCTTCTTCTTCCACAAGTCTAGTGAGAGAATTTGTGTGAAACCCTAACCATAATTCCAATCAAAAGCCAAGATCCCGAGTACCCATCAAGCAAGAAGCCTTGCAACCCTTTAGGAGCCGAGCCGGTCTTCAACAGAGAAAGTGGTCCAAGCCGATCCGCGACTCACGGAGCCGAGCGAAGCCAAGTCGACAATTTAATTCTTCCTCTTGTAGTTCTTGAGCGACTGTAATCAAATTGTTGATATAAATAAAAGGTGATATTCTTTTATCTTGTTTTCTTTAAATTCTTGCATCATGAGTCAATCTAAATTTCTAGTTATAATTCTTGTTGTGATGTTTGAGTAATACTCCGCTCGTCAAGGAGTCGAGACGATCAATAGAATGATGATGTAATATATTGTAAATCGATTCTTGAATCCTACGAGTTTTGTAAACCCTAGCAAGATCAAGAATCGACGACCCAATTCATTGCGATACTTTCTTGATTGATATCGCTCGAGATTGGGGAGTTACGATCGTTTCTTGAAATTGCTAGAGGCTAGAGTGTGAATGATATCAACAAAAGAACAAGGGTTAAGTGATGAAACCTTGGTTTCATCAAGAAAGCCCTAACTCTCGTTGACCATCATCGATCTAGTATCAATCCTTCGAAGGACAAGAAAACGAAATCTTGAAATTACATCACATCTATAGATCCGATCGATTCCTACGAGCCTCATTTAGATTCTTAACATTTGGTTGGAAATATTATCGAAACCCCAATTCTTGATTGTTTATCAGTTTCTTGATTCTTGATTAAACTCGTGACACCTGAATAAATTGATAAATTCTTGAATCATGTTTTCTTTTCTTTTCAATTAACTTTTCAATTCAAACAAATCAAATATAAAAACGAATCGCACAATCCCCGTGGACGATCCGTACTCGCTTACGATCTACAACTGACACCGTAGTTGATTGCGGTCAAATATAATTTTTTGATTGTGAGCCTTATTCAATTTTCTAATTACCGACACAAAGAGACTCTTATTGATTTGATTTACTTACTCAGTCTCGCATTTTACGATCAATCAAATAGCGCCGAAATCGGGGACTATTTGAATCGATACTTTTACATTTACACAATCGGAAATTTATTAACAATCAAATGGCGCCGTTGCCGGGGATCGCACGCTAATTCGTTTTATATCAAAGTTTGAATTGAAAGATTTATTTCATTGTGATTTTTGAGATCAAAATTCGTACAAACCCTAAACAATTTGTTGTGTTTCATTGCAAGGAGATCTGGAGCTTGCTGGAAATTGGAAAAAAAAATTGGAATATACCAGAGAGCTATGGGAGTCTACAGAATCTCCCTGGTGAAGTTTTGTGTATTGATTCCATCTTTCAACCGCGGAAGCGCGGCATAAGGGAGGATCTGCAGCGGAACTGCGGCCTCTTAGGAAGATCTCTGAAAATTTTTTGCTTCAGGTGATTTCTTGACTTCTCCTCTCTCCTCTTTTTAGCTCCAACTGACAATTTTCTGCAGGATTCTTTGCAAAGAATAGCAGCTCGCAAATTGCAAAATTAAATTTGTGCGTGATTTTGTTTCTTGGTTGTTTGCATTCTAAATACGGATATTAAGGGGCACGGCCAAATCCAAATTAGGTGGGGATTTCATTACCCTTCCTAGGCCCCGAAAACCACAAAACTTGCATCCGCATTGACCCACATTAACTAAAAGAAATCTAGAGATGTCTCTAAGGACTGTCGCGCTCAATTAGGACAGAAGAAGGCCATGGGTAATTCATTGCTTATTCGCGTTTTCTTGTGGTGCCTAGGAAAGTGTGTCGAATGCTAGTGGTTATTAATTAGGCCCACTACTTACGTAGTGGAGTACCTTCCCACTTACCTGGCACTTACCTGGCCACAGGGGGACAAAGAGGCAGTGGAGGATTCTATCCTGCGACTTGTCTATTGGCAGTTAGGAGCGGTCTAGAGCCGAACCTAGGTGACCACTAGATTCTAGGGTTTGTGTGCTGCATTTGTTGTGTCGCATCATTTTTTCAAAAATCCGTCCCTTTTTCAAAGCAAACACCGCATTCATTCAATTACCCCTAATTATAAGCCAACGCTGCCACTTGTACTAACCCTTTTTAGTACAAGATAGGCTGGACACGGGATTCTAGTGCCCGTTTAGTCCGCGTACCTTTTATCGACTCCGAAGTCGATATTTCTCCATTTACCTTTCCTTTACCCACTACCACACCCATACCGACGGATCCGACTCCATCAAACTTCTTTAACCCTAATCTGCCGCCGTCCGTTGGTGCGCAGAATCCACCCCGCATCTCTCTCCAGGAGAGGTGCTACCCTATCCGAGGTCCTCTTTCGACCTGCTTATCCACACCACCAGCCAATGTGGATAACTTTGAGATTAAGCCCCAGTATATCAATCTTTTACCCAAATTCCACGGACTCGAGACTGAGGACGCTTACGTTTTCATTACCAAATTTGAAAACGTATGCACAATGATGAGTACGTCACAACTTTCAGTGGATGCGATGCGTCTACGACTTCTTCCATTTACATTGTGCGATATAGCCGAGAAGTGGCTATATAACACTACCGCACACTCTATTACAAATTGGGAAGAATTCGTCGCTACATTCCTTAAGAAATTTTACCCAATACAAAAGACATCTCGAATCCGTAGCGAACTGAATCAATTTACCCAGCTCCCTACTGAACCATTCTCTAAATGCTTTGAACGTTTCAAGGATTTTTTGGTTCAGTGTCCTCATCACGGCATCCCGAGATGGGAGCTTTGCCGAATCATTTATGAGGGCATTAACCCAAACACTAAACAGAGCCTTGAAAACATGTGTCAAGGTACATTTATGACTAAGGATGATGGGGAAGCTTGAAAGTACTTAGAAGAGTTCGCTGAAAAATCACTACAGTGGGAGAGTGGAACCCAACCATTGAATAGGGGTGGCGTACACCAAATAGATGTGTCCATAGGTATTCGAGCTGAGATGGCAGCAATGCAAAAGAAGCTCGACGCTATGGAACACAAATTTTCTGCAGCCTCCCTAAACCCAATGTCGCTCCCCAAAACTGTTTGTGGGTGCTGTTCTGATCCGTCTCATTTAACGGAAGAATGTCCTTTAAACTCTGCGTTTCAAGGTCACGAGCATTCTAATGCCGTATTTCAAAGACCTAGAAACGATCCATATTCTTCCACGTACAATCAGAGTTGGAGGAATCACCCGAATTTCGCTTGGAACCAAAACCAATCTCAAAACACGGTTTCAAACGCGAATAATTTTCAAAGGGCTCTTCCTCCACCACAACAGCAACCCCTTCAACTCACTCAGCATCCCTACCAGTCACAAAATTTCTAAAATCAGGTCAACAATCCTGCACAGTCTAATCCTATGCAATCGACCTGTTCTGACGAATTCTCTCAATTCACTCAAACCATGAAATCACTGTTATCAAATTTCATAGAGGTTTCGACTGAGGTTAGATCTTCCGTCAGTGAGATAAGAAAAACTCAGCGTCCCAAGCTGAGAGTATCAGATCGATGGAAGCTGAAATCGCACGCCTAAAAGCCGAAATGGGTGCGAGAGAAAAAGGGAAACTTCCCACTCAACCCCTACAAAATCCTGGGCATTACAATGTAAATGCCATCACAACGTTGAGATCGGGAAGAGTGCTGAATAATCATGTCGGGGAAGATATTGATGATACTGAAAATCATATCAACACCCCGGCTGAGACCTTTCCACACACACACACTTCTCCTTCTGATCCTTCTTCTTCTACCATACCACCTTCTCGAGAGCCTATTCTCCATTTCCCATTAGGCTCGACACCTTCTCCCAACCCTTATAGTTCTCCACAGACGGTCCCCACACCTCTTTTGTGAAAGGTTCCTGGGCACCCTATAGAGGTCTCACAAGGCATCAACCATGCCAATTTACAAAAATTATGGTGCCGAGAAAACCTAATACGGATCGACGGCTAGAATCCTGTGCGAAAAACGAATCTAGTTAACATTTTAACTAAAGGAGAGAGGCTACAACCTTTGTAGATCCTGTTCTCCACTTCCTTAGCTCCACGTAGGTGTCCTCTCGCTGTCCATCTCGAATCCTAGACTCAATCGTCGGCTTCATCGGAAAACGAGCGGGCAATGTCGTCGGCTTCGTGCCGAAGATGATCTACGTCGAGGTTGCACAAGTTCAAGCTCCAACTTCACCAAGTTGTGAAACTTGTGAAGAAAACACCCAAAACAACTTGGCATGAGTTAGAGGGTGAAGAAATAGGAGGTGGGTTCACTTTGGAATTGGATTTCTCACTTTAGATCTCAAGTTGCCATTGATGGCATCAAGGTTTCTTTCTTGAAGAAGAAGGTCAAGAAGAAGAAAGAATATGATAAGTGTTGAATTAAAATGAAAAATAATTCAATACTTATCATAAGCAAACCATAGTTGAGTGTAGAGAATAGACCATGGTTACTTGGATAGGTTAGGGTTAAGCATGAAGACAAGAATGGTTAAGAAGTCAAAGCTTCATGAAGCTTCAACTAAAAACAAACTTCTCCACCGTTCTTATCTAAATATTTTCCAAATAAATAAATAAACAAATAAATAAATAAATGAATATGCAAAACCCTAATTATCAAATTAACCATGGTTTAATTCTATACACTTAACTAAATTATCAAGTATCATCAAACATGATACAAATGTGTGCACAAAAGTACATCATATATACTTCTTGCACATCGAGTGAGAAAATCCATATAAAGTGAACCAATACTAGCTAATGCAAAGTAATATATCAAATATATAATTATACATTAAATCATTAAATCAACATTTGATTCAATGATCCGGTCATGTCGCACATAACCGACTAGTATCCAATGTATCGATTTATCGAATCAATGATTCGATAACTAGGTCATATCGAATATAACCAATCGATACATCCATCGCGAGAATGAAATACGGTATCACATACACGCATTATTCTCGGTCCCGCGCATATCTCATATGCGCTCCTATTTCGTTTCGCTTGAACCAGGAAACCTCTGTGTAGGACTCTAAAGACTCGTCAATACGCCAGTAGTAGATGATGATCATATCAAGCACCCACAAGCCGCAAGCGGTCTGCTAAACGTAACGGCCATCCGGGTACTGAGCGATCAGAAGATCGACGAGCTAGCCCGCTCATACTCCTGTGAATCCAACCAGTAACACTTAACGTACAGTCCGGTCTGTTCGTCTGATACGTCGCATATCAAGTCTAGGGGTGGTAAACGTCAGACCCCAATAACCGATAAGTCGTGCCGATGTGAGGCTCATAACGGGTTGAGAAACTACTGGTAACACTTACCAGCAAATCTCTGATCAGCCCTGGCCTGGGACTTCCCTGTTACGGCCAATCGAGCACAGCGCAACATCAACCCCCAATACCGGGAGAGACGAAACCCCTCCTATCGCTCATTGCCTCCATGTGACTCGGGACTGTACCCAAAGACCACCGTTTTGCACGCCCTCATGGACGTGGTAAGGTGGAGATCAAAGCACAGTGGGAATCACACAAGACTCTATGACGATCTCGGGTCTACAGACTAACCTGCACAAGTGTCACCTGAGAACTGCAATCTGACGTGAGGTATAATACCATCTGGGAGTTCTCGGCGAGTCCGTCCAGTGTACCCAGTCTCCACTGAGCACCCGTAAACCATCTCTGATGTCAAACACCAATGGATATGGGATCATCCATCGCCCATCTCATGGGTCAAGAAGCGTATACGCTAGTCTACACTGGTATATCGATGCCCCGTCTCGATACACCCACGACTAGGGACCTTGAAGGATGTACTTATGGACTACCATGTCCCCACTAGTATGCTACATCGGGTCTGGTACATAGCATCGCATACATGATAGAGCCTACTGTCGAAGCATAGGATATCCCTTGCATGCGAGCTCTCTCCAAATCAGTCTTGGGAGACATCTCTTTGGAGAGAGTGACTCCAGAGATCGTGGGCAAGTTCCCACGCTTGGACTCTTCCATACTAAACCTCTTTAGTATGGTGTCAATTTACCTGGATTGGGACAATCCCAAAATCCGTTTGGATCTATCTCTATAGATCCTGATTCCCAATATGCAGGAGGTATCACCAAGATCTTTCATTGAGAATCTTTGTGATAAGAAGAGCTTGACCGATTGCAGTATAAGAATATCATTTCCTATCAAGAGTATGTCGTCCACGTACAATACGAGGAAGACAACCTTGCTCTCTGCCACCTTCTTGTAAATACAAGGTTCATCTGGATTTTTGACGAAATCAAACTCTTTGATAACGATGTCAAAGCAGATGTTCCAACTCCGCGATTCTTGCTTTAATCCATAAATGGATTTAAGCAGCTTGCACACCTTTCCGCTGCTCCCACCGTCTACGAAGCCTTCTGGCTGAGTCATGTACACGCACTCTTCTAAATCACCGTTTAGAAAGGCTGTCTTAACATCCATTTGCCAGATTTCGTAATCATGATATGCAGCGATGGCAAGCATGATCCGGATGGATTTAAGCATAGCCACTGGAGAAAAGGTTTCGTCATAGTCCACACCTGGTCTTTGACGAAAACCCTTTGCTACAAGTCTAGCTTTGAAAGTCTCCACTTTCCCATCTACACCAAGTTTCTTCTTGAAGATCCACTTGCTCCCAATAGGTTTTACCCCTTCAGGAGCAACGTCCAAAGTCCATACTTTGTTGGTGTACATGGATTCCATCTCGGACCGCATAGCATCCAGCCATTTCACTAAGTCCCCACTCGTGATGGCCTGCTCGAAGCTAGTTGGGTCATCATCCTCCATGATGCAATCCTCGCTTCCACCATCCATGAGAAAACCGTAGTATCTCTCAGGTTGGCGAGGAACCCTACTAGATCGGCGGAGAGGCTGAGGTTCATTGGGAGCTACTGAATCTTCTGGTTCCACTAAATCTTCAGTTACGGTTTGTGTATCTGGAACCTCTTCCAGCTCTACCACTTTGCCACTAATTTCTTTTTCAAGGAATTCCTTTTCTAAAAAGGTGGCATGTTGAGCAACAAACACTTTTTGTTCCTCACTGTGGTAGAAAAAATACCCATATGAATTCTTTGGATATCCCACAAACTTGCAGAGAACTGACCGTGCCTCGAGCTTGTCCGGATTTTGCCTTTTGACATAGGCCGGACAACCCCATATCTTAACTCGTTTAAAATATGGTCTCTTCCCACTCCATATCTCATATGGTGTGGTAGGTACAGATTTAGATGGAACTTGATTCAATAGGTATGTTGCTGTTTCCAGCGCATAACCCCAGAAGGAAATAGGTAACTCAGCTGTGCTCATCATAGAGCGCACCATATCTAATAGGGTGCGATTCCTCCGTTCTGATACACCGTTGTGCTGTGGTGTATATGGAGGAGTCAGCTGAGAGAGAATCCCATTCTCTTTTAGGAAGTCCAGGAATTCATTGCTTAAGTATTCTCCTCCTTGATCAGATCGTAAGATTTTAATACTTTTTCCGGTTTGGTTCTCAACTTCTTGTTTATATTCCCTAAATTTCTCAAAAGCTTCTGATTTGTGTTTCATCAGGAACACATACCCGAACCTAGAGAGATCGTCAGTGAATGTAATGAAGTATGAAGAACCATCCCTGGCATGTGTAGACATGGGACCGCATACATCACTATGTATAAGTCCCAAGAGTTCGGTAACTCTTTCTCCGTGTCCCGTAAACGGAGTTTTGGTCATCTTGCCTTTGAGACATGACTGGCAAGTGTCATAAGATGAAAATTCAAACGGATTTAAATATCCATCTTTATGTAACTTAGCTAGTCGTGTCGCATTGATGTGACCCAGTCTACAATGCCACAAGAAGGATTCGTTGAGTTCAGAACTCTTCCTCTTGTGTGTGTTTGTTATGCTCAGAACTGTTGATTGATTTAGAACATAAATGTCATTGCATAACGTGCCTGATCCAACCAACTTTTGGTTACGGAAAATGTTCATAACATTGTCCTGTAATACAAAATTATATCCCTCTTTACTTAATAAAGAAACCGATATAATGTTGCATATCAGGTTCGGCATGTAATAGCATTCGTTCAGAACCAATGTATTCCCAGTTGGTAATACAAGGTGATATTCCCCGACAGTCTTAGCTGCAACAATTGCACCATTTCCAACTCTAATGTCTTTATCACCTTCTCCAAGTTCTCTACCTTTCCTGAGCCCATGTAACTGATTACATATATGGGATCCTGACCCGGTATCTAATACCCAGGATGTAGAGCAAATGGAGAAACAGTTCTCAGTAATGAACACACCCGAAGAAAATGCATCAACATGTACTTTCTTCATTCGGGTGGCATGGGAATCCTGGCATTCCCCTATATCCTGTTCATTCCTATAACTCTTACAAGAAAGAACGGAACCAACGTTCCCCAGCATAGTATAACATGCGGGTTCGGTCAATACATCCATATTATTATCTTCATTAGGGCATGAAATGGTCGCTACCTGGAGAGAGAGAGAAGAAAACACTTTAGCGTATGCTCGTGCAAGATCAGATTGGTTATTATCTTATCTAATCAGGATGGCTCCCACTGCTTTTTATCAAATCTTCCTCCAAACCCTAAAAGGAAAGACTAGCCGGGATTAATTACACACTACAAGTTCGCCAATCTTTCAGCCAGGCCAGTGTCGGTACTTTGAGGGAGGTCCCCCGTGCTTTCGCACGAACCTAATTAATGTAAACCTCGTTTTCCCAGAGGCGTAACCCCGTTGACACCTTTCTAGACACCTACTTGATCAGCTAATTGCAATGTGTAAAACTCTCCCAGGAGTAACTCTTACTCGCAGTGGGTATCGGGATCCAACTATCTCATAGAAGGTATGCAATCTCATTGCAAATTTCAACACTTGAAATTCCCGATAATGCTTTTGCCCCGAACGATCTATGACCTTGACAAGGTCAACAAACCATAGACCGCAAGTCAAGATCAACCCGTCATTTCTTGATTGAATCAAACCCACCCGCACGACCCTTGACAAGGTCAACAAGGCCGTACGACTACCCTAACCCAATCTGCATCATATGCATAAGCAGACAAATACCGGTTAGCTACCGCACACTGCGCCTTGACAAGGTCAACAAACGCAGCACGAATACTAAACATGACTTATCTGAAATGACGGAGGGCTACGACAGGTTTTTCTGAAAACCTATTGCGTAATGAACTTGATATCGTTGTAGAATCAAATGAAGTTTTGAAATGGATTGATTTTGAGGCTTTTCTAGTTTTGCTAAGGGGGTCACTCCCGGTGAAGGGATCGTCGGCCCTTTCCTCGTCGAATGAGGTGCGGGATATATCATATATATCACTGTGCAAAGCAAAAAACTCTTAAAAGCAATCAAAAACCAAACCGAGTGTGTAGCATCTGCCAGTTATTGCTAAAGGAGAAACTCCCGGTGAAGGGATCTCGGTCCTTTCCTCATCGAATAAGGTGCGGGATATATCATATATATCGCTGTGCAAAGCAAGAACTGTAGCTACCCTTTTTATTTAAAATTTTGATTCCACAACATCTTAGGTTTCTTTTCTTTCATTAATCACATTAATGAAGTCCCATCATTTAAGTACCTAAACATCACAGATAAATACGACGTACACTTATGCCATCCGCATTCGCCTCGATGTCCCCTCGTGCACCGTTAGGTTAGGTAACTAACGACAGAGCAGGGCAGGGCTAGCGTGGGTGTAAAACATAAGTAACGTCTATATAATATATCATATATACTATATACTATATCCATCACAGAACATCACATGATCACATCACAGATATCGCAGCAGAATAAACATATGATATATTGGATATACTAGGACGTCCGTGTTTTTAATACGAGCCAGTATAAAACACGGATTCCACGGTCGTGATGAATAGCCAATCCCACACCCCTAGACCCCTACGAGAGTGGCAAGCAACCCTGCCAATTCTAGGGTTAGGAGATCCGGACTCGACTCCTCGAGTTGGTCTCCCACTGGACCCCAGAACCCGGTTACTTGTGCTCCCCTCCTTGGGTCTATCCTAATGCGGAAAAGTAAATAATATACAAAAGGTGACAACTTCCGCTACCTGGAAGTGCCCCAAATAAAAGAATATTACATACAAGTTTTTACATGAATGAAAATGAAAAAACACTCATCTCACATAAAAAAACCCCGGCTATTCGAACACGACGATCCAATATAACATATCCAGCAACACATAACATCACATGTCATCAACGTAAGTAAGTATGCATACCCCAATTGTCGTTGACGTATAGCAACGAAACCGGCGATATGAACATACTACACTTACGATCACAGAAAACAAAGTGTAAAACTACAACAGTTGGAATCCGTAACCTCTTTAGACATCACATGCCTAATCAAATGAAATACTTAGACATCACATGCCTGACAGTTATAAACCCCGCATTTTAGTCTCATTATCGAAAACTCTTTTCAATATCAAGTGAAACTAAACCGCTAGATTTATAACATTCATTCAGTTATCTCATAACTGTTTGTGAATTCCAATTATTGAATCACATTCCAGATAAACAGAAAATGTTAAACTTTCCGATCGAACAGTCGAATACCCAAGTTTTCCCGATACAGCTCAACACATGAAATAAGTCTAACAACATTCAGTTCGTGCCACAGTACCAACGGTCCAGCCGTAGAAGGGTCAAGCCAACGCCTCACATGTGGCACGCCGTACTGCCCCAAACCCGAAGGTTCAAAGGGCAGTTCAAGACGGTCACATAATCGAGTTAAGGTTTGTTGTCTTCTAGAGGGCCCATCGCGTTACTTGCACTACTTAGAACGTCGTTAAACTACGGAAAAATCCAACACTTGGAAATTTCCCGACAGGGGAAAAATTGGGTATTTATATCCGGTCGAACTTTTTAACATATTCAAAAAATTATCCGGAAATACACAAAGACGAAATTTGATACCCCGATCGAAACAACGAATCCCCAAAGCAACCCCAGAAAATTCAAATCTTGAATAATTATTAAAAATACCCAGGAAAATCACCACTGGAAACTAAGAATTACTGTGTAAAATTCTTTATATATTGAGGCCGTACGGCCGCGGATCCGCGGCGACTTAGTGGAATTAGGCTGTCGAATTTCACACAAACTCTTATATTTTCCTGATGGTTTTTCTGCATATTTTTAATCTGGAAAAATCCCAGATTTTAAAAAAAGTCCAGAGAGCACTTGGGTTTTAGGGTTTCGGGTTCGTTCGGACTTCAAACGTCGTCTGGACTTCGCCTAAGGCTCTAGCTAGGCTCTGATACCAGTGAAAGGTTCCTAGGCATCCTATAGAGGTCTCACAAGGCATCAACCATGCCAATTTACAAAAATTATGGTGCCGAGAAAACCTAATACGGATCGTCGGCTAGAATCCTGGGCGAAAAACGAATCTAGTTAACATTTTAACTAAAGGAGAGAGGCTACAACCTTTGTAGATCCGGTTCTCCACTTCCTTATCTCCACGTAGGTGTCCTCTCGCTGTCCATCTCGAATCCTAGACTCAATCGTCGGCTTCATCGGAAAACGAGCGGGCAATGTCGTCGGCTTCGTGCCGAAGATGATCTACGTCGAGGTTGCACAAGTTCAAGCTCCAACTTCACCAAGTTGTGAAACTTGTGAAGAAAACACCCAAAACAACTTGGAAAGAGGTAGAGGGTGAAGAAATAGGAGGTGGGTTCACTTTGGAATTGGATTTCTCACTTTAGATCTCAAGTTGCCATTGATGGTATCAAGGTTTCTTTCTTGAAGAAGAAGGTCAAGAAGAAGAAAGAATATGATAAGTGTTGAATTAAAATGAAAAATAATTCAATACTTATCATAAGCAAACCATGGTTGAGTGTAGAGAATAGACCATGGTTACTTGGATAGGTTAGGGTTAAGCATGAAGACAAGAATGGTTAAGAAGTCAAAGCTTCATGAAGCTTCAACTAAAACCAAACTTCTCCCCCATTCTTTTCTAAATCTTTTCCAAATAAATAAATGAACAAATAAATAAATAAATGAATATGCAAAACCCTAATTATCAAATTAACCATGGTTTAATTCTATACACTTAACTAAATTATCAAGTATCATCAAACATGATACAAATGTGTACACAAAAGTACATCATATATACTTCTTGCACATCGAGTGAGAAAATCCATATAAAGTGAACCAATACTAGCTAATGCAAAGTAATATATCAAATATATAATTATACATTAAATCATTAAATCAACATTTGATTCAGTGATCCGGTCATGTCGCACATAACCGACTAGTATCCAATGTATCGATTTATCGAATCAATGATTCGATAACTAGGTCATATCGAATATAACCAATCGATACATCCATCGCGAGAATGAAATACGGTATCACATACATGCATTATTCTCGGTCCCGCACATATCTCATATGCGCTCCTATTTCGTTTCGCTTGAACCAGGAAACCTCTGTGTAGGACTCTAAAGACTCGTCAATACGCCGGTAGCAGATGATGATCATATCAAGCACCCACAAGCCGCAAGCGGTCTGCTAAACGTAACGGCCATCCGGGTACTGGGCGATCAAAAGATCGACGAGCTAGCCCACTCATACTCCTGTGAATCCAACCAGTAAAACTTAACGTACAGTCCGGTCTGTTCGTCTGATACGTCGCATATCAGGTCTAGGGGTGGTAAACGTCAGACCCCAATAACCGATAAGTCGTGTCGATGTGAGGCTTATAACGGGTCGAGAAACTACTGGTAACACTTACCAGCAAATCTTTGATCAACCCTGGCCAGGGACTTCCCTGTTACGGCCAATCGAGCACAGCGCAACATCAACCCCCAATACCGGGAGAGACGAAACCCCTCCTATCGCTCATTGCCTCCATGTGACTCGGGACTGTACCCAAAGACCACCATTTTGCACGCCCTCATGGATGTGGTAAGGTGGAGATCAAAGCACAGTGGGAATCACACAAGACTCTATGACGATCTCGGGTCTACAGACTAACCTGCACAAGTGTCACCTGAGAACTGCCATCTGACGTGAGGTATAATACCTTCTGGGAGTTCTCGGCGAGTCCGTCCAGTGTACCCAGTCTCCACTGAGCACCCGTATACCATCTCTGATGTCAAACACCAATGGATATGGGATCATCCATCGCCCATCTCATGGGTCGAGAAGCGTATACGCTAGTATACACTGGTATATCGATGCCCCATCTCGATACACCCACGACTAGGGACCTTGAAGGATGTACTTATGGACTACCATGTCCCCACTAGTATGATCTGCATCATAGTCCAGGCAGTCAAGTACACATCCTAAGGGCTTTACCAACATGTAACTATAAGACAGTTTAAAGAGACTAGTATACATGTTAAGATAAAGAGTAACCAGATAGCATACTATCATATCGAGCAAGAAAGTCATCTCTATATAGTCCAAGCATCCAATATAATATACATCATATGTACAATACTGGCCTCTAGGGCATACATACAACTAACATTTTGGGATCTCGTCTACCCCCTTTTCCTTCTCCTATGATGGACCCTGCGCTTATTGCGAAAGCTCCTTACCCGAATCGGTTGAGGGGTAATAGAACGAGTCCTCATATGGAGAAAATTTTAGAAATGTTCAAACGGGTTAACATCAATATCCCTCTCCTAAATGCAATTCAACAAGTCCCCGCTTATGCGAAAATCCTTAAGGACTTGTGCACTAGGAAGAGGAAGACCCAAGTGCCAAAGAAGGTCTTTATGGCTAATAATATCAGCACTGCTTTTATTCCCCAGCTACCAAAGAAACGAAAGGACCCAGGATGTCCTACAATATCGATTTCTATTAGGGGTAAAAACATAAATCGTGCTCTTTTAGACCTTGGCGCAAGTGTTAACCTGCTCCCTTATTCTGTCTATGAGCAACTAGGGATTGGAGAGCTGAAACCTGCTCACTGCACTCTCCAGATGGCAGACCGATCTATCACCAAACCAAGGGGTGAATTAGAGGATGTATTGATAAAGGTCGGGGAATTTGTTTTCCCTGTAGACTTCATTGTGCTCGACACACATCCTGTAGCAAACCCCCGGGTCCAAATTCCGGTGATTCTGGGTCGTCCTTTGCTTGCCACTTCCAACGCTGTTATAAACTGTAGAAACGGTTCAATGAACTTATCATTTGGAAATATGACCATTGAACTGAATATCTACAAAGTTGGAAGTCAGCCATCAGAACCCTCTGCTCATATTTTAGATGTGTGCTCTGTCCATGAGATCGCTCCCGATAGTTGTGGAGCTGAGGAACTTTGCTTTACTGATCTCGATGACATTACCACATCTTTGTTTGACTTCATACAAGATTTTAGTGAGGACACCTTACCTACACTTCAGTCCTGCACTTCTGACTTTTCTCCACCCGAGTCTGTATCTTTTACAGGCTCTGAGCTTCTTTGTAAATCCAAAAATCACTCAATGATCCCTCCTTCTATCATTTCTCCGCCTGAATTAGATCTCAAAATTTTACCGTCTCATCTGAAATATGCTTATTTAGGTGAGAAGGAGACGTTACCGGTTATAATATCCGCTTCTCTTGCATCAGAGCAAGAAAATGCACTTTTATCGGTATTGAGATCTAACAAAGAGGCGTTTGGTTGGAGTATGGCGGACATCAAAGGAATTAGTACCTTGATAGTTGAACATCATATACATGTGATGGATGATGCAAGACCAACCTGAGAACCACAGAGATGGTTAAATCCCGTCATGAAGGAAGCTGTAATGAAAGAGATCGTCAAATGCTTAGATAATGGTATTATATACCCCATCTCCGATAGCCAATGGGTAAGTCCTATATATGTCGTTCCTAAGAAATCCGGCATCACTGTTATAACCAATGAGGCGAATGAGTTGATTCAGACACGCGCCCAAACTGGGTGGCGTGTATGTATCGATTATAGAAAACTCAACGCTGCCACGAGGAAAGACCGCTTTCCTCTACCATTCATTGATCAAATGCTGGAACGCTTAGCGGGACGAGAGTATTATTGTTTTATGGACGGATACTCAGGCTATAATCAGGTCCCCATCGCCAAAAATGATCAAGATAAAACCACTTTTACTTGTCCTTTTGGTACCTTTGCTTACAGTCGCATGCCCTTTGGGTTATGCAATGCTCCTGCTACCTTTCAGCGGTGTATGATGGGGATATTCTCTGATATGGTAGAGAATTTTCTGGAGATCTTTATGGACGATTTCTCGATTTTTGGAGACTCTTTTTCCGATTGCCTTGCGAATCTTGACGATGTTCTTACTCGTTGCAAGGAGAAGAACTTGACTTTGAACTGGGGAAAATGCCATTTTATGGTCCAAGAAGGAATTGTTCTTGGACATGTTATTTCACAGAAAGGCATTGAGGTTGACAGAGCTAAGATAGATGTCATTCAAAACCTCCCTCATCCCAAAAGCGTCAAAGATATTCGCTCTTTCCTTGGCCATGCGGGCTTTTATAGGAGATTCATTAAGGACTTTAGCAAAATTGCTAGACCTTTAGCTCTTCTCCTGGCCAAGGATACGACCTTCCATTTTGACTCGGCTTGCGAGACAGCTTTCGACTCACTTAAACACTCACTTACTTCAGCCCCCGTTTTATCATCACCAAACTGGGACTACACCTTTGAGCTGATGTGTGACGCATCTGATTTTGAAGTAGGTGCAGTCTTAGGACAGCACATCGAAAAGATGCCACACGTGATTTACTATGCAAGTAAGACCCTGAATGATGCGCAAATCAATTATACAACCACAGAAAAAGATCTTTTAGCGGTTGTATTTGCATTAGAAAAATTCAGGCCTTACTTAATTGGCTCACCTATAGTTGTGTATACTGACCATTCCGCTTTAAAACATCTTCTGGCGAAGAAAGATGCAAAAGGTCGACTAATACGTTGGATCCTTCTATTACAAGAATTTGATCTTGTTATCAAAGATAAGAAAGGATGTGAAAACGTAGTAGCTGACCATCTTTCACGCATCTCTTCTTCCCCTGTGACCCTGCCAATCAATGACTCGTTCCCTGACGAGCAACTCTTGAGCGTATCCAATGAACCATGGTTCAGGGATATTGTGAACTATCATGCCACGGGACTGATACCCAGCGATTGGTCGAAACAGGACAAATACCGCTTTCTATCCCAAGTAAAACACTTTTACCGGGATGAGCCATATCTGTTTAAATATTGTCCTGATCAGATCATTCGCCGGTGTGTCCCGAATGAAGAGTTCAAGAGTGTTCTTTCTTTTTGTCATGATCAGGCCTGTGGGGGTCACTTCGGTCCTAGAAAGACAGCGGGGAAGGTTCTGCAATGTGGATTTTATTGGCCGACCTTAATCCAGGACGCATTTGAGCATTGCAAAGCCTGTACACAATGTCAGTATACGGGTAGAATCTCCCAGAGGAATGAAATGCCTCAGCAACCTATTCTGGTTGTTGAAATATTTGATGTTTGGGGCATAGATTTTATGGGTCCTTTTCCCAACTCCTTTGGGAATTTGTATATACTGCTGGCGGTTGATTATGTCTCAAAGTGGGTAGAAGCCATTCCATGTCGCACTAATGACAAGAAAGTTGTCATTAAGTTCTTGAAAGAGAATATCTTTTCGCGATTTGGACACCCATGCGCTATTATTAGCGATAATGGGACACACTTCTGCAACAGATCTTTCGAGACTCTGATGCGGAAATACTCAATCAACCACCGACTTTCTACACCCTATCATCCCCAAACAAGCGGGCAGGCTGAAATCTCAAACAGACAAATCAAACTTATCCTGGAGAAAACTGTTGCTAAAAATAGAAAAGACTGGTCGACCAAACTGACGGATGCTCTTTGGGCATTCCGAACTGCATATAAAACCGACCTAGGGATGTCTCCATATAGGATAGTGTTTGGAAAAGCATGTCACTTACCCGTCGAGATAGAACATAAAGCATTGTGGGCTATTAAAGAAATAAATTTTGATTTAAACCTTGCTTGCAACTTTCGGAAGCTGCAACTTAATGAGCTAAGCGAACTCCGCGATGAAGCTTATGATAACGCTGTAATCACAAAGAATAGGACTAAGGTTTTTCACGATAAAAACATTTTGAGGAAAACATTTTCACCTGGTCAACAAGTCCTTCTTTATGATTCACGATTACACCTTCACGCAGGTAAGCTCCGATCTCGATGGAAGGGACCTTTTATTGTGCGGTCTGTATATCCACACGGGGCAGTAGAAGTAGAAAATGTTAAAAACGGCACCTTTTTCAAAGTGAATGGACATAGACTAAAGCCGTATTTTTCCACTGACCCCACGGAGGAGCTCTTGTTCTTACAAGAGCCAGTTTATTTGGATTAAAATTCCTCCGTCTCACCTTCATATCCTGTATATCACTGCATCATTTTTTGAATGAAGGTGAGTGAAAAGAATAAGTTTGGGGGAAGTTCTTCACTTATATATTTTGCCCCCACTAATAATTCCTCCTAGATTTACAGGTTTTTCAGATATAGCTATTGGCAACAGTGAGGACACTGTTGAAAACAAGTTTGGGGGAGGTTTGTGCTTATTTTCACATCATTCGCATATCATTTGCATAAGCCCAAAACATTTCTTTTAAAAATCTATAAAAATTTAAAAAATTTCAAAACCCATAAAAATCTAAAAATTTTCAAGTATAAAAATAATTTTTATTTACACTTTTTTGTATATAAATAAGATAGTGAACATTTACATCCATGAGATTAGAAAAATTTAAGAAAACTAAGAAAATTAGAAGTTTTCTTATACGAACTAGTAATAAGTAGTTATGAGCCGTTGTCCCAAGGGTTAGTAAGATGAAGGACGTCACTAATCTGAGGATAAAAATAAGTCTGAAAAATAGTTTCTATTCTGGAAGCCAAATATTTTGAACGTTGATACCCTGCTATTCGCACTTACACACGTCTTGAAGCCTGGGATAGTAGAGGATACCTTGAAATGCTCTTGTCTTAAAGCCAAAAGTATGAAGGAAATAAAAAAATGAAATGAAGAAAATATAAAGTGGTGAGAAAAAATGGACATTGGTTTTGTTATCACCAAGGGCAATAAAAAAATATATAGCGAGGGTGCTTCTTCACCTAGTGCCCTAAGGCCAACTGGTCTGGGAGATACTGCTATGCCTGAGGTGGTGCAAGACGAGGAAAATACACCAAATAAGCAAGCACATGAGTAATCGGTCGGTTAGTACCTCAAGAAGTGTTAACGGTCGCATGAAAGTGTGTGAGCAATCTCGATTAAATATTCATTAATCAAAAAGTACTGAGGCTGATGGGCAAGAGTATGATAGCTTGAATTGAATTCTCCGGGTGTAGGGATGTCTTTACACAGACGCAGGGTGATATGATCGATGTTTTGGAAGAAAGATAGGAATGAAAAATAAGACGATGTTTTATTGAGGGAGGACGTGATTTCTGACATCTTTTCTTGACCATTAAGATAGGGCTCATGACAACCGAAAAGCTAGCTTAGTTGGAAACCCTAATTTTCAAGGCTTTTCTTTTACAATTCTTTTTTTTAAATGTAATATTCATGATCTTCCTTTTATTATTGGATTTTGTGGGTGCAATCCGCTGAAAACCCTCAGGAGACAACACTCCTCCTACTAGGGACACCTAGAGGTTTAAAGGCTTGTTGCACGTGCTCAGTGCAATCGTGTTGCCTACGAAAGTGTGCTAGTTAGTTTTTTCTCTTTCTTTATTTTCTCCTTCTCTTTTTAATAAAACAGTTCGCTCGAGACGATCGAAATTAAGTTTGGGGGAATTTGATTAGTCGAAAATATTGCATATTTTAACCGGCAATTTCCGCATCATTTGCATTCATATAGAAGTATTCGGCATTCATATTTTATATATTAGCAAAACTGTCGCAAAATATCAGATTGCATGTATTAGACTCTTAAACCAACACTATAAAGGAAATTGACTACATTTCATGGCATCGCATTATCCCTACATTTGCGCAACACTTGTTTTGAGATCTGTGCAGGAAAACCCAGAAGCAAAGCCAAAAGAGCTGATCAAACAGTACGCCAACTCAATGATTTCAGTTCTGGTATCAATCCAAAGGGACAAATAAAATTCAACATATCAGATAAAGCTACAAATGTCAGCCCAAGAATTACCATTGAAATTTCATGCCATGAAGCCCCCAAAGAGCCGCGGAACCGCGGCGGGAGCCAGCTTATGCCGCGGAACCGCGACGCTTTTGCCACGTCATCACTTGAATTTTGGTGCATAATTCTTCTCTAAGTGGCTACACCTCAAAAAGGCACAACAAATTCCAGAAGACTCCAGATACTTCTGCCAGATCAGCAAGCTTTAGGATCAATACTAAACTAGCCTATCATTCTAGAAACTTCTCCCTAAACCCTAACTTAAACCCTAAGCTAAGCCTAACAAACTCTTTCAAGAAGTCTTTCAACAAACTTTTGGAGGGAACTAAAAGGCTTAGGGTTTGGGAAGTCTATAAATAAGACCCTAGGCTCATTTGGGATTCATCTCGGAACTTTGGAAAAATCAATCCATTAGTTCATTGTAGAGCCATTCTATCTCTTTCTTCATCTTCTTCTTCCACAAGTCTAGTGAGAGGATTTGTGTGAAACCCTAACCCTAATTCCCATCAAAAGCCAAGATTCCGAGTACCCATCAAGCAAGAAGCCTTGCAACCTTTTAGGAGCCGAGACGGTCTTCAACAGAGCAAGTGGTCCAAGCCGATCCGCGACTCACGGAGCCGAGCGAAGCCAAGTCGACAATTTAATTCTTCCTCTTGTAGTTCTTGAGCGACTGTAATCAAATTGTTGATATAAATAAAAGGTGATATTCTTTTATCTTGTTTTCGTTAAATTCTTGCATCATGAGTCAATCTAAATTTCTAGTTATAATTCTTATTGTGATGTTTGAGTAATACTCCGCTCGTCAAGGAGTCGAGACGATCAATAGAATGATGATGTAATATATTGTAAATCGATTCTTGAATCCTACGAGTTTTGTAAACCCTAGCAAGATCAAGAATCGACGACCCAATTCGTTGCGATGCTTTCTTGATTGATATCGCTCGAGATTGGGGAGTTACGATCGTTTCTTGAAATTGCTAGAGGCTAGAGTGTGAATGATATCAACAAAAGAACAAGGGTTAAGTGATGAAACCTTAGTTTCATCAAGAAAGCCCTAACTCTCGTTGACCATCATCGATCTAGTATCAATCCTTCGAAGGACAAGAAAACGAAATCTTGAAATTACATCACATCTATAGATCCGATCGATTCCTACGAGCCTCATTTAGATTCTTAACATTTGGTTGGAAATATTATCGAAACCCCAATTCTTGATTGTTTATCAGTTTCTTGATTCTTGATTAAACTCGTGACACCTGAATCAATTGATAAATTCTTGAATCATGTTTTCTTTTCTTTTCAATTAACTTTTCAATTCAAACAAAGCAAATATAAAAACGAATCGCACAATCCCTGTGGACGATCCGCACTCGCTTACGATCTACAACTGACACCGTAGTTGATTGCGGTCAAATATAATTTTTTGATTGTGAACCTGATTCAATTTTCTAATTACCGACACAAAGAGACTCTTATTGATTTGATTTACTTACTCAGTCTCGCATTTTACGATCAATCAAATAGCGCCGAAATCGGGGACTATTTGAATCGATACTTTTACATTTACACAATCGGAAATTTATTAACAATCAGCATACATTATAGAGCTTACCGCAAAAGCGTAGGGTATAATCGACATGCGAGCCCTTTCTAAATCAGTCTTGGAAGACATCTCGTTGGAGAGGGTGATTCCGTGACAAGCCGGTAGGTTACCGCACTTAGAATCTTCCATACTAAATCTTTTCAATATGGTGTCTATGTACCTAGACTGCGAAAGTCCCAACATCCTCTTTGATCTATCAAGATAGATCTGGATCCCCAGAATGTAGGTGGCATCACCCAGGTCCTTCATGGAGAACTTCTGTGACAAGAATCCTTTGACTGACTGTAGCATAGGAATATCATTTTCTATTAGGAGAATTTCATCCACGTACAAGACGAGGAATACTACAACTCTCCCTACAATCTTACTATATATGCATGGTTCATCTGGATTTTTGATAAAGTCGAATTCTTTGACAGTATCATCAAAACAGATGTTCCAACTCTGCGATGCCTGCTTTAGTCCATAAATGGACTTAAGCAACTTGCACACTTTACCGCTGCTTCCACTCTGAATGAATCCATCTGGCTGATCCATATAGACGCACTCTTCCAAATTACCATTTAGAAAAGCCTTCCTTACGTCCATCTTCCAGATCTCATAATCATGGAAGGTAGCAATGGCAAGAAGGACCCGAATGGATTTGAGCATAGCCACTAGAGAAAAGGTTTCGTCATAGTCCAAACCAGGTCTTTGACGAAAAACCTTTGTAACAAGTCTAGCCTTATAGGTTTCAACCTGTCTATCTACACCAATCTTTTTTCTGAAGATCCATTTGCATCCTACGGGTTTTACCCCATCTGGAGCAATATCCAAAGTCCATACTTTGTTAGTGTACATGGACTCCATTTCAGTCCGTATTGCATCCAGCCATCTTACTGAGTCGCCGCTCTGAATGGCTTGCTGGAAGCTAGTAGGGTCATCTTTGTCAATGATGCAATCCTCTCGATCCCAGTCTATGAGAAAACCGTAGTATCTCTCGGGTCGATGAGACTGCCTATTACTTCTGCGGATAGGCGCTGGGATGTCCCCTTCTTCTGAAACTTTTAGTTCTACCATACTTTTAGTAACAGCTTGTGGTTTTGGAATTTCTTCCAGTTCTATTGCGCTCCTATGTATGGTTACTAGGCACTGTCACAATGGTCTATAAGGCATCAACCATGCCCGATATAAAATTTAGACGTGCTGAACAACCCTAACAAAGATCTTAGACTAGAGATTAGGCGAAACAAAGCAAGTAAACAAGTTTACTTCTAAGAGTTTGGGATTACAACCTTTGTAGTCCGTTCCTTCACTTCTAAAGCTCCGTGTTGAGGTCTCTTCGCTGCGATCATTGAGTACCCGGACTCTAGAGAGGCTCATGAAGAGAAAGATGCAATCTTGCTTCCGATCTTCAATAACAAAGATGATCTACCTTGAAGAAACTCAAACCCAAGCTCTTGCTTTGCTAATCAAGTATTAGCAAAGAAAACACCCTAATCTAAGTGGCAAGAATAGATGAGGATGATGAAGTAGGAATTTAGCTCTCATTTGTTTTCAAAATCTCACTCAATATCATCATATATGAAAAGGCTAGAAAGCTTTTCAAGAACTCAAGGAAGAAGAAGAAGAATTTTCATTTTGTGATGAATAATGAATCAAGTGAGGTTAGAAATACAACCATGGGTTAAGTATGAAGACTTAACCCATGTAGAGAATTAACTATGGTTAAAGGGTTGGGTTGGGTTAAAGAAATATCTTTGCAAAATATAACAAAATATCAAGGTCAAAGTCAAAACTTCAAGAAGCTTCTTGAAAACTTCATGAAAGTTTAACCCTAATCCAAACCCTAACCATATTTAAACTCCACAAATCATGTTGCATTTATAACCATAACATGTTACAATATTATATATCATATATACAATATTTATTGTAACAAAATAAAATAATACAATTAACATATATCACATATATATCAATGTATTACCCGAGTGAGAAAAAGAATCTTTAAGTGAGCTTATATTAGTTAATGTAATTTAATATATCAAATATATAATTATACATTAAATTATCGAATCAACACTTGATCCGATAATCCGGCTATTTCACAAATAACCGACTAATATAATCTGTATCAGTTCATCGAATCAACACTTGATCCGATGACCCGGCTATATCACATATACCCGGCCGATATCTCATATCACGAGAATCTAATACGGTATCGTATACACGTATTATTCTCGGTCCCACACATATCACATATGTTCTCCTACTACATTTTTCCCGAGCCAGGAAACCTCTGTGTAGGACTCTAAAGAATCGTCAATACGCCGGCAGTAGGTGATGATCATATCAAACACCCACAACCTGCAAGCGGTCAGCTAAACGTAACAGCCACACAGGTATTGAGCGATCAGAAGATCAACAAGCAAGCCTGTACATTCTCCCGTGAATCCAACCAGTAACACTCCCGTACAGTCCGGTCTCTTTGTCTGATATGTCGCATATCTCGCCTAGGGGTGGTAAACGTCAGACCCCAGTAGCTTGATAAGTCGTGTCTATATGAGGTCTATAACAGTTCGAGAAACTACTGATAACACTTACCAGTAAATCTCAGCAACACTGGCCAGGTATTTCTAGTTATAGCCAATCGAACACAGCGCAACATCAACTCCCTATACCGGGAGAGACGAAACCCCTCCTATCGCTCATTGCCTCCATGTGATTCGGGAATGTACCCAAAAGCCACCATTTTGCACGCCCTCTTGGACGTGGTATGATGGAAATCAGAGCACAGTGGGAATCACACAAGACTCTATGACGATGTCAGGTCTACAGACTAAACTGTACCAGTGTCACCAGAGAACTGCCATCTGACGTGAGGTATAATACCATCTAGGAGTTCTCGGCGAGTCCGTCCGGTGTACCCAGTCTCCACTGAGCACCCGTATACCTCCTCTGATGTCAAACACTAATGGATATGGGATCATCCATCACCCATCATATGGGTCAAGAAGCGCATACGCTAGTCTACTCTAAAGTATCGATGCCCTGTCTCTGTACTCCCACGACTAGGAACATTTGAAGGATGTACTTGGAGACTACACTGTCCCTACTAGTATGATCTGCATCATAGTCCTGGTAGTCAAGTACTCATCCTAAGGGCTTTATCAACATGTAACATAGAGACAATCAGTGTACATGTTAAGATAAAGAGTAACCAGATAGCATACTATCATGTCGAGCAAGAAAGTCCTCCCTATATATGTCCAAGCATCCACTACAATATACAACGTATGTACAGTAATGTCCTCTAGGGCATACATATAACTAACATCCCACTCTTCTGATTTTCTAAAAATTCAGCTTCCAAGAAGTGGGCATGACGAGAAACAAACCTTTTGTTCCTCTGCATAATAGAAATAATACCCCTTGGAGTTCTTTGGATATCCCATAAACTTACACTGTACTGAGCGTGCCTTGAGCTTGTCCGCATGCTAAAGCTGGACATCCCCATGTCTTCAAGTACTGAAGATAGGGTTTCTTCCCACTCCACATCTGATATGGTGTGGTAGGCACAGTCTTAGTTGGAACCTTGTTCAAAAGATATGCAGCTAATTCTAGTGCATAACCTCAGAAAGATCGCGGTAACTCAGCCTTACTCATTATGGAACGAACCATATCCAATAGGGTTCGATTCTGCCTTTCCGATACACCGTTGTGTTGTGGTTTGTATGGAGGAGTAAGCTGAGAGAGAATTCCATACTCTTTTAAGTAACTCAGGAACTCGACACTTAAGTATTCACAACCTCGATCAGATCTCAGTGTCTTGATACTTTTGCCTGTTTGGTTTTCCACTTCATTCTTGTATTCCCGGAATTTCTCAAAGGCCTCGGATTTATGCTTCATCAAGAAAATATTTCCATACCTAGAGAAATCATCCGTAAAAGTAACGAAGTAGGAATAACCACCTTGCGCATGTGCAAACATTGGACCACACACATCGCTGTGTATGAATCCCAAGAGTTCGCTCGCTCTTACTCCGTGTCCAGTAAACGGAGTCTTTGTCATCCTTCCCATGAGACAAGATTCATAAGCAGCATAAGATTGATATTCGAACGGATTCAAATATCCTTCTCTATGTAACTTAGTCAACCGTGTTTCATTGATGTGACTTAGTCTACAAAGCCATAAGAAAGCCTGATTTAATTCTAGAGACTTTCTTGTAAGTTTGTTCTGGACATTGAAAACCTGAGCTTGATTCAATACGTATATACCGTCATCTAATGTACTGGACCCAATCAGAACATGATTTAGGTGGATGTGAACCACATAGCTTACGAATGTAAAATCATATCCCTCTCTCGAAAGTGAGGACACCGATATGATATTACAAGTCAAACTAGGTACATTCAAACAGTTACGTAGAATCAATATCTGCCCACTTGTCAAACCTAGGCGATATTCTCCCACGGATTCAGCGTCCATGCTCATTCCGTTCGCAACTCTGAGAGGCAAATCGCCTACCATGATAACTCTACGGTTTCTCAAAGCATGTAACGAATTACAGATATGGGATCCTGATCCGGTATCTAGCACCTAGGAAATAGAGTTAATTGACAAACAGTTCTCAATTACAAACACACCTGAGGCCGAAGCCACAACATGCTTCGAATCCAGGCTACTGGCTTCTAAAGCCCATGCAATCTTTTGCTCTTCCCTTTCCTTCTACTTTACTGACACCGTATATCGACTTTGTGGAGGTTTTCTTCTTTTCACCCTTTGCTTTCGACCTGGATGCAGAAGAAGAAGGTCCCCCATTAAGCAGAGCGGGTGTCCACCTATTTCTTTCAGGGTGTAAGTAGAGGGTAGGTGTTAGTTATATATATGCCCTAGAGGCCATTGTTTTACATATGATGTATATTATAGTGGATGCTTGGATATATATATAGAGGACTTTCTTGCTCGACATGATAGTATGCTATTTGGTTTCACTTTGTCTTAACATGTTGACTTGTATTTGTTTTTTGTCTTGCTCTCACATGTTGATAAAGCCCTTAGGATATGTACTCGACTACTGGGACTATGATGAGATCATACTAGTGGGGCCAGGGTAGTCAACGAGTACATCCTATAACTGTTCCTAGTCGAGGGTGTATTGAGACAGGGTATCGATACACCAGAGTAGACTAGCGTATACGCATCTTGACCCATATGATGGGCGATGGATGATCCCATATCTATCGGTGTTTGACATCAAAGATGGTGTACGGGTGCTCAGTGGAGACTGGGTGCACTGAACGGACTCGCCAAGAACTCCTAGATGGTATTATACCTATCGTCAGATAGCAGTTCTCCGGTGACACTAGTAAAGGTTAGTCTGTAGACCCGAGATCGTCATAGAGTCTTGTCTGATTCCCACTGTGCTTTGATTTCTACCTTACCACGTCCAAGAGGGTGTGGAAAATGGTGGCTTTTGGGTACAGTCCCGAATCACATGGAGGAAATGAGCGATAGGAGGGGTTTCGCCTCTCCCAGTATAGGGAGTTGATGTTGTGCTGTGTTCGATTGGCTATAACTGGAAGTCCCTAGCCAGGGATGATATGCAGTGGTGCTGGTAAGAGTTATCAGTAGTTTCTCGACCTGTTATCATCCTCACATCGACACGACTTATCGGTTACTGGGGTCTGATGTTTCCTAGACTGGATATGCGACATATCAGACGAAGACACCGGACTGTACGGCAGTGTTACTGATTGGATTCACAGGAGAATGTACAGGCTTGCTTATTGATCTTCTGATCGCTCAATACCTGGGTGGAAGTTACGTTTAGCTGACCGCTTGCAGCTTGTGGGTATTTGATATGATCATCACCTACTGCCGGCGTATTGACGATTCTTTAGAGTCCTACACAGAGGTTTCCTGGCTCAGGAAAAATAGACTAGGAGCTCATATGTGATATGTGCGGGACCGAGAATAATACGATATGAGATACCGTTTTCTATTCTCACGATATGTGATATCGGCCAGGTATATGTGATATAGCCGGGTCGTCGGATCATGTGTTGATTCGATGAAATGGTACATGTTATATTAGTCGGTTATATGCGCTATAGCCGGATTATCGGATCAAGTGTTGATTCGATAATTTAATGTATAATTATATATGTGATATATTACATTATGTTAACTAATATAAGCTCGCTTTATTGATTCATTTTCTTACGGGATAATACATTGATATATATGCGATATATGTTAATTGTATTATTTTCTTTTGTTACAAAATATATTGTATATGTGATATATAATATTGTAACATATTAGGGTTACAAATTCTATATTGGTTTAGGGTTTAAACTTAGTTAGGGTTTGGATTAGGGTTACCTTTTGCATGAAGCTTCCGTGAAGCTTCATGAAGCTTTTGACTTTGTCTTTAGTTTTGATATTTGTGTAGATATTTCTTAACCCAATCCAAACCATTAATTCTAGTTTATTCTCTACATGAGTTAAAACCCTTCATGCTTAACTCATAGTTGAATAAGTAACCACAACGATAATTCATTGTTCATCATAAAAGGATTAGCATCTTCTTCTTCTTCATCTTCATTCTTTTGAATGAAAACCTTCACTAGCTTTTCATTTGTGATGAATAAGTGTGAGAATTTGAAAACAAAAGAGAGAAAAATTCCTACTTCATCATCCTCATCTATTCTAATCATTTCGATTAGGGTGTTCACTTCTTTAATAAGTTGTTTAGTGAAGTGTAAGCCTTGGTTAGAGATTCTTCAAGGTAGATCATCTTGGATCAAGAAGACATCAAGCAAGATGCATCATTCACCTTTTGGAGCCTCACGAGAGTCGGTGTTCTTGATGATCGCAGTGAAGGGACCTCAACACGGAGCTTATAAAGTGAAGGAACGGACTACAAAGGTTGTAATCCCCATATATTTTACCTTTTTGTATGTGATACAAACTTGTTACCCTAGATATTCTAGCATGATTCTTTGTTTGCTTGCTTTGCACTTCTTTAAATTTTAAAGTGGTATGAGTGATGCTACCAAACCCTAGACTAGGTGCAAGGGAAGCCCAACAGTGGTATCAGAGCCAAACTAG
Organism: Agapanthus africanus; assembly: GCA_030015575.1. Taxonomy (NCBI): domain Eukaryota; kingdom Viridiplantae; phylum Streptophyta; class Magnoliopsida; order Asparagales; family Amaryllidaceae; genus Agapanthus; species Agapanthus africanus. The sequence goes on along the minus strand of CM057339.1, from coordinate 486,184,070 downwards.
AATTCTAGATACGGTGTTATAACAATTACGAAAATGAAAATCACTTCGAAATACGGTATTAGGAAACCCCATTCTTGCTCTCTGGAAATTTTTCAAAAAGTCCTTTAAAATTTTTTCAAACAGGTGTAGAATGATCTTTGGGACAATATATGAACATGGGTGAAATACGGGGGAGGGTGCTCGATTTTTGGCCGATCCCTAGGCCACAAATTCCGGCCAGGATGGCCCCACAGGCTCATCTGCCCCCCGTATTCCTCCTGTGCTCTTTTGGCTTCATTTTGGGTTTCCTAGTATTGTTTATTTAGCCCAATTTTCATGTGATGATTTGTTTGACCTAGGGCTAATTCGTAGTGCTTCGTAGTCGTATAACTTAACACTGTATTGGTAACCTTGAATGTTTTTAGCAGTTCGATTGAACTTCGCACACCACATATTGTACCCCGATGAAATTTCCAAGTTTTGTAATTTTCCGAAGTTGATTGTACTCGTAAAATCGTGCTAGTACCCCCATGGACACCCTAGAAGACTATAATAACCTTAACTCGATTCTATGCTCACGGAACCGCGATCGAACCTTTGGGTTTTCCGTAGTTCCGTGGTGTCATAGGTAAGGCATAGTTAACTCCTTCTACGGCTGGTCCATGGACATTGTGGCACGGTTTTTGAGTGTTTTAACTTTGCTTAAGTGTTGAGCTCACTTGTGTAATTTGTGAGTGTATGTTGATTCGATCGAAACGTTAAATATCGTCTTGTTATTCTGTGATTGTGATATAATATGTGGAATTCATACAGTTAGGCATAAAATCCGTAATATGTGATATTTTGGGTTTACGATGTCTAAGGAGATTATGGATTCCAAATGTTGTAGTTTTTCACTTTCTTTTCTGCGACCGTAAGTGTAGTATGTGGGGTATTGCCGGCTTCGTTGCTATACATCAACGACAATCAGGATACGCATTCTTGCTTGCGTTGATGATATGAGATATTATGTGTTGCCGTGATATGTTATATTGGATCGTCGTGCTCTGAAGGGCTGGGGTTTTTATGTGAGATGAGGGTTTTTATTTTCAATCATGTAAAATTCATTGTATGTAATATTCTTTTATTGGGGTACTTCCGGGTTGAGGTTGCTGTCACCATTGTATATTATTTACTTTTCCGCATTAGGTAGACCCAAGGTGAGGAGCACAAGTAGCCGGGTTCTAGGGTCCAGTGGGAGGCCATCTCGAGAAGTCGAGACCGGGTCTTCTAACCCTAGAATTGGCAGTGTTACTTACCGCTCTCGTAGGGGTCTAGGGATGTGGGTTTGGCTATTCATCACGACCGTGGAATCCGTGTTTTATACAGGCTTGAAATAAAACACGGACTTCCTAGTTTATCCAATATTTCATATGATTCTTCTGCTGCTGATAGACTGTGATGTGATCATATTATATGCGTGAGATGAATACTTTATTATTGTATATATGATATATAATAAAAGTTACTTATGTTTTGCACCCGCGCTAGTCCCGTCCCGGTATGCCGTTAGTTAAGTAACCTAATGGTGCATAACGGAACATTGTAGCGAATACGGATGGAATATGCGTACGTTGTATTTTTCGTTTCTTCTGTGATGCTTAGGAAGCATACATGATGGGATTTATTAATGAGATTAATAAAAGAAAGGAAACCTAAAAGATGTTGGAGAATCAAATTTTCAAAAAAAGGGGTAGCTACAGTTTTTTGCTTTGCATAATGGTATATGTGATATACCCTGCACCTTATTCGATGAGTAAAGAGCCGAGATCCCTTCATCGGGAGTGACCTCTTCAGCAAAACTGGAAAATGCTACAAACTCACCGTTTAGTTTTTGATTGCTTCTATAGTTCTTGCTTTGCACCGCGGTATATATGATATACCCTGCACCTTATTCGATAAGGAAAGAGCCGAGATCCCTTCACCGGGAGTGACCTCTTTAGCGAAACTAGAAAAGCCTAAAAAACACTCCTTTTCAAAATCACTTGTTTCTACTACGATATCAAGTTCATTACGCAATAGGTTTTCTGAAAAACCTGTCGTAGCTGTCCGTCATTTCAGATAAATCCTACTTAGTATTCGTGCTGCGTTTGTTGACCTTGTCAAGGAGCAGTGTACGGTAGCTAATTACTGTTTATCTGCTAAAACATGAGATGTGATTGGATTAGGGTATTCATACGGTCTTGTTGACCTTGTCAAGGGTCTTGCGGGTGGGTTTAATTCAATCGGGAAATGACGGTTTGAACTTGACTTGCGATTTATGGTTGTTGACCTTGTCAAGGTCATATATCGCTAGGGGAAGAATATTATCGGGAATTTCAAGTGTTGAAATTTTCAATGAGATTGCATACCTTCTATGAGATAGATAGATCCTGATACCCACTGCGAGTAAGAGTTACTCCTGGGAGAATTTTACATAGGACAATTAGCCGATCAAGTAGGTGTATAGAAAGGTGTTTATGGGGTTATGCCTCTGGGAAAACAAAGTTTATTTTAATTAGGTCCGTGCGAAAGCACGGGGAACCTCCCTCAATGTACCAACACTGGCCTCGCTGAAAGATTGGCGAACTTGTAAGGTGTAATTAATTCCGACTAATCTTACCTTTTAGGGTTTTAAGGAAGATTTGATAAAAAGCAGTGCGAGCCATCCTGACTAGATTAGATAATAACCAATCTAATCTTGCAAGAGCATACGCTAAAATGTTTTCTTCTCTCTCTCTCCAGGTAGCGACCATGTCAGGCCTTAATCAAGATAATAACATGGATGTATTGACTAAACCCGCTTATTATACTGAGCAGGGGAACGTTGGTCCCGCTCCAACTTATAATTGTTATAAGTCCGAGCAGGGAATAGTAGAATATCTGGATTCTCACGCCACCCAAACGAAGAATAAGCATGATGATGCATCTTCTTTGGGTGTGTTAGTTATCGAGAACTGTTTCTCAGTTCACTCTACGTCCTGGGTATTAGATACCGGATCTGGATCCCATATATGTAATATGTTACATGGGCTACGTAAAGGTAGGGAACTGGGAGAGGGTGATCATTCCGTAAGAGTAGGGAATGGTGCAAATGTTGCAGCCAAAGCAGTTGGCGAATATCACCTTGTATTACCAAATGGTAATACATTGGTTCTGAACGAATGCTATTACATTCCGACCCTGATATGCAATCTTATATCAGTTTCTTTATTGAGTAAAGAAGGATATAATTTTGTAGTACAGGATAATGTTATGAACATATTCCTAAATCAAAAGTTGATTGGATCAGGATCGTTAAATAATGGCATATACGTTCTCAACCAAACTACAGTACTTAATGTACAAAACACACACAAGAGGAAGAGTTCAGAAATGAACGAATCCTTCTTGTGGCATTGTAGACTAGGTCATATCAATGTGACACGGCTAGCCAAGTTACATAAGGATAGATATTTGAATTCGTTCGAATTTTCATCTTATGATACTTGCTAGTCATGTCTCAAAGGCAAGATGACCAAAACTCCGTTTAGTGGACACGGAGAAAGAGTTACGGAACTCTTAGGGCTGATACATAGTGATGTATGTGGTCCCACGTCTACATATGCCAGGAACGGTTCCTCGTACTTCATTACATTCACTGATGATCTCTCAAGATACGGACATGTATTCCTGTTGAAACACAAGTGTGAAGCTTTTGAGAAATTCAGAGAATATAAGAATGAAGTAGAGAACCAAACGGGCAAAAGTATTAAGATCTTTCGATCTGATCGAGGACGAGAATACTTGAGCACTGAGTTCCTAGACTATCTAAAAGAGAATGGGATTCTCTCTCAGCTTACTCCTCCCTATACACTACAGCACAACGGTGTATCGGAGCGGAGGAATCGTACCCTATTAGATATGGTGCCCTCTATGATTAGCACTGCTGAGTTACCTATTTCCTTCTGGGGTTATGCGCTTGAGACAGCGGCATACCTATTGAATCAAGTTCCATCTAAATCTATACTTACCACACCATATGAAATATGGAGTGGGAAGAGACCATATCTTAAACGAGTTAAGATATAGGGTTGTCCGGCATATGTCAAAAGGCAAAATCCAGACAAACTCGAGGCACGATCAGTTCTCTGCAAGTTTGTAGGATATCCAAAGAACTCTTATGGATACTTTTTCTACCATAGTGAGGAGCAAAAAGGTGTTTGTTTCTCAACATGCCACCTTTTTAGAAAAGCAATTTCTTGCAAAAGAAATTAGTGGCAATGAGATAGAGCTGGAAGAAGTTCCAGCACCACAAACTACAACTGAAGATTTAGTGGAACCAGATGATTCAGTAGTTCCCAATGAACCCCAGTCTCTCCGCCGATCTAGTAGGGTTTCTCATCCACCTGAGAGATACTATGGTTTTTTCATAGATGGTTGGAGCGAGGATTGCATAATGGAAGATGATGACCCGACTAGCTTCGAGCAGGCCATCACAAGTGGGGACTCTGTGAAGTGGCTGGATGCAATGCGATCTGAGATGGAATCCATGTACAATAACAATGTATGGACTTTAGAAGTTGCTCCTGAAGGGGTAAAACCCATTGGGAGCAAGTGGATCTTTAAGAAGAAACTTTGTGTAGATGGAAAGGTAGAGACTTTCTAAGGTAGACTTGTTGCAAAGGGTTTTCGTCCACGACCAGGTGTGATTATGACGAAACCTTTTCTATAGTGGCTATGCTTAAGTCCATCCGCATCTTACTTGCCATTGCTGCATACCATGACTACGAAATCTGGCAAATGGATGTTAAGACCGCCTTTCTAAATAGTGATTTGGAAGAGTGCGTGTACATGACTCAGCCAGAGGGCTTCGTAGATAGTGGGAGCAGCGGAAAGGTGTGCAAGATGCTTAAATCCATCTACAGGTTGAAGCAGGCATCGCTGAGTTGGAACATCTGCTTTGATGATGTAGTCAAAGAGTTTGACTTCATCAAGAACGTAGATGAACCTTGTATTTACAAGAAGGTTGTAGAGAGTAAGGTTGTCTTCATCGTATTGTACGTAGATGAAATACTCTTGATAGGAAATGATGTTCCTATGCTGCACTCGGTCAAGCTCTTCTTATCACATCGATTCTCAGTGAAAGATCTAAGTGATGCCTCCTGCATTTTGGGAATCAAGATCTAAAGAGATAGATCTAAACGGATACTGGGATTGTCCCAATCCAGGTACATTGACACCATACTAAAGAGGTTTAGTATGGAGGAATCCAAGCGTGGGAACCAATCCACGATCTCTGGAATCACTCTCTCCAAAGAGATGTCTCCCAAGACTGATTTAGAGAGAGCTCGCATGCAAGGGATTCCCTATGCTTCGGCAGTAGGCTCTATCATGTATGCGATGCTATGTCCCAGACCCGATGCAGCATACTCACTAAGTGTAGTGAGTAGGTATCAAGCAGATCCTGGAGAGAGTCACTGGACAGCTGTGAAGAACATTCTCAAGTACTTGAGAAGGACTAAAGAGATGTTCTAGGTGTATGGTAACGGAGAACTCCAAGTGGAGTCCTTTACCGATTCAAGCTTCTAAAGTGATAAAGACGACTCTAAGTCGCACTCCTGATTTGTCTTCACCCTAAATGGAGGGGTGGTTTGTTGGAAGAGTTCCAAGCAAGAAACTGTGGTAGACTCGACGATGGAGGCTGAATACATCGCTGCCAACGATGCTGCCAAAAAGGCTATCTGGATGAAGAAGTTCATCACTGAACTTAGTGTGGTTCCGTCCATTGACCATCTAATACCTTTGTATTGTGATAACAATGGAGCTGTGGCTTTGGCCAAGGAACCCAGGTCCCATCAAAAGTCTAGACATATTCTGAGGCGGTATCACCTGATCTGGGAGATAGTTGATCGCCGCGAGATCGAGATCAGGAGAGTTGACACGAAGGATAACACTGTGGATCCACTCACGAAGGCCATTCTCCAGATACAATTTGAGAGACTCTTCGGGTTGTTGGGTATGAGATATTACAACAGCTGGCCTTAGTGCAAGTGGGAGATTGTTAGTTATATATATGTCCTAGAGGCCATTGTTGTACATATGATGTATATTATAGTGGATGCTTGGATATATATAGAGAGGACTTTCTTGCTCGACATGATAGTATGCTATTTGGTTTCACTTTGTCTAAACATGTTGACCTGTATTAGTTTACTGTCTTGCTCTCACATGTTGATAAAGCCCTTAAGATATGTACTCGACTACTGGGACAATGATGAGATCATACTAGTGGGGCTAGGGTAGTCAACGAGTACATCCTATAACTGTTCCTAGTCGAGGGTGTATCGAGACAGGGCATCGATACACCAGAGTAGACTAGCGTATACGCATTTTGACCCATATGATGGGCGATGAATGATCCCATATCCATCGGTGTTTGACATCAAAGATGGTGTACGGGTGCTCAGTGGAGACTGGGTACACTGAACGGACTCACCGAGAACTCCTAGATGGTATTATACATATCGTCAGATAGCAGTTCTCTGGTGACACTGGTACAGGTTAGTCTGTAGACCCGAGATCGTCATTGAGTCTTGTATGATTCCCACTGTGCTTTGATTTCCACCTTACCACGTCCAAGAGGGCATGCAAAACGGTGGATTTTGGGTACAGTCCTGAATCACATAGAGGCAATGAGCGATTTGAGGGGTTTCGTCTCTCCCGGTGTAGGGAGTTGATGTTGTGCTGTATTCGATTGGCTATAACTGGAAGTCCCTGACCAGGGCTAATATGGAGTGCTGCTGGTAAGAGTTATCAGTAGTAGTTCTCGGCCTGTTATGAGCCTCACATCGACACGACTTATCGGATACTGGGGTCTGACGTTTACCACCCCTAGACTGGATATGCGACATATCAGACGAAGAGACCAGACTGTACGGTAGTGTTACTGATTGGATTCACAGGAGAATGTACAGGCTTGCTTATTGATCTTCTGATCACTTAATACCTGGGTGGCTGTTACGTTTAGCTGACCGCTTGCAGCTTGTGAGTGTTGATATGATAATCGCCTACTGCTGGCGTATTGACGATTCTTTAGAGTCCTACCCAGAAGTTTCCTGGCTCAGGAAAAACGGAGTAGGAGTACATATGTGATATGTGTGGGACCGAGAATAATACGATATGAGATACCGTATTCTATTCTCGCGATATGTGATATCGGCCAGGTATATGTGATATAGCCGGGTCATCGAATCAAGTGTTGATTCGATGAAATGGTACATGTTATATTAGTCGGTTATATGCGCTATAGCCGAATTATCAGATCAAGTGTTGATTCTATAATTTAATGTATACTTATATATGTGATATATTACATTACGTTAACTAATATAAGCTCGCTTTATTGATTCATTTTCTCACGGGATAATACATTAATATATATGCGATATATGTTAAATGTATTATTTTCTTTTGTTAGAAAATATATTGTATATGTGATATATAATATTGTAACATGTTAGGGTTACAAATTCTACATTGGTTTAGGTTTTAAACTTGGTTAGGGTTTGGATTAGGGTTAGCTTTTGCATGAAGCTTCCATGAAGCTTCATGAAGCTTTGACTTTGTCTTTAGCTTTGATATTTTGTGTAGATATTTCTTAACCCAATCCAAATCATTAACTCTAGTTTATTCTCTACATGAGTTAAAACCCTTCATGCTTAACTCATGGTTGAATTAGTAAGCACAACCATAATTCATTGTTCATCACAAAAGGATTAGCATCTTCTTCTTCTTCATTCTCTTGAAAGAAAACCTTCACTAGCTTTTCATTTGTGATGAATAAGTGTGAGAATTTGAAAAAAAAAAGAGAACAATTTCTACTTCACATCCTCATCTATTCTAGCCATTTAGAATAGGTTGTTCACTTCTCTAATAAGTTGTTTAGTGAAGTGTAAGCTTGGGTTAGAGATTCTTCAAGGTAGATCATCTTGGATCAAGAAGACTTCAAGCAAGATGCATCATTCACCTCTTGGAGCCTCATGAGAGTCGGAGTTCTTGATGATTGCAGTGAAGAGGCCTCAACACAGAGCTTATGAAGCGAAGGAACGGACAACAAAGTTTGTAATCACCATCTCTTTTACCTTTTTGTATGTGATACAAACTTGTTGCCCTAGATATTCTAGCATGATTCTTTGTTTGCTTGCTTTGCACCTCTCTAAATTTTAAAGTGGCATGAGTGATGCTACCAAACCCTAGACTAGATGCAAGGGAACCCCAACAGTAGGGACTATGGAAATAAGTCGGCATATGATCTGTTTCCCAACATGGTCTCCAGGTCCGTGAGCTCATCAATATAGCTAGTCATCGTAAGGACGTCGTCCCTTACAGATGATCCGACAGCCAACCTCGCTTGAAGCAATTCGTTCGAGGTCTCATATCTTGCAATACGGATTGCTCTCCATATAAATCTTTGTTATGGAGGAAGATGGAAACTGAGTCCATCTTCTCGTGCCGCTTCTGGTATACAGCATCTACTGAAGCCAACACGAGGCACTTGGCATTCGCACTGTCCTTTTCCCTTGTTTGACGGATATCCATATCCATGACGGTAGAAACTGGACCTGGGACGTCGGGGGCTTGAGTAGTAAAAGGGTGGTCCAGCTTGTCATGGGCAATGGACATCTGGACAGACCGTTGCTAGTCATAAAAGTCATATTCAGTCAACTTGTTATCTAGATGTAACCTAGTCATGGTCAAATGGTCGCTGCAGTTGAGAGAGAGAAGAAAACACTTTCGCATGATGCTCTTGCAAGTTTAGATTGGTTTTTAGTTTATCTAAACTGGATGGCTCCCACTTTTTCTCGAATCATTCCTCAAACCATAAAAGAAGAATTAGCCAGGACTGATCTCACCGTACAATACATGCTTAATCGTTCAGCCAGGCTAGTGTCGATACTTCGAGGGAGGTTTTACGACGCTTTCGCGAAATTCCTTAATTAAATAACGTCTTTTCTCTGGAGGCTTATCCCCGCTGACACCATTCTAGACACCTACTTGGTTTATAGCATAGATCGTTAAGCGACGAATTTCCTGATGAGTAGCGGATACTCACAGTAGGATCGGAATCCAAATATCATCGTGTGATAATGCTGAAGGAATCCTACCAACATTATCAAACTCCAAATGGTATGCAACACGAGCAAGTTTCAGTTTCTTTAGAAACTCCCATTGTGGATTTTTGCCCCATGCTCTTGTGACCTTGACGAAGGCCAACAAATCATAAGTCACATGTCAAGTTCTTCCCATCATTATCATTGTTAATTTGGTCCCACCCGTACATACCCTTGACGAAGGCCAACAAAGTAATACGACTGTCCCAAACCAACGCATCTATCTATGCTATATATGAATACCCCAGCAGCTACCAAACACTATGCCTTGACGAAGGCCAAAAAACATAGCTTGAATACTACTGACCATCCATATGAAATGACGGAGGGCTACGACTAGTTTTGGCGAAACCGTGAACGTAGTAAACTTGATATAATCGAAGGAATCTGATAGCTTTTTAAAAGGAGTGGTTAAAGCTCCGTAATTAAAAAATCTGCTCTTTTAAAATAACTGAGTCTTTTAAATTTGTTCCAACGATTCAGCTTTGGTTTGTTTTCTTTGCATTAATATAATGCGTCCCATCATTTATCCTATCATTACAGAAAACAACGAAAATACAATGTCCGCTTATGCCATCCGCATTTTCCTCTGGGCCCCGTCATTCACCCGTTAGGTTACCTAACTAACGACAGAGCGGGGGCTGGGCTACTACGGATGCAAAACATAAGCAACGCCTACTAGATATCATATATATATATATATATATTGGACATTCTTCAGACGCAATAATAGGCATTCCAGATCACAGATGAACATATTGGATATACTAGGAATCCGCGTTTCGTTCGAGCCTGCAACAAAATATTGGACATTCTTCAGACGCAATAATAGGCATTCCAGATCACAGATGAACATATTGGATATACTAGGAATCCGCGTTTCGTTCGAGCCTGCAACAAAAGACGGATTACACGGTCGTGATGAATAGCCAAACCCCATCCTAGACCCCTACGGGTGCGGCAAACTACCCGCCTAGTACCAGAAGTGAAACAGTCTCCCTCAACGACGTGAGTAGGCCATTAAACACTTCAAAGTACCCGGTAGTTTGTGCACCCCATCTTGGGTCTATCCTAGGAGCATAAAACAGTAAATGAAATAATACAACGGTGGCTACAAGCTCAACCCAGATGTGCCCCGGAAAAGAATATTACAACATATTACAGTTTACATCGAATGAAAGATAAAACCTCTCCTCTCACAACCCCGGCTATTCATCCACGACAACCCAATGAAGTTCATATCCACATACCAAGTAACCATTACAGAAATGTGCAACCCCTAACTAACTGACATACCAGCAATTAGGGGAGGTTTACGAACACATCAAAAATACAATTAGCAAATAACTTAGAATATCGATTGACAACCTTTTTCCGTGTCTACCCCAAATGCAAGACAGCACTGAAATAACCTGGGCAAAAACAAAATATACAGGAAAACAGAACACCCAGAAATAAGAGTTACTGTGTAAATACGAGTCAACTCGGAGTTGACTCGGCCGCGGATCCGCGGCGGATTGCACTAATCCGCCGCGCTTTCCCGGTCGTCTCACCGAGTTGGGATCTCGTATTTCTCCAGTATTCTTAGAATTCCCTGCTGTGAATTTTCATGCATCTGAAATAATTTTTTCGACAAGTTTAAAATCGACAAAAACTTTAGGGAAGCGGGGTTAAGTTTTCGCTTTTTTCCGAGGATCGAAGTTCTAATTAGTTGCTAACAAGATAGTAAAGGTTTAGTAGGCTCTGATACTACTGTAAGTCTATGTCACGCACCCCACGTGTTCGCGGGGAGGCAGAATATATGAAAAACAATTATCAAAGCTTTGTAACACGGACTTTAGCACACGGATCGTGTCTAAACCATTACTAACAAACTACGAGAGGTTTAACTACTCGGATTCGAAGTTATACCTCACGTTACTTGTCCTTCGGGCCTTCATCGCTGTCCTCCACACCTCGTAGGCTTTATGGAACATGGTTACCTCAACAGCCTCCTCGAGTCAAAGACGATCCACCCGAGAGTCTATAGTCCGAGCTCCTATCTCGAATCTGAGATAACTACGGCTTCTAGTTTGCTAATCTAGAAGTCCTAGAAGGTGTAGAGTATTTAGATAGATTACTTAGTCACTTTAAATCCTAGGATTCTCAACTCATGAGAGCTTTTAGGGTTTGAGGAAGAAGATGATGACTTGAGGAGAGAGAAGTGTTTTGCGATAATGAAATGAATAATACTCATGCTAGAATATTATGAAGCATAATAATATCTCTCTTGATAATATCAAGATAATATCTAGCATGCTTCTTTTAATTCTATGGGTGAATCGGCTTATGAGTCATTAAGCATTTAATATAAAAATACACCTCATCCTCTACCTCATTTAGTTTAAATCCTTAAAGGAGATAAACACAAATGAGTCACCTTTTCTAGAAGCTTCTCGAGAAATTACGAGACTGCCCCTCTCATCCGTATTTCTGAAAAACACGGATAATCTTTGACTGAATAAATCCATCTGTATAGTACTAGAATCTTTCTTAAACCAAAACCTGCTAGTATTATCTGCCCGATCATAGTACGTGCACAAGTGTACGTAAGTGATCGCGGCCCTGTCGTAAAACCATACGGCTTCTACATCTATTGTCCGGTGCAGGGAAACTCTCTGTGTGAGACTCTAAAGACTTGACACTACGCTGGTAGTGGGTTTAACAACAGGCCGTAAGCGGTACTAGCTGTACGTAATGGTCCCCAGATAGATGTCGATAAGAAGGTCGATGAGTAAACCCATCCGAACTCCTACTGAGCCTGTATGTGACAATCTCCGTACAGTCCGGTCTGTTCGTCTACGACTATCGCATATCGATCCTACGGGGCGGTAAACGTCAGACCCCTAATAGCGGTATAAGTCGTGTCGGAGTGAAGCCCATTACACCTTGAGAAACTACTGGAGCACCTACCAGTAAATCTCGCTTGCCCTGGCCTGGAACTTTGCGTAATGGCTCTGTATACACGGCGCGATATCAACCCCCAATCCCGGGAGAGACGAATCTTGTCTAACCGCCACTGCCTCCAAGTGCTTCGGGACTGCACCCAACTACTACCTGTTTGCACGACTCCTTTGAGTCGTGGTAGGGTAGTAATCTAAGTACAGTTGGAACACACCAGAGGCGAAGTAGTATTGTCAAGTCGACGGACTAAGCTGTACTCATGTCACCTGGGAACTTCTATCTGACGATGGGTATAGAATCAACCTGCAGTTCCCGTCGAGTCCTGTCCGGTGTACTCATAACCTAACGAGCACCTGCATACAATCTCCAGTACGATGTACTGATGGCTATGGGACAGACCATCTCCCCAGCTGGGATGAGAAGCGTATACATCAGTCTACTCCGGAGTATCGATGCCCCATATCGATAATCCTACGACTAGGGACCTGTATAGGATGTTTCTTATGGACTACCCAGCCCCCACCAGTGTGACTGCCATCACAACGCGGTTAATCAAGCAAAGATCCTAAGGGCTGTACTAATATGTATAAGCGATATGTTAAAAGAAACACATGCACATATTAAAGTAGACACAAATCAAGTAGCATACTACCATTTTTAACAAGACTGCCATTACAACTGTGAATATCCCAAGCTTCCATTAAGTAATATACAAACTAGTATGATACAATAATGGCCTCTAGGGCATAAAAACTAACAAAACCCCTCATCTATTCAATTACGACGATCCAATATAACATATCGATAGCAACCCAACAATATCACATGTCATCAACGTAAGTAAATATGCGTATCCCTAATGTCATTGTTGTATAGAAACGAGATTGGGGATACTTCCACATATTATACATACGGTCGCAGAAAAGAAATGTAAACTATAATAATTAGAATCCCCATCTTCTTTAGATATCATAAACCCGGATTATCATATATTCCGAATTTCATGCCTAACCCTATAATTCTTGCATTTAAGTCTTGAATAAAAAACACTTTTCAAAAATTAAGTCAGGAAATTCAACAAGATTCCCGATTAATGATTCGTAGGCTCGTCGGGAAATTTAGTAGATGGCCGCACCCCCGAGGCTGTTAACGAAGTGCACTTGGGCGGAACACTGTGGCTGCGAGCACCCGAGTGGAGTCTTTTGGCCAGAGGGTTCTCTTATAGTCACTTTGTTGGGGCAATGGGGCGTGGCTGTCTACTAGTGTCTCCGGTGAGTATTCGCATATGATACGAGATTACGACAGAGTTTCGATCTAAATCCAAACTCCGTGATAATCTATCATTTGAGACTAAAACGTGAGATTTAAAAATCGATAAGTAGTTTCGCAAAACTAATTAATGTGGATTCCAAAAATTGTATCACAGAACCATAGCAATATAGACGATGTTAAACATTTTGATCTATATTTCAAACAACACCAATTCACAGAGACATTAACCACTTGAGCCTCATTAAAAATATCCAAAAAATCCAGAATCTCAACATGAAGCAGAACAAGAGAAGTGAGCTCGTAATTCCATACTTGGGCGGAACTACGGCCAATACATGGTATAGGCGGCGGTTGCGTGGCCAAGTTGTGGAATTACGTACTCGTATTTCTTGAGCCTTCCTATAATTACCTGCATGATATTCTTAGAATTTTTAAATGTGAAAATAATGAAGTTTAAAAATTGGACAGAAACCACCAAATTTCGGAGTTTAAAACGTCGATCGAACACTTTAACGTTGTCTTGACTATGCCGAAGTCTCTAGTTTGGCTCTGATACCATGAAAGTTTGTCTTAACACCTATACTATGTTTCTCTGAGCATCAAGTGTGTAATTTTAAAAAATTTAGAGATCTAAGTGTACTAAACATGAATCGAACTAGAGAATTAGGGTTTTAAAGTTAAGAAAAAAAGTTTTAATCCAAGTGAAGAGAGTCTATAACTTTTGTAGTCTGGTCCTTCACTTCTATATCTCCAAGTAGTAGTCCCTAGAACTCTTCTTTGACTCCACTTGAAGAATGGATCGAGCTTGCTTATAGTCTTCATCGTCGAAGATGATCCACCTTGAGGCAACACTCACTCAAGCTCATACTCCACTAATCAAGGTATTAGTGAAGTTAATAAACTATACTAATGGGCTAGAGAAGTGTATGTTGATGAAGTAGGAATTTTTCACACTAGAAATATTTCTTTCTATTTTCTTTTTCTCAACCCTAGAAAATTAGTAAGGAGATGAAGAAGATGAACATGGAATGGATTTTGAACCATAAGCTCAAGAGATAAGATGCGAATGATAAATATCAATGAATAAAACAAAAGAGAAAAGGTGATTCATGGCTTCTCAATAGTTCTACAAACCATGACCCATTCCTCTTTTCTTTGATTCATATATATATATATATATATATATCTATATATATATATATATATATTGATCATTATCATCTCATATTTATCTCTTGTGTGATTCTTATACATCCATGTTCTTTGTATCATCAATTATGATACAAATGCATATATATATATATATATATATATATATATATCACATATAAATGTATATATAAAGAGAAGAAAATTTTAAGTGGGTTTAATATTAGTTTATATATATATAAACTAATATTAAACCCACTTAAAATTTTTTCTCTTTATATATACATTTATATGTGTGATATCTCTCTCTCTCTCTCGCTCTCTTTCTCTCTCTCTATATATATATATATATATATAATTATTAAACCAACACTTGATTCAATAATCCGGTTATATCATATATTACCCGGCTAATATCAAATATATATATGTGTATATCAAATTATTAAATCAACACTTGATTCAATAATCCGTTTATATCACATATAACCGGCTAATATTCAATATTAGTTAATATATATATATATATATCAAATTATTAAACCAACACTTGATTCAATAATCCAGTTATATCATATATAACCGGCTGATATCAAATATTGCTAGATTAGAATGCGGTATCATATACTCGTATTTAATCAAGCTCCCGCACATATCTCCATACATGCCCTATTTCATTTCGCTTGAGCTAGGAAACCTCTATATGGGACTCTAAAGACTCGTCAATACGTGTCACGCCTCGCTTTCCAGTAGACGAAAATAGTGACGTGGTAAGCTCGCGACATATTTATCCAAAGAAGGTTATTCCCTAAATAAATATACTAAGCGTATTAAAAACAATAATACACAATACAAGAATAAATAGAGACTGTAAAATTTTTCAACAAACATTTTTATTTACATTCAACTTCAAATATATACAAGTACATGAGTTTATGCTCGAAAGTAAATACAATAAGGAAAATGCCTAAACAAGTGGCATACTGTTAGTTATATTTATGCCATAGAGGCCATTACTGTACATGTGATGTATATTGTAGTGGATGTTTGGACATATATAGGGAGGAATTTCTTGCTCGACATGATAGTATGCTATCTGGTTTCTCTTTATCTTAACATGTACACTTATTGTCTCTCTCTCACATGTTGATAAAGCCCTTAGGATGTGTACTTGACTAGCAGGACTGTGATGTAGATCATACTAGTGGGGCCAAAGGTAGTCCACAAGTACACACTATAATTGTTCCTAGTCATGGGAATATCGAGACAGGGCATCGATACTCCATAGTAGACTAGCGTAGCGCTTCTTGACCCAGATGATGAGCAATAGATGATCCCACATTCATTGGTTGACATCAGAGAAGGTATACGGGTGCTCAGTGGAGACTAGGTACACTGAACGGACTCACCGAAAACTCCTAGTTTGTATTATACCTATCGTCGGATAGCAGTTCACTGGTGACACTGGTACATGTTAGTCTGTAGACCCGAGATCGTCATAGAGTCTTGTGTGATTCCCACTGTGGTTTGATTTCCACCATACCACGGTCAAGAGATCGTGCAAAAAGGTGGTTTTTAGGTACAGTCCCGAGTCACATGGAGGGAATGAGCGATAAGAGGGGTTTTGTCTCTCTCGGTATTGGGAGTTGATGTTGCGCTATGCTTGATTGGCCATAACAGGAAATCCCTCGTCAGGGTTGCTGAGATCTACTGGTAAGTGTTATCAGTAGTTTATCGAACCATTATGGACCTTGCATCGGCATGACTTATCAGGCTATTGGGCTCTGACGTTATACCACCCCCAGGCTATGATATCCGATATATCAGACGAAGAGACCGGACTGTACGGTAGTGTTACTGATTGGATTCGCAGGTGTACGAGCAGGGTTGCTTGTTAATCTTCTGATCGCTCAATACCCGAGTGGCCATTACGTTTAGCAGACCGCTTGCGGCTTGTGGGTGTTTGATATGATCATCACCTACTGCCGGCGTATTGACGAGTCTTTAGAGTCCTATACAAAACTTTCCTGGTTCATGCGAAACGGAGTAGGAGCATATATATGATATGTGCGGAACCGAGATTAATGCACGTATGTGATACCTCATTCTATTCTCCCAAAGATATTCTATTCTCGTGATATATGTATCAATTGGTTATATATGATATAGCCGGGTTATCGGATCAAGTGCTGATTCGATAAAAGGATACATTTGATATTAGTCGGTTATATGTGATATAGCTGGATTGTTAAATCAAGTGTTGATTTAATAATTTAATGTATGATTATATATTTGATATATTACATTAAATTAACTAATATTAGCTCACTTAAGTATTACTTTTTCTCACTTGATGATACATGGATATATATGTGATATATGTTAATTGTATTATTTTCATTTTGCACACAAAATATATATGTGATATATATTGTTGTGTCATGCTAGGTTACACATGCAACATGTATGTATGTGACTTATACCATGCTAGAGTTAAGTTAGGGTTTATATTTATTTCAAGCAAATTCAAAATTGTGGAGATATTTTTCATGGTTCAAAGCTTGTAGAAGCTTGTAGTCTTTATTGACTTAGTCCACTCCTTTGTCTTGCTTAAGATATTTTCTAACCTAACCATTAACCTTACACCATGGTTAACTCTCTACATGAGTTAGTGTATGACACTAACTCACCCTTGGTTGCATTTCTAACCTCAAGAGTTCATTCTCTCTTCTTCACTCTTCATCTTCTTCATGAGCTCAAAAGCTTTCTAGGGTTTTGAGATGTGAAGAAATATTGTAAGAAAAATAAAACTAATGTGAGCCCACTTCCTACTTCATCATACTCTACTATTAGCCATTTAGTTTAGGGTGTTTGCTTCACTAATTTCACTCATTAGTGAAGAGGTAGGATGAGCTCGAGTCTCCTCGACGTAGATCATCTTCGGCTTCGAAGGCATTGAGCAAGCTTGTTCGTTTCTTCATGTGAACCCTTATTAGAGTCCGGGTCTTCACAACTTGCAGCGAAGGGACTATGACATGGTGCTTTAGAAGTGAAGGACCAATATACAAAGGTTGTATTCCCTCATTCACTTAAATGTAAAGTGTTTACATTTAGTTTCGTCGGATTTTCTAGTAACGATTCTAGGGTTAGGGTTAGCTAGAACGACAAATTTTTGAAATTGGCATGGACGATACCTCCCGAAACCTTGATGCCGTGCTAGACAACCCTACAGTGGTATCAGAGCCATGCAAGAAAATTAGATGATGTTTGCAAGGATTACGAAACCGAAACTACTCCGTAACACCCTATACAAAAACTTGGTTTCTGTCGAATTTAAAAAGTCTTCAAAAACTTTTTTAAACATCTGCAGAATGTTGTATGAGATATGACATGAACACCAAGAAAATTTGATGGGGTTTTGTGTAAAAATGGCCGGCCACATAGGGAGAAAAACCGGCCACCTCGGCCCAATCTTGGAGTTTTGACTTCAAATTTTCATAGTGTTCCGGTCTCTGGGTTTTAGGGTTTCAGGTGTAGTTTTTTTTTTGCTAAATTTGCATTTGATGTTAAATTTCTGCAAAGGAAATTCGGAGTGTTTCGTAATCGGAATTCTAACATGTATTCTGGTTATTTAGACGATGTTAAAAAGTTCGAACGGATTTTAATAACCCAATTTTTCCCCTGTTGGAAATTTTTCAAGAGTTGGATTTTTTCCGAGTTTAAAACTTTCAGAAAATCTTACAAGTGATTCTGTGGACCCTCTAGAAGAACGAAACCTTAACTCGATTCTGTGACCGTCAGAACCGCCATCAAACCCTTGAATTTGTGGTAGTTCAGCGGTGCCACAGGTGAGGTATTGGTTGACCCTTCTACGGCTGGTTCATAGGAGCCGTGGCATGTTCTGCGTACTTTTTGAACTCCGCTCAAGTGTTGAGCTTGTCGGGAAACTTTAGGTGTTTGCTTATTCGATCGAAAAGTTTAACTTCGTCTAGATATCTGTGATTGTGATACAGTATTTGGAATCCATATAAGTAGTTATGTGATAAATCGTTTGAATTTTATAAATCTAGTAGTTTAGTCTCATTTGATCGATTGCCACGGGATTTTGATGTTGATCAAAAGTCCGTCGCAATTACGTACTGTACGCGGATACTCGCCGGGTAACCTTACTAGATAGTCACGCCCCATAGCCCCGACCAAGTGACTGTAGGAGAACCCCGTCGTCAAAGTATCCGTTCAGGTGCTCGCGGCCGCGGTGCTCCACCTTAGTGCACTTCGTCGACGACTTC
This sequence comes from Agapanthus africanus, assembly GCA_030015575.1. Classification (NCBI taxonomy): domain Eukaryota; kingdom Viridiplantae; phylum Streptophyta; class Magnoliopsida; order Asparagales; family Amaryllidaceae; genus Agapanthus; species Agapanthus africanus. Next base: position 486,165,268 of record CM057339.1, on the reverse strand, counting down.
GGGGGGTGTGGCTGTCTAATAAAGTTTTCGACGAGCATTCGATTAGGTTATCGGGAATCTTGTTCAATTAACCGATAGGTTATTGGAAATTATTTTCAATATCGAGACTAAAATGTGGGGTTTATAATTGTTAGGCATGTGATGTCTAAGGAATTCATTTGGTTAGGAATGAAATCCAAAGTATGTGATACATTGGGTTTATGATGTCTAAGGAGGTTGCGGATTCCAACTGTTGTAGTTTTTCACTTTCTTTTCTGCGACCGTAAGTGTAATATATGGTGTATTGCCGGTTTCAGTGCTATATGTCAACGACAACTTGGATACGCATATTTATTTATGTTGATGACATGTGATGTTATGTGTTGCTGTGATATGTTAAATTGGACCATCGTGTTTTGAATAGCCGGGTATTTTTTAATGTGAGATGAGAGTTTTTCATTTTCATTCATGTAAAAGCTTGTATGTAATATTCTTTTATTGGGGCACTTCCGGGTTGAGGATGTTGTCACCATTGATGTATATTATTTACTTTTCCGCATTAGGAAAGACCAAGGCGGGGAGCACAAGTAACCGGGTTCTAGAGTCCAGTAGGAGACCATCTTGAGGAGTCGAGACCGAGTCTCCTAACTCTAGAATTGGTAGAGTTGCTTGCCGCTCTCGTAGGGGTCTAGGGATTGGTTTTGGCTAATCATCGCGACCGTAGAATCCGTGTTTTATACTGGTTTAATTTAAAGCACGGAATTCCTAGTATATCAAATATTTCATATGTGATTCTTCTGCTGCTGATATTTTGTGATGTGATCACTTGATATATTCTGAGACGAATGCGTATATTATATATATGAGATATAATTAATATTGCTGCTTTCGTTTAATATGTGATGCTTGGGAAGCATAATAAATGGGACTTCATTGATGAGATTAATGAAATAAAAGAAACCTAATGATGTTGTAGAAACTTTTTTAAAAACTGGTAGCTCTAGTTCTTGCTTTGCATAGCGATATTCTTTGTAGAATATCCAGCACCTTATTCGATAAGGAAAGAGCCGAGATCCCTTCACCGGGAGTGACCTCTTTAGCGAAACTAGTAGATGCTACAACCCACTCGGTTTGTCTTTTGATTGCTTCTATAGTTTTTTCTTTGCATAGTGGTATTTGTGAAATATCCTGCACCTTAATCGATAAGGAAAGTGCAAAGATCCCTTCACCGGGAGTGACCTCGTTTGCAAAACTAGTAAAAACCTCAAAAACACTCCTTTTCAAAATCACTCGATTCTACGACGATATCAAGTTCATTACGCAAAAGGTTTTCTTAAAAACCTGTCGCAGCACTCCGTCATTTCAGATAAGTAGTATTTAGTATTTGTGCTGCGTTTGTTAGCCTTTTTCAAGGCGTAGTGTGCGGTAGCTGACTAGTGCTTATCTGCTTAAGCATATGATGTGATTGGATTTGGGTAGTCGTGCGACTTTGTTGGCTTTTTTCAAGGGTCGTGCAGGTGGGTTTAATTCAGCCAGGAAATGACTGGCAGAACTTGACTAGCACCCTATGGTTTGTTGGCCTTTATCAAGGTCATAGGAGGTTAGGGGCAAAATATTATCGGGATTTTCAAGTGTTGAAATTTGCAATGAGATTGCATACCTTCTGTGAGATAGTTGGATCCCGATACCCACTGCGGGTAAGAGTTACTCCTGGGAGAGTTTCACACATTACAATTAGCCGATCAAGTAGGTGTCTAGAAAGGTGTGAACGGGGTTACGCCCCTGGAAAAATAAGGTTTATTTTAATTAGGTCCGTGCAAAAGCACGGGGAACCTCTCTCAAAGTACCGACACTAGTTTGGCCGAAAGATTGGCGAACTTGTAGAGTGTAATTAATCCTGGCTAGTCTTACCTTTTATGGTTTGAAGGTAGACATAACTAAAATAGTGGGAGCCATCCTGATTAGATAAAATAATAACCAATCTAATTTTGCAAGAGTGCATGCAGAGTGTTTTCTTCTCTCTCTCTCCTAGTAGCGACCATGTCACGTATTAATCAAGATAATAATATGGATGCATTGACCGAACTTGCTTATTGTACTGGGCTAGGGAACGTTGGTTCCGCTCAATCTTATAATTGTTATAAATCCGAGCAGGAAATAGGAGAATATCCGGATTCCCATGCCACCCAATCGTAGAAAGTTCATGTTGATGCATCTTCTTCGGATGTGTTTATTACCAAGAACTATTTCTTAGTGTCCTCTACGTCCTAGGTATGAGATACTGGATCAGGATCCTACACATGTAAGAGTTACATGGGCTACAGAAAGGTAGAGAACTGAGAATTGGTGATATATCTCTACGAGTTAGAGAATGGTGCAATTGTTACAGCCAAATCAATTGGCAGATATCACCTTGTATAAATACATTGATTCTGAATAAATGTTATTTGATATCAAACCTGATATACAACATTACATCAGATTCTTTATTAAGTTAAAGAAGAATATAATTTTGTATAAGAGGATAATGATGTGAACATTTTCCTTAATCAAGAGTTGATTGGATCAGGCACGTTATGTAATAGCATATACGTTCTAAATCAAACCACAGTTCAAAGTATCTAGAACACACACAAGAGGAGTAGTTCAGAAATGAACGAATCTTTCTTGTGGCATTGTAGACTAGGTCATATCAATGCGACACGACCAACTAAGTTACATATGGATGAATATGAGAATCTGTTCGAATTTTCATCTTATGATACTTGCCAGTCTTGTCTCAAGGGTAAAATGACCTATACTCCGTTTACAGGAAACAGAGGAAGAGTTACTGAACTCTAGGGATGGATACATGATGATGTATACGGTCCGAGGTCTATAAATGCTAAGGTTGGTTCTTAACACTTCATTATATTCACTGATCATCTCTCAGGATTCGGACATATGTTCCTGTCGAAACACAAGTCTGAAACTTTTGAGAAATTCAATGAATATAAGCTTGAAGTTGAGAACCAAACGGGTAGAAGTACTAAGTCCTTCGATGTGATCGAGGAGGAGAATACTTGCGCATGGGGTTCCTGGATTATTTAAAAAGAGAATGTGATTCTCTCTCAGCTTACTCTTTCGTATACACCACAGCACAACGGTGTATTGGGACGGAGGTATCGCACCCTATGAGATATGATGCGCTCTATGATGAGTACTGCTGAGTTGCATATTTTCTTTTGGTGTTATGCACTTGCGAAGCTACATACCTATTGAATGGGGTTCCATCTAAATCAGGGCCTAACACTACATATGAGATATGGAATGGGAAGAGACCATGTCTTAAATGAGTTAAGATATGGGGTTGTCCGGCCTATGTTGAAAGGCAGAATCCGGACAAGCTCGAGGCAAGGTCAGATCTGTATAAGTTTATAGGATATCCCAAACATTTGTGAGGGGATATTTTCTACCACTCTGAGGAGCAAAAGGTGTTTTGTTTCTCAGCATGCCACCTTTTTATGAAAAGGAATTTCTTGTGAAGAAATTTGTGGACATGAGGTAGAACTGGAAGTTGTTCCAGCTTGATAAACTTACAGCTGATGATTTGGAGAAACCAAAGGATTCAATAGTCTCCAACGAACCTCAGCTTCTCCACGAATCTGGTAGGGTTCCTTATCCACTTGAGAGATACTACAGTCTTCTCGATGATAGTGGGAGCGAGGATTGCATCATGGTAGATGATGGCCCAACTAAGTTCAGGCAGGCCATCACGAGTGGCGACTCTGTGAAAAGGCTGGATGCTATACGATCAAAGATGGAATCCATGCACACCAACAAAGTATGATTTTGCACGTTGCACCTAAAGGGGTAAAACCCATTGGGAGCAAATGGTTCTTGAGAAGATTCTTGGTGTAGATGGAAAAGTTGAGACTTTCAAAGCTATGCTTAAGTCCATCAGGATCAATGCAAGTATCGCGGAGTTGGAACATCTGTTTTGATGTGACAGTCAAAGAGTTTGACTTCATCAAAATGGTAGATTGACTTTGTATATATAAGAAGGTTGTAGAGAGTAAGGTAGTCTTCCAAGTATTGTACGTATATGACTTACTCTTGATAGGAAATGGTTTCCTATGCTACACTAAATCAAGCTCCTCTTATCACGAGGACTCTCCATATAAGATCTGGATGATACCTACTACATCTTGTGGATTATGATCTATGGTGATAGATCTAAGTGGATGTTGGGAGTGTCCCAAATCCAAGTACATTAACACCGTACTAATGGGGTTTAGTATGGAGGATTCTAAGCATGGTGGTTTGTCCACTTACTCAGGAATCACTCTCTCCAAAAAGTTGTCTTTCCAAGACTGATTTGGAGAGAGCCCGCATACAAGAGATACCCTATGCTTCGGTAGTAGGCTCTATCATGTGTGCGATGGTATATACCAGACTTGATGTTGATGACTCACTAGGTGTAGTGATCAGGAATCAATCGGATCATGGGAGAATCACTGGATAGCTGTGGAGTACATTCTTAAGTACTTAAGAAGCACTAAAAGAAAGTTCTTGGTTCAAGCTTACAGAGTGATAAGGTCGACTGAAAGTCAGTCACAGGCATTGTCTTTTCTCTCAGTGGAGGGACAGTATGTTGGAAGAGGTCTAAGCTAGATACCGTGACATACTAGACGATAAATGCTGAATACATTGCTACCAATGATGCTGCTAAAGTGGCTGTCTGGGCATTTCTTGTTCCTGAGATGAACAAGGTTCCTACCATTGGGCATCCTATAACTGTTATTGTGACAACAATGGAGTTGAGGCTTTGGCCTGGGAATGAATGTCCCATCAGCATTCCAGACATATTCTGAGGCAAGTATCACCTGATCAGGGAGATGGTTGATCTCCAAGGGATCGAGGTAAGGAGAGTAGACTTTGAGGTTAACACGGCGGATGCACTCACCAAGGCCTGCTTCCCCAAATACTATTTGAGAGATTTTGGGATGGTTAAGTATGGGATACTACAACCACTGCTATATTGTTGGGTATTGGATACTACAACAGATGACCTTAGTGCAAGTGGGAGATTGTTAGTTATATGTATGCCCTGGAGGCCATTACTGTACATGTGATGTATATTGTAGTGGATGATTGGATATATATAGGGAGGACTTTCTTACTCTACATGATAGTATGCTATATGGTTGCTATTTATCTTAACATGTACACTTATTATCTCTCTTTCACATGTTGATATTGTTGGAGATAGTGCCCTCAGAGTCAATTTTTTGATCACAGGCACGTGATTGCAATGATTGAGGGAGGACCTATCCCGGTAGGACAGTCTTACTCAAGATGATAGTATGCTATCTGGTTTATCTTTATCATCGTGTACTGCTTTAGGTGACCTTACAGGTCGCTATTGCACGCTGATAGAGCCCTTAGGATTCTTGCTTGACGACCAGCAGTATGATGGCGATCATATACGTGGGAGCTGGGGTCTATAAGCACATCCTTAAATGGTCCGTAGTTGTGGGAGTTTCGAGACTGGGCATCGATACTCCATTAGTAGACTAGTATATACAGTCGAGACCCCGACGAGGGGCGGTGGCCGGTCTCACAAGCCACTGGTGTCAGTTGGTTTACCTAAGATGTATACAGGTGCTCATTGGGTTATGAGTACACCGGACAGGACTCGCCGAGAACTTGCTAGTTAGGATTATTCCAGACGTCAGATAGCAGTTCCCAGGTGACATGTGTACAGGTTAGTTCATCGATCTGAGATCGTCATTTGTCTCGTGTGAGTTCCCACTGTGCTTTGATTACTACCCTACAACGCTCAAAGGAGACGTGCAAACAGGTTTTAGTTGGGTACAGTCCCGAGCCACATGGAGGCAGTGAGCGGATCTGCAGGGGTTCGTCTCTCCCGGTATTGGGGGTGAGGTCGCGCTGTGTCTAAGAGAGCCATTACACGAAGCCCTCGGCCGAGGCAGGAGATTTACTGGTAGGTATTCCGGTAGTATCTCAGGGTGTTCCGGGCTACACTCCGACATGACTTGTACCGCTTTTAGGGGTCTGACTTTTACCAACCCCTAGGCCCGCCATGCGATGCTTATAGATGAACGGACCGGACTGTACGGATATTGTCACTGACAGGCTCAGTAGGGTGTCAGGATGAGTTCGCTCATCGACGTCCCTTTGGGTCAATAGCTGGTAGCCCGTCACGTATGGCTAATACCTCTGACGTGCTAGTGGTTAAATCCATAGCCATAGTATTGACGAGTCTTTAGAGTCCACCACACACATTTACTCAAGTTTCGGGCGAAACTCTGTAGAGGCCGTATGGAGATATGACAGGGTTCGATCAGATACGTGCGGTATTGCACGGATCGTGATCGGACGGTTTTTACTAGCCGGCTTTGGTTTAAGCCGGATCCTAGTATTTGACAGTGTAGATTTTGTCTCTTTGCATTTGTATTCAGTGGGAATACAAATGCAGGCATGTATATGCAGTAGCGGGGTTTTCCTGTAATTTATTACGGGATCAGTTTTCTGAAGTTGACAGTTTGCATTTCGTTCCGGCCGGTTTTCCTTTGTTCCTTCGCGGCCGGACTTTCCGATGGAGGGGGTTATTTGCAGTTGTGCAAATTACATTTTGTGGAATGGGGTATTTGTGATTGTGGCTTCATGATAGTTCCTTCATGATGAGATTCTTTATTAGTCTCTTCCTTTGCATTAAATGAGATTAGAAATTGATATGATATGGTTATCATTGCTTTTGGATGTGGTCACCCCTTTGCTTTTACTACTCTCACCTTCCTTCATGTTTTGATTCCTCCACCATTTGAGTTTAAGGGGCCGGCCACATTAAGGAATGAGAGAGAGGTTCATATTATTTTTGGTGTGGGAAAAATTATCATTCATTCCATTTTAGCTAGCCACCAAAATTCCCAAGTTCATATCTTGTTCATTCCCCCATCACCAAAGGCAACTTCACCCCAAATGAGACAATGTTTTCTACACTACATCTACAACATCTCTTGGACGCGTCGGCTCGCCAACTTCGCACCTGAGTTGCCTCGGTCCAGAGGTGGGAGCCCGTAATAGAACCCGGCGATGTGGTGCTCGTTTTGACGAGGAGGCGACGACCGGAGATTCCGTGAGCAGATCGGAGTGGAGACGAAGACTGAAGGACACGGATCGCTTGGTATATCTCTCTACCCACTCTCTTGATAGCTAGGATTAGGTTAATGGTTACGATCCGGGTTTATTGTCCGTGGTAGCGCTGGTTTAAAGTTAAGAAAATTTTTGTTTCCGCATTTTGGCCTCGGAAAGACGGCCGGGGCGCTGCCGTGGCACAACATGGTATCAGAGCCACGCCATTAATCTAGTCTAGCTTGCTCTAACGTGTTTACAAGTTCGATCGATCGGATTTTCCAAAAACCACATTTCCATGCCGCACTTTCTGTCGATTTTTTCCTTGCTCTAAAAATTATTTGGTACATTGGAAAATTACGTGCAGGGTTTTTTATGAATTCTGTGAAAATTTTGTACGCTGATGTTACTGTAGCGCGGCGGTTTAGCGGCCAAAACTACGTTTGGGCCGCGGAACCGCCGCCGTTTTGTGGCCAAACCGTACCAAATTTCTATAGTGGTTTACTGACCTGAAAATAGGGTTTCTGGTATATTCTTTTTGGGCCCAGATGTTTTTGAGTGCTACAGTTGTGCTTGGGGCCCACTTCGGAAAATTCAGTCGATCGAAAATTTTAAACATGTTAGTTCACAGTATTTACATTATATCTGCGACCGTGAATGTCACTCTATCGGTAAATCCAGTCTATCTGCTATAGCCCTTTTAGACGGATTTGTGAACGTGACATTCACGTTGATATTCTGTGTTGTGCTGTGATGTTGCGGATCTGTCGTAGTGGATAACCTGGATGCAATGGTAGTACAGTTTGTTTTATATGTACATTTGATATTGCGGGTCGAGCGTCCGACATGTGGATTGACGTCACTGCCTATTTGTATTATTCTTTTGGGGCACGACCGGGTCGAGGTCGATGTACCCGTTGTATGTATATTTTACTTTCTGTACTAGGATTACCACAAGGAGGGGTGCACGGATAGCCGGGTTCTAGAGGGCAACGAGCCCGAATCTCATGGCTTTGAGAAGGATGGGGCTTCACTCTAGAATTGGCGGGCTATTCGCCGCACTCGTAGGGGGTACAGGTTGACCCAAGAGGGGTGCCCAAGTTACCGGATTCCGTGAAGTGCTGGGTGGTCCATTCACGTTGCTGAAGGGGGCTGCCTCGCTTCAGGTTTTGGCAGGTAACTTTCCGCGCCCGTAGGGGTCTAGGATTTCATTGCACAGGCAATCCACACGACCAGGGGAACGTCGGGTTTCAGTAGCGGCTCTGTGAAACCCGGGGATCCCAGATATCTGTATTGTTCTGTGATGCTTATTACATTTCTGTGATGTTGCATTTTATCACGCCTTGAGCGAATATTATATATTGATATATATACTAGTAGATGTTGTATATGTTTTGCATCCGCACTAGTCCAGTCCCCGCTCCGTCGTTAGTTAAGTAACCTAACGGGTGATGACGGGACCCAGTGGCGAATGCGGATGGCATATACGTACACCATTATTTTCGTTCTTTTGTGGTGTGATCAATTGATGGGACTGCGTTGATTCGGATCAATGCAAGATAAATAAACCTATTCTGATGTTGTTGGAACATTTTTCAAAAAGCTGTTATTGCAAGGACGTTCTCTTTTGTTTTGCACAGTGGTATTCGGTTATGAATATCCAGCACCTCAGTCGACGAGGCAAGGGCCGAGATCCCTTCACCGGGAGTGACCCCTTGGACAGAAGTTTGCGTCAGGGCAATAACTTCACTATAGTCGATTACTTTTGCTTTGCATCGTGGTATTCAGTTGGAATATCCTGCACCTCATTCTACGGGGAAAGAGCCAAGATCCCTTCACCGGGAGTGACCTCTTTAGCTAAGGGTTTTCGCCACTATATTTTTATAAAAAACTATGCAGTTCCTTAAACGATATCAAGTTCATTACGTTAAAGGTTTTTCACCAAAAACCAGCCGTAGCCCTCCGTCATTTCCTACAGGTGTTATTTAGTATTCATGCTGCGTTTGTTGACCTAGTCAAGACGTAGTGTTCATTAGCTAAGTGGTACTTATTTGTTGCATAAGTGGGATTGGTTAGGACAGTTGTGCGGCCTTATTGACCTAGTCAAAGGCACGTACTGGTAGGTTTAATGCAATCCAGAATAATGACGGGTTGAACTTGACTAGCGTTTATGGTTTGTTGACCTAGTCAAGGTCATAAACCGCTTGGGGTAAAAAATCACATCGGGAGTTTCTAAAGAAACTGAAACTTGCCAGGCATGCGCATACCTTCTGGAGTGTGATAACATGATTGGATTCCATCACATTATCATGTGATGATAGTTGGATCCCGATTCCCACTGATGAGTTGATTTACTCCTCGGGTGATCCCGACTAATTCTTGTTCCGGGTTTGGAGGAGAATTTGACGATACAGTGGGAGGTTTTCTGATTACATAAAGTGATAACCATTCTGATCTAGGTTAGAGTGCATGCTGAGTGTTTATTTTCTCTCTCTCTTTGGCAGCGACCATTGACCCGACCCTAGACCATGACTCAATGATCAAGATTAACCGAACCTTCTTATACGACTGGCTTTTGGATTGTCAGAGTTGCAAACCTTATTGCCACTCCTACTTTTACCCTTTTCTCCAGAACACCCCGTATTACTACGAACGTCCACTTCCATTGGACAAAACCATCATATGGTTATATACGAACTCGAAGGAATTTATTCGTGGATGGTTTCCGGTTCTGGAGAAAACGAATAGGATTATTCAGTTGTCTTTTCCTTTCACCTTCTCTCGCATTGCGAGTGTTCCTAGGATTAGGACAGTACACCTATTACGCAAATTGGATAGTCTTCTTCCAGACCATAAGTAGGTGCCGACCGGTAAGGAATGAAGAAAACCAATTAGCCTAAACGGTGTACAGAAGGTATTAAGTTAAGACAAAGAAAGGGATTAGAAGGAGGGCAATGTAAATTGCGACTAATATTCACGACCAAACCAAGTATTTCATTACCACCCCCACTTCACCTTTGTATTTCTCCAGGACACTCTGTATCACTACGAAGATCCACGGTTTATTGGATACTCTATCGTATGGTTATATACGAAATCGAAAGGAACTAGTTCCAGTTCAGGGATGGATTCTGGTTCAGGAGAAATAGGAATAAGGTTTATTCGGTTGTCTTTTATCTTCACCTTCTGTCGCATTGCGAGTACTCCTAGGATTAGGACAGCACACCCATTACGCTTATTGGATAGTCTTCTTCCAAACCATAGGCTGGTGCCGAACGGTAGGGAAGGAAGAAAACCATTTGGCCTAAAGGGGTGTGCAGAAGGTAATGACTAAAAACATAAAAAGGGATTTGGAGAGATGGCAAAGAAATATACGGTTACAGTTGTGAATCTGGATAATGGAAGAGGCATTACTAGGAATACCCGGATACCCCATCGAAACATTTCAATGTTTCAGTTTCGCTGTGTACTGTTAAAAGAAAACTGATTTTCCGATTAGACACTTGCTCCAGGACATGTATTTACCAGGTTTGATTCTCATATCAGTATGGTTTTACAGATGATGAGTGAGAGTAAGTTATTGGGAATTGGGTGATCATCCTCATTATATCGGGATTCGTTGTAATCGGTGATATTTGAGGAAGTCACCTGGGTTGTTTGCCGGACGGCAAATATTTGGTTTTGAATATCCGTTGTTATGCACCAATTTCAAATTGATATATCTGTACGTCTAATTTTATAGAGTGAGATATACCTTTTTGAAATTATGTCTATGAAATTTACTTATATCAGTGGATGGTTAGGTAAGGAGCATTGAATAACGGTGTAATTCTTCTTAACCATAAGTACAGTTTTCAACCTACGACACACAATGAATGAGTCACTAGACTCAAGAGACTTATACAGAGTATTGTATACTGTCCAGCGTCCATTAGGACAGAGGGGTTAGTCCTCGTACTATATTCGGTTTACTTATGAGTTCTCTAGATTTTAGACAGCTGTTTCGTAGAAACTAAGGGTCCAAGATTTGAGAAATTATAGGTATATGGATAAAGTAGAGAACCAGGTGTTGTAAGTATCGGGATTCTTCAAGGTAATCGAAGATGTAGATACTTTTGTATGGTGTTCAGTTGATAGTAATGATTGAGAGAACTTGCTTCTCTTTCAGGTTACTCATAATTGGAAGCACTCCTAAGCTGAGTAATGTTGATCGGCCTCTTTCCATTTAGTTCACATGCACTAGAGACAGCTGCATGATTTGAATCTGGTTCAATTAAATCAGTGCCTCTGTTTCTATATTAGATATAGAACAGTTCATATCTTGACATTGTTAACGTACGGGAAGTTGTCCGGCTTATGCTTAAAACCAGAATCTGGATAACTCAAGGCACGTTTCTGTAATGGCTGTTTGTGGGTTGACCCGGGCTATGACGAGGGTTGATTTTCTACCATCTGGAAGATCAATAGTGATATTGTTCTAGACTCGCCACAGTTTTAATAAAAATGGATTTTTTCAGAAAATAGTAGTGGGAGTATGGTAGAACTAGAAGTGATTCCAGAACCGCAGACGATTACTGAAAATTTGATAAGAACCTAAAGATTCATTCTGATTTGACATTCCATTAGCCACTTCGCAGATATGGTGGGTAACCTCAGGCGCTCGAGAGGTACTTCGGTATGCTCAAGGACGGTGGCAGGGAGGTTCTTGTTTACCCAGACTTGCCATTGCTGTTGTTCCAGACTGTGAGACCCGGCAGGAGGATGAGTATAGCGCCGTTCTAAACTAGCTTTAGAAGTGCACGTGTATATGACTCTGCCAGAGGGTTGTCGTGGTCAGTGGGAGCAGCGGAAGCATTGGTAGACAAATGGCTTATGTCTATTTATAGACTAAAGCAGATACAACGGAGATAGATCATCCATTTCTGACGTGACAGTCATAGTTTTGACTTCATCAGAATAGGGGATGGATCTGTTAAGAAGGTAGCATGGTGTGATGTCTTGGTATTTGGATGACATACACAGAGTAGGAAGTGATATTCCTATACTACGATCGGTTATACTTTGGTTGTCACACAGTGGTTTCTCCACAAAGGACTTGGATATTATATCAGACATTCTGGTTACTAGATCTATGGTTTTAGATCTAGATTTGGGTGGTTTCCCAATCTGGGTACTTAGACGGCATTCTATGAGTATTTAGAATGGACGACTCCTGGCACGGTAGTGCACCTGCAGGGGATGGAGTCACCCTCTCTAAAGGTGTCTTACAGACTAAAGGGGAGAGGGATGCGCATGATTGGCAGATCACTTGCTTAGGCAATTGAGTCAATCATGAGATGTCAAGTGCCAGACCAGATGTTTTTTTTTGCAGTAGGTGCAATAAGATGTTATTGACCAATCCTGGAGAAACATTCGGAAGCAGTTTTAGAACATAAGTGAATGTTCTTGGGATATGATAACGACGGCTTCATTCAGGAGACGGTAATCATTCCAGGCTTCCAAGGTGACCTGGATGACAGAGTGACTGTCAGAGTTATAGTTTTTCCCTTTGACGAGGGGCAGTAGTTTGGACAGGTGGTCCAGGCGGATACTGTGGGAGGCATGGCGCGGGATACTGATTAAGTTCAGTTGACGATACAGTCTGAGAAGTTTGGATTTGGAGTTCATTTATGAACTAGGTCACATCAGATATCCAGACATACTCTAAGACAGGTATTGCTCATTTCGGGAGATGGCTTTCTCCGCGAACTTGAGATATAGAGAGGCATAGAAAGAAACATCAAAGCGGATCCACTCACTGAGGCTATTCCTCGAACGCAATAGTTTCTCAAACGAGCTTTGTGAGACTGACTAGTAGAGGAGTTGGGTGTTCGGTATCACACAGGCTGTGAGTATGCGACATCGCAATAATTAGCCTTGAGTGCAAGTGGGAGATTTTTGGAGATAGTGCCGTCAGAGTCAATTATTGGATCACAGGCACGTGATTGCAATGATTGAGGGATGACCTATCCCGGTAGGACAGTCTTACTTAAGATAATAGTATGCTATCTGGTTTATCTTTATCATCATGTACAGCTTTAGGTGACCTTACATGTCGCTAGTGCACGCTGATAGAGACCTTAGGATTCTTACTTGATGACCAGCAGTATGATGGCGATCATATACGTGGGAGCTGGGGTCTATAAGCACATCCTTAAATGGTCCCTAGTCGTGGGAGTTTCAAGACTGGGCATCGAAACTCCATTAGTAGACTAGTGTATACAGTCGAGACCCCGACGAGGGGCGGTGGCCGGTCTCACAAGCCACTGGTGTCAGTTGGTCCACCTAAGATGTATACAGGTGCTCATTAGGTTATGAGTACACCGGAAAGACTCGCCAGGAACCTGCTAGTTGGGATTATACCAAACGTCAGATAGCAGTTCCCAGGTGACATGTGTACAGGTTAGTTCATCGACCTGAGATTGTCATTTGTCTCGTGTGAGTTCCCACTGTGCTTTGATTACTACCCTACCACGCTCAAAGGAGACGTGCAAACAGGTTTTAGTTGGGTACAGTCCCGAGCCACATAGAGGAAGTGAGCGGATCTGCAGGGGTTCGTCTCTCCCGGTATTAGGGGTGAGGTCGCGCTGTGTCTAGGAGAGCCATTACACGAAGCCCTCGGCCGAGGCAGGAGATTTACTGGTAGGTACTCTAGTAGTATATCAGGGTGTGCTGGGCCACACTCCGACACGACTTGTACCGATTTTAGGGGTCTGACTTTTACCAACCCCCTTGGCCCGCCATGCGATGCTCATAGACTAACGGACCGGACTGTACAGATATTGTCACTGACAGGCTCAGTAGGGTGTCAGGATGAGTTCGCTCATCGACGTCCCTTTTGGTAAATAGCTGGTAGCCCGTCACGTAAGGCTAATACCTCTGACGTGCTAGTGGTTAAATCCACAGCCATAGTGTTGACGAGTCTTTAGAGTCCACCACACACAGTTACTCAAGTTTCGGGCGAAACGCTATAGAGGCCGTATGAAGATATGGCAGGGTTCGATCAGATACGTGCGGTATTGCACGGATCGTGATCGGACGGTTTTTACTAGCCGGCTTTGGTTTAAGCCGGATCCTAGTATTTGACAGTGTAGATTTTGTCTCTTTGCATTTGTATTTAGTGGGAATACAAATGCGGGCTTGTATATGCAGTAACGTGGTTTTCCTGTAATTTATTACGGGATCCGTTTTCTTAAGTTGCCAGTTTGCATTTCGTTCCGGCCGGTTTTCCTTTGTTCCTTCTCGGCCGGACTTTCCGATGGAGGGGGTTATTTGCAGTTGTGCAAATTACATTTTGTGGAAGGGGGCATTTGTGATTGTGGCTTCATGATAGTTTCTTCATGATGAGATTCTTTATTAGTCTCTTCCTTTGCATTAAATGAGATTAGAAATTGATATGATATGGTTATCATTGCTTTTGGATGTGGTTACCCCTTTGCTTTTACTACTCTCACCTTCCTTCATGTTTGGATTCCTCCACCATTTGAGTTTAAGGGGCCGGCCACATTAAGGAATGAGAGAGAGGTTCATATTATTTTTGGTGTGGGAAAAATTATCATTCATCTCATTTTAGCTTGCCACCAAAATTCCCAAGCTCATATCTTGTTCATTCCTCCATCACCAAAGGCAACTTCACCCCAAATGAGACAATGTTTTCTACACTACATCTACAGCATCTCTTGGACGCGTCGGCTCGCCAACTTCTCACCCGAGTTACCTCGGTCCAGAGGTGGGAGCCCGTAGAAGAACCCGGCGATGTGGTGCCCGTTTTGACGAGGAGGCGACGATCGGAGATTCCGCGAGGAGATCGGAGTGGAGACGAAGACCGAAGGGCACGGATCGCTTGGTATATCTCTATACCCACTCTCTTGATAGCTAGGATTATGTTAATGGTTACGATCCGGGTTTATTGTCCGTGGTAGCGCCGGTTTAAAGTTAAGAAAATTTTTGTTTCCGCATTTTGGCCTCGGAAATACGGCCGGGGCGCTGCCGTGGCACAACAGATAAAGCCCTCAGGATGTGTACTTGACTACCAGGACTATGATGCAGATCACACAAGTGGGGACAGAGGTAGTCCATAAGTACATCCTTAGATTGTTCCTAGTCATGGGAGTATCGAGACAGGGCATCGATGCTCCAGAGTAGACTAGCGCGTACGCTTCTCGACCCATATGATGGGCGATGGATGATCCTATATCCATTGGTGTTTGACATCAAAGAAGGTATACGGGTGCTCAATGGAGACTGGGTACACTGAACAGACTCGCCAAGAACTCCTAGTTGGTATTATTCCTATCGTCGAATAGCAGTTCTCTTGGGACACTGGTACATGTTAGTCTGTAGACCCATGATCGTCATGGAGTCTTTTGTGATTCCCACTGTGCTTTGATTTCCACCATACCATGGTCAAGAGATCGTGCAAAAAGGTGGTTTTTGGGTACAATCCCGAGTCAAATAGAGGCAATGAGCGATAGGAGGGGTTTCATCTTTCCCGGTAATGGGAGTTGATTTTGCGCTATGCTCGATTGTCCATAACAAGAAATCCCTGGCCAGGGTTGCTGAGATCTACTGGTATGTGTTATCAGTAGTTCCTCGAACTGTTATGGACCATGCATCGACATGACTTATCAGGCTATTGGGGTTTGACGTTATACCACCCCCAGGTTGTGATATGCGACATATCGGACAAAGAGACCGGACTGTACGGTAGTGTTGCTGATTGGATTCACAGGAGTACGAGCAGGCTTGCTTGTTGATCTTTTGATCGCTCAATACCTGGGTGAACGTTATGTTTAGCAGGCCGCTTGCGTCTTGTGGTTGTTTGATATGATCATCACCTACTGCCGGCGTATTGACGAGTTTTTAGAGTTATACATAGAGGTTTCCTAGTTCATGCGAAACGGAGTTGGAGCACATATATGATATGTGCGGGACTGAGATTAATGCACGTATGTGATACCGTATTCTATTCTCGTGATATATGTATCGATTGGTTATATGTGATATAGACGGGTTATCGGATCAAGCGTTGATTCGATAAAAGGATACATTTGATATTAGTCGGTTATATGTGATATAGACGGATTATTAAATCAAATATTGATTTAATAATTTAATGTATGATTATATATTTGATATATTACATTACATTAACTAATATTAGCTCACTTAAGTATTACTTTTTCTCACTTGATGATACATTGATATATATGTGATATATATTAATTGTATTATTTTCTTTTTGCACACAAAATATATATGTAATATATATTGTTGTGTCCTGCTAGGTTACACATGTAACATGTATGTATGAGACTTATACCATGATAGGGTTTGTAAGTCCACGTTGCCCACCCCGGTGCTTGCGGGGAGGCGGAAACGTTATGAAAAATCGGATTTTTACAACACTAGGCAACATGGACTATGTAAAGGAGGGATCTTTGCTAAACAAAAGCTAACTAACAAGATAAAAGAGTTAGCTACTCGGAAAGGGGGTTATACCTAGGTCTTCAAGTCCTTCTCTTCTTGCTCCTTGGAGTGAAAGAACGGGTTCTCCTTGTCGCCTTCTCTTGCCGAAGAAAGATCCACCCGAGGGTCTCTACCTTTGGCTCCAACCTCAAACTAGAACTAACTAAGATGCTTGGTGTGCTAAACATAGGACCTTAGAAAGAGTAGAGTATTTTTGAAGGAATTATTTCAAGCTCAAATGGTTCTCAACTCATGAGAGGGGAGAGCTAGAAAGAGAGGAAGAGGAGGAGAGAGAATGAGAATGATAGAATGAGAAGAATAATCCAACCTTCTCACATATATGAGAATTATGAAAAATAGATAATTAGCTAAAGATAATTGTGATGGTTAATCAAGAAATGACCATTATCTTTTCACATTAAATGCTTTTGCAAGGATCAAAGAGCATCTTTCATATGGAATGATGATGGTCAACTTGTCCACCTAGGTCAACAAGTCAAGTGTAGTCAAATGGTCAACAACCCCAACCATGCACGATTATAATTAACTAATATTAATAAATCATATTTCACACATAAACAATAGGGTTAAGAAAATGACAATGGTCATCAACCCTAATGAAAGTCCTCTGCCTCTGCCTCAGTCAACTGTGCATACACACCCGTATCTGTGTTCCGAGGAACACGAATACAATGAGATAAAACCAATCCCAAATCATATACTAGGATACGGCTTAAACCAAAGCCCACTAGTATAAGCTGTCCGGACACCAAACGTGCACAAGTGCGTGGATGTGAACGAACCCCGTCGCAAAACCATGCGACCTCTACTCATTTTGCCTAAAGGCGAATAACCCTCTGTGTGGGACTCTAAAGACTCGACACTACGCTGGCAGTGGGTTTAACCATAGACTGCAAGCGGCACTAGCTATACGTAACGGTCCCCAGGTAGATGCCGATAAGAAGACTGACGAGGTAAAACCCATCTTAACTCCTACTGAGCTTGAATGTGACAGTCTCCGAACAGTCCGGTCTGTTCGTCTAAGAACATCGCATGGCGGGCCTAGGGGGCGGTAAACGTCTGTCCCCTACTAGCTGTACAAGTCGTTTCGGAGTGTAGCCCAGAACACCTGAGATAACACTGGAAACCTACCAGTCTATCCTGCTTGCCCTGGCAGGGACTTTGTGTAATGGCTCTCCTAGACACAGCGCGATATCAACCCCCAATACCGGGAGAGACGAATCCTGTCTAACCATCACTGCTTCCAAGTGCTTCGGGACTGCACCCAAAAACTACCTGTTTGCATGACTCCTTTGAGCCGTGGTAGGGTAGTAATCAAAGTACAGTGGGAACACACTCGAGGCGAAGTGACAGTGTACTCGTAACCTAACGAGCACCCGCATACTATCCCAAGTACGACGTACTGACAGCTGTGGGACAGACCATCTCCCAAGCTGGGATGAGAAGCGCATACGCTAGTCTACTCCGGAGTATCGATGCCTTGTCTCGATAGCCCTGCGACTAGGGACCTGCATAAGGATGTGCTTATGGATTACCCAGCCCCTACGAGTGAGACTGCCATCACAACGCTCGTAATCAAGCAAAGATCCTAAGGACTCCACTAATATGTAAAAGCGATATGCTAAAAGAAACACATGCACACATTAAAGCAGAAACAAACCAAGTAGCATACTACTATTTTGAGCAAGATTGTCAATACAAGGTGAATATCCCAAGCTTCCATCAAGTAATATACATACTAGTATGATACAGTAATGGCCTCTAGGGCATATACACTAACAATCTACCACTAGAACTATGGCCATGTACTGGCGTATCGAAGACCTATCATCTCGATCAGCCACTCGAACTGAGTCTGGGGTAAGGCCTTCGTGAATGGATCGGCTGTGTTATCTTCCGTAGCAACTCTCCGAACCTCGATCTCCTGGCGACCCACGATCTCCCTGATTAGGTGATACCGCCTCAAGATGTGTCTGGACTTTTGATGGGACCTGGGTTCCTTCGCTAAAGATATAGCCCCGTTGTCGTCTCAATACAGAGGTATTGGATCAATAATGGACGGAACCACCTGAAGTTCTGTTAAGAACTTCTTTATCCAGACGGCTTCTTTTGCGGCATCTGCAGCAGCGATATATTCCGCTTCCATCGTCGAGTCAGCAACGGTTTCCAGTTTGGAACTCTTCCAACAAACCGCCCCTCCATAGAGGGTAAAGTCATAACCCGACATGGACTTGGAATCTTCCTTGTCGCTCTGGAAGTTGGAGTCAGCAAAGGCCTCGATCTGGAGGTCTTTTCCTCCATACACCAAGAACATCTCCTTAGTCCTTCTTAGGTACTTAAGAATGTTCTTTACTGCTATCCAGTGTTTCTCCCCAGGGTTTGACTGATACCGACTTACCACACTCAGTGCATAAGTTACATCTGGTCTGGTACACAACATCGCATACATTATAGAGCCTACCGCAGAAACGTAGGGTATAATAGACATGCGATCCCTTTCCAAATCAGTCTTGGGAGATATTTCTTTGGAGAGGGTGATCCCGTGACAAGCCGGTAGATTACCGCACTTGGAATCTCCCATACTGAATCTTTTCAGTATGGTATCGATGTACCTGGACTGTGAGAGTCCTAATGTCCTCTTGGATCTGTCACGATAGATCCGGATCCCCAGAATGTATGAGGCATCACCCAGGTCTTTCATGGAGAACCTGTGTGACAAAAACCCTTTGACAGATTGTAGCATAGGAATGTCATCCACTATCAAGAGAATGTCATCCATATATAATACGAGGAATACAGCAGTTCTTGCTGCAAATCTACTATAGATGAATGGTTCATCTGGATTTTTGATAAAGCCAAGTTCTTTGACCGTCTCATCAAAACAGATATTCCAACTCCGCGATGCCTGCTTTAGTCCATAGATGGACTTAAGCAACTTGCACACCTTTCCGCTGCTCCCACTCTGAATGAAACCCTCTGGCTGGTCCATATAGACACACTCTTCTAAATTTCCATTTAGAAAAGAGGTCTTTACGTCCATTTGCCAAATCTCATAATCGTGGAAGGCAGCAATGGCAAGAAGGATCCGAATGGATTTCAGCATAGCCACTGGAGAAAAGGTTTCGTCATAGTCCAAGCCAGGTCTTTGACGGAAACCCTTTGCAACAAGTCTAGCTTTATAGGTCTCAACCTGTCCATTTACACCAATCTTCCTTTTGAAGATCCACTTGCATCCTACGGGTTTTACCCCATCTGGAGCAATGTCCAACGTCCATACTTTGTTGGTGTACATGGACTCCATTTCGGTCCGCATTGCATCCAGCCATTTTACCGAGTCAACGCTCTGAATGGCCTGCTGGATGCTAGTCGGCTCATCAATATCAATGATGCAATCCTCTCTATCCCCGTCTATGAGAAAACCGTAGTATCTCTCGGGCGGATGAGACTGCCTACTACTTCTGCGGAGCGGCGTAGAAATGTCCTGATCTTTCGAACCCTCTGGTTCTACTAAGCTTTCAGTAATAGCTCGTGGTTCTGGAATTTCTTCCGGTTCTATTGTGCTACCACTTATCTGATTTTCCAAAAACTCAGTTTCCAAGAAGTGGGCATGACGAGAAACAAAAATCTTTTGTTCCTCTTCGCAATAGAAGAAATATCCCTTGGAGTTCTTTGGATATCCCACAAACTTGCACCGTACTGAGCGTGCCTCGAGTTTGTCCGCATGCTGCTTTTTGACAAAAGCTGGACATCCCCATGTCTTAATGTGATTAAGATAGGGTCTCTTCCCACAACACATTTGATATGGTGTAGTAGACACAGTATTAGTTGGAACTCGGTTCAAAAGGTATGCAGCTGATTCTAGTGCATATCCCCAGAATGATCGCGGTAACTCAGCGTTACTCATCATGGACTGTACCATATCCAATAGGGTTCGGTTCCGTCTCTCCGATACACCGTTATGTTGCGAAGTGTATGGAGGAGTAAGCTGAGAGAGAATTCCATTCTCTTTTAAGTAGTCCAGAAACTCGGCACTCAAGTATTCACCACCACAATCAGATCTCAGTGTCTTGATACTTTATCCTGTTTGTTTTTCTACTTCATTTGGAATTTTCCAAAGGCTTCGGATTTATGTTTCATTAAGAAGACATATCCGTACCTTGAAAAGTCATCCGTGAAAGTAATGAAGTAAGAATAACCGCTTCGTGCATGCGTAGATATTGGACCGCACACGTCGCTATGTACGAGTCCCAAGTGCTCGCTCGCTCTTACTCCGTGTCCAGTGAACGAAGTCTTTGTCATTTTTCCTTTGAGACAGGATTGATAAGTTGCATATGATTGATATTCGAACGGATGCAAATATCCTTCTGTATGTAACTTCGTCAACCTTCTCTCATTGATGTGACCCAGTCTACAATGCCATAAGAAAGCCTGATTTGTTTCCGGAGACTTTCTTTTGTGTATTCTGGACATTGAAAATCTGTGGTTGGTTTAATACGTATATACCATTGTTCAATGTACCTGACCCAATCAGAACTTGATTAAGGTGAATGTTTACAACATTACTTACAAACGCAAATTCATAACCTTCTTTAAAAATTAAAGATACAAAAATGATATTACAAGTTGCATTGGGTACAAAAAAGAAATTACGTAAAACCAAAACATGTCCATCTGACATTCCCATGTGATAGTCCCCCACGGCCTCAGCATCCATGCTAGCTCCATTTGAAACTTTGAGGGTCATGTCACCTGCTTTCAAAAACCTACGCTTTCTCAATGCCTATAAAGAATTACAGATATGAGATCCTGACCCGGTATCCAATACCCAAGACGTAGAGTTTATTGATAGACAGTTTTCAATAACATACACACCTGAAGCTGAAGCCGCAACCTGCTTCAGATCCTGTGTTTTGGACTTCCAAGCCCTGCAATCTTTCTTCCAGTGTCCACTCTTGTGACAGTAAAAGCACTCTTCCTTATCCACAAGCATTCCCGCTACCTTTGTTGCTTTTGCCTTCCCCTTCGTATCCACTTTACTAACACCGCCCCTTGGTTTGGCAGGGGTTTTCTTCTTCTTTCCCTTGGCTTTCGCCTTGGACCTAGAAGAGGAAGATCCTCCAACAAACAAAGTGCATGTTTTCCTACCTTTCTGTAGGGTGCCCTCTGCACTCCTCAGCATGTTGAGGAGCTCTGAAAGTTCAACTTCCTTTTCCTGCAAGTTGAAGTTCAGGATGAACTGGACGTAAGTGGAAGGAAGGGACTGGAGAATCAATTCCGTATAGAGCTCATTCTCCAACATGGTCCCAAGGTCCGTGAGCTCCTCTATGTAGCCAATCATCTTAAGCACGTGTTCCGCTACCGATGATCCGACGGACAATCTCGCCGAAAACAACTTCTTCGATATTTCTTATTTGGAGATACGGGATTGCTCTGCATACAGTTCTTTTGTATGGAGAAATATGGATTCGAGGTCCATATTCTCGTGCCTCATCTGATGTCCATTGTCCATAGAGGTAAGCACGAGGTGTTGGAGATAGTGCCCTCAGAGTCAATTGTTGGATCACAGGCACGTGATTGTAATGATTGAGAGAGGACCTATCCCGGTAGGACAGTCTTACTCAAGATGATAGTATGCTATCTGGTTTATTTTTATCATCGTGTACTGCTTTAGGTGATCTTACAGGTCACTATTGCACGTTGATAGAGCCCCTAGGATTCTTGCTTGACTGCCAGCAGTATGAGGGCGGTCATATACGTGGGAGCTGGGGTCTATAAGCACATCCTTAAAAGGTCCCTAGTCGTTGGAGTTTTGAGACAGGGCATCGATACTCTAGAGTAGACTAGTGTATACAGTCGAGACACCGACGAGGGGCGGTGGCCGGTCTTACAAGCCACTGGTGTCAGTTGGTTCACCTAAGATGTACACAGGTGCTCATTGGCTTATGAGTACACCGGACAGGACTCGCCGGGAACATACTAGTGGTATTATACCTGACGTCTGATAGCAGTTCCCTGGTGACATGTGTCCAGGTTAGTTCATCGACCTGAGATCGTCATTTTCCTCGTGTGAGTTCCAACTGTGCTTTGATTACTACCCTACCACGGCTCAAAGGAGTCGTGCAACTAGGTTTTAGTTGGGTACAGTCCCGAGCCACATGGAGGCAGTGAGCGGATCTGCAGGGGTTCGTCTCTCCCGGTATTGGGGGTGAGGTAGTGTTGTGTCTAGGAGAGCTAGTACATGAATGTCCTTGGCCAAGGCAGGAGATTTACTGGTAGGTATTCCAGTAGTATCTCAGGGTGTTCTGGGCTACACTCCAACACGACTTGTGCCGCTTTTGGGGGTCTGACTTTTACCAACCCCCTAGGCCCACCATACGATGCTCATAGACGAACGGACCAGACTGTATGGATATTGTCACTGACAGGCTCAGTAGGGTGTCAGGATGAGTTCGCTCATCGACGTCCCTTTTGGTCAATACCTGGTAGCCCGTCACGTATGGCTAATACCTCTGACGTGCTAGTGGTTAAATCCACAGCCAAAGTATTGACGAGTCTTTAGAGTCCCCCATTGACCTGTTTCTCATGTTTCGGGCGAAACGCTGTAGAGGCCGTATGGAGTTTTGGCAGGGTTCGATCAGATACGTGCGTTATTGCACGGATAATGATCGGACGGATAATACTAGCGGGCTTTGGTTTAAGCCGGATCCTAGTATTGTACAGTGTAGATTTTGTCTCATTGCATTTGTATTCAGTAGGAATACAAATGCGGGTATGTATATACAGTCACAGGGTTTTCCTGTAATTTATTACGGGATCAGTTTTTTGAAGTTGCCAGTTTGTATTCCGTTCCGGCCAGTTTTCCTTTGTTCCTTCACGGCCGGATTTTTCTGATGGAGGGGCTAATTTGCAAGTTTGCAAATTAGCATTTGTGGAGGGGTTTCTTGCATTTGAGGGATTATGATGGTTTAAGCATCTTTGGTTTTCTTGTGATCATTTCTTGCATTAATGAGATTAGAAAGGATTAGAAATTGATATGATGTTGTTATCATCACATTTGGTTGTGCTCACCCTTTTGCTTTTCCTACACTCACCTCTCTTCTTGGTTTTGATTATTCCTTCCACCATTTTGATATAGGGGGGCCGACCATTTTTGTAGGTGAGAGAGATTTTTTTGTATGAGGGAAAATTTATCATCACATTCCATGCTTGAAAAATGAGAGCTCCATTCTTTTTCAAAGATCATTTTCTTCTCTCCTCCATCAAATGGCAACTTCATAACCCCATGAGACAAAGTGTTCCACACATCATCTACAGCATTTCTTGAGAACGTCGGCTTGCCAACTTCATGCGCGAGTTGCCTCAGTCCAGAGGTGGGAGCCCGTAAAAGAACCTGGCGATGTGGTGCCCGTTCCGACGAGGAGATGAAGACCGGAGATTCCACGAGGAGATCGGAATGGAGGCCGAAGATCGAAGGACACAGATCGCCTCGGTATAGCTTTCTACTCTTTCTATAGTTTGTTAGGATTAGGTTAATGGACCAATCCGGGATTTTAGTGCGCGGTGGTGCCGGTTTTCTAGTTTGCAAAGTTTTTCGTTTCCGCACTCCGGCGTCGGATTGACGGCCGGGGCGCCGCCGTGCACTTACATTGGTATCAGAGCCAGGCCATTAACCTTGTCTAGCTTTCTCTAATGTGTTTACAAGTTCCATCGAACATTTATCCCAAAACCGCATTTTCATTGCATATGTTTCTGTCGAAATTTTTTTGGGCTCGAAATTTTTTTCAGGTTGTTGCAGAAACACATGCAGGAAATTATAAGCATTCTGTGAAAATTTGGTCACGTGACGTCATCTTTCCACCACGGAACCGCGGCCAAACCCACGCATTGGCCACGGTTCCGCCGCCATTTTGACTATTCACTGTACCAAAATTTTCCAGTAGGCTTTTGACTTGGAAATAGGGGTTTTGGAATATTCTGTTTGGGCCCAGATTTTCTCTGAGTGCTACAGTAGTGCTTGGGGCGCACTTTGGTAAATTTGATCGATCGAATATGTTAAACATGTTAGTTCACAGTATTTACATTATATCCGCGACCGTGAATGTCACTCGATTGGTAAATCCAGTCTATCTGCTATAGCCCTTTTAAACGAATTTGCGAACGTGACATTCACGTTGATGTTCTTTGTTTTACTGTGATGTTGCGGATTAGTCATGGGGGATAGCCTGGATGCAATGGTAGTACAGTTTGGTTATTTATGTACATTTGATATTGCGGGGCGAGCGTCGGACATCTGGACTGCCATCACTGCCTGTTTGTATATTATTCTTTTGGGGCACGACCGGGGTGAGGTCGATGTACCCGTTGTATATTTTACTTTCTGTACTAGGAATACCCCACGGAGGGGTGTACGGATAGCCGGGTTCTAGAGGGCAACGGGCTCGCATCTCATGGCATTGAGACGGAGGGGGCTTCACTCTAGAATTGGCGGGCTATTCGCCGCACTCGTAGGGGGTACAGGTTGACCCAAGGAGGGGTGCCCAAGTTACCGGATTCCGTGAAGTGCTGGGTGGTCTATTCACGTTGCTGAAGCGGGCTGCCTCGCTTTAGGATTTGGCGGGTGACTTGCCGCGCCCGTAGGGGTCTAGGATTTTCATTGCACAGGCTATCCACACGACCAGGGGAACGTCGGGTTTCAGTAGCGGCTCTATGAAACCCGGGGATCCCAGATATCTGTATTGTTCTGTGATGCTTATTACATTTCTGTGATGTTGCATATTATCACTGTTGCGCCACGGCAGCGCCCCGGGCGTCTATTCGAGGCCAAAATGCGAAATCAAAATTTTTTCCTTACTTGGAAACTGGCGCTACCGCGGACAATTAACCCGGATCGTAACCATTAACCTAATGCTAGCTAACAAGAGATGGGAAGAGAAGTATACCGAGTGATCCGAGTCCTCCGGTCTTCTCGTCATCGTCCCGATCTCCCGCGGAAAGTCTTGCCTCCACATCGTCGCCTCCTCGCCGGAAGGGCACCACATCGCCTGCGTCTTTTACGGGCTCCCGCCTCAATACCGAGGCAACTCGGGCATGAAGCCGGCAACTCGACATGCTCAAGATATGCTGTAGAATGTGTAGTAGATCATGCTAGTCTCATTTGGGGTTTGTAGTTGCCTTGATGGAGGAATGGGGTTAGGAAAAATGGTGCTTTCATTTTTCCAAAACAAGAAGAAGAAGGAGATGAAGAATTCCTCACAAAACAAAGATGAACTCTCTCATTCTTTTCTTTCTCTCAAGTGTTCTACCATTTTCATCAAGTGAGAAGAAGAATGGTGGAGGAATGAATATCAAGCATGAAGGGAGGTGATGGTAGGAGCACAAGTGGTGACCATAGCCAAACATTATCATTACAAACTTACATCAACCATTCTTATCAATTCTAATCATAATAAAGCATGAAAAGATGAAGGAAAAGAATGGTATCTAAAGATGCTATCATAATAAATACATATGCAAGAAACCCCCTCCTCAAATGTTATTTGCAAACATGCAAATAACCCCCTCCATCGGAAAAGTCCGGCCGGGAAAGAACAAAGGAAAACCGGCCGTAACGGAATGCAAACTGGCAACTCCAGAAAACTGGTCCCGTAATAAATTACAGGAAAAACCCCGATACTGTGCATACACACCCGCATCTGTATTCCGTCCGAATACAAATGCAATGAGACAAAATCTACACTGTACTAAACTAGGACCGGCTTAAGCCAAAGCCGGCTAGTAAAATCCGTCCGATCCTGATCCGTGCAATACCGCACGTATCTGATCGAACCCTGCCATATAACCATACGGCCACTAGTATAAACCGTCCGATCCTGATCCGTGCAATACCGCACGTATCTGATCGGACCCTGCCATATCTCCATACGGCCTCTACAGCGTTTCGCCCGAAAGCTTGAGTAACTGAAAGTGTGGTGGACTCTAAAGACTCGTCAATACTATGGCTGTGGATTTAACCATTAGCACGTCAGAGGTATAAGCCAATACGTGACGGGCCACCAGCTATTGACAAAAAGGGACGTCGATGAGGAAGCTCACCCCGACACCCAACTGAGCCTGTCAGTGACAATATCCGTACAGTCCGGTCCGTTCGTCTATGAGCATCGCATGGCGGGCCTAGGGGGTTGGTAAAAGTCAGACCCCCAAAAGCGGTACAAGTCATGTCGGAGTGTAGCCCAGAACGCCCTGAGGTACTGCTGGAATACCTACCAGTAAACCTCCTGCCTCGGCCGAGGGCTTTGCGTAATGGCTCTCCTAGACACAGCGCGACCTCACCCCCAATACCGGGAGAGACGAACCCCTGCAGATCCGCTCACTGCCTCCATGTGGCTCGGGACTGTACCCAACTAAAACCTGTTTGCACGACTCCTTTGAGCCGTGGTAGGGTAGTAATCAAAGCACAGTGGGAACTCACACGAGACAAATGACGATCTCAGGTCGATGAACTAACCTGTACACATGTCACCAGGGAACTGCTATCTGACGTCTGTTATAATCCCAACTAGCAGGTTCCCGGCGAGTCCTGTCCGGTGTACTCATAACCCAATGAGCACCTGTATACATCTTAGGTGAACCAACTGACACCAGTGGCTTGTGAGACCGGCCACCACCCCTCGTCGGGGTCTCGACTGTATACACTAGTCTACTAATGGAGTATCGATGCCCTGTCTCGAAACTCCTACGATTAGGGACCTTTTAAGGATGTGCTTATAGACTACCAGCTCCCACGTATATGATCGCCATCATACTGCCGGCAGTCCAGCAAGAATCCTAGGGGCTCTATCAACGTGTAATAGCGATATGCCAGGTCACCTAAAGCAGTACACGATGATAAAGATAAACCAGATAGCATACTATCATCTCGAGTAAGACTGTCCTACCGGGATAGGTCTTCCCTCAATCATTGCAATCACGTGCCTGTGATCCAATAATTGACTCTGAGGGCACTATCTCCAACAATCTCCCACTTGCACTCAAGGCTAATTATTGCGATGCCGCATACTCACAGCCCGTGTGATACCGAACACCCAACTCCTCTACTAGTCAGTCTCACAAAGCTCGTTTGCGAAACTATTGCGTTCGAGGAATAGCCTCAGTGAGTGGATCCGCTGTGATGTTTCTTTCTATGTCTCTCTATATCTCAAGTTCGCGGAGAAAGCCATCTCCTGAAATGAGCAATACCTGTCTTAGAATGTCTGGATGTCTGATGGGACCTAGCTCATAAATGAACTCCAAATCCAAACTTCTTAGACTGTATCGTCAACTGAACTTAATCAGTATCCTGCGCCATGCCACCCTCAGTATTGCCTTAGACCACCTGTCCAAAATACTGCCCCTCGTCAGAAGGAAAACTATAACTCTGACAGCCACTCTGCCATCCAGGTCACCTTGGAAGCCTGGAATGATAACCGTCTCCTAAAGGAGGCTGCCGTTATCATATCCCTAGAACATCAACTTATGTTCTAAAACTGCTTCCGACTGTTTCTCCAGGATTGGATCAATATCAACTTATTTCATCTACTGCAAGAACAACATCTGGTGTGGTACTTGACATCTCATGATTGACTCAATTGCCTAAGCAAGTGATCTGCCAATCATGAGTATCCCTCTCCTTTTTAGTCTATAAGACACCTTTAGAGAGGGTGACTCCATCAACTGCAGGCACACTACCGTGCCAGGAGTCGTCCATTCTAAATACTCATAGAATGCTGTCAAGGTACCCAGATTGGGAAACCACCCAAATCTAGATCTAAAACAATAGATCCAGTAACCAGTATGTCTGATATAATATCCAAGTCCTGTGTAGAGAAACCACTGTGTGACAACCAAAGTATAACCGATCGTAGTATAGGAGTATCACTTCCTACTACCTTCTCAACAGATCCATCCCCTATTCTGATGACGTCAAACCTATGACTGTCACATCAGAAATAGATGATCTATCTCCGCTACATCTGCTTTAGTCTATAAATAGACATAAGCCTGATGTCCACCAATGCTTCCGCTGCTCCCACTGACTACGACAACCCTCTGGCAGAGTCATATAGACGTTCACTTCTAAAGCTAGTTTAGACCGACGCTATACTCATCCTCCTGCCGGGTCTCGCAGCCTGGAACAACAACATTGGCAAGTGTGGGTAAACAAGAACTTCCCTGTCACCGTCCTTGAGGCTACCGGAGTACCTCTCGGGTGCCTGAAGTTACCCACCTTATCTGCGGAGTGGCCAATGGAATGTCAAATCAGATTGAATCTTTAGGTTCCTTATCAAATCTTCAGTAATCGTTTGCGGTTCTGGAATCACTTCCAGTTCTACCATACACCCACTTCTGTTTTTGAAAAAAAATCCATTTTTCAATAAAACTGTGGCGAGTCTAGAACAATATTTCTATTGATCTGCAAGATGGTAGAAAGTCAACCCTCGTCATAGCCTGGGTCAACCCACAAACAACCATTACAGAAACGTGCCTTGAGTTGTCCAGTGTCTGGTTTTAATCATAAGCCGGACAACTCCCCGTACCTTAACAACGTTAAGATATGAACTGTTCTATATCCAATATAGAACCAGAGGCACTGATTTAATTGAACCAGATTCAAATCATGCAGCTGTCACCAGTGCATGTCAACTAAATGGAAGGAGGCCGATCAGCGTTACTCAACTTAGGAATGCTTCCAATTATGAGTAACCTGAAAGAGAAGCTAGTTCTCTTTATCATTACTATCAACTGAATACCATACACAAGTATCTACATCTTCGATCACTTTGAAGAATCCCGCTACTTGCTATACCTGGTTCTCTACTCTATTCAAATACCTGTAACTCCTCAAAACTTAGGCTCTGTGTTTCCACGAAACACATGTCTAAGAACTAGAGAAGTTAAAAGTAAACAGAATACAGTATGAGGACCAACCCCTCTGTCCTAATGGACACTGGACAACATACAATACTCTGTATAGGTCCGCTGAGTCTAACAACTCTTTCACTGTGCGTCGTAGGTTGAAAACTGTACTTATGGTTAAGAAGAATTACACCGCTGTTTAATGCTCCTTACCTAACCATCCACTGATATGGGTAAATGTCATCGACATAACTTCAAAAGGTATATCTCACTCTATAAAAATAGACGTACAGATATATCAATTTGAAATTGGTGCATAACCGCGGATATTCAAAACCAAATAATTGCCGTCCGGCAAACAACCCAGGTGACTTCCTCAAATATCACCAATTACAACGAATCCCGATATAATGAGGATGATCACCCAATTCCCAATAACTTACTCCGACTCATCATCTGTAAAACCATACAGATGTGAGAATCATACCTGGTAAATACGTACCCTGGAGCAAGTGTCTAACTAGGAAATCAGTTTTCCATTAACAGTACACGGTGAAACTGAAACATTAAAATGTTTCGTCGGGGTATCCTGGTATTCCTAGTAATGCCTCTTCCATTGTCCAGATTCACAACTGTAACCGTATAATTCTTTGCCACCTCTCCAAATCCCTTTATATGTCTTTAGTCATTACCTTCTGTACACCCCTTTAGGCCAAATGGTTTTCTTCCTTCCCTACCGTTCGGCACCAGCCTATGGTTTGGAAAAAGACTATCCAAAAGTCATAAAGGGTGTACTGTCCTAATCTCAGGAACACTCGCAATGCGAGAGAAGGTGAAGATAAAAGACACCTGAATGTACTTTATTCCTATTTCTCCTGAACCAGAATCCATCCCCGAACTGAAACAAGTTCCTTTCGAGTTCGTATATAACCATACGATGGAGTATCCAATAAACTGTGGATCTTCGTAGTGACACGGAGTGTCTTGGAGAAACACAAAGGTGATTTAGGATTGGCGAAGAAATACTTGGTTTGGTCGTGAATATCAGTCGCAATTTACTTTGCCCTCCTACTAATCCCTTGCTTTGTCTTAACTTAATACCTTCTGCTCACCATCGTTACGCCAATTGGTTTTCTTCATTCCCTACCGGTCGGCACCAGCCTAAGATTTGGAAGAAGACTATCCAATTTGCGTAATAGGTGTACTATCTCCTAAACCAAGGAGTACTCACAACTTGAGAGAAGGTAAAAGGGAAAAGACAACTGAATAATCCTATCCGTTTTCTCCAGAACCGGAAACCATCCTCGAATTCCTTCGAGTTGTATTTAACCATACGATGGTTTTGTCCAATGGAAGTGGACGTTCGTAGTAATACAGGGTGTCCTGGAGAAAAGGGTAAAAGTAGGAGTGGCAATGAGGTCTGCAACTCTGACAATCCAAAAGCCAGTGTTAAGAAGGTTCGGTCAAATTGGTTACTGAGTCATAGTCCAGGGTCAGGTCAATGGTCGCTGCCAGAGAGAGAGAAAAGAAACACTCAGCGTGCACTCTAACCTAGATCAGAATGGTTACCAATTTATCTAATCAGGAAACCACCCACTGTACCTCAAATTCTCCTCCAAACCTGAATGAAGAATTAGTCGGGGTCACCCGAGGAGTAAACTAACTCATCAGTGGGAATCGGGATCCAACTATCATCGCATGATAACTTGACGGAATCCACTCAAGTCACCACACTCCTGAAGGTAAGCGCATGCCTGGCAAGTTTCAGTTCTTTTGAAACTCCCGATGTGTGTTTTTACCCCTAGGACTCAAGTGACCTTGACGGAGTCAACAAATCAAAGAGTCCTAGTCAAGTTCAACCCGTCATTATCTGGATTGCATTAAACCCACCCGTACGTGCCCTTGACGGAGTCAACAAGGCCGCACGACTGTCCTAACCAATCCCATTTATGCAACAAACAAGCACCACTTAGCTACCGTACACTACGCCTTGACGGAGTCAACAAACGCAGCACGAATACTAAATAATACTCATAGGAAATGACGGAGGGCTACGAATGGTTTTTGGCGAAAAACCATTAACGTAATGAACTTGATATCGTTGAAGGAACTGCATAGCCTTTTATAAAAATTTAGTGACGAAAACCTTTACTAAAGAGGTCACTCCCGGTGAAGGGATCTCGGCTCTTTCCCCGTAGAATGAGGTGCAGGATATTCCAACTGAATACCACGATGCAAAGCAAAAGTAATCGGCTATAGTGAATTTAATGCCCTGACGCAAACTTCTGTCCAAGGGGTCACTCCCGGTGAAGGGATCTCGGCCCTTGCCTCGTCGACTGAGGAGCAGGATATTCCAAATGAATACCACGATGCAAAACAAAAGTGAACGTCCTTGCAATAACAGCTTTTTGAAAAATGTTCCAACAACATCAGAATAAGTTTGTTTATCTTGCATTGATCCGAATCAACGCAGTCCCATCAATTGATCACACCAATAAAGAACGAAAATAATGATGTACGTATATGCCATCCGCATTCGCCACTGGGTCCCGTCATCACCCGTTAGGTTACTTAACTAACGACAGAGCGGGGACTGGACTAGCGCGGATGCAAAACATATACAACAACTACTAATATATATACCAATATATAATTTTCGCTCAAGGCGTGATAAGAATGCAACATCACAGAAATGTACAGCATCACAGAACAATACAGATATCTGGAAGCCCCGGGTTTCACAGAGCCGCTGCTGAAACCCGACGTTCCCCTGGTCGTGTGGATAGCCTGTGCAATGAAATCCTAGACCCCTACGGGCGCGGAAAGTCACCCGCCAAAACCTGAAGCGAGGCAGCCCCCTTCAGCACCGTGAATGGACCACCCAACACTTTACGGAATTCGGTAACTTGGGCACCCCTCCTGGGTCAACCTGTACCCCCTACGAGTGCGGCGAATAGCCCGCCAATCCTAGAGTGAAGCCCCCTCCGTCTCAATGCCATGAGATGCGGGCCCGTTGCCCTCTAGAACCCGGCTATCCGTGCACCGCTCCGCGGGGTAATCCTAGTACAGAAAGTAAAATATACATACACCGGGTACATCGACCGCAACCAGGTCGTGCCACAAAAGAATAATACAAACAGGCAGTGACGGCAGTCCACATGTCGGACGCTCGTCCCGCAATATCAAATGTACATAATACAACAAAACTGTACTAACATTGCATCCAGGCTATCCCCCACGACCGATCCGCAACATCACAGCATAAACATAGAACATCAACGTGAAAATCACGTTCGCAAATCCGTCTAACCGGGCTATAGCAGTTAGACGGGATTTACCGATCAAGTGACATTCACGGTCGCAGATATAATGTAAATACTGTGAAATAATGTGTTTAAAAATATCGGATCGATCAAACAATTAACAAGTGGGCCCCCAAGTAAAACTGTAGCACTCACAGAAATAATTAGCCCAATTTTAATATTCCAAAACCCCCAAAATAAGCCCACAAGCCCACTGTAAAAATTGGATACAGTGAGGATACCAAAGTGCGGCGGAACCGCGGCCCAAGTGGGGTTTTGGCCGCGGTTCCGTGCTTGGGGTATCGACTGACTGGTTCGAATTTTTACAGAGGTCTTAGAATTTCTTGTGCATCATTTTTCTACAACCTGAAAAAATTTTTGAGCAAGAAAAAATTCAACAGAAAACTGATGCATGCAAAAACGCGGTTTTTGGAATTTTGGTCGATCAGATAAGTAAAACGCATTAGAACAAGCTAGGTAAGGTTAATGGCGTGGCTCTGATACCATGTTGCGCCACGGCAGCGCCCCGGGCGTCTATTCGAGGCAAAAATGCGGAATCAAAATTTTTTCCTTACTTGGAAACTGGCGCTACCGCGGACAATTAACCCGGATCGTAACCATTAACTTAATGCTAGCTAACAAGAGATGGGAAGAGAAGTATACCGAGTGATCCGAGTCCTCCGGTCTTCTCGTCATCGTCCCGATCTCCCGCGGAAAGTCTTGCCTCCACATCGTCGCCTCCTCGCCGGAAGGGCACCACATCGCCTGCGTCTTTTACGGGCTCCCGCCTCAATACCGAGGCAACTCGGGCATGAAGCCGACAACTCGACATGCTCAAGATATGTTGTAGAATGTGTAGTAGATCATGCTAGTCTCATTTGGGGTTTGTAGTTGCCTTGATGGAGGAATGGGGTTAGGAAAAATGGTGCTTTCATTTTTCCAAAACAAGAAGAAGAAGGAGATGAAGAATTCCTCACAAAACAAAGATGAACTCTCTCATTCTTTTCTTTCTCTCAAGTGTTCTACCATTTTCATCAAGTGAGAAGAAGAATGAATATCAAGCATGAAGAAGAATGGTGGAGGAATGAATATCAAGCATGAAGGGAGGTGATGGTAGGAGCACAAGTGGTGACCATAGCCAAACATTATCATTACAAACTTACATCAACCATTCTTATCAATTCTAATCATAATAAAGCATGAAAAGATGAAGGAAAAGAATGGTATCTAAAGATACTATCATAATAAATACATATGCAAGAAACCCCCTCCTCAAATGTTATTTGCAAACTTGCAAATAACCCCCTCCATCGGAAAAGTCCGGCCGGGAAAGAACAAAGGAAAACCGGCCGGAACGGAATGCAAACTGGCAACTCCAGAAAACTGGTCCCGTAATAAATTACAGGAAAAACCCCGATACTGTGCATACACACCCGCATCTGTATTCCGTCCGGATACAAATGCAATGAGACAAAATCTACACTGTACTAAACTAGGACCGGCTTAAGCCAAAGCCGGCTAGTAAAATCCGTCCGATCCTGATCCGTGCAATACCGCACGTATCTGATCGAACCCTGCCATATAACCATACGGCCACTAGTACAAACCGTCCGATCCTGATCCGTGCAATACCGCACGTATCTGATCGGACCCTGCCATATCTCCATACGGCCTCTACAGCGTTTCGCCCGAAAGCTTGAGTAACTGAAAGTGTGGTGGACTCTAAAGACTCGTCAATACTATGGCTGTGGATTTAACCACTAGCACGTCAGAGGTATAAGCCAATACGTGACGGGCCACCAGCTATTGACCAAAAGGGACGTCGATGAGGAAGCTCACCCCGACACCCAACTGAGCCTGTCAGTGACAATATCCGTACAGTCCGGTCCGTTCGTCTATGAGCATCGCATGGAGGGCCTAGGGGGTTGGTAAAAGTCAGACCCCCAAAAGCGGTACAAGTCGTGTCGGAGTGTAGCCCAGAACGCCCTGAGGTACTACTGGAATACCTACCAGTAAACCTCCTGCCTCGGCCGAGGGCTTTGCGTAATGGCTCTCCTAGACACAGCGCGACCTCACCCCCAATACCGGGAGAGACGAACCCCTGCAGATCCGCTCACTGCCTCCATGTGGCTCGGGACTGTACCCAACTAAAACCTGTTTGCACGACTCCTATGAGCCCTGGTAGGGTAGTAATCAAAGCACAGTGGGAACTCACACGAGACAAATGACGATCTCAGGTCGATGAACTAACCTGTACACATGTCACCAGGGAACTGCTATCTGACGTCTGGTATAATCCCAACTAGCAGGTTCCCGGCGAGTCCTGTCCGGTGTACTCATAACCCAGTGAGCACCTGTATACATCTTAGGTGAACCAACTGACACCAGTGACTTGTGAGACCGGCCACCGCCCCTCGTCGGGGTCTCGACTGTATACACCAGTCTACTAATGGAGTATCGATGCCCTGTCTCGAAACTCCTACGACTAGGGACCTTTTAAGGATGTGCTTATAGACTACCAGCTCCCACGTATATGATCGCCATCATACTGCCGGCAGTCAAGCAAGAATCCTAGGGGCTCTATCAACGTGTAATAGCGACATGCCAGGTCACCTAAAGCAGTATACGATGATAAAGATAAACCAGATAGCATACTATCATCTCGAGTAAGACTGTCCTACCGGGATAGGTCCTCCCTCAATCAT
This sequence comes from Agapanthus africanus, assembly GCA_030015575.1. NCBI lineage: Eukaryota > Viridiplantae > Streptophyta > Magnoliopsida > Asparagales > Amaryllidaceae > Agapanthus > Agapanthus africanus. The sequence goes on along the minus strand of CM057339.1, from coordinate 486,129,726 downwards.
TGCAATCACGTGCCTGTGATCCAATAATTGACTCTGAGGGCACTATCTCCAACAATCACGCCTTGAGCGAATATTGTATATTGATTTATATACTAGTAAATGTTGTATATGTTTTGCATCCGCGCTAGTCCAGTCCCCGCTCTGTCGTTAGTTAAGTAACCTAACGGGTGATGACGGGACCCAGTGGCGAATGCGGATGGCATATACATACATGATTATTTTCGTTCTTTATTGGTGTGATCAATTGATGGGACTGCGTTGATTCGGATCAATGCAAGCTAAACAAACCTATTCTGATGTTGTTGGAACATTTTTCAAAAAGCTGTTATTGCAAGGACGTTCACTTTTGTTTTGCATCGTGGTATTCATTTGGAATATCCTGCTCCTCAGTCGACGAGGCAAGGGCCGAGATCCCTTCACCGGGAGTGACCCCTTGGACAGAAGTTTGCGTCAGGGCATTAAATTCTCTATAGCCGATTACTTTTGCTTGGCATCGTGGTATTCAGTTGGAATATCCTGCACCTCATTCTACGGGGAAAGAGCCGAGATCCCTTCACCGGGAGTGACCTCTTTAGCAAAGGTTTTCGTCACTATATTTTTATAAAGCTATTCAGTTCCTTCAACAATATCAAGTTCATTACGTTAAAGGTTTTCGTCAGAAACCATTCGTAGCCCTCCGTCGTTTCATATGGATAGTCAATAGTATTCAAGCTGTGTTTGGTGGCCAAAGTCAAGGCACAGTGATTGGTAGCTGTTGGGTATTCATATGCAGCATAGATAGATGTGTTGGTTTGGGACAGTCGTACTGCCTTTTTGGCCAAAGTCAAGGGTAGGTACGGGTGGGTTCAAATTAACCTGGAGAATGACGGGCAGAACTTGACATGTGACTTATGATTTGTTGGCCAAAGTCAAGGTCATAAGAGCATGGGGTAAAAATCACATCGGGAGTTTCTAAAGAAACTGAAACTTGCCAGATATGCGCATACCTTCTGGAGTGTGATAACGTGAGCGGATTCCGTCACATTATCATGCGATGATAGTTGGATCCCGATTCCCACTGATGAGTTGGTTTACTCCTCGGGTGATCCCGACTAATTCTTCTTTCAGGTTTGGAGGAGAATTTGACGGTACAGTGGGAGGTTTCCAGATTAGGTAAATTGGTAACCATTCTGATCTAGGTTAGAGTGCACGCTGAGTGTTTCTTTTCTCTCTCTCTTTGCAGCGACCATGACCCGACCTAGTCTATGACTCAGTGACCAACTTAACCGAACCTTCTTAAACACTGACTTTTGGATTGTCAAAGTTGCAAACCTCATTGCTGCTCCTACTTTTATCCTTTTCTCCAGGACACCCCTTATTACTACGAACGTCCACTTCCATTGGATAAAACTATCGTATGGTTATATATGAACTCGAAGGAATTTATTCGAGGATGGTTTCCGATTCTGGAGGAAAAGAATAAGACTATTCAGTTGTCTTTTCCTTTTACCTTCTCTCAGGTTGCGAGTACTCCTTGGTTTAGGACAGTACACCAATTACGCTTATTGGATAGTCTTCTTCCAAACCATAGGCAGGTGCCCACCGGTAGGGAATGAAGAAAACCAATTAGCCTAACGATGGTGTACAGAAGGAATTATGTAAAGACAAATAAAGGGATTAGTAAGAGGGCAAAGTAAATTGTGACTGATATTCACGACCAAACCAAATATTTCATTACCACTCCCATTTCACCTTTGTATTTCTCCAAGACACTCCGTATCACTATGAAGATCCACAGTTATTTGGATATTCCATCGTATGGTTATATACGAACTCGAAAGGAACTTGTTCCAGTTCGAGGATGGATTCTGGTTCGGGAGAAATAGGAATAAGGTTTATTCGGTTGTCTTTTATCTTTACCTTCTCTCTCATTGCAAGTGCTCCTAGGATTAGGACAGTATACCCATTATGCTTATTAGATAGTCTTCTTCCAAACCATAGGCTGGTGCCGAAAGATAGGGAAGGATGAAAACCATTTAGCCTAAGAGGGTGCACAGAAGGTAATGACTAAAGACATATAAAGGGATTTGGAAAGATGGCAAAGAAATATACGGTTACAGTTGTGAATCTGGATAATGGAAGAGGCATTACTAGGAATACTCAGATACCCCTATGAAACATTTCAATGTTTCAGTTTCACTGTGTACTGTTAAAAGAAAACTGATTTCCCAATTAGCCCTTGCTCCAGGGTATGTATTTACCAGGTATGATTCTTACATCTATATGGTTTTACAGATGATGAGTGGGAGTAAGTTATTGGGAATTAGGTGATTATCCTTATTATATCGGAATTCGTTGTAATTGGTGATATTTGAGGAAGTCACCTGGGTTGTTTGCCGGATCGCAAATATTTGGTTTTAAATATCCGTTGTTATGCACAAATTTCAAATTGATATATCTGTACGTCTATTTTTATAGAGTGAGATATACCTTTTTGAAATTATGTCTATGACATTTACCTATATCAGTGGATGGTTAGGTAAGGAGCATTGAACAACGGTGTAATTCTTCTTAACCATAAGTACAGTTTTCAACCTACGACACACAATAAATGAGTCACTAGGCTCAGTGGACTTATACAAAGTATTATATATTGTCCAGTGTCCATTAAGACAGAGGGGTTGGTCCTCGTACTATATTCGTTTTACTTATGACTTCTCTAGTTTTTAAACAAGTGTTTCGAAGAAACACAGGGTCCAAGTTTTGAGAAGTTATAGGTATAAGAGTAAAGTAGAGAACCAGGTATTGCAAGTATCGGGATTCTTCAAGGTTATCAAAGATGTAGATACTTGTGGGTGGTATTCAGTTAATAGTAATGATTAAGAGAACTTACTTCTCTTTCAGGTTATTCATAATTGGAAGAACTCTTAAGTTGAGTAATGCTGATCGTCCTCTCTCCATTTAGTTGACATGCACTAGAGACAGCTGCATGATTTGAACTGATTCAATTAAATCAGTGCCTTTGTTTCTATATTAGATATAGAACAGTTCATATCTTGACATTGTTAAGGTACGGGGAGTTGTCCGGCTTATGCTTAAAACCAGACTCTTGATAACTCAAGGCACGTTTCTGTAATGGCTGTTTGTGGGTTGACCCAGGCTATGATGAGGGTTGACTTTCTACCATCTGGAAGATCAATAGTGATATTGTTCTTAACTCGCCACGGTTTTAATAAAATTGGATTTTTTTCAGAAAACAGTAGTGGGAGTATGGTAGAACTGGAAGTGATTCCAGAACCACAAACGATTACTGAAGATTTGATAAAGAACCTAAAGATTCAATCTGGTTTGACATTCTATTGGCCACTCCACAGATAAGGTGGGTAACCTAAGGCACCCGAGAGGTACTTCGGTATGCTCAAGGACGGTGGCAGGGAGGTTCTTGTTTACCCAGACTTGCCATTGCTGTTGTTCCAGGCTGCGAGACCCGGCAGGAGGATGAGTATAGCGTCGCTCTAAACTAGCTTTAGAAGTGTACGTGTATATGACTCTGCCAGATGGTTGTTGTAGTCAGTGGGAGCAGCGGGAGCATTGGTGGACAAGTGGCTTATGTCTATTTATAGACTAAAGCAGTTGTAGCGGAGATAGATCATATATTTCTGATGTGACAGTCATAGGTTTGACTTCATCAGAATAGGGGATAGATCTGTTAAGAAGGTAGTAGGGTGTGATGTCCTGGTATTTGGATGACATACACAGAGTAGGAAGTGAAATTCCTATACTACGATCGGTTGTACTTTGGTTGTCACACAGCGGTTTCTCCACATAGGAATTGGGTATTATATCAGACATTCTGGTTACTGGATCTATGGTTTTAGATCTAGATTTGGGTAGTTTCCCAATCTGGGTACTTAGACAACATTCAAAGGTATTTAGAATGGACGACTCCTGGAATGGTGGTGTACCTGCAGGTGATGGAGTCACCCTCTCTAAAGGTGTCTTACGGACTAAAGGGGAGAGGGATGTGCATGATTGACAGATCACTTGCTTAGGCAATTGAGTCAATCATGAGATGTCAAATGCCAGACCAGATGTTGTTTTTGCAGTAGGTGCAATAAGATGATATTGATCCAATCCTGGAGAAACATTCGGAAGCAGATTTAGAACATAAGTAAATGTTCTAGGGATATGATAACGGTAGCCTCCTTTGGGAGACAGTTATCATTCCAGGCTTCCAAGGTGACCTGGATGACAGAGTGGCTATCAGAGTTATAGTTTTCCCTCTGACGAGGGTCAGTATTTTGGACAGGTGGTTCAGGTGCATACTGAGGGAAGGATGGCGCAGGATACTGATTAAGTTCAGTTGACGATACAGTCTAAGAAGATTGGATTTGGAGTTCTTTTATGAGCTAGGTCCCACCAGACATCCAGACATATTCTAAGACAGGTATTGCTCATTTCAGGAGATGGGTTTCTCCACGAACTTAAGATAAAGAGAGACATAGAAAGAAACATCACAGAGGATCCACTCACTGAGGTTATTCCTCGAACGCAATAGTTTCACAAACGAGCTTTGTGAGACTGACTAATAGAGGAGTTGGGTGTTCGGTATCACACGGGCTGTGAGTATGCGACATCGCAAAAATTAGCCTTGAGTGCAAGTGGGAGATTGTTGGAGATAGTGCCCTCAGAGTCAATTATTGGATCACAGGCACGTGATTGCAATGATTGAGAGAGGACCTATTCCGGTAGGACAGTCTTACTCAAGATGATAGTATGCTATCTGGTTTATCTTTATCATCGTGTACTGCTTTAGGTGACCTTACAGGTCACTATTGCACGTTGATAGAGCCCCTAGGATTCTTGCTTGACTGCAAGCAGTATGAGGGCGATCATAAACGTGGGAGCTGGGGCCTATAAGCACATCCTTAAAAGGTCCCTAATCGTGGGAGTTTCGAGACAGGGCATCGATACTCCAGAATAGACTAGTGTATACAGTCGAGACCCCGACGAGGGGTGGTGGCCGGTCTCACAAGCCACTGGTGTCAGTTGGTTCACCTAAGATGTATACAGGTGCTCATTGGGTTATGATTACACCGGACAGGACTCGCCGGGAACATGCTAGTTGGTATTATACCTGACGTCAGATAGCAGTTCCCTAGTGACATGTGTACAGGTTAGTTCATCGACCTGAGATCGTCATTTTTCTCGTGTGAGTTTCCATTGTGCTTTGATTACTACCCTACCACGGCTCAAATGAGTCGTGCAAACAGGTTTTAGTTGGGTACAGTCCCGAGCCACATGGAGGCAGTGAGCGGATCTGCAGGGGTTCGTCTCTCCCGGTATTGGGGGCGAGGTCGCGCTGTGTCTAGGAGAGCTAGTACATGAAAGTCCTTGGCCAAGGCAGGATATTTACTGGTAGGTATTCCAGTAGTATCTCAGGGTATTCTGGGCTACATTCCGACACGACTTGTACCGCTTTTGGGGGTCTGACTTTTACCAACCCCCTAGGCCCGCCATGCGATGCTCATAGACGAACGGACCGGACTGTACGGATATTGTCACTGACAGGCTCAGTAGGGTGTCAGGATGAGTTCGCTCATCGACGTTCCTTTTGGTCAATACCTGGTAGCCCGTCACGTATGGATAATACCTCTGACGTGCTAGTGGTTAAATCCACAGCCAAAGTATTAACGAGTCTTTAAAGTCCCCCACAGACCTGTTTCTCAAGTTTCGGGCAAAACACTGTAGAGGCCGTATGGAGATATGGAAGGGTTCGATCAGATACGTGCGGTATTGCACGGATCATGATCGGACGGATAATACTAGCGGGCTTTGGTTTAAGTCGGATCCTAGTATTGTACAGTGTAGATTTTATCTCATTGCATTTGTATTCAGTGGGAATAAAAATGCGGGTATGTATATACAGTCGCGGGGTTTTCCTGTAATTTATTACGGGATCAGTTTTTTGAAGTTGCCAGTTTGTATTCCGTTCCGGCCAGTTTTCCTTTGTTCCTTCACGGCCGGATTTTTCTGATGGAGGGGCTAATTTGCAAGTTTGCAAATTAGCATTTGTGGAGGGGTTTCTTGCATTTGAGGGATTATGATGGTTTAAGCATCTTTGCTTTTCTTGTGATCATTTCATGCATTAATGAGATTAGAAAGGATTAGAAATTGATATGATGTTGTTATCATCACATTTGGTTGTGGTCACCCTTTTGCTTTTCCTACACTCACCTCCCTTCTTGGAATTGATTATTCCCTCCACCATTTTGATATAGGGGGGCCGACCATTTTTGGAGGTGAGAGAGATTTTTTTGTATGAGGGAAAATTTATCATCTCATTCCATGCTTGAAAAATGAGAGCTCCATTCTTTTTCAAAGATCATTTTCTTCTCTCCGCCATCAAATGGCAACTTCATAACATCATGAGACAAAGTGATCCACACTTCATCTACAGCATTTCTTGGACACGTCAGCTTGCCAACTTCGTGCGTGAGTTGCCTCGGTCCAGAGGTGGGAGCCCGTAAAAGAACCTGGCGATGTGGTGCCCGTTCCGATGAGGAGATGAAGACCGGAGATTCCGCGAGGAGATCTGAGTGGAGGCCGAAGACCGAAAGACACGGATCGCCTCGGTATAGCTTTCTACTCTTTCTATAGTTTGCTAGGATTAGGTTAATGGCCCGATCCTGGATTTTAGTGCGCGGTGTTGCCGGTTTTCTAGTTTGAAAAGTTTTTCGTTTCCGCACTCCGGCGTCGGATTGACGGCCGGGGCGCCGCAGTGCACTTACACGAGGCACTTGGCCTCCGCGCAGTCGATTTCCCAGGTCTTGCGGATTTCCCTATACACGACGCTGGTTTTGGGACCTGGGATAGGGGGAGCTTTGGTGGTAAGAAGATACCCAAACTTGTCATAAGTGACTGCCATTTTGACATTCCTGAGCCAATCTTTGTAGTTTGGCCCTGTCAGTATGTTTTTATCTAGAAGTAACTTAAGTCCAGTCATGATAAATGGTCGCTGCAATTAGGAGATAGAGAAGAAACACTTTAGCAAGATGCTCTTGCAAGTTTAGAGTGGTTTTTAATTTGTCTAAACAGGATGGCTCCCACTGTTTCTCGAATCCCTCCTCAAACCATAAAGAAAGAACTAGTCGGGATCAATCTCACCGTACAATACTTGCTTAACCCTTTAGCCAGGCCAGTGTCGGTACTTCGAGGGAGGTTTTCCAACGCTTTCGCGAAGTTCCTTAATTAAATAACCTTTTTTCCCTGTGGGCGTATCCCCGCTAACACCTTTCTAGACACCTACTTGGTTTATAGCATTGATCGTTAAGTGAGAAAGTTCCGGAGGAGTAGCATATACTCACAGTAGGATCGGGATCCAAATATCATCGCATGACAAAACTGAAGGAATCCTACCAGAATCATCACACTCCAAATGGTATGCAACGCTAGCAAGTTTCAGTTTCTTTTGAAACTC